>CAMTDV010000024.1:19220524-20420524 GCA_947069175.1 Scalesia atractyloides | reverse complement strand
TTTAACAGAAATTCTGATAATTTATCAAAATCTACATAAATTCATCATAATTTCTGGTAATTTATCAGAATTCTCTAAAATTATCCGAAAATCAAATATGGTTCACAACTTAAACCTTTCCTTCAGAATAACATCATACGTATATATCCACAGCACAATGTTTGTACATATATTTCTTTTCTGCTTGTTTGTATTAGTTCGATTCTTAAACAAAATTTTAATTTCTTTTATCCGCAACGAATCTCTGAGTCTTAGGGTTGATAACGTCACAAAACAAGATTTCTAAACAAAAATTAATTGCTCTCACTCTTCCCAAATCAGTCTTTAAAGCTTAGTCATCCACACTTAGAGAGAAATAAAGGGACACCTGGGCAGAAAAATGATTATAATCTAACAGAAGTAGCCGCCTAGATATTAAATGCAGAAGACTTTTATCTCACATTAGTTTCTTTGCCTCTGACAAAGGATCTTGAGCATTCATGAAGAGTAAGAATAAAGATAAGGAAATCTTGAGTTGGTAAATACCATTTATGGTAAAGCTATCACTTTCACTTATTTATTCCAATACCACTTAAGATCAGCTTCATCACTTCTGTCACTTTCAACCTCTTACTTCTCAATTCAGAAACTTTAACAACCTTTTCTACAAACCCTAACTATGGCAGCAGAAATGAAGAGCAACCTCTTCCCATTTCCATACTACACAACTAACAACATGAAGATAAGAAGAAAATTTGATGGCCCTGCATGGGAAGGCTGTAGAGTCATTCTCAACATGCTGGTGCAAAGCCCTCTAGGTTATGCTTTATTAGCATACATCTGGGTGCATCCAACTCTTTTACAAGAGTTCTAGTGGAATTCACGAACTATCTTTCAAGGGACAAAAGTCTGGTCCACAACACTGTGATGGGGAAGGAGATCATACTAAGCGAGGAAACGGTCAGAGAGGCCCATGCACCTCAACGATAACAACAACGTTAACTTATTCACCCGTCAAACTCTAGATCAAACCCTCAAAGAGATGGGGTACTTCACAGAGAACCGTTCAAGAGGAATCAGCAACTCTGGCTTCATTCCACCATGGTAGTTCTTGGTCACTCAGCTTGGTGTGTGCTTCTCTAGGAAGCACGTAAACTTCAATGAAATATCGTACAGGCTGATGGAGGTGGTGCATGCAATAGTACCGGAGGTCCCTTACAATTTTTCTAAGTATCTCATGAAAGATTTTAAGGGGAACCTGCACTCAAGCCAACCTTTTCTGATCTACCCTCATTTTCTAATGAAGGTGATCACACATCAACTGGGCTTTGCTGGAGTTCCAGTCTGGTTTCCAATAGCCCAAGTTGTTCTTCAAGAGAACATATACAATGCCAGCCTAATTCCGACCCCACACCATTTTGGACTTATGACTTATTTGTGGATCTTTGCTACACTTATCTATAACGAAGAGTAGTGTTTTGTTTATTTTTTTTCTCCTTTCCGTAAGTTTTCCTTTCTTGTTAAGAAGTAAATTTTTATCTATATGTAGAAATGCATTTTCTGTTAACAAAAAGGGAGGAAGGGTATCAAGAGGCACAAAATCTGATCTAATAACTAACAAGGAACATTAATATAGTATCTGATGGAACTATGTTTTTTCTAGAAAAAGTTCTGGTACAATATGGAAGTATCTGATGAAATCATCTTGACAAAATGGTTACACTTAATAAAACCATCTTTACTTTAGATCTACCACTTTTTGATAACCTAACTATACTGCTAATGAATCCTTGGTCAAAGAGTCAAAACCCACAACTTTTATGATAACTTTAAAAGGAAGTCAAACTCTTTTTAAAACCAAAGCTCAAGGCAAGGAAGTCTGCAGAATAAATCAATGTAAGTGCTCTCTAACACTTATTCATTCCCTTTCATCCAAAAAAAAACTGATGCACAATCAAGTGGTAAATTCTTATTTCTGATGACTTTCTGGTGAAAAGAACGAAGGGGGAATTAAAATTCTAGTTCACTAGAAAATATCAAACGTTTTGATGATGACATCAGATTGAATTTTGCTTTCAAAGGGGGAAGAATTGTCAGATTCTAGAAGAGAATATTACTAGACCTTCTCTCTGAAAAGGGTCCCACAAGAGGAAAAGGTGCAACTTGGCCGTTAGTATTCACCAATAAAAAAAATTGATCTTCAATTTATTATATAGATACATCAAAAGGAAATTGGAGATATATCTAAATTGGGGATATATCAAAAGATTTTCTAAAAACGGTATGGATAAAGTTAAAACACCATTAACTTGGCATTAACCAACTTAAATACTAATCACCCACGATCATTGTACTACAAACCCTATATACGTCATCCAAAATGAAGAGAAACCCACCTTCAACCTCCAAAGTTACAAACCCTAAAACCCCTTGCAACTCTTTTTGAAAAGCAAAATTTTGTTCACCATCACAATGGCCGCCCAAAACCTCATCGACCTCAACTCCCAGCCGTTGAACACTCCGTTCAATTCATCAGAAATGAAGACTTCCTACCTGTGAAAGACAACAACTTGTCAATGAACATTAAGTGTGATGTGTATGATGAAAAATGTCAAGTTTTGGTTGAATTTCTACTGAGATGCCCTATTACTCAAGCCCTTACCAAAAGCAGAAGGTACCGGAGAACATTATGCAACAGCTGGTCAATATACTTAGAAAATCGGGCACAAATGAAATCATAGCCCATCTCTGAGGAAATATCTCCATCACCATAACTCCACAAAAAATCAGAGAATGGTTGGAACTGCCAATTGTTGAAAGTTATATCGAAGCACTTAGCAAGGAAGATATGTTGGGACAACTTGATGTTCTGATGGGCTAGTCAAGGAAGATCTCACTGATTGGGGAATTCAAGAGGAATGAGTTACCTGCCTTCTGGCAAGTAATGATGGAAACACTAACAAAGTGCCTGGCTTAAAAAATTGGGTGCATTGACCAGATTAACATCTCTGTTTTAAAAATCATGTATGGGCTCATCACTTGGCACAACAATGATTATGGAACAGAAATTTTCAATCTGATGAAGAGATCAGTACTAACAAAGTCTGGAAGAATGACTTCTCATCTACCGTTCCCAAGGTTCTGGTCAACTGTAATTGCTGAGAGATTTGCGGAGAGGGGAGTTGAGCTTCCTACATCAGAAAGCATGGGGAAAACTGCTACCATGAAACCATGGTGTGCAGCACAAGCCTGGAAGTCCAATATAGATGTACCAGAACTACCAATAAGTATGACCTGATTGATTGGAGAAGATTCGCCCTACATGATGTAACATTTGGCAATTCGAAACAGAGCTGGAACAGAACACACAGAGGTTTATGATAGCAGTTCTTCACTAGATCATGTCGATGAAGCATCTATTGCACCACAAACTGAGGAAGCTGAAGAAGATCAACAACAGAACATCAAATTTTCATCAGGTTCAATGGAGATTGATCAACAGATGGAGCATAACCTTGAAGCAGAACATCACTATACTGAAGCTTCACACATAGCTAAACCATGTGCTCAATTTAATCTTGATACATTATTGTTGCAAATTCCACATATTCTGATGAATTTATTCAAGGAGATTATGTTATTCAACCTAGAACACTAAAAACAGTAAATGAAGATGTTAGTGGTTCCACAGGTCCAAATATGCAAATCAGTTAATGGGGAGGAGATTGAGATGACAACGGGTAGAGATAAGCATGCTGATCAAGGAAACCAGGGTGAGATGATCGGAGTGTCGCGCCCCGGTCAAAGATAATACTTATATGCCCAAATTACCCTTAACAATTGCGTTAGTGGTAGTAAGGGGTCGATCCACGAAGAGTATGTGGTTTACGTATGGACTAATTTGATTATGAAGATGTCACGATTTTATGAAGCTTGCTATCTTGATTTGTTTAGATATTTGAGAAAAGGTGTTGGAATTCACCAACGATGTTTGTAATTTCGATTAACTACTACAAATGATTGACTTTAATTAATGAAAACACAACTAGTGATTCAAACAAGATTTAATAAAAAGGGTTCATACCCGGTTTCGGTAATTGCCAACCTAGGGTATCTATAAGTTTTAGATTCAACTCAATTGTATAGTGGTTAACGGATTTAGTGTACCGTGATGTAGGTGCCAATAATTATCAAGGCTCCGAAGAACGGATAAGAATGCACTTTATAATTACAACAAGTAAAACCTAATCATAACAACGCATAAATACACATAACCATTTCATAAAGTCATAACTTTATAATCGTTCGACAATTTACGAATACGAAACAAATGTAAGCTATTGTTAATGACTTCAAAAACCAATACAAGTTGTCACAAAGTAAAATCAAACCACAATTCAAAACCCTAGATTAAACAACTACCTACACCGGAGTGAAACCAAGGTTATTAGCCGCTCATGGTCGAAGGAACTTGATCACCGGATGATTGATACTTGGATCTTGACATCTCGAAGCTTTGAATGAAGGATTAGGGTTTGTAGTGAAGATGAAAAGTATAGATGATGGTGATGGTGGAATGAATTGGTTGTAAAGATGATGGATTTGATGATTCAATGTTGATTGGATGGATTGGAGATGAACTAGGATGAAGGGAATGGTGTTCTTGGCCCCAAGATGAAAGTTTCAAGTCCAAACTTGCGTAACCCCTTTTAGAATGGTCAAAACTGGCATTAAAACTCGTCAAAAACAGAACAAACAACAAAATCTCGCGTCGGAGAGCAGGGGCCGCGTCGCCGACGTATCCTGGTTAGTCAGCTTTTCTGCTGACGCCATTCTGTGTTGTCTACGCGTATTCTGATCGACGCAACGCATCGCCGACGCCCCTAGTGCATCGTCGACGCATCCTCTAGCATGGTTTTCTCCGGTTTCCATTTCACGCGTTTCCCATTGATCCCGTTCGCTCCCGGTACTCCGAATAGCTCCCAATTAGCTCCTTAAACTCTGTTAGACCTGTAAAACACAATTCTAATCAAAAGTAGGCTATGCGAAACTGAAAGTTATGTAAATACACAAACTTAAACACATCATAGCACCGGTTTTCGACCACGTATCACATCCCCACACTTGTCGTTTGCTTGCCCTCAAGCAAATATGTTTTTCGCTTTCACGTGGGTCGAATAAAAGATACACTTCCCATTTTCGAGACGTAAGTTAAGGTCTCAAATCATACCCTGTTCAAACTTTTTACAACTTACGAGATATTTACAAGTAATTGAATAATCACATAAAATGGTTACCCAAGATTAACTCGCCCTTAAAACTCACAACTCATGCACCTCACAGTTTTCACTCTACTCGGCTTATAAATTGGCTAATTTTTATAATGTATTAGCATCTTTCAAAGTAATCACTCCATACCGAATAGAACATGTACCTGCATAGGCTTGTAGCTCAATCATTCTCCACCACCGAACATGAATATTAAACACAAGTCAAATGGTCTTCAAAGGGTTGTAATGAGGCTAGGCAAAGGGTAGGAGATAGGATGTTTTAAAAGTGGCTAAGGTGATGAAAATTCGATTCTTATTTCAAAACAACTATTCTAAACAAAGCAACTAAAACTAACAACTATGAGGCAATGATGCCTTTTATTCAACAACTAATAACTCATATTTTGTACTTTTCTCAGTGATTTTCCATTCTTTTTCGCAACATTTTCAGTTTTTTAAACAAAGAAACTGTACAAACATTATCCTATAATTGAATTTTCATCACACGGGTTTAAAAGAAACGGTCTATGGTTGTGGGCTAAGTGGGTAATTAAACGAAAGGTTCAGGCTCAAAGTTGGGGAACTAAGGGATAGATTTCGGGTGAGGATAAATAAATGGTGTAAAAGTAAAAGTTTCACCTAATGCCTTAATCATTCTCGTGCTTGTATTCGGTCTATGGTCTCAAACGTATCAAAAGCTTCAAGTTCTACGATACATGATTAATGGTCCACTCAATAAAGAAATATGTGCATATATCTATGATATTTAAAGTGGCTCAAAAATCTCACGTATAAAGGGTATGGTGTATGATATGCACAAGTTACAAGTTTCTTAGGCGGATTATTCCTAAATAACCACCCGTTAAATACCCGTCATGCTCTTTACTCGAACTCGGCCATGACAAAAGACCACATGGGCCGTGCCATCCCTTATCAACTTAGTTACTTGATTTTTAGATCACTTGAGACAAAGACATTTTTGAAATTTTTTTGAAATTTTCCCCCATCCCTACACTTGAGGTAAACATTGTCCTCAATGTGTAGTGTTTAAATGAACGGGTAAAAATTGAAAACTTTCTCTCCCCATCCCACACTTTAGGATAACATTGTCCTCAATGTGTAGGAATAGGGCTTTTACGCGTAAGGGATGTGACACGACTAATTTTCCAAAAATTTCACCCCGGTAAAATATGGTACAATTTAAAATCTACTTATTAACTAACTACGAATCAAAGATAAAAGGAAACATATGCACCTGATTTTGAGCTCGTTTCTCGTGTGCTCTACATCCTTCACAAAATGGTCGTCTCACGAACATGATATACCTGCAAATCTTAACCCTTGTGTAGAAGCATGCTTCTCACAACCATTAAAATTTGTTAGTAATCTACTTCTACCATTTTTATGAAGACATTACCAAATCATACGTTATTTTACTTTGATTTATGTGGAAAATAATTTAAAACAACGACAAGCCTAACTCACTTTCGTAGGAATCACGGTTGCATTTAGCTTATGCAACAAGCCCTTTTAAACCTCCCGACAGCTCGGGAGGACGAGTAGGTCTCGTGAGGGTTCAATAGGGAACACACCCACAAAATTCATTTATCTAGGAAAGCAATAAACTACTACTACTAATCGGAAAGAAACAAATATATAACAACAACAATAAACATACCTCGCCTATCTTTGATAGTGCTCGTTCGGATCAACCGGCGGGTATAGGTTGTACGGGTACCCAGTGAGAGAAGACATCACTTCCTTACAATTGTCAAGCGGGCCATTTTCCCCTTCGGTCGGGGCTTGGAACTGTGGTGGAATAAAGCTGGAGCCCACTGCCTCGGGCCAGTGCGGAGAAGGATCAGATGACCTTGTGGCGCCGGGAGGTTCGAGTAGTCAGTCCATCTCGAATGCTCACAGTATGGCAAACCGGCAAGGAGATCCGTTGATGCTCTCTTGGTCATGATGAATCTTGGTGTTGTTGATGGCTAATTGTTGATATGTGCCCATCGCCATCCATCGTCGATCGTTGGCATTATTTCTCTTAATCCGCAGATGCTCTTGTTCTTCTTCCCACGCTCTCCTAAGAGCTGCATCTTCTGCCTGCCTTTCCTCCATTAATTTCCAATGAGCCTGCTGCTCCTCCCAATACTTTTCCAGCTTGGCCTGATGGGCCACGTTTGCATCCCAATGAGTTTGCATTTGGGCCTGAAAGCCCTACTCCCACTGATGTCTCTCTTCATGATATTCGCGGTTCTCACCCATAACCATGAGACATTATCATAAGTATCCTGAGTGCCAAGAAGGTAACTGGCATAGGCAGCTCTTCTTCGATTATTAATAAATTGAGCCACAGTGTGCGACGACTTGTTGTGTCATCGAGCATACCTTTGCCTTGAAGGTCTTCGCCCCCTATCTTCTTCCTCATCTGCTCTTCTTCTTCATCATCTCCTCCTTCATCTTCTCCCATCTCTTCATCCTCATTCCTCTGCACATACTCAAACTGAAACCCAGTGTTCCGATCTACTACCTTTGCCTTCTTGTGTGCCCCTGACCTTAACTGAGCAAAATCAATCGTGTCATTACCTTTTACCACCTATAAAGAATTTTCGGGTAGGCTGTTTTATTGGAAGATCATTGCACTGATGAGTCGAATATATGGAATCATCTTTCTGTTGAACTGATTCCTTGTGTCCCAAATGTTCATCATGACTATGTGTCGCCATCACAATTTGGGCGTTCCAACAAGTAAGGCATGCAAAACACGGATATCCCAAATCCGCAACTTCCCACGATATCCAAATCTCACCATAACATATTCCAGAGAAATGTTTTGCAAAACTTTTCCTTCACACGACAAATGGTTTCGTCATATCTACTGTTGTCATAATTGGGCATCATTGTGTCAAGTATATTGACCGGATCTGCTTGAACTAACTCACTGTGCCAGAATGTGGTAGGGGTATAATAAAAGTAGCTATCATCTCCCAACGAGTCAAATGTTGCAATCTGATTTATAGAATCGAAACTCATGGTCATAGCTCCTCTTCCAGTATCCCCTACCAGACGCCATCTATTCGGGTGCTCGTCCACGTGCTCCAACCTCATTGTAGCATACCACTTTGCGACCGCTTTTAGGTAAACCCTTGGAGTTACACCCTGGCACCATTCCAACACTTGTTCCCAACCTAGTCTCTCGAATTTCTGTGTAACCCTATCTGTCAAAATTCTTCCACATTAACTTCCCTTTCGCAAACGCACACTTTGTCTATGGCCTTGACCTTAGACATCTTATACTTCCACAGATTGCTTTCGAGTTGTTTATTGTTAAACCGGTACAACGGAATCTTCTTATTTTGTTCCCATTGAGCACCGACACTCGGATCATCAAATCGGGACCAATCCCAATTTTGCCTAAATAACCTGTCTTCAATATCTGGCAAGTTGCATCGTTGTTTCCATTTGACCGGTATGCTACTAGACGATGAGGCTTCGACATCGGTTGTCTTTGACCTTTTTCGACTAGCCATGTCTACAAAACAACACCAACAAACAATCAATAAACCCCTAAAAACATTTAAACAATTCCACTCTAAATATGAATCATAATGAACAACTTAAATTTACCTATTAGATGTAAATTAGCCAATTTCTTTTTAAACTTTACCAAGTAGCATATTTTACCATCTAAGAAAATTCAAACTTAAAGTTAAATCTTAAATTCATAAGACTTCAACAATGTTCATCATGATGTTCATACCTAACCATATGAACAAGTGGGTGTAATCACATCCCCACGCTTGTTCTATGCTCAAATCCAACCCAACCCATGTTTTTACCCATTATTCAAGCTAACATTTCCCAAGCATATCATAAACAACCTACTCTTAAACAATGAAGCCTAAAATTTCGGAAGAAATTACATACCATATGACAATCAAGCTCAAAAATTAGTAAAGTTCATACCTTTGGTAGTGTAGAAGGAGAAGAACTCTAAAGAATGTAAAAATAAGTGATTAGCTCAAAAATATCTAGAAAACCCGAAACTTGCAGCTCAGATTTCTCACAAATATGCAAGAATCACTGAAAACCAAGAGAGGGGTTTTGTTTTTCTTGAAAATCTACACACTTTAGGCTCAAGAATCAATTGATTTGGATGAGATTTGAAAAAGTTATGAAAGGATGAAGGTTTTAGGGTTCTTGGAATGTTTGGGGAAGAAGATAAAGTGGAAGAGATGTGTTGGTGATATTAGAAAGGTAATAATCAGATGGATAGGTAGTTGGGTCGGATATGTGGCTAAAAACTCATCCAGGGGTGTTCCAAAACGGGTTCGGGTGACCCGGTGAGTGAAAGAATGAAAAAATAGTGAATTTCAGCGTCTGGGACAACAGAGGGGTGTCGGCGACGCCACCCCTGCGTCGTCGACGCGGCCCGGATAACCCAAAAATCCACAGACGCGCTTTTTGACTGCCTACGCAATTTTCAGCCCGACGCAACAAACCAGGGTGCGTCGGCGACGCCACCCCC
This sequence comes from Scalesia atractyloides, assembly GCA_947069175.1. Taxonomy (NCBI): domain Eukaryota; kingdom Viridiplantae; phylum Streptophyta; class Magnoliopsida; order Asterales; family Asteraceae; genus Scalesia; species Scalesia atractyloides. The sequence goes on along the minus strand of CAMTDV010000024.1, from coordinate 20,410,747 downwards.
AAATGCTAGTTTTGAATTTTGTTTTTTTTAAATATAAGCAAAAACACGCACTTTTTACAAAAGGGGCCTATGCTAATTAAATTCCTAAAAGTTATTAAAATTCTTTTTGTGAATCTTTCGGTTTTCTAACTTACGAACAAACTATCGTTAAATGATCCTACCACCCCCCAAATAGTCATGTATTGTTCCTAATACACATAAACAAGTCAAAAACATACCTTACACCTTCGTGACTCGTCCATGGTTTCTGAAACTTCAGACATCACAAGGGAGTTAATATGAACCATAATAACGACTTAAAACACACAAACTTCAAACAAATTAAAATATACACAACTCAACAAGAGTGTTACCGTCCTTCTCTAGTCGACCTCATACACCGAAACGCTTACCAATAAGCTCACTGATTCCTTGTTCTCCTCCATCCTCTCGTTACCATCAAGAAACGGCTTAGGTCAATGACCGTTAACCGTTTGTCGCGACCCATCCTTTGGATCCTCGATGGTTACATCACCTAATTGTCCAACCCGGGTGATCACATAGGGTCCAACCCACTTGCTTCAGAGTTTTCCGGGAAAGAACTTTAGCTTTGAGTTGTAAAGCCATACCTTTTGCCCTACACCCAACTCCTTTTTCCTTATCTTTGCATTATGCGCCCTCTTCATTCCGTCCTTGTACTTAGATGCGCATTCATATGCCATTTCCCTTAGCTCCTCTAACTCGCAAAGATTGAGCTTCCTCTCCTTACCTGCATTATCATATTTAACATTGACTTCTTTAATAGCCCACAACGATCGATGCACAAGTTCAACCGGTAAATGACAATTTTTACCATAAACTAATCGGCAAGGTGTAGTGCTAATGGGTGTCTTATGTGCCGTCCGGTAGGACCATAAGGCATCGTTCAACTTAATTGACCAATCCTTACGGTCCGTCCGTACGGTCTTTTGCAAAATCTCTTTAATTTGCCGATTTGACACTCCACTTGCCCGCTTGTTTACGAGTGATAGGGGGTAGCAATTCTATGGTCAACACCATACTGTTTTAAGAGTTTGCCAAACCAGAAGTTTTTAAAATGGGATCCTCCATCACTTATGATGACACGAGGAATCCCAAACCTTGATAATATGTGGGATTGGACAAAACTACAAACTACAGTATGATCGTTTGTCTTGGTGGTTATTGCTTTGACCCATTTTGACACATAGTCAACGGCCACCAAGATGTACAAATTACCATAAGAATTGGGGAACGGGCCCATGAAGTCAATACCCCAAACATCGAAAACGTCGAGAATGAGGATTGGCTGCATGGGCATCTCGTCCCTTTTCGATATGCCCCCTAATCTTTGGCACTCAACACAATTTTTCGAAAATTCAAATGCATCTTTAAATATAGTTGGCCAATAAAGACCAATGTTTAACACTTTGTGACCCATCTTTTGACCACTAAAATGGCCACCGCATGCAAATGAGTGCACATGCTTCACACACTCGGAATCTCTTCATCAGCTACACATCTCCAGATCCTTTGATCCGCACACTCTCTCCACAAATTCGATTCCTCCAACCGGTAATACTTGATTTGAGACAAAAAAATGTTGCCTCCTCCTTCGGTCCCAATGAGCTGGTAAGTCACCTGTAACAAGATAATTAACTATATTAGCATACCCTGGTAACTTAGATACACTCAAAATATGCTCATTTGGGAACGATTCGTTGATCTCTGCAAATGTAGGATCCTCCTAAAAAACTACCCGGGACAAGTGGTCGGCCACCACATTCTCACTTCCCTTTTTGTCCCGGATTTCCAGGTCAAATCCTGCAACAACAAAACCCAACGGATTAGTCTAGGCTTAGCATCCTTCTTTTCCATAAGGTACCTTACGGCACTATGGTCCGAATAGATAATCACTTTACTACCCCAAATATAAGCCATAAACTTATCCAACGCATCTACCACCGCAAGTAGCTTATTTCGGTTGTTGTGTAATTCAATTGTGCATCCGAAAGAGTCTTACTTGCGTAATATACCACAACGCTGTTTCTTATCGGTCCTTTGACCCAAAACGGCCCCAACCGCATAATCACTTGCGTCGCACATAATTTCAAATGGAAGTGACCAATTTGGTGATTGTAAAATTGGGGCTTCAACCAACTTTTGTTTCAAAATGTTAAAAGCTTCCTTACATTTTTCAGTAAACTCAAACGGCACATCTTTTAATAAAAGGTTACATAATGGTTTCAAAATATCACTAAACCCCTTAATAAACCTCCTATAAAAACTCGCATGCCCCATAAATAACCTAATGCCCTCAATACTCGTGGGATAGGGTAGAGTCGAAATGACTTTAACTTTTGCACGATCCACCTCTATCCCATGACTCGACACCACATGTCCCAATACTATCCCCTCCTGAACCATGAAATGGCTCTTCTCCCAACTTAAGACCAAGTTCGTTTCAACACATCGTTTTAACACTTTCTCAAGTTGGTCTAAACAGGTTTCAAAAGATGACCCAAAAACGGAAAAGTCATCCATGAAGATCTCCAATGATTCCCTCACCATATCCGAGAAGATACCCATCATACACTTTGAAAAGTGGCGGGGGCATTACATAGTCCAAATGGCATTCGCCTAAATGCGAAGGTACCGTATAGACACGTAAAAGTAGTCTTTTGTTGATATTCCGGATGAATCGCAATTTGATTGTACTCGGAATATCCATCCAAAAAACAATAAAATTTTTGTCCAGCTAGCTTTTCCACAATTTGGTCAATAAATGGTAAGGGAAAATGATCTTTAGAAGTCGCATTATTCAACTTCCTATATCTATGCAAATGCGCCACCCGGTTACCGGCCGGGTAGCTACCTCCTCACCTGCGTCATTCTTGACGACTTGAATACCTGCTTTCTTCGGGACGGTTTGTGTTGGATTTACCCATTAGCTATCAGAGATGAGGTAAATGATACCCGCATCGAGCCACTTAAACACCTCTTTCTTGACAACTTCCCGCATGTTTGGATTCAGCCTTCGTTGTGCATCACGGGTGGGTGTTATGGTGTCATCAGTGATGATCTTGTGCATCACTACCGAAGGACTAATACCCTTCAAATCAGCAATGGTCCACCCAATAGCCGCCCTACTGGTGACCATGATCTCCATCAACTTTCTCTTCAGTCAAATTCGAAGAAATTATGACCGGAAGCATGTTGCCCTTACCAACATAAGCCTACTTGAGATGCTTTGGCAACACCTTCAACTCAACTTCTGAATGTTCCACTAACGATGGCTTCAACTTTGTATCAATAGTCTCCGGTAAGCTCTCCACTTGGTGCGTCCATATCGGTTTTCCTTCCTTCACCGCGAGCACCTCCAAACTTTTCACATCCATGTCTATGCTACTATTCTTCTCCACCTGTGACCTGTCAAACATAGAACACTCCTCCATTGTGTTCTCCTCATCTACAACAATGTCGCAGAAAGGTATACACTGGTCAACAAAGTCTGCCATGTAGCATTCGTCATCGACTGAAGGATTCGTCAATCCAGAAAAAACATGCAACCTCAACCTTCGGTTTCCAAATGTCATATCGACGTTCCCGTTTTACAATCAATTTGAGAATTAGCAGTTGCTAAGAACGGTCAACCCAAAATCATTGTGGGTTGCTTAATTGAATCCATGGCTACATAATCAAGTACTAAAAGTCCACCGGATTGTAAAAATCCTCAATTTTCACTATCACATCGGAGACTATCCCACGAGGTAATTTAGGAGTCAAGTTGGCTAACACCACGGTGGTATTTGCTGCTTGAAGAGGACCAAAATCGTACTGGTCATACAAACTACCCGGTAGAATGCTCACACTCGCTCCAAGATCTAAAAGCGCCCAACCAATTTTGAAATCTCCCACTTGAATTGAAATAATTGGCGCTCCCGGATCATGAAGTTTAGGTGGAAGTGCACCCGACAGAATCGAGCTCACATTTTCAGTTAAATCTATTTTTTTGGAAATTTGTGGGTTCGTTTCTGCGTACACAATTCTTTTATGTACTTTGCATACGGCGGGACTTGCTTAATTGCATCCAAAAGAGGTAAATTTATTTTAACTTGTTTGAAAACCTCCAACAACTCTTCTTGTTGTGGACCTCTTTTGTTTACCATCTTTTCACGGGTCCATTCAATGCTTCGGGATAAGGGGCGGTATTAACCTCCACCCTTTTCCTTAGCAATCGGGACGGATGCGGTCACAACAATATCATTTTTTGAAATATTTTCGTTTTGACCCGTTTGACCGTCATCAACTTCCTCATCACTCACCTCTTCCACCACCCCTTCAACAAACTGAGGTGGTGGTGTTTTGACACCATTATCAACGATTCGACCACTACGTAAAGATATTTTATTAATTGGTACCTCTCGTGTGTTCTTTCCGGAAGAGCCTTGATGTTTCGGATTTACCGTGGTATCACTTGGAAGCCTTCCACCGCTTCCCCGCATTTGAGCCATTTCCTCAGCAAGTTGGCCCACTTGTTTTGCTAATGCTTCATGTGACTTATCTCGAATCTCGTTCTCTTTCTTTGACTCTTGCATCATTGAAAGCATCGCGTCCATCTTGGCATTCAAATCACTACCACCCCGACTTTGATTACCCGAGCCGCTTCCACCACCGCCTGTTGTTGTAATTTTGGTACCTGGTAATTGTTTCACGTCTTGGTACCCTTGATTGTAATTACGTTGGTAACCCCTTGACGGTTTTGGTATGACGATCCGTTTTGGTTACCGCTTGAAAATTGGGTTCATTTGATTAGCGGCATTCCCATATCGAAAATTGGGATAGTTTCTCAACCCAGGATGATAAGTGTTTGAATTCATGTCATTATTCTTGTGATCACCAAACACTTGGTTTACCTCCTCGACATCTTCGGCCACGCCCAATTGACAATCACCGTTCCTATGACCAAGCTCCCCACAACTTCGCTAACCGCAAACTGTACCGCATTCACATCTTTCTTTTTCATGCGTGCTAATTCCCGCTCCAAAGTGGAAATCCGATCCTTAGAACTAGAATCAAGATCGGGGAGTGATCGAGAAATAGGATGCTTCTTAGCCCGATCGGCCGACTCTTTGGCCTTTGATCTTTTTGCCATCCTTTCGAGGAATTCCCAATCGTTATCCTCATGATTGCTTAGTAGCGTCCCATTACTCGTTGACTCGAGGTGATTCCATGTCTCCCCATCCAATCCCCTTACAAAGCACTTCACTAACTCCCACTTCTCAATTTAATGATGCGGACACTTACGAATCAATTCTTTATACCTCATGAATGCTTCATCTAACGGTTCACTCGAAAGTTGTTTAAATGCTCTAATCTCATCACGGCGTCATCAATTTTGGCCATTGAGTAATACTCATCAAGGAAGGCTTGTTGCATCTCCACCCAAGTGTGAATGCTATTAGTAGGCAATGTCAAAAACCATTGCTTAGCCTTGTCCTTTAATGAGAATTGGAAGAGATGTAAACGAACCTCATCTTGGGTGAAATGACCACCCCCAATAGTGCTACAAATAACCGAGAACTCTGCTAAATATGTGTATAGCTCGTCATTCGATCGCCCTTGAAGTGAGGAAGGATGTTAATATAATTTGGTTTGCAATCGAAGGCCACTCGTCCCCGTGGTGGTACCAGAGGAAGGATGTTAATATAATTTGGTTTGCAATCGAAGGCCACTGTCCCCATGGTAGTGGTGGTACAATCGGAGAATCGTTCTCCGAAATCATAGGCCGAAATCGGCCATCAACTCCTTGTGGCGGTTGGGGTCGATTGTTGTTACGGTTATGTCGAGCTGGACCATCCACCTCTTGATTCCCCGGTGGTCCACGATTCACCCATCGATTCAGGTTTTGATTTGCCATACCCAGAAAGTCAGGATCGGTTGTTATTTAGTTCCTTCAATTGTTGTTCCGGGGTTGGCGATTGATTCCATAACCGTCATTCCGGTTGTACTCACCATAATACTCCTCTTCGTTATACCCATCACGTTATCTCACTCATCATTTGCCATTGTAAATGTTGGCATTTTGATATCCATCATCTCGGTCGAAACCCCTACCGTTGTAGAAATTTCCGTTAACTTCATTCTCCCTATATCCATAATTCTCTTCCTCTTCCGAATGATATGTATGAACACTAACCCGATCTGGTGAATGATAACTCGGAACACTATATCTTTCGTCATCCGGAATGTTATTCCTTAATTCTTCGTAATTCGGTTCATGATACCCCGCATGACCGGGGTTTGCTCGGTTCAACCTCCGGTTGGTTGAAGTCGAGTCCAGCACCCGGGTTTTGGTTTTGGTTCTGGTTACGGTTACGGTTGTTAAGGTTGGGAGGTGGATTTTGATTTTAAGGATCAGGTTGGCGAAGTGGGTTGGCAGGAGGGCGGTTGTTGTTACCCCCGATTGGTTGTTACGGGGTTGGTTGTTTTGTTGATCCATTGGAACGGTTCCAACGGATGGTGTTGATGGTGAGTTTTGGGTACTTTGATTAAGGACAAGTGTTGCCTCTAACCGGCTTGCTAAGTTTCTCCTTGCCACTCGCTCGATTTCCGGTTCGTAAACTAATGGTGATGTTCGCCCGGAATTCCATGTACGCATGCACTACCTGTAATCTGTACAAGTAACACACCCCGCGTAACACAAAAGCAAATAAAACAAAAGAAACAAACACTTAAATAGTTTATCACGAATTTTCAAACACAATCCAAACGTAAAGCGCACGAACTCCCCGGCAACGACGCCAAAATTTGATCGGAGTGTCGCGCCCCGGTCAGAGATAATATTTATATGCCCAAATTACTCTTAACAAATGCGTTAGTGGTAGAAATGGGTCGATCCATGAAGAGTATGTGGTTTACGTATGGACTAATTTGATTATGAAGATGTCACAATTTTATGAAGCTTGCTATCTTGATTTATTTAGATATTTGAGAAAATGTGTTGGAATTCACCAACGATGTTTGTAATTTCGATTAACTACTACAAATGATTGATTTTAATTAACGAAAACACAACTAGTGATTCAAACAAGATTTAATAAAAAGGGTTCACACCCGGTTTCGGTAATTGCCAACCTAGGGTATCTACAAGTTTTAGATTCAACTCAATTGTATAGTGGTTAACGGATTTAGTGTACCGTGATGTAGGTGCCAATAATTATGAAGGCTCCGAAGAACGGACAAGAATGCACTTTATAATCACAACAAGTAAAACCTAATCATAACAACGCATAAATACACATAACCATTTCGTAAAGTCATAACTTTATAATCGTTCGACAATTTACGAATACGAAACAAATGTAAGCTATTGTTAATTACTTCAAAAACCAATACAAGTTGTCACAAAGTAAAATCAAACCACAATTCAAAACCCTAGATTAAACAACTACCTACACCGGAGTGAAACCAAGGTGATTAGCCGCTCATGGTCGTAGGAACTTGATCACCGGATGATTGATACTTGGATCTTGACATCTCGAAGCTTTGAATGAAGGATTAGGGATTGTAGTGAAGATGGAAAAGTATAGATGATGGTGATGGTGGAATGGATTGGTAGTAAAGATGATGGATTTGATGATTCGATGCTGATTGGATGGATTGGAGTTGAACTAGGATGAAGGGAATCGTGTTCTTGGCCCCAAGATGAAAGTTTCAAGTTCAAACTTACGTAACCCCTTTTAGACTGGTCAAAACTGGCATTAAAACTCGTCAAAAACTGAACAAATAACAAAATCTCGCGTCAGAGAGCAGGGGGCCGCGTCACGACGCCCCCCCTGCGTCGCCGACGCATCCTAGTTAGTCAGCTTTACTGCTGACGCCATTCTGTGCTGTCTACGCGTATTCTGATCGACGCGAACGCGTCGCCGACGCATCCTCTAGCATGGTTTTCTCCTGTTTTCCATTTCACGCGTTTTCGGTTGATCCCGTTCACTCCCGGTATTCCGAATAGCTCCCGATTAGCTCCTTAAACTCCGTTAGACCTGCAAAACACAATTCTAATCAAAAGTAGGCTATTCGAAACTAAAAGTTATGTAAATACACAAACTTAAACACATCATAGCACCGGTTTTCGACCACGTATCATGAGAAAAGTAAGAGTTTCTCAACAATTCACAGAGAATCATTCCCAGAAATGATTCAAGGAAGTGAAGAAATCCAAAACGTGAATAAGTTTCACCAATCTGGTAAAGATGTGCAGGATTGGACTTTTGACCAGCCTCATATCTTTGCAACATCAGCAAGTATATCTTCTGCTAGTGTGAGAGAAGGAACATCTGCTGTTCCTCCATTACCCACTGATACAGTTATATCAAGAGAACAACTTCATCGAGTGTTGGATAGTGTGGCCAAAGTCTATACAGATAAGTCACCGGTTGAAGAAAAGCTGGATGTGCTGAAAGAAGATATGAAAACTCTGCCAGAATCGGTTGAATCCATTAGAAAACAATCAGAAGAAAATGCAGAAGTCTTGAAGTACTTACAACAGATTCAAAAGGCATCAGACAATAGCAAGCTTGTAGCAGACTCTGAAAAGATGTTTCAAGAGATGAAAGATATCAAGTCAAGGGTGACTGAAGCTGTAGAAACAAGAGACACCACAAATACTGGCATGATCCTAGAAGAAATTCACAACTTAAGAGCCAGCAACAACAGCCTTACAGATGCACTTGATAAGATGGTAAGGGAATGGGAAACACATCAAAGTCAAAACATAGAAGAGTTCAAGACAGTACATGAAGTAGAGAGAAGAAATGCATAAATGCTTGGAGATGTGCAAGCACTTGTGAAAAGACTACAACTAAATGTTTCCAGATTGGGAACTCATGAACAAAACCAAATACAGTCTGATCAGAAAGGATGGAAGAGTGACAACAGTGTTGATTGCTAATCTGAAGAACTTCATCCCACATACTTAGCAAAGTTGAAGCCACATTTTGATAAGGAAAAGGGAGATACAAGAGTCAACAGAAGGGCTATCTACAGCTTGATAGAAGCTGGACAGAAATGTACTCAAGAGCGGCTCTAGCTGATTTGATCTCTGTATTTCCTTTGACTACAACAAGAAAGTGCATACACCACCTCCTAACACATCCATTAACTTAAGCCTGAGGCCAAAACAGGAGTCATATTAGAAAAACCTGAATTATCTGTTGCTTTCAGGGACTTTGAAGATAAAAGGGCTCTGTTCAGAGTAAATGAAATATGCAGATACTCAAACCAAACACTGAATTACATCACAGACTGCATGAACAAGAAACAGGAACAACTCAAGGCTAAAGGGAAAAGCAAGGAAAAGCTGAGGAAAGAAATAGAAGACATAATTAACGAATGGATCACAGTCAAAGGTTGGTACAAAGATGTCTATAAGGTCTGCCACAAGCTGATTGAGTACAAGAAGCAACTGAAGAAGGGAGATCTTTACAAGAGTGGACTGGAGAATGTCTTGGAACTTTATTATTTATTTTCTTTGTTTGAACAATGTTTGTGTTTGTAACTTGGATTTTGATGTTTTTGAAAGTTCTTGTTCAAATTTGTTCTTTGGTATAAGTTGTCATTTTTCTTACAATACTTAGGGGGAAATTGTTAGGAAACTTTATGCAAGTATTGAAGAAAAATATGATATATCTGATTAACAGCTGAAGATAAAGTCACCAAGGCCAAACAGAAAGAAGAAACAAGGCAACAAAGACAAAAGAAAAGGAAATACGTCTTCAACTTTCATCAGAAGAAGATCAAATGCAGACTATCAGATGAGGCCATTCTAATGGATCAGATGATAATTCTGACAATTATCATCAGATTCTGGTAAAGTCTGATCATCAGAATTTCTGTTGATCAGTTCATCAGATTTTCTGTGAGGTGGATATCAGATTTCTGATAAGCCCACTTGTCTGAAAACCGAAGCCATGCCATCTTTGAAGAAGCAAGTTCACTCTAGAAGATTCAATGAATATGTCAAAATCTACTTTATGCAGGCCAAGTGCATGAATAAACTAATGTTTATTCATACCCGAAACTTTCTATAAATAGAAGTTTTACACCAAAGGATAATGAGTTAAGCAAGCATCTAATACATACTACAAAACTCCATTGCCCTTTCGCCACAGAATTACACAAGTATTCATTTGTACTAGTCAATAACCTCACAATCACCTTATAAACCATTTTGTTTCAAAGTGATATAAACTTGAAAATTCTGTAGTTGTCGTTTCTTGAAAGTCTGATTTCTATTTCCGCACACTATTTTCATATTGATTGAAATCACTTGCCATATTACATTAAAAGAGCTTTTGTCCATGTGGGACCAACAATAACCCTTGCACAACATATTATGCGTCTTTATAACACTAACGATTCTTGATTTCAAACTCGTTCGATCTTAATGAATCACTATTGCTTCACCGCCAGGGCGGGGTATTCACACTAGTTTTTCCGAACAAATAATCTCAGCATTATTCTTGGATAGTCAATCCATCCCAACGACTACATCAAAACTACCCAACTCCACCTAGTAGCAAATCAATACTAAAACTGTGATTGCTTAACCGAATACTACAACCACGAATGACTTCACTGATTTCTATTAATTTGCCATTTGCTAATTCTATTGAATACTTGTTATCTAGCTCACTTTCTTGAGTTCAAAGTTTTTCGAAACAAAAGTTAAGTCACCTCTAGTATCAAATAGCAAAAATGTATAACGGTTATTGATTAATTAAGAACGTACCGGTGATAATTGTAGGATCATCACGGGCTTTCCCAGCATTCAGCTCAAATGCTCTTCCTCTGGCATTTTGACATTTCATCTTAGGACAGTTCTGCTTGAAGTGTCCTAATTCTCCGCATTCGAAGCATCCTTCTAGCTTGACTCCATCCAATGTGCTGTTAGAAAAGTACGCACGAGCCATATGCCCAGATCGACCGCATCTGGTGCATTTCTTTCGCTCGTCGCTCTGAGTTCTCTTCATCGAGCCACTCTTATCATCCTTGTTCACATCCTTCCCTGAACCACTGGTGTTAGTCACAAACGATTTACCAGAACTTTGCTTCTTCTCACATTTGTCATCAGAATCCTTCCTCAAACTCCCAAACTTTCTCTTTTTCAAATCCCCAGACTATGCTCGGAACATTCTGGTCGATCAGATTTCCTTTCCGCATTAACTTTTGTTGATGACTTCCCAGTCTCATCCTTCTTGTTAAGACCACTCTTGCGAACGACATCATCCGTCAATTATTTTGCCAGTGCAGTAGCTTCCAAATAGGTAGTGGTTTGTTATGTAACCGTACTGTGAATAGGTGGCGCCAGTCCCCAGATATACCTCTCAATCATAACGTAACCAGGAGTGACCATTCCGGGAACCAATCTTGCAAGATCATTAAATCAGATGTATATGCTCTAACATTCAGGCCTTCCATGGTTAGATTCCAGAAATCCGTCTCAATCTTCTGTAATTCACCATGTAGGCAGTATTCCTTAAGAAGTATCTCTTTCATTTGTTCTAGGTAAGATCATAGGCAACGTCTTCACCCAAAATTTGAACTTGAGCGTTAACCAGGACAAAGCTTCGTCAAGAAATAAACATGAAGCATACCTAACCTGCTGATCAACTACACAACAGTTGATTGCCAATATAGATTCCATCTTCCCAATCCATCTAACGATACCAATGGTTCTTTTAGTTCCGGTAAATGATCTTGGGTTACAACCCTGGATTGTTTAGTACATACATCCGTGCACTGTTCACAAGGTTAATGAAAAATCAAGATCACTCTTAGATTATATCATAACACAAGAGAATACTAAAACTTTTCCAATCATTACTCTACCTAGAGGGCTCCAAATTGTGCTCGACCAAATTCATAAGCATTAGTACCACGCCCACATCCATGCCCTGAAGCATGGTTAGCCTCACGCTATTCCAGAGTAGTGTTAACGTGCCAAGCGATTAACTGTGCCAACTCCTCCGGAGTGGTCGGTAATCCGGTACTGTCGGTAGTGGGACCTGTCTCGCTTTTGGTGGCATATTGACGTTTCTATTATTGTAATAATAACAGTGTAAGACAATATTTAAATAGTTTAATTACAATATTTAAATAATTTAATCATTCAATGCGCGTGATTTAAAAAATACATATGTAATCACAACCACGTAACAACTAAAAATTTAACTAAAAACCCATCCTATGATATTTTATCATGGAAATTACATCACTTGTTTGTAGTTCACAAAAGACTAGCAAAAGTTGGTGTGAATACAATCAAACACCATTAAACAAGTTTCACCTAATTTCCTACTAAAATATCTAGTTGGCATGCAATCCTAAAAGGGTTACCAAAAGATACAAAACAAAACAAAGCAAAAGATACCTAACAAGCTCCTTTAGCTCCACAGTCCTCCAGTGCATTTGATGCATAGCACTGTCGTCTAGCTCACGAATCTCCTAATACATGTCCATCTGGCCCTCGAGGTCTTTAACCTTTCATTTGGTCATCTCTAAGTCTCCGCGCAATGTAGAGATCTGACGATCATAGTGAGAACATTGGTCAACTCAAACACCCTTACTGTCGAAGCAATGTCTCTAGCAATTCAGGTCCTCTACCTACAGCAAGTGTAGACTAGCAAAGGAGTAGCGGAAACTCGCGACACAGAATGTAGAACAGATGACTCAAATCGCGGGTGGAGGGGTCTCAGACATAGGCTCAGTAGCGAAAGTGGGTGGAACTACTAAAGGCTCCAATGGTCGAGCCGTGACTATAGTGGCGTCTACCACTGGTGCTACTCCAAATGAACCTCCAATAGTAGGTATACCTCTAGCTGGCTTATCGACTTCTGGCACTGTCCTTGATGATTGTCCAATTTCAAAGACTGAGGGAGGAACAATCATGTCATAGTCATCAATCCATCCATTACTCGTATTCGCGTAACGTGGGTAAAACTGACTGGAAAAAGCAGTAGGGCCGACATAGAATGACGAAGTGAGACTGGCCATGTGAACGAGCTGTGAGGTAGTGCAAGGTCTCTCTGGTAGAATGGATGTGGGAGAGGTCTCAAATTCATGCTCACTGTCGGAGTCGTGAATCTCGATAATCTCGTGTGAGTGCGACATCTGTGACACAACGTAACCATACTAAGTAAGTGTGTGTTCGAATAAATGGTAACTTATAACACCTAACGTATAAATAAACAGCTTAACACGTATGCACATAAACTTCCCATAGTTTCATACATGATCGAAATCCATGTTTATTTAATTATTGGCTTCGCGAATTTTGGATGTTATTCTCAAAATTCTTCAGTTGAAGTCTAGAGTTTTTCAAAAAAATGTATCTAGTTTGCTAACAACCATTGGCTTTGATACAAACTTCTGTCACACCCCAAAAACATCACAACAGAAATACAACGTGGCGGTAACATAGGTTGGTACCCATACATATCTTTGTGGGTGATGCAATCTTTATTTTGGACATGTAACTTAATTAAAACATAAAGTTTAAAGTTTAATCATAAACACAAACATAACTTAGTTGTTTAATCCCTTATGGATCTTAATACAAACGGTCACAAATAATTTTAAAAGTTTTGCAACATTATTTATTATAAAATTGCGTCAATAACCACAAGACAAGCCAAAATCCCTTGGCCGAACTCATGTACCTGAAGAACACGTAAAAATCAAGTGTCAACACAAATAGTTTGGTGAGTTCATTTATTCCAATTATAATCTTTCTTGTTATAAATTTCATGTCCAAACCATTCATATATTTTAAGAAAGTCAAATCAAATTTCCTTATTAAAAATCCAAAAAGCGTTTTCCTAAAACCTTCGACACAAATCATTTTCCTAAGGGTTTAATTATACATTAAATTTCAAGCATCAAGTTTTCAGATTCATAGGGTTGCAAGGCCTATGAGCTATATATCAACATTAAGGTTATAATCAACGCTAGACAATCACAAAATATCAATTCGTCGTTTAACTTGACACGGAGCTACCGATCACAACGGATGGTCTACCAACAATTATACGCATACTGGTATTAATGATTCATCATCATCATACTTAGTAAATCCCACCAATAGCAAAGCTAACGTAGGGTCTAAGGAGGGTAAGATGTAGACAACCTTACCTCTACCCCGTAGAATACAGATGTTGCTTCCAGTGAGGCCCCCAGCTCGATTGTAGTTTTGCATTAAGCCTTGTACATAAGGCACATAACACTTAGCAATCGGGAAAAGACCGATTGGTGCATGTACCCCCTTGTCTTTCGGCTATCAACGCCACTACATGATGCATGATTAACCGTCCATCGTTTTTAACGTTATTTTCACAAAATTAGTAAAATAACATTAAAATAGTGCAATTTCACTTTTGCCCCCTAAGCGACTACACGTATATACATTGTATGTGCACACCGCAAGCGGGGCGTTTTTGCGCAAATTCGCGCAATGATTAAATGACTACACTGGTAATAATGATTAAACGGCTAAATTCGCGCAAAGTGCATCATATTAGGTCATTTATGGTGGCTGCCTCATGAACAATATATATATATCTTACTAAAATAATAAATTTAATTTTTTGCGTTTTACGAATTCCCCAAAGTCTCCACCGAGACATAGGCCTATTCCGATACTTACTCTCTTGAGATGAGGCAAATTCGTTCACAACTTAGATTTAAATATTTTTAAATCTTTACAGTCATTTTACCCCAAACACTGTAATCCTCCCCAAAACAATTTATATTCAATCCATTCCTGTTTTCCTCGAAAACAATTTTATATCATTCATATTCCAAAACCTTGTTTTCCTCGAAAACAAAGCACATCATGTTCAAACCATATTTTCCTTGAAAATATATTAATAATTTATTCAAAGGCATGTTTTATATAAAAAAATAAAAGAGGGTGGTATCATTCACATTCCAAAACCTTGTTTTCCTCGAAAACACAGCACATCATGTTCAAACCATATTTTCCTTGAAAATATAATAATAATTTATTCAAAGGCATGTTTTATATAAAAAAATAAAAGAGGGTGGTAGTGACACTCACCTTTGGGTGCGTTTTCAAAAAACACAAATTTCAAAAAGTTGGTCTACACGTCCTAATTTCAAGTTGAAACGATTTAATGACTAAATATGCTAAAATCCCTAAGTTTCTCCAAGACTTATGATTTTTCACATAGCTTTGATATTTCTTAGAAAAGTCTTTATTTTGGTTATGTTGGTGTGTTAGATATATATATACATATATATTAAGATTTTTGTGTACTTGAACGATTTTATTAGTGACCCTCATTATGTTATATACGTTGTCACACCCATTTATGTACCATATATCTACAATTTGCACTTTGTAACATATTTACACAAACATTAACATATCATCAAACATCATATTGCACGTATTCCGCCAACTTATATATTTTATCATTTTAAAGCATTCTATACATGCAATAACTTCACAAGTTAGCATATTTATCATATTAATGCTTGACAAATAAGTTGCATTTTAACGTGTCTTTTAACGAAACTATTGTTTTAACCATATAAGCACACATGCATAGTCCTACATCCTACTATCATGTTAACACTTATCATTTCACATATCACATACCAATATCCATATTACACATCTCATCATGCTAGATTACACTTAAACAATGTATTTTCACGTACACCAAAATATGCGTATTTTTAACGTTTCTTTAACGTTTTTAGGCGTTGAAAGTCAGATATGACTAGCCAAACAACTTCGATACTTAATATATGTTTATATACTTATATTTATCATGAAAAATATCATTTTATAACCTGATCTAAGTCAGTTTTGCAAAAAAAACACTTTAAAAGACTATTTTTAGTGTTTTTAACGCATAGTCTTGTACCGGTCTTTACTATAATCATCCAAAGTCATCAAGACTTCGTATTAACACAAAACATGTTATTTACTGAGTAAAATGATACTAGTAATCACTTTAGTGCAGATTTCATGTAAGTCACATAAATCATGCACTTTCACCCATTTTACTACTTTTTAAGGCTCATGTACAACATGCAAAGCTACCAAACTTATGACACATCTTTGAATTATCAAAACACATCATGTATCATCATATTAACATGCATACAGCCTTATTTAGTTCATCTTTCATATATCATACCATTTCATCACTAATTCACCTTCATATCATCATTTAATCATCACTAACACTTATGTACAAGTACTTAATGCATGAGCATCATTTCATCATCATCTAACAATTTGAATTCATTCAACATTCATTTATTATCATTCCATATAATCCAAAACATCATCTTTAGATCATTCATCTAATCATTTTGATTTCATTGCATGGAACATTCTTACATATTTATGAACTATCAAACAAAACCCACTTTCTAACACATATACATACTTATATACGACTATACACATACATCCAAACATATACTTTTCACTTTTTCAACTTAGATTATACATACTTTCACACAAATCCATTTTAATCATACATGCAATCACCTTTCAAGAATCCTTTCAATCAAAAGTCAACTTTTAAACAAAATACAAACTCTAACCCACATACACACACTCACGGCCATACACACACATACGTCCTTTTTTATTTTGATAATATCATTTTGTTGATTAGTTTTTAAGAGTTATAAAGAAACCAAGTATTTGAGAAACATGCTATCACCATCATCATCATCATCAAGAAACAAGTTTAAGAAAGGTAAATGGGTTTATACCTACCAAGAACAAAAAATGGGTTTTGATGAATACAAACTTGTTCCTTCTTGAAATCACCTTGGAATCACCTTTGGATCTTCAAACAAACTTGGAATGAGCTTGAATCTTCAAAGTTTGAATGGAAAAAAATGGCATGGAGGTGGCTGGTGGTGTGTTCGGCCGAGAGAGGGAAAGGGAGAGGTGAGAGAGTGAGTTGTGATGTGTGTGTAAGATTTTGAGTTTTTAAAAAAGTGGAAATTACTAGTGTGGAAGAAGCAGGGTGACATTTGTAAGCCTAGGGTGTTGGGGTGGACACCCCCTTGTGTCGCCACCATCATCTATACACACATACATTTCATATATATATATATATATATATTATTATATATGTATATATATATATATATTAAATACATGCACAAACTTGTATTTAACTGATTACCGGATACTTTATTTCGCGTTTTATGGCTTTTTAAATTATTTTTATCATTCTATAAAAATTAATTCGCCATAATATCGCTGAATAATATATTATTTTCCTTGACTGGCATTGTCGTTTAAGTTTTGTAAGATACGTATGGTATCGTGCAATAAAAAAGTGTTTTTAAGCGTTTTTTTAGAATTCTCCTCACGGATATGATTAAAAATAACATTTTAATGGAATATTTTTAGGATTTTAACGTTAATCGGGTGGCCACCTAACGTTCGTTTCGCATTTTGTTCGTTACGAGATAAGCTTATATCTTGTTTTTGCCAACATAATTTTACATAAAGTTTGGACTTGCCAACACATCAAATACCATTAGTTAACATCAAATCAAATTAAATAATGGCTTTATTCATTGATAATACGTGTTACACTAGTACGGTATAGACTCTAAATAGTCGGGTGTCACACCTCTGCCCTTCCATGGCCACCCTGAAGATTGACAGGAAGGGGGAAGCAGCGTGGTGTTCTCGCTCAACGTTTTGGGTTTGATCACACCCGTGTGTTGATGTTTCTTGATCAACTTGCCGGTTTGTAGGCATATTTATGACACCCTTAACCTTACAATTGTCTCTAGATTTGGGGAACGCTAGGTTGGAGATATCTTATTGCTGTTTTATTTGTGATCGCATCTTTATATGTAGAATACGAGGTTATAACCCGTGAACCTTATGGGTTGGAAATTTTATTTTGCACTAATCGAGAAGGGATTCAACCATGTTTTTTTATAAACAAAAACCTACAATGCACGTGTTGACGCATTCAAAATAGATTCAAAAGTTCTACTTACCATGTTTTTTATCATTTTAACTTTATCTACAATGTAAAATATATAACAAATAACTCTATAAATAATCAAAATATAAATGAGATTACATATCAACCATCAAACGTTTTTAGTGACCTGGTATGACGTGAACTCATCCTGACCTGAACCTATAACCCACCAGACCCGAGCCACCTGTTTATCCAGGTCTAAAGAAATTACTATCATGTCCATGGTTCAATCTACACATCTGAGGTTTGAATTTTTTTTATGGAAAGAAATAGTCATGACAAAAAGGAAGAGCTAATATGCTAGTACAAAAATCAACATACAAAAATGTTATTATGGTCTCAAGTTATAAAAAATAGCAAATACTTACCATGACTGGTTAAGATTTAAACTTTTTTCATACTGTGCACCAAAATATTAACTTTATTATATATATATATATATATATATATTTTGGGAAGGATAAAAGGAAACTTATTTGCGGTAAGAAAACCCAAGAAACTCTAGTTCGAGCCATTGATCTCTATCATCTAATGGTTGAGGAATTTTGATGATTTATTGATTAAATTTAATGCCTTGATTGGGTTGATAAATGTACTTAAAGGGTATTTGGGTAAAAACAACCATAAACCAGGTCCATAATCTATATTATAACATTGTTGGATTTAACATGATCACGTAGAAGGGATTGTTGGGGGCGCACAATACTCGATGTCACCTGCCATGAAAAAACACAATTCAAATCCCCATTTCATACAAGAACCATCTGTCTCCTTCTCTCTCAACATTTCAAAAACCCACCGGAGAAGAAGAACCAGTCCAGAGACAACATTTCCCTTTGTCAAGAAGGTCGACGGTGAAGGTGACCGGTACGACGGACATCTGAAAGGAGAGAAAAAAACAGTGACAACTCGTTTGGAAGGGAACAATAGATATGAGAACGACTTTCCGATTGTTATCTTCCGGTAAAGGTCGCCGGAAATGGAAGAAATCAAGTACCAAGTAAGCATTTTAGTTTCTACCTGTAACTTGTGCGATGGTTTTTTTTGTTAACTTAAATAGTTGAATAAAGGAAGATAGATACAATCCCAAGTTGTGCGTGTGGTTTGAACATTTTCATTCAGTTTCATCTCTTTTATTTGTTGTTCCGTGTTTGTTTTTAGATGATATTGTTTATTGGGGTTGATTTGTTAGAGTGTGTTAAGTGTAATTGATTTAATCGAAACATTGACTTATGTGGTTGACCCATGTATGTGAGGTTGAAGATACGTGGTCGTAATAACTACATGACCCCCCAAGTGAATCAAACAGTTTGATTTTTTTGGATGACACCGACTAGATAACTAGCAAGTTTGATTGTGATATGTTGGTCAATGTAGATATCGAAATGCATGAGGAAGGGTTTGGAGCAATCCAACGAAATATAGGTAAGGATGTATAATAATTTTTGTATTTTGTATAAGGCCACTGATTAAAAAAAATATTATTTATTATCTATTGATTCGTATGTTGCAAAACACTCCAGATTTAGACGATTGGGACTCTGACACACCAATAGCTGAATTACAAAGACGGAAGATTGGTTTGTTCTTGTTATATTCTTTGCTATTTGCCTGAAGTACTATGTTTGGATGATTGTAACGTGTGTAACAGTTTCTAATTTGTTATAACAGTGGTGCCTATTGATGTGAGCAGCGGAAGTGCACAGGTAATTGAAGTTAGTAGCACAAGTAGTAGATGAACCTGAAAGAGGTGTGTCTTTTATGAACCTGATGGGACCGGGAAACAACACTGAAAACTTGTACAAAAGGTGATGCATTGTTTATTCCTTTTGTGATTGTCCCTTTGACTAGGCAAACAGCAAAATGTAGTAGTGAGCACGGGAGTACAGACCCGAAAACAAAGAGGTATGCAAAAACTTGTACTAATATGTGTTACATGACTTATAACACTTGTACTAACGTGTGTTACATGATTTATAACACTATGCTTGCAGATAAGAAGGCATGTAAATGGGAGTGTGAAACTTCAATTGAGACAAATGTATTAGGTAACATGTGTTACACCTGTTTTATTTTTTATCAAATCAGTTTTAAAACAGGAATGTAACTTGTGTTATTGTGGCTGTAATGGTTCCAAAACGGCCGGCGTTGGGATTTCCAGCAACGAAGAGAATAACACGATCCTGAACAGGTAAGGTATACAAGAAAACGAAAGAACGTAGACAATGACACATACAAAGAATGGGATGAAGAGGGCGAAGAAACTAAAGGGGTGTCGTATGTAGGTTGAGGAAGAGGTCAAAGAGGGATGAATGGCCTGGGATTAGACAAGATCGTCACCGATCCAGCTCGTCACCGATCCAGCTCGTCACCGATGAAGAGAGCGAAGAAACTGAAGGGGATGTCGTATGTAGGTTGAAAAATACTTAGTAACGCATGTTACCTAAGTGTGTAACGTGTGTAGCTTATGTTACATAGGACATCTACTAACATGTTTGTAAATAGACATGTGGCAAATCTAATTACAAATATGGTAACCGATGGAACCAGAAATTATAACACATGACCGTGCAGTTTTCTTTTTTTCCGACTTCAAGGTCATTTAGGGTAAAACGAAGTGTAACACATGCAGGTATGCAAAGGCGTATGTAACATTGGTACTATCATGTAGTAAAAACAAGGTATATGTATAGATGTCTTATTACAATTGTAGGCCGGATACACATGTGTTCCCATGAGGGTATGCAACAAATGTTTGTAAACACTCATTAACAAATGTTGCTTACGTGTGGTAACTTATGTAACTTGTGTTACACAAGACATCTACAAACGTGTTTGTAAGTACACATGTACCATGTCTTAGTACACATTGGGTAACTAATGAAACCATGAAATTGTAAACAAATAACAGTAGTTGGCTATTTCATTACTGCTGGCTTAGTATAGTTCTAGGCTACAAATGTTGTGTTACATGTGCTTAATTAGTTTAGGGGCATGCTGGTAGGGGGTGACGCATGCTGGTAGTTGGTTGTTTAATTAGTTTAGGGGCATTCCATGTGCTTATTCCATGAGAGACATCTTATTAAAAGGCATATGTAACATTCTTAATATCGTGTAGTAAAAACAAATTTGGGATAGACATGTTACATAAAATATGTTAGTACAATTGTTAGTACAATTATAGGATAGACATGTTACATAAGTATATGCAAATGTTAGTACATTATGTGGTTGCCGTGAATTGTACGTATGCTAGCCACGTTCTCATTACATAAAAGTTAATTTTATGCTGCTTGTTTAAGCAGACACATGTTTCTGAAAACTATTGTAAGGAAATAAGTAACTAAAGTCAGATAATATGGTCGTTGAGAAACCACTGTATATGTAACAGGTTGTGGGTTTAAAAAAGTTGTTGTAGACTGGGTAGGGGTTTTAACTTGATGGGTCTGATTGTAAAGAAACTAGTATATGAGCATTGGGTAGCCAACAAAAAATGTTTCAGTTTCGTCATGTGTTACCATTAACAAAGTTGTTTAGGGCTGGTAAGAACAGTATATAAACATGCTTCAGTGATCAGGCAACACACATGATTAGGGTAATATGTAACGTGGGTCAACGTTTGTTTCAGATAATATGTAACGTATGTTAATCGTAATAATTACATAACACACCAACACACATTTGCAAAAAATAAGGTAATGAAAAATACATTAAAACACTTATCATAAGCTTCCAGTGTCGTCTAGTAACATAAGTTAAGGGCAAACATGCCATTGTCAAATTACAACCAAAATACATGTGGAAACACGAGTGGGACAGTGTTTATGTTACACATAAAGCAGTACATAATTCATACTAAAATAACGAACAACACACTGAGCATCACCAATAAAGTTGTAGAAAGTATGTTAGGTTAACAAAAACAACAATTAGATAAATGTGTGTTACACACGTAACAGGTTTGCTATTGCATGCGGGTGCATACTGCAAAAAGACTATTACACGTACATAACACGTGGCAAAAGTTTGTTACCTGCTAAGTGATTGTCGTCAGCTAGCAAATACGACTAAATGGCAGATGAAGACCCCATGTTGTCGGGGTTTGGAGGCTCGTTGTTGTTATCTGGATCACTGACTTTCTTGCAATTACGGGAATCATGACCGGTAACGTACTTCATGCAGGTTCGGCAGAGTCGAGGGGCTTTTTCGGGGTTTCGGTGCTGGCTGGTGGCTGCTACTAGAAATGCGACGATGTTTACCACATCCTTTGTTGCGTGCCACATTAGGGTTACACACCACCACTTCGATCTCTATTGGTTGGCCGATCTGTTCTTCGAAGCCATCCTCTGTTGGTACTTGGTCTGGCAGCCGAATAGTTCCCTTGGTTAACAAATTCATTTTGACGAGTTTTAGTTGTTCAAGCAAGGTGAAAGTGAGTCAGTATCGTTTCTAACAACATCCACACAGTCAGAGACAACATCAATAATCTCATTTCGCATAACAGAATGCGGGGTGTGTGTCTACACCATAACGACTTTCAATTGAAAACACTCTCTTTGGCAAAATATCACGCCGCCACCTATCGGAGATGTATTGGGGTGGGATGGCGTCAACGTGTAGTAAGCGATATACACAAAAGACGTGGCGACAAAGGTACCTATACGGGTGAAACCACAGCAGGAACAATCTGTTGTCCTATTAACGCTGTTAAACTTGACCTGCAATTTTTCAAAGGGTAAAACCACATTATATACTGTTACACGGAGTGTAAAAGAAAATGTAACATGTGTTACGCATCGTATTGTATAAAAATTGACCGTGAACACATTCTCTTCATGTGTGACGGAGAAAACCGTTATACTGTCTTCTGAAACTTGTTTGAGATGTAGCACACAAACCTTCCCTTTAGAATTTCCTTTCGGACAACATGAAAAACATAATGATTATAAATAGCGAATGCATGTTCTTCAATCGGCAGATTGCTTTTGCTATTGAATAGGATGGAGGAAGATTTGAATTCAGAAGCTCGTTGGCGGTAACGTTGGGCGTCTATTCGTGCCTCATAACATAGCATCCATTGAACTAGTGTATTGGTGCTGCTAGAGTTAACCGTAAAAGCTTCATTTGAACTTTCGGAGCGTGCAGTCGTCTTCTCAAACAACACATAGGGATGTCCCTAAAGTAGGCAGGCACCCAACGTTCCCTGATTTCGTACATCTCATTTAGCCAGTGGTGATCTTGTAATGCAAATTTTTCCATCAAGGCCGTCCACCGAGATTCAAAGGTAGATGGCTTTATGCAAATATGCTAGACTAGCCGGTGAATGCAAGCCCTCACATCAGTGTTTTGCAAGAGGTCACCAGAAATCTGTTCACAAAGGTGACAACAAAAAAAAAACAAATCCACAATAAGAGGTACTAAACAAAAAGTGACTTCTAAAGAATATCCAAGTGGTTAACTTTCACCTTGGTTGGTAGCTTCTTCATAATATGCCACATGCAAAGTCTATGGCGAGCTGTGGTAAAAACTTGTTGTATAGCTTTGTTTCATTGACGGGTCCTGATCGGTTAAGATCAGACGGGGTTCAGTACCATGTGATTTCAGGAATGCTTATAGTAACCATTATAAGATTCAACAGTCTCATTTAAAAGCAAACCAGCACCAAACGTCACACAATGCATGTGGTTGTCTACACCAGTGAATGGTACAAAAATCATGTTTTACCTGAAAAATGTGGGTGGGCGGTTAATATATATGGGTACGTGTGCATCGTTTTTAAGTAACAAAAAAATATATCCTTTTCTGCAATCCTTATCAAAATGGATGTTACACGTGTAACACATGTAAGAAGCGTTGCATGTGTTAGGTAATTGTGTTACAATAAATGTATTTTTCATCCCAACCCTTAACATTATCGCAACGTGCGTAACACATGTAACAAGTGTACGTTGTAATACAGGTAACAGCATACAGAATTTGAAAAAAACATACCCTTTTTCACAACCATTATTATCATAATGGCCACTTACCTAACACAAGTAAAAGATGTTGCATATAGTATGTAAGTGTGTAACACATGTAAAAATTATTTTCCCCCAACCATATGATAATGGGTACATGTGTAACGCATGTAAAAAAGTTAGTAAATATGTTAGGGGAAGTGTAACACATGTAACAGGGTCAGGAGTTTTTAAAAATATATCTTTTTTCCATGTTAGGTAACACATGTAAAACACGTTACATTTGTTAGGTAAGTGTATTACCATAAATGTATCTTTTATCCCAACCCTTAACATTATTGCAATGTGCGTAACACATGTAACAAGTGTACGTTGTAACACAGGTAACAGGTGTCGGTCGTTAAAAAAATTTATCCTTTTTCACAACCACTATTATCACAATGGCCAAAATGTGCAAACGCGTGTAAAACATGTTACATATAGTATGTAGTTTAGCACATTAAAAAAATTTTTTTCCCCAACCATTAAGATAATGGGTACATGTGTAACGCATGTAAAAAAGTTAGTAAATATGTTAGGGGAAGTGTAACACATGTAATAGGGTCAGGAGTTTTAAAAAATATATCTTTTTTCCATGTTAGGTAACACGTGTAAACCGCGTTACATTTGTTGGGTATGTGTGTTACAATAAATTTTTCTTTTATCCCAACCCTTAACATTATCGCAACCGTGCGTAACACATGTAACGAGTGTACATTGTAACACATGTAACATGTGTCAGTCGTTAAAAAAAATATCTTTTTCAAAACCATTATGATCATAATGGCCAAATGTGCAAACACTTGTTACATATAGTGTGTAAGTGTGTAACACATGTTAAGAAAAAGGTTTTGCCCAAACAATTATGATAATGGGTACATGTGTAATGCATGTAAAAAAATATGTAAATTGTTACATATGTTAGGGGTAGGTAACACATGTACCAGGGTCAGGGGTTTAAAAAATATATCTTTTTTCCATAGTTATGGGTAGTGTAATACATGTAACATGTGTTAGGGAAGTGTGTAACACATGTTAGAATAGCGTAACACATGTAAAACTTGATACATATGTTAGGTAAGTGGGCTACCTATGTAATATATCTACTAACTTGTTTGTCTGGTATGTAACATCAAACGCTAGTAAATCGCCGAAGGCTTTGTAGTTTAGCTTGGATATCTCATCAGTCCAAAACACAGCCTTCAATTTCCCTTAAGATACAACAAAGTCGTAGTAGAAATTTGGCAAATTTTCACTACGATCACGGAGGTGTTCCACAAAAGCATCTCGTTCACCTATAAAAATCCTCAACTGTTGGCTAAAGTTTTTAAAGTCAACAGGTGTACCATGCACGTTGTGATGACCACCTTGTATACTTACAAGGCACCGTGGGTCATGACCGGACCAATACGATTAATGCTCATTGGTGGATAAATTGTTGGGTTGCAAATGGGAGTTTTCTTGAAATTTTTGATAGGTCGCGGTTGATAGGGTCAATAAGGGGGTGATTATGCACCTCAATCCAGTTGTGCACAACAAAACGAAGAGGTTTTGGGTGATGAGGACAAGAATCTGGGGCCTTGCAATCAGTCAATGTGAATGTACTTTTCCTGTTGGTCATGACCGAAGACTCACAAAGAGTGTCAAACTTCCTTTTCTGTTGCGGTTTAACAGCCTTCGAGCACCTCAGGTATTTGTGTGTCGCATAACCATTCCAAACCTTGGTTTGCCCCTTTTTAACATCGAACCCAGCTTGATATCCGTATACTTATACAGTGCAATAAGCTCTTCGAATGTCTCTATGATTTTCCAAGAACAGGATCGAACTCCTTGTCCACAATAGGAGTCCAAAATTTGGTTCTTCTGGGGTCTGGCTTACAAAGTAGCGGGTGTTCCTTGTTGATCATCTGTATATAAGATATGTCAGATGTTAGGCCATGTAACATGTGTAACACATGTTACAACTGACTATTTTGTGGAAGTAAAGAAAAAATGTATAACTTGATTGGTGTAACACGAGTAAATCATCATATTATATTAGAAAAAAATAGATGAGAGATTCGGAAAAAAATTTTGTTACGCATGTTAGGCCATGAAAAACAACTTGTAACACGTGTTACAAAGCGTGTGCTTTATTATTTTCTAAACTGATGGTAAAATTAAATGTTACGTATATGACACGTAGAATACAATTAACAAATGTTACGGTACGCATTGGTGAAAACAAAAAACCTTAACTGAGAAAAGCTTGTGACACATGTTACCTTGATCATAGCATGTAACACGTGTTACAAAAAGGATATTTCTCCTTGCTTTTTTTAACCGTACGTAACATGTGTAAAACGTGTAACAATCAAGTGTGTTCACATTGAATATTGCTAATGTTACGAATGAATATTTTTAATAAGTATATATATTCGAAAAAAATAGATAAAAGCCTCGATAAAAAAATTGTTACGCATGTTAGGGCCAGTAAAAACCTTGTCACACGTGTTACAAATCATGTGTTTTTATTATTTTTTTATAATGATGGTAAAATTAAATGTTACATATGGGACACGTAGAATAGAATTAACAGTTGTTACAGTACGCATTGGTGAAAACAAAAAACCTTAACTGAGTAAAGCTTGTAACACATGTTACGATGATCATAGCATGTAATATGTGTTATAAAAATGGATGTTTCTCCTTGTATTCTTTTAATTAATGCAAACGTTGCATGCTACAAGATGTGTAGTTACTTTTGTTACAAATGCTAACACATGTAAAACCGTGTAACCATCAAGTGTGTTCACATTGAATATTGCCAAAATGTTACGAACGAATATTTTTAAAAACTAATTATGATTTCAGGATGACAAAAAGGTTAAAGGAACCTTCGTGAACATCAAGTCCGATTAGTGGGGATTTTCCTCTATCATTGGCACGTAGGGGAGATTCCTCGTCATACTCATCACTCCACACACCTAAAAAAAGAGTTTACAACAGTAATTAGAACAAAAGGACAGAAAGACAGAACTTAAGGGTATTTTTCTATAAAAAAACGCTTTTATATTTGAATGTTAAAACCTTCTTCAGTTGGTGAAAGCATCTGAATGTGTGACTCTTGTACATTTACCTCGACTGCATGTTTTCATCTCTGAGGGATCCAACTCCTGATTATGTCATAACTAATAAACTTATCTCGTCAAAGTGTTTCAAACACCAAATAACACAAAAAGGAACAAACCAATAATCCTTGAATGATTTTAAAAAATATGAACAGTTACAAAAAAAACTTCAAACAAGTTAAATAAAACCACATGCTTCCATGTGTGAACAAGAAAAAAATTACCACACAAGAAGAAAATCCACACAATAATAAACACATAAAAAAACCTGGATTCCATGTATGGAAAATAAAAAAAAATAAAAAAATTCAGAAACAAAACATGATGATCGTCTGAGACAAAAAATACCCAATTAACACTGTTTTGGAAATGAAACCACACAAAAACAAGGAATCCTCATTGCAATACCTGATGAGGATGAAACATGGAGAACGTAAGCCGGCCGTTATTCATCGCCGATGAAGTTGTTCCGGAATACTCGACTAGGGTTAATCTACACCACATATATCAAGTTTCCATGGTTTTCTCATTTGTTTTGTTGAGGTTTCTTCTCTCTATATATATATGTTTGTGTGTGTGTGTGTGTGTATATGGTAGGATTCACGCGATAAGCACCATGTTGTGAGAACCAATGAATAAAATAAACCCACCCCACCATCACCGAAAAACCTAAACACCCCCTCCCCCCGAAAAAAAAAACCTAAACCCCCACCCCCAGAAACCTAAAAAAAACCTACCCCACCCACCCCACTCAAACTAAATACTAAAAACTAAACCCAACTAAACCCCACAACTAAATGCTAAAAATATTTTCTTTTTTAGTTAAATCACGACTTTAAAAAAAAAATTATTATTTTTATTATAAATAGAAAGCTGCACGAAAAATTAAAAAAAAATTGTGTTTTTAAGTAGTTTTGGTTATGTTCATATTGGTTCTCGTGATTCTCACAATAAATGGTGTTTTCTAACATATCTTTGCCTTATATATATACACACAACGATTATACAATTTTGAACACATAAAAATTTTGCTCGGAACAAATCGGATTAAACATTCAAGGGTATAAAGGTTTAATTCCGACATCACCGCAATGCGTGAAGGTAAAATACTAGTGTATGTATGCTTAAAATACAATTGACCATTTATAGTGAAAACACTTTTAAGATGACACTGTTAAAATACAATTGACCATTTATAGTGAAAACACTTTTAAGATGACACTGTTATTATAAAGATAAAAAAATATATAATTACGAATAATAATATATAATATTATTATATGTGGCGATGTGTTTTGATAAACCACGTGCAAAATGCACTTGACAGAATTCTTTAAAGCAGGTAAGTACCATAGATTTACATCAATGCTGCGTTCGCTAACCGCTGTGATTGTTGACATAAATAATAAAGATAAGATATATAGATAGACATATGGTAGAGGTTTAGCCGGAAGTTGAAAAGTTAGGTGCAAACAATTCGACGGAAGAGAGAAAAATGGGGCGGAGAAAGCTGGAAATGAAGCGGATCGAAGACAAGAGTAGCAGGTTAGTCGCTTTCTCCAAGAAGATCAGGATTGTTCAAGAAAGCTCGCCATCTTTCTGTCCTCTGTGATGCTGAGGTTGCCGTCGTCGTCTTCTCCGCCGGCGGGAAGCTCTATGAGTTTTTCAGTGGCAGGTAAATTCATCATCTTATATGTTATTCAGAAATATGACCTTTTAAATTTCTCTGTGAAAGATTTGCTTTTATATGTTCTTGAATTATTATATTATATATGTGTATCTTTTATGTACTAACTGTACGACATTTAAGCGATTGATTGGAAGTTTTTTTAGGGTATGTGTATGTCTTGTTTGACATACATCTTTCATCATGGAACCAACACTGCATAATTATCATATTATATGTGTATCTTTTCATGATAGTAAGAGTTTTTTTTTATTATGATCACATTAAAATTATATTTTACATTCACTTCATACTCTACCGATCCGTAACTATTTAGGCCTCAAATAAGGAGAAAACTATGACATGGAAACATACACCGAATTAAGGGTATATAGAAGTTTGACATGGATCTGTATAGCTGACGGATTTAATGACCTAACTTGTAATTGGAGATACAAAGGGGTATTGTGATTCTCTGTATTGATTATCCATGCTCTAGGCTCCTACCCTATGTTTTTCTTCTTTAGTTTGTGTTCTGCCTGATAATAGATCTTGTTCATAATAACTATATGGTTCTCCCTTCTCTCTGCTTTTAATATATGAATGTGTAAAACAGAATTAAGTCACAAATCTTCATAAAAGATAATTAAGTTGTTTCTTTGTATCGATTATCCATGCTCTAGGTACATACCCTATGTTTAAAAACTTTATTACAATGAGCTCCCATTTGGTATTGATTTAGAACAACCAACTAATCAAGAGCTAAATGGAAAGAAAAAAAAGCATTTTTTAGGCCTAGTTGGATCGCTTTGGTTTTGGTTCCTTGGGGTATATCCCTAGAATGAAAGTTCAGTTTTGTATTCGTTAGTTCTATTCTCATTAATAGAAATACTAGAATAAAAAGTTTTGAACTCAAATAATTAAAATTCATGATCCATCTGATGTGTGAGGAAGACACCTTTTAGTGGTTAGCTAATTGGCATCTCATGTCCTATATATAAGATGAATATCATTAGTAGTGGCTCGAGACTTGATTACAAAGTTGCAGACTTGGGCATGGGGAATAGCATTGACTTCAACTTGATTGCAATGTGTCATCATTACCTTGTTCCCTGCATTCGGTTGTTTTTGAATGTGCAAAACAGTTGCATATTCTAACTATGAATATGACCCTCTTGTACATATCTTAATTCATGCACTTTCTATCCGTAATACACGAATTACTTCTAATCATTTAATCTTCTTACTTGTGCTTCAGTGTGATCATATTCTTTCTAGGTATCAGAGAAGCTGCCTTGAAGTAGAAGAGATAACCACCAGCGGAGCAGACAAAGATTTGGTAAGAATAACTTTTAAAAAGCTACATTGCCATTATCAAGCGAAAAATGTTACAAGTTTAATGGGTTGATAATTCAATGAGCTGGTTGGCCATTATTGCAACTCGAACTTCTCTTGCAGTGCAATAGATTCCAGACATGTAAAGAGCTTCTACAGAAAGTGGACAGGTAACGTAGTCTACATGAGCTTGTACACAGAACATTTAATATAAGAAACAAGGTCGACCAAATAGCAGAATGCAAGATCATAGTGGTTGCATATGGAAATGGTCCACCATTTTGGATCAAACAGAAATGAAATTAAACTCTGTGCACAGGCTTGCTGAAGAGAATAATGCCGAGGAGCTCTCTGTGAATGATATGATACAGCTAGAACAAGAACTTGATGCTGCTCTTCTACAAACATGATTGAGAAAGGTAATTATATTTAATTCTGTTCTAAGCTGTTTTATTGTTGTATGTGTTGGCTTTAAAATAATCATTATAATAATCCTTGTGGTGTACATCTAGTTATTCAGTTTACATTCCAGACTGTTCGGAAATCATCTATCATGGTCTTCTTTTAGTCATTCTATTGAAGTTTTTAAGGTTGTGTTAACTCAGTCAAATACTATTATCATATTGTGGCTGGATGTTGAAGATGAAGAAATATTCTGGATCCTTGTCCTTTTTTATTTGAAGAAATGAAGATTATGAGACTAGAATCATAGGTCCATGTTCAGTTCTAAAAACAGAAAATTTGTGTTTGTTAAATTTGCTTCGTTAAAAGATCCAAAAATATCATGCACAAAGCACATGGGATAATATGTATGTAAAAAAGTTGGGATTATTTTGAAGAATATTTAGTGCTAATGCTGCTAGTAGCCGAGCTTGTACTACATATCTAGTGAATTGATTTAGCGCTGATGTTGCTACAGCCAATTTGAACCACTTAGAGTGGAACTCTTGGTGCGATATCAACTTGTAATTGTTTACTTCTCCGTGCCTATAGGCCTTGTTTCGTATTTATTGTACGCTCATTTCTATCATCTTGCTGGTTTCTATAGTCTTCACAGTTCGAAGTAAGTGAATTGAATTAATGTACTAAAGGTAGTGGGTTCTTTGAAAGGTATATTAGCTCTGTCATTCTGTGTACAATAGTACTGATTAGTTTTTGATGGAAGTATACTAAAATTTAAATAAAAAAATTGTTCACACACAGTTAACCATGTGTGGGAAGATGCTGAGCTCTTTGCACCTTGAGCCCACCTTTTACTTCTAGTATTCTGGTATTCTGGTGTTTGTCTTCGGCATGCACTTCTCTTCGAGTCTTGTGTCTAAGCTAAGCAAAGGGCAGGCCCTTTCCACCTTGAGTCTGCCTTGTTACTTTGACTACTACGATAACGCCATAACTCGATAACAAAGGCAATGTACCTAGTCTACAACCGAACTAGAAGTGGCTCCTTTTGACCAATCCCACCAAGGCACATGGAAGCTTCAAAAGGCAACTGTAATCTCACATGACTAGTCTCTAGGCTACCATTTCTGAAAGTAACTTTGATTCGTCTATGGATCTCTAAGGCAGGAACTCTATGCCTTCTTTATCCTTTAACACCCTCAGCGGCACAACTCCATCGATTAGTGGTTTTATAGGCAACGGTAAGTTCTCATAGCCAACTTAGTCCTAGAACATCTTATTCGAACTCCTGAACTTTAGTTGCATTTTAGTTATGGGAAATGTTTATGATAGAATGCCCAATGGGAATGGGTGTGCACCACGAATCCAGCGTTAGGAGTTGAACAATTAAAAACACTGTATTCTAGTATTGTCCATCACATGCAAATATGGATTTACTAAAAAGTATGCTAATGTGTATATGTATAAGGGGATGACCCTTCTCCCTCATTATGATTATAAACTACTAAGCATTAATATTGCATGGCTTGAGGTCCTTTCATGGGTAAGTTATTAGACAAATATTTTCAAAAATAGAACACCATTAATAAAGGCACAAGAGCAGCAACTCAGAGAAAAAAAACTATGAACCAAAACCAACAGGTTCGAACTCTTTATTGAACTCACAAAGATTGACCATAAACTCGATAACCACACATATCCAAACTACCACAACTCTATTACCTCTTAAATGAACATATAAACAATCTAGATAACACAAACTAAAACAATGGATAAATATAAGGAAACAAACTAAATAACTAGACTTAAATCTCCTTACCTAATCTATTTATGTTGATCTTTATCATTGACTCCAAGTTTTGAGTCAGGTTCCTTGTTTACGTTTGATATGATCCAAATTAGGCTAAAAATACCCCCCCCTCCCAATTTGGATTCGGATCCACTAGATCCGTTATCAACAAAGTCTCAAGAGTTCCTTAGTGCTTTATATGTCTCCTCTAACTTGTCTTCATGCTCGCCCATGCATTTTCAGTTTCAGATTCGTCAATGAAGTTCCAAACCAACCCATCTTTGTCACATGGAAGATCTTCTTGATTGCACATTGTTAAACATAGGTTTGGTCCAAAGTTATCCTTTTTTTGAACCAGAACTGCTTCTCCTCTTCTCTGATTTACACCTCTCTGGTTTTGTTATGGACACTCATTTGCATAATGTTCGTATTCTTCACATCTAAGCACATCATTTTTTCCATGTTTTGTTTTTATGTTTAGCTTTACCACTCAGAGGCAAACTATCTCAACTCTCCTTGCATCAACCATTGTAGCACCCTCGGCGCCTGTCACCATAGTTGTTAGTGGTGAATAGCAGTAAATAGCGACAAGCTACCTATACGCTACGTAGCGATAATGATGAGATAGAAAGCGCTATTTGATGTTTAGCGATAACGTATTAGATTTTTTTTAAATTAGGGTTTTATTCACGAACTTGACGTTTTTTATGCAATTAGTGAAGATTATAGTCGATTAAAATGCCTAAAAAGTCGGTTTTTAATATTTGTTTGAAAAAGAGATAAAAAACCACAGTTATCGCTATTTCACGTTATTGAGTGCTAAATATCACAGATAGCGATGATCCAGCGCTATGCAACGCTATTCGCTATAGCGCTCGCTATCATCGCTATTAACAACTATGCATGTTACATTTTCGATTAGTTGAGCTATGCCACAACCATTGGGGTGGTTCTTGTCCCAACCTTTTTACGAGCCTCACACTCTTCTTGAGTCGATAAAAGTTGATTGTTTATTGTCTCAATTACAAGACCCCTTGCACGAAGCCTTTCTTCATATAGTCTTTCAATGAAAGACATGGCATTTAGGACGATGGTCCAAGACTCTTTCTTTTGAGACCATGGTACTTAATCTTGCTGCAAAGTCGTCAACAGAGTTTCCTTCCTTCATTCACATTGCTTCAAACTTGGTTCATAGAGTTCGGAGTCAAGTTTTCTTCACACAATCAACACCAATATGCCGGACCTTGAGGGCATCCGATATTCTCTTGCCTTACGTATGTTTGGTACTCTCAAGAACATCTTATGTATGTTGGGGGAGCCGACCCTAGGTTGGTTTGTTAACCCATTTAATTAACTCGTTGATTAAGGGGTTATACCTAATTGTAACCCCTATATAATGATCTCTTACTTGTAATATGATCGTCACCTCAATAAAGAATAACCTAGTTGCCACCCTTGGACGTAGGTCAGTTTAGACATAACCATGCAAGTCCCCATGTTCATTTATTGCTTTCGCATTTTTTGTCCATCTGGTGTGTGCGCGCTTGATCCTAACAAATGGTGTCAGAGCTTTTGCTCGTTACACATGATCACACTGAAGAAATGATTTGCAAAGGAGGTTCAATGGACCCAGTCAAAATATAAAGATTGTGATTAGGGTTTGACGGCAGCCGTAGCCAGTAACCTTGAAGAATCGTTGAGGTTGGTCCTCGAAAGCCGCTAGGGTTTGGAAATTGGCATTCTAGCCGATAACCCAAAGATCGTCTAAAGAGATGTGTGCCTATGGCGCCGATTCAAGTACGACCCATACCGTTGTCGCAATCTGATTTTGAGCAAAGTTTAACTGGTGAGTTTCCATGAACCGTTTGCTGATCAAAGAAAACGAGACTATGGATCGGATCAGTTTAATCAAGTTCTATCTTTTCGGTTATTGTTCTGTAACGGTTTTATTTAATTTCGATTCAACTTTTGGTTTAGTCTTGCGATGTTTATCATGGCAGAAGACTACAAAAAAATTTCAATCAGAAAGTTTAACGGGACATATTACAATCAGTGGAAGATGCAAGTGGAAGCAATGCTGGTTCAAAAGGATTTGGATCATGTACATGAGGCGCGCCTCTGAGTGGATTTTTCAACAAAAAAGCACGTCTCAGACGCGCTTTTATAAACCAAGGTGTTGGGTTTACTAAGTGGTGGGATACCTTAAGAGTCAGTGTCCACATGCGAAAATGGAAGTAAATTTTGCAAAGTACAAAGAAGATGGAGTGCTGATTCTTAGTGTTGAAGGTAGTGTTGACTTGTAGGTTATGGATTATGGTGCTTCATTTCATGTTACCCACTGCAGTGAAGCATTGAAGGATCTAAAGGTAGGTGACTTTCGGAAGCTATGGTTAGCAAATGATGAAGTTCTTGAAGTTACAAGCATGAGAGGGATTGTCTGAAAACGCATATGGGATTTGAAAAAGCCTGAAGACAAGCTTATCTTTGCCGGGCAACTGGATAAACATGGATTGAATGTCAAATTTGGTGGTGGTAAATGGAAGGTGGTCAGTGGTAATCTCATTGTTTCCCGTGATTAGAAATGACGATTGCTGTACATGGTTGAGGTACCACTAAAAGGAGTGAACCAACTTCTGAGTAATGACAAAGTCCGATGAACAGATTCTTGTGGGTATAAGATTTGTTTTGCAAGAGAGAAACCTAAAGCCACTAGAGAGATCCAGATTGGATGTGTTCGGAGGTTTAAACCAACGGGTTTTGAAGACCCGACTGTGAAATTCTCTCCTGATAATTTCTTGCTTATATTGGAGTGTTTATTCATGGATTATTTCTAAATTCGGTAGTTTGACTCTGTGGGAGCCGGTTAAGACTAAGAATGGGTTAGGTGATGGTTTAGCCATGACTGGTGTTGGGTTGGAGCTCGAGGAAGGATCGATGAGAAGGATCAATAAGCCTGAGAGGACCGCTGCAACTAGGACAAGTAGATATAGAGTCTTGGATTATTCTAATGTGCTTAGAGGACTTTTTAATGAAGATTGTTGGTGTACTTTCACGGGTTTTGCTTTGGAAGGCAGTGTGTGGATTGTGTGTTGAGTGTGGTTTATTTGCCTTCTATGGGATAATCGTTCGCGTGTGTGCCACTTGTTAGGATTCAGACGTGGTTACGCGGAAGCGAGCAACACACATGCATATACTATTATCACGCATAAAGCAAATGAACAACACACAATAAATATCGTGGTTCAGTTTCGATCTGAAACCTACGTCCACGGCTACAACTAAGGTTTCTCTCTTTTATTCAAGGTACTCAAAGAATACAAGTACATGCATTGTTTGTATAGTGGCTAAACTAGGATTAGCTACTTTGGGGACAAGATTTAGACAACGGTAATTTAGTAAAACATGAACTAGGCAGCTTGCTTAGTTCATCATTTTTCTTCCTGAACAAGTTAAACCGGTATATGAGTATGACAACCTGCCAAAGATACCACATAAATTAGGGTTTCTAACTTAACCATCAAGAAAAACAAATACTTGCTCTCGTTAAAAAAACCGGCCCGAACCCTTGTTCTCCTTGTTGCCAACTTGAGCCAAAGCCCAAAGCCTTCACAAAACCCAACAACCCATCTTTTCGATCAAAAACCTGTTTTCTTTTTTGCATGTTTTTGCTGCCTCTACCGTGGATCGAAGCAAACGCCCTTGTGCTTCTTCGATCTTCTCCCTTGAATCATTTAACTCGTCCATTAGCTAGTTCTGATACCAATTACAGGCACTGGAGCAGCAATTCACAGAAAACATTAAAACAAAATAGTGTGGGAACCAAAACCAACAGGTTTGAACTCTTTATAACTCGCAAAAAGTTAACCGTGAACAACTAAAACCACAGACTCAATACTTAAACTACACCTTCCAAAGCCTCGCATAACTCTAATACCTATTAAATAAATAAACAATCTAGATTAACCCAAACTAAAACAACGGATAAATATAAATAAATAAACTAAATAGTTAAATTTAAAACTCTTAACTAATCTCTTTATTTTGATCTTTATGTTCATCAACTTCTAATTAGGAAAAATACTATAATCGGTGAAATATGCACAGCTTATGTGATGGTATTTTGTAGTTATAACTCGTTTCCTACTTATATGGCAAAATCTATATTAAAGGTTTGTCCATGAACAAGGAGGACAGAATTGGGTTAGGGTAAAGGGTTTCTAAATTGACAGTAATTCTGGTTTTTGATGCAGACGCAGCTGATGATGGAGTACATATCAACCCTTCAAGAAAAGGTATGCTTCCACTACAGAATTGGATTAGGGTAAAGGGTTTTTGCATACACTCTTGAGATTACACAATTTTGTATACATGGGTATACAAAATTGTGCCCATTAGGAAAAAAAATACTTAGCTTTAACACATCTGTGGCACAAAAACACATTGGCACTTGAACTAGCATGTTCAGACAGTATGTTAGTAATGCCAATCTGGGGAGTCGGAGATGATGATCAACAAAAAAGGAGACTTGGCCACAGTGCACCTTTGATGTCACATTCCTTTTGCAGCTTGCTGCATTGCCAGTTAGATAAAACATTTAAATCTTTATAGAGTACGTTTAAAGTAAAGCAAATAAAGGCATTTGAATATTCGAAAAATGTGGTTTAGGCCTTGGTTCATAATTAAAAATAAGGGTTGAACATAGCTACCACACAGAGAATATAGTTTTATTTGTTTTCTTATAAGAATGATCATTGATTCATAATATAGATCAAAACAAGGGTATTTTTTACTTTCCAAATTCCAAAGGTTTTTTCTCCGTAGGCATGTTACTGACCGAATTTTGTATATAACTAAACCAAAACCGAAACCCGATACACCCTTGGTGTCCATAATGGGGAATGCTGAATACATGGGTGACCTCTGCATACATCATATTACATTACATATAAGCAACTTACATGAAGACTTTTTGGTCATGATCTAAACAAGTGACCTCAAGGTTAATTACGGGCGTTTGGTGATAACTTGATTGCTGATGGAGTCTAGCTTGTTGATTTATTGCAAGGTCGTTAAAATATTATTTCACCTTGCTAAACATGAGACCATATTCTTTTATCCTGTCATTAGAGAATGAAAAAAAATACAGTAATATGAAACTAAACTAGTTTTAATATGTGAAAGCAGGAAAACAAGCTAAGTAAATAAAAAGAAGTATTGGAAAAGCAGGTATGTTTCTTACTCTTGTGCACTTTGAAAAGTGCAAACAGTTTTGCTTAAGCAGTGTAGATAAGCAGTGGCGAAGCTTGAGATTTCCGACCAGGGGCGAAAGTCACCGGACCTAAAAGTTTCTATAAAACCGGGGGTCCAAAACGTATATACCCAAAACGAAAACTACATACTCTCCGCTACTGAGCGAAAAGTTCGGGGTTGGCCGGCCCCTTAAAAGCTTCGCCCATGTAGATAAGCAAAATCTCAAAACACACTACCGGCTTATTACAACAAAACTATCGTTTCCGGATCTTGTTTCGCTATCTGCTTCCATTTTATGTATTTTGTAATTGTTTTTATATGTTGATTGGCCAAGCTCGTATGTTAGCTAATTTCATGAAATAAACTAATAAAATTGTAAGTATCAAAACTGAGTAAATTTTTGACTTACAGATTGCATCTGTTCAGGAGAATGGTTTTGATGATGGAGGTGGGGGTCTTAACGACCTTGCAACTAACCAGATCCATTCAGGGGATAAGATCTGTAATCAAATAAAAATAATTACAGATTACACTTCCTCTTTTTAAGGGATAAGATCTGTAATCAAATAAAAATAATTACAACTACCAAAACAGCCAATAATCCAAATGAAAGTATTGGTTATATTCTTGTTATCTGGTCTCACATATCCTTGGATGAAACTTCAATCCCATTTGAGTTGGATTTTTTGGTTGATAAAGAACCTCATCTACTCTGTCTAGTTATTTCTGCCAAATGAAGCTAAAATGTAATATATAGATGCGTTACCACTGATAATCAAGAGCTTCCTTCACCATGGGGAAAGGTATATATATATATTTTTTTAGTTTTTAATGTTTCAGTTTAACCACTCAAAACAAGCTACGTGGCCCCGACATTTTATTTTAAGCTAAAAATTCTGTACTATGTTCAGACGTGACATATATTTGTTGGCCAAAATATAACTTATTTCCCACTTTTTGTAAGGAAAAGTCTTTTGACCGATTGTAACTGTATATCCTTTTGTTATATCTATGTGTATTACTCTGAAATATCAGAAAAATTAATAAGAAATATTTGTAGAATATTATTTAAATTACAAATTAGTTACTAGCTAATAATTTAATATATTTAAAGTTAAATATTGTATATAAATAACTATATTTAGTATATTTGATCAATATGTATTGTGTTTTATTACTATAATTATGAATTAGTATGATAAGGAAAGTAAAACAAAAACCTTAAACTCACATAATTACTTATTTTATTAGTTATAGATAGATAATAAATAGGGCCAATTTTGGATAACCATGAGCTTAAGACTTTAGCGATTGATCTTGTAAAAAGAAATTATATTAGTTTTTCTTTTCTGAACGGTGAAGAAATTATATTAGTTATGTCCTTGTAACCTGTAAAAGTAAGTGGGATATAACACTTTATCATTCATAAATTTGTTGGTTGGGACGCAATCTAAAATGTTCATTTAACCAAATATTTTCAGGAAAACAAAAACGAGGCCCATTAACATGCAAGAGCTTCGAAACTAAGAAAGCTCTTTTTTTTTTCTTCTTATTTAATTATTTCAATCAGAATCCGGAAAGAGTACATAGACTATATTATAAGTAAAATGTTAAAATCATTATTTAAATTTGGTCATATTCTACATAATCTTAAGAAGAAAGTCGGTGACTTTTCGCTTCCCATCAAAACCACTCAACTTTTGCATATGGCAATCCTAGCCCCTTTTAATCTTCTCTTGACATAATAACCCTTTAATAGTTAACTAATTTAATTTTTCTTCCATATAGCACTTCATGTTAATTTCTGTTTTCATAAACTTATTTTTTTTGTCTATAAAATCTTTATAAAATAGCATTTTGACCCTCACACGTTTTTAAAGTTTTGAGTTTACCCTTTTTGTTCCTTTACTTTTTAAAAACTATTTTTTTACGTGCATATTTTTACGTACGTGTAGATATGAATTCAAGTTCATTTACGTTTTGACGCTAACTTTTTTTAAAAATGAATCATGTCAAATATAATACATTCTTATGCTTATTTCATGTACATTTCGGTTGGTCAACATTACAGCGTAAATTTTGTTCCAAAACGAGTGAGGTCAAATAACTTTTCATTCGACGGTATAAATTCGAGTCACTCTACGCTTCGACCCCCCCCGCAACACGCGATGGATACAATTTTACTTTGCAAAACACTCATGTCCCTTTGATGTGAATGTGTTTTCTTTTGTCCTTTTGTGGTTCATTTTTAAGCTCTAATTAATCCATTTTTATTATACGTGTCATTCTTTCTTTATACACGTTTTTATGTTTTTCTTTTTGGGTATGATTCCTATGTGTAGGTCAGGTCACATATAAATATATTATGACTGTACAATACAAATTTGATTTACTTTACATTTTGATCCAAATGCAATGCTTATACAAGTTACACTGAGTTAAATTCGATACGTTGAAATACGGTTTCTCATATAATTAACGCATCACATAACCTTTTGACTGATCCATTCGATATTTGCACGAGTCCACGATGCATCGCCTCGGATCATATTACTATTATCTATCTTAAATGGAAATCTCGGTGAGATTTCCATATTATCCCCTCCTATTCTTTCCTTTTTATACTTTGCCCATATCCTTTTATTATTCTTCTCTATGACACAATTACTAAACGACAAAATACCAAGATGGTGGCTTTACTTCTTGTCCAGACAAAACTTTGGTTTTCCTTTTCTTTTTTTCAATACTGAATCACTTTTAACTAATTATGCTAGAATATAATTTATAATAATATAATCATTATTTACTTTTTTTAATAATACTTTAATATCAGATGCTTATCAGTTTTCAGCTTCTAACACAAATAATATCAAATGTTTATCAATTTTCAGCTTCTAACACAAATAATAAGATAATTTGCAATGAACTAAACTGGATTGTTGTAATTAAATTGTAATTGATTGTAACCCGTCCTTTCTTTTGTTTTTTTAGAATGTGACGTGCTTTCACCACCGCAACACACTCTCCGCCACACCGTTGCACCACCGCCTATTAAGCCATTGGCCATTGCTCACACGGAAGTTGTTCTTAAAGACCATAAATAAGTCTGTTGTGGCGACTATGGCCTTCGATTCCGAAGAAGACGAAGGAAGCGACGAGAGAGCGACCGCGGTGGTGGTGGGAAGGGAGAGAGAGAGAGACTCAGTCTCTAGGCTCAAACGGACCCATTGTCGCTCTCAAAGTGTCAACAGTAACATTTCCGTATGTTTTAGACCGATGACGATAGCACGTGGTGGAGGTCGGCAAGAAGTGGTCCATGGCATGAGCCAGGTGTTGGATATTAACGGCATAGACATCGTTAGTAAACGGCTACCGAGGAGTGGAATAAGCCAGTGGAGGCGATAATGTACGTTGCGACTATGTTTCGACGTAAATTTTATTTCGACTACATCAGCTATATTTTGATGTAAATTTTGTTTCGAGATAATTAAAGATAAAAAATGTTTGTTATTATGATGTAATTTTCTTTTAAAAAAATTCGTATAAAAATTTATTACCGTTTAAAAAAGATTGGGGGAACTTGGTTGTGGATTTCTGAATTTAAAATATGTTGAATTACATTTTACTCCTATCGCCACTATTCAGTCTTATTTATCTAAAATTACAGCATAATGGTCCATAAGGCTTCTTAGATTAAACACCCTTTGTAGACTAAATAATATATATATATATATATATATATATATATATATATATATAATTTCGTCCCTATGGTTTGACCAGTTTGCCATTTTCAACCAAAAAAAATTTCTCACATTTGGGTCCCTGTGGTTTGTAAAATCTTACCGTTTTCATCCACAAAACTAACTCTATCCAAAATTTTGTTAGCTTCTTATTAAAAGAGCAAAATACCCTTATAATTAAAAACCAAAATTTAAATACAAAACATACCTTTCACACTCACTACAACATTTCCTTTCTCCCCTACATGCACCCATGTTTCTTCTCTATAAAACACACTAGTTCGCCGACATCATCACTTCGTGCATCATCACCGCCGTGCTTTCGACTGGCCACCATCACCTTCGTGCACCACCGATGTGCTTGCAACGTTTAAGATATTGTAAGTGTTAGGTTCTAGAAGTGTGAGACTGACGCATCAAATATACACAACGGACTATGGTAGTGAACTGGGATTTAATTGGGTTAGTTTGTATTAGATTGGGACCTCTTTAGATCATTTGGGACATGCCTAAGGCCAGGTGGGCCAGGCAAACCCAAATGGAGCCAATGTGGGGAATAGGGTTACCTAGAGTATATAAACTAGTTTATGTCATTTCTAGGGTGTAGACCTCCATTGATATAGATTTGTTAGAGACAGCTAAGGGAGGTGATTTAAGTTTGTTCATCTATCAGACGGTTTTGCTTATTTAAGTAATAGAAACGTGTGCAAGGTTTGAAAGTATTTTCGGTGTTCTTGTGTTCTTGTTTTTTCAGTATTCTTGAATCTCACCAAGTTTGGATTCCGCCTATACTTAGTGATTGTTTGATATCATTGTTTGATCCGGATTATTGGGACTTACAATTGGTATTAGAGCCATTAGAACTTGTTTCTAGGCTTGTTTTGATATCAAATATTCCAGAAATTTTAATTTTTTTTTGTTGAAAATCATCATTGTTTTCTTCGCGTTCTTCATCAAGTTCATCGATTTTTACCAAAAATCATTATATTTTGCTTATTCATCTGCTTGAGAAGTGTTAGTAAGATTTAAATCCAAAGAATTTAGGGGTATCTTATTTTATTCCTTGCCACTTTTTAACCGAAATTCATCGTCTTTTTATCCGAAAATCATAAATTATTATCCGAAATTCATCATCTTTTTATTTGAAATTCATCCGCATCTTATCCGAAATTCATATCATCATCATTGTATCATTATCACCAACTGCCATTCATCCGAATTGCTTTTTCATCAGAAATAGAAACATCATCATCCGAAAGTGTGCTTCATCATCATCCATTTGCTTTCCGAAACATCATTCGAATTGATCCGAAACAATCCTCCACTACACCTCCGACCACCGTGTTACCTCCGTCATTGTTATCACCAAGGACGTAGCTTAGAAGGGGCCAGGAGGGGCGTCCGACCACCGAACTTTTCGCTCAGTGGTGTTATATATGTACCTTTTGTATAGAAATTTTTTGGTATATACGTTTTCGACCCCCCCTCCCAGTCGGAAATCTCAAGCTTCGCCACTGGCCATCAGCTACCTCAGGTTCCCGTTCATCGTCATTATGAATCTCCACCATCATCATCATCGTTCATCGTTTATCATCATCGTTAACCATCTTCACCTGCAGACACTAGTCATCTTCATCATCTCCGGCAGTCTTCATCATCTACATCATCATCGTCTTCTTCGTCGACCTCTGACACCCTCCGTCGACGTGGTCCATCATCGTCATTCATATCAGTCAACATTAACACCACCACCTCCGTCACCCTTTCAAACCATAGCCATCATCGTTCATCATACCTCCGTACACTTCGAACACCGGTTAACATTCTGTTGGAAATCAGGCATTTGATCGAATACACAAACACACGATATGAACAAACTTGTTCGACTCTTTTATTATTTATCAATGAAAAACACACTAATTACAATGACCCTAATCATCTATTTATACTAAACATGTCTAGTCCTAACCCGACTCAAACTCTATTAATATAAATAAAATATTAACTAGATAAACCTATCTAATAAAACTAACAATTATCTCTATAAAGACTCAATAAATAATTCAGCATAATTATCTATAACTCGTCTTTATCTTTATCTCTTTAATTCAAGATTAACCTCTTCATTCTCCCCCTTAATCTTGAATTGGACCCGTTTCTTCACATCCGCATCATTATCCACAACTTCAATCCCTTGGCCAATTTTGACATCCCTCTTCCTGGGTCAGCAGAACCTCCCCGTTCCGGATCTTGACCACCGATCAAAGAAAAAACAAGCCTCACCGCTTCTACCGTTTTATTCTTTTCTTGCTAGACGCGACAAGATTGAAAGCCCTCCCGCTTTGACGAATCTTCTTTCGTCCGTCTACCCGCAAATTCCGATCGGATACTTCAGCCAAAAAGAACAGCCTACACCGGTTTTTCCGTTCTTATCCTTGGCAGGAAGGATAGGGTCTTGATCTAACCTGATTGAAAATTGCTAATGCTATGAAGTCACCACCGCCGAAACGTACTGATCTGGTCACCTGTCACTACCGTCATCCCAACGATGCTCCCCGTGACATCCGCTGACCCGAACCATCGTTTGCTTTGCTTTATGTCAAACAACTTGAACCCTTATTTGATCGTTGTTTTTTTTCACCCTGTTACACTCCTCCTTGATATGCCTCACCGCAAATATCAACCACCAACAAAGACTACAACCATCGGTTGTTCCGTCCCTCGGTCATCAAACGAATCCCTTAACTTCCTCGATCCTTCGTTTTATCCGCGACACGCCCGTTGGTTGTTCCGCAAAAAAATCAAACACCTCGTTGCGATTTTCCTCCGTCTATAGTTCGCCACTGAACTGCTGTTGATCCGACTTGCTCA
Source organism: Scalesia atractyloides (assembly GCA_947069175.1). Lineage (NCBI taxonomy): Eukaryota > Viridiplantae > Streptophyta > Magnoliopsida > Asterales > Asteraceae > Scalesia > Scalesia atractyloides. Next base: position 20,366,526 of record CAMTDV010000024.1, on the reverse strand, counting down.
CTTGCAACCCGATTTTGCATGCAATTTGTGAGGTTCACAAAACACCATGTGCCCTCATAATTTTCTTTCCCATGCAAACAAGAATAAACCCAAAAATATCACCCGCACAATTTGTTTCTTGCAGCCTTTAAGAACAAATTAAATATCCCACGTGACCTTCATGTTTTAACATGCATATCCATTACTTGAAGCAGGCTATAACTTTAACTAAGGCCCGATTAGTTAAAATTATATCACGATGCCTTTGTTTCCCTTCTCTTTATCTTTGACTTCAACCACCGGCCACCGCCATTGCAGCCCCGTGAGGGGCTACTCCCCCTTTCGGGAAACGACTCTCAAAACCACCAAGTAGCTCTGATACCAATTGTTGGAAATCAGACCTTTGATCGAATACACAAACACACGATATGAACAAACTTGTTCGACTCTTTTATTATTTATCAATGAAAAGCACACTAATTACAATGACCCTAACCATCTATTTATATTGAACCTGTTCTAGTCCTAACCCGACTTAAACTCTATTAATATAAATAAAATATTAACTAGATAAACCTATCTAATAAAACTAACAATTATCTCAATAAATAATTCAATGTAATTATCTATAACCCGTCTTTATCTTTATCTCTTTAATTCAAGATTAACCCCTTCACATTCACACCCCTCACCTCCGTCGTCAACCATCATCAACTACCTTCCTTCTCCGATCAACATCGTCATGATCACCTGTTATTAGGGTTTTGGTTTGGTCTGTTTAAACGAAGAAGAAACAAGCTGATTTTGTGACAGTCACGTATTGTCGGAAAAGGGAAGTGTCAGGAAAAACCTATGTGCAAGACAGACTGAAAGTGACGGCTTCGTTTTTAGGGTTTTCTTATAATAATAATTCTAGTAGTAATTAATCATAATCTTAATAAAAATAACTTCATCATTAGGTAATCATTATTTATCTTTAGTTAATAATAATAATAATAATAATAATAATAATAATAATAATAATAATAATAATAATAATAATAATAATAATAATAATAATAATAGGGTTATTGGATTTTATCACTCTAAAGTATTAGGTATTGTTGCTGGCACTCTCAACTAACACTTTGACTCTCACCACTCTCAAGTCAACACTTTTTGTGTTGTCACACCGCAGGTGAAGATTTCTTAGTTTTTGATTTGTGTTATTGTTGATATAGGCTAACACTTTGTGAATTACTAATACTACATGTGCATCTTTTCTAAAAGATAAAATGGGAGCCAAAAACCACTCAACCTGAGTGACAGAACACACATGGTGTTAAGTTGGGAGTGGTGGAAACCAAAATGATAGTGAGGAGTGGCAGCAACCAATACCCAATAGTTAAGAGTGATAAAATCGTATAACCCTATATTAAAAAAGAGGGGCATGTGTTTTGTGATACAGTTTGACACGTTTTTGAAATGCGATACAGAAAGCGGTTCGTACGTTGTGAGGTGTTCAAGTTAGCAAGGGATTAATGGATAGTGCTGACGATTTGCGTTTTGAAATTATTTCTTCTGGAGATGGAACTGGAAGGTTGTTGGATCGAGTGAGGGAAAAGCTGAATGAGTTTATAAGAGAATACAATGTTAATCCTGTTGTGGCATATGTGATGTGTTTGCTTGAACATGGGAAGAGAAAAGAAGAGGTAAGGAATGAGATGAATACTTTTTTGGGTGATGACAAAGACATCTTCGTATCTTGGTTGTGGGATCATTTACAATCAAACCAAGATCTATATGCACAATCAAAGGAATCTCATCCCGTGAAGTGGCCAAACGGAAACCTCAAGCCCAACAAGCTACAGTCAATAGCCCAGCACCTTAAGCCCAAACTCAGACTGAAAAACCAAAATCATTCATTGACACGATAAACTATCTTTTGTGTTCTGAACATTGTAGGAATAAGGGTTGCACAACTCAGGCCACTCAACTCCAAAGTGGTTAATGATTATAATAGTGCCATGACTCGGTGCATCAGCCTTAGAGAAAGCAACAAGTGTCTTACTGAAAAGGTTGAAGCACAAAAGAAGGATATAGCTCAGCTCCACTTGGACGTAAATTAACATCAATGTTGGGTCCATGATTACAAAATAAAATTAATGTAAAAACCTTGGAATGTGATTCTGTGAGAGCTGAATTAGAATCCTGACTGGCAAGTTTCAACAAAATGAAATAAACATAAAGAAGTTTGATACATCCAGCAAGGTAGTTCAAGATGCGTGCGATGTGCAACTAGCATACAAATGGAACAAGGGGAAGGGTTTAGATACAATTAGGTTGCCCCACCATATAATCACAATTACACGAGAATGCCTGACACTAAGGAAGATCTTGAGAACGAACAACATATGGTGTATGGCAAACCTAGTGATTATACATCAGACACACGGGGGTTCTGTTAAACCTGATCAATGTTAAAATGAAGCAAAATTTGAAGTGTCTGTTATTTCATCTGATAAACCAGGACTCTCCGATTCTATCAAAGCTGATGAAGTGAAGACTGACGTGAACAAGGCTCCTATTATGTAAACTGAACAATCTAAACCTTTTGTTAGCGCTGTAAAGGTTCAGAGCAAACAAAAGAAGCCGAAACGAGCACGTCAAGGACAAGGAAATGGGAAGTCTAAAACATCAAAGACAATCACACTCTCTGAGATCATCTACGGGCGGAAATAGTCCGCAAAAGGCTCGTGATGTAAAATATGCTTTTATTAAGCAAGTCAGTAATGGCAAATGTGAGAAATATGCATTTGACTGTGCTAAGTAAGCTTTTGTAAAGACGGTGAGATTTCTAAACAAGACTTGCAGTCTAAGCAAAACAATAAGAATCAAAAGAAATCTCCACAACAAAAGGCCCTTGCAAACGACAAGTATAGACATCCGAATTCATCCTCGTTTGCAAGAAATGTGCAAGGAAATCAAGCACATAACAGAACCTGCAAGAGCAAATCAAGCTGATCAGAATGCTTTCTACGTGAAGAGACAAAATGATTCAATTGTGGCATTCCTAGTCACATTTCTCTAAACTACACACATTTTCCCTATGTACCCTATTATACTCAAGATCAGAGGGTTACACCAAAGGATAACTATCATTCCAAGCCAATGAAGGTATCATCACCTAAGGCAATGAAGAATGTTAATCCCAAGGTTAAACCATCTGATGGGGATTGGAATGTCGCTTGTAAGGCCATATAATTTAATAGGTTTACGCTTATCTTTATAAAACACAAGTATAAGCTATTAGCCCATGCTTTCTAATGGGTTAGACAGTATTGGGATAAGCCATGTGGGCTAATTAAATGTTTTGGGCTTGTTAGTTAATAGTGTGCATGTGGGCTTGGCCTAGTTTGTATTTAGGTCACCCTATGTAACTATAAATAGGGTGAGCCTAGGTCATTAGGAGGTTGTTGGTCACGTGGCTGTTCTTATTAGAAATTTTCAAGTTTATGTGATAGTTGTACCAGATGAGTTTCATACTCATGTGCAATCTAATCAATTCGATTGTTCTTGTTCTTGTCACTTTCATTAGTTCTCTGTACTTTTGATTGTGTTATTGATATCCGATTGGGGTTCTTGGACTTACAATTGGTATCAGAGCCTAAGAAGTCTTTCGAAGGCTCAGTTTGTTGGATAACATTGGAAGAACAAGAGGATTTTGTTTTCAAATTCATCATCTTGAAAAGTTTTAAGAAATTTCGTAAAACAATCAAGAACACGAAGAAAAGCTTGATTAGAAAAACAGTTCACAAATTTGTACTTTGATTTATTTTGGAGGTTTATAGATTATGTGTACATGTTTGTAGGAGTTATTTGTGGAAATAATCATCAGAATTTGATTTGAGAATATCATTCCTTGTTTATTGGGATTTAATTTGGTGATTTGTTACCAAAATCAATTAGTGTATGGGGTTGATTAAAAAGGAGGTGTGCGACCTAGCCGTGTGCAATTAGTGTATAGGATTGTTTAAATCTTGAAGTGTGCGACCAGGCCCCAACATCTAGTGTGCGGCCCACTAAGCTGGTGTGCGACATTAGCTTTATTGTGTGTACTTCATAGTGTGTGATCTGATTCAACTAGTATGCGACCCTGGCCCAAAGAAACTAGTGTACGGCCCAATTAGGAGTGTGCGGCCCAAACAAAAGTGTGTGCGGTTCCATTTCAAGTGTACGGTTCTAGTGTGTGCGACCAAAAGTTCTTGTGCGAGTGTGCGTAAAGGTGGAACTTTAACCAGCTGTCGTGTATGGTTTTAAGCGTATTTAAGTACATAAATTGATCTGCAAACAATCTTAGCAAACCGAACTGTACGGTTAAGAAATGTCTTTGGACATTATACATAATTGGACTCGAAATTTTGAGACGAGTCTAACGGTACGTTTTGGTAAAAACTGCTTTCGGACAGTTTTTGTACTTTTCTAACAGTCTGATTACGGTAAAACTGACATTTTCAGAATATTGTAAATCAACTTAGAAATGTCTTCTCAGAGTGATGTGCTTGAGCAGAAACTTGAAGGTTTTAGCTACTTTCCTGGTGAATCTGTAAAGGCATTAATTGGAAGGTTTGCTGAACTGCTCGCTGAGATGAAGAAGGAAGAAGTTATGGTGTCTACTCATTTGAGCAACAAAAACTTCTAGATGCTTTGAAAAGGATTCCAGGTCAGCCCAATAGTACTGGCTTAGGAAGTGAATCAGATCATCTTGACAACCAGTTGGTATAAAATAAAGTCGGATGAGCTGATCTCACTCATCAAATCATATGTTAAGGCTCAAGCCAACACCTCTGCTACATTTTGCTCATCCTCCCTGCTAATCCTGCTGCTCCGTTGCCTGCTGTAGTTTGCTCATCCACTCCTACTGATTCATCGCCGAATTCAGAATCAGGTTGTTATGCAGGTACTCAGATTCATGACTTCACTCCCACTCTCACTGAGGTATGTGTTGATAATATTTGTTGTACCAGTGCTTGTAGAAAGAAAGTAAGTGTCTACAAAGACAGGCCAACTCATATTATGCAACTGCAGTTATCCAATTCTAATTTATATCAGATCAAAAAGAAAATCAATGGATGCAAGGATATGGTAGAGGCGCAAAAACGTGATATCCGACACTTGCATAAGGATTTGAGTCAAGAGAAATGCAGGCATCTCCACTTTAAGGAACTTTCTGAAAAACTAAGTGCTGGACTTGATTCATTAAAATCAACTTTTGAAAATACAATATTTAATTGTCGAAAATTCGATGTTTCTAGTGAAAAAGTTGAAAACATGATAAATAAGTAGTTATAGTTTAGTAAGAAAGAACAGGAATAAAGGTCTAGGATATGTGAGTATCCTCCATCATACAATCATTCCTACACCACTATTCCTATGACTGGAGAGGAGATTGCAAACATTCCTGACATGCTTTATGGTGGGGTTAAGGGTCTGAAAGTTGAGCCAGTTAAGACCATAAAGATTAAAATCTCAAAGCCTAAAAGGAATGAAACAAAGAAAACTGAACTTGCACCTTTTTTGTTAAATCAGAAAATGTCTCTAAGCAAACAGAGACATTTAATTTTAAATAAAAATGCAGAGGTTAATAAACATTTTCATGTTTTAAATTCTAATTCACAAAGAGTTTTGGAAAATCAACCTGAAAGTAGTTTTCAAATGAAGAATCGGACAGATGAACCAACTGAGCCAGCTGCACCTTCTAACTCCAAATGTGAATCGCCTGAAGCAACTGATTTTGAGAAATTGGAAACAGTTGAATCTAGTGAAACCATCTGTGAGTCTTCAGGAGCAGCTAAATCAACATCAGAGGATTCGGCAGAGCTACAACAAAAGGAATATAACTCAAGCTCAGTGGTTAAATGTGTGAATGATAATGATGCTCCTACTTCATGTGCAAATGAAGTAAAGGTAGAGGATTGGGTAGAGGGGGATGATTTTTTTGCCAAGAAACTGTCGATGTTTGTTTGAAAACATCAAACTTGTCTGTTAATGCTCGCCCATATGTGAAAAGGCTATTTTTAGCCAGCTTTGAGAGGAACATCAAATAAATATGTGCCTCCAAAACCAACAGTTTCAATTGAAAGTGCAGAATCTAACAATGTTTTAGAAAGAAAAACAGTGAATGTGATAACCATTGTAGACGGGGTCATATGAAGCAGGGCAGAAAGTTTGAAAAGTCCGCAAACAAATCATCCAATAGATCCTATAATTTAAGTTCATCATCAGTGGGGTTGAATGCTGCTCTTTATGTGAAGAAGCAAACATGCTACAACTGTGGCATACCCGGTAACATTGCACGGAATTGCACACATCGTCCCTATGTGCCATATTATACACAACATCAGAGGGTTACACCAAGGGATAGATCTTATTCTAAGCCAATGAAGGTTGAAAAGCCTAAGGTAATGACGAATAAGCATCCAAGGTTAAACCATCTGATGGGGATTGGAATGCTGCAAAAGCTAAAAGAAAGCAAGCTTTGAAACCTAAACAAGTATTGAAAAAGGTAAAAACATTTTACTAAAGGCACCTACGAAATTAGAAAAGCCTAAACAAATTTGGAGAGCAAAACGTAATACAACAATGTCACCAATTCTTGAAACAAAAGGGGACATGTGTCTGAAAGAAGTGTCTTATTTTGATGCTTTAGGAAATCCCAGACCACAATGGCATGGGTACCAATGTCTTACTATCTCCTTATTTTTTAGGGACAACCAAGGAGGAGCTGTTGACAATCTTTGGAATGTTGATAGTGGTTGTTCCAGAGACTTAACGGGAAACAATTCACTGATCAAAAAGTTCTAATTCATTACAGTTGATATGTTTCCTTTGGAGGAGATAAAGGAGGTAAGATAAGATCAGCGAAAAGGTACAATTTAAATTCCTTTGCATTAATCTTATTATTGATTAGTCTTAAATCTGATTACGAAACGTTAAGCAAAAACAACAAAAACTATTTTCGTTTCTCCTTTGTACATACATTTTCTTTATAAGGTAAATTTGCGCATAAGATTTATGCACAAATTTAGTGGGGTAGAGAGAGATATCTTTATATATCTATAGTTTTAGTAGGAGAAAAAGAGAAAAATCCAAAAAGAGTTTATTGCATATTAGGCATTGTTTTAGGGGGGATAATGTAACACCTCATAAATTCGTGACGGTAATATACCGACACGTGTCCCGGTGATCCTCGTATGCCACATGATGGACGAGAGGAACTGGAGTTGCCGTTATGTTATTATTATAACCTCTGAAGTCAACTATGAAGTAGAGGGACCAAATATGACAACATGCCATTTTTATGGCCTCGGAGTGTCCCTTACGGACCGTAAGCATATGTGCTTACGGACCGTAAAAGAGAAAAGAGCATTGGGTCTGAAAGGCGGTTACGGACTGCAAGGCTAAGTCCTTACGGTTCGTAACAATTTCAAAACCAGGGGCGCGTTAAGGTCCTTACGGACCGTAAGACCTGACCCTTACGGTCCGTAAGGGACTGCCAGTAACATATTTCTTGGTAGCTTGTGATGTTGCCACTTCTCTCACGACTTGCCACCTTTGAGCAGTCATTGCCACATCCAAAAGCACCTGGAAACCTCTCACAATAGCCCTAGACACTTGTTCTCACCTTGTGCACTTTCCTTAGCTATAAATAGCCACCCTCATGAAACATTCTCCTTCATCATTTCATCTCTTTCTCCTCTACTACTCTAAGTGGAAGTTTCTGAGCTAAGGAGCATCCCAACTGAGTTCTAGTCTTTCTTTAGATCACTTGTAAGTGTTCTATCCCTGCTCAGTTTTTTTGTTAGGTTTTAAAGCCAAAAGTCAAGGGTTATCGTAATAATGCTTTGACTTTCGGCTAAGACCAATAAGGTCCAGCCATTGTTCGAATCGAACATGGCTAAGTGATCGTAATTAGGTAGGTGTTAGTCCCTTAAAAGGGCACCTCCAAAAGATCACGTTTACTAGACCTATTGACGGGTCAAAATTAAATCATTAAAAGTCAAATGGGTCAGAATTTAAAAAAAAACTCATAATCTGAGTTTATACATGTTATAAAAATGTTTTGACACTTAAAATAACTTGGTAATAAATAATAGAACATGTATAAACATGTTCAGCCTGTCAATCTCATTCTTAGTGTCGGTTCGCAACCGAAAGTCATGAAGTTTGACTTGTGCTTTGACTTTCGTTATGAATCGATTTAGCAACTTTAGCTACTGCTTTTAAGTTGCATTATTATCATAATATAGTGTAGTATAACCCTCTAAGATTATACTACAAGATCATAATCATAATCTGATTTTATGCATTAGTTCTTCATTTTGCCATACTTTGACCATTTTGTCCTTTTTGCTAAATATGAGGTTTTAATCAACAAAGAACTTACAAATGAATATCTACTAATATTTTAGCTTAATTAACATATCATGATGTTATTATTCTGATCATAAACTAAGTTTTGTCAAATATGCAAACAATGCTTCTAAAGGACTAAAATACCCTTATGGTGTCTAAATCGGTTTCTAGACGTAATTTTCATATCAAACTTGTAACCTACTGATATAATATCATAATTAAAAATATTTGGGATATCAAGTCAGATTACATTCTGAGTTTAAACACAAGTTCTTGTAATATGTCGATAAATGACGATAATGCCCATATGGCACATAAATTGGTTTTAATCAAGCCTTTTATATAAAAATCATTTACCTACTGATATGTTATATTTAATAACATATTTTGGTCACACAAACCTATTTATAACTTTAGTTCATGCTAAACATCGCTTAAATCTCATTTAACGACTTAAACGTCGTTCTGGCGCGTAGTATGGTTTCGAACCATACTTGAACCAAGACTTGTTACTGGCGTGCGTAAAGCGTGTTATAATTTTATTAATATTTCAAGCCTATTTTACACGTTAGTCAAGTTTTACATTTATAAAACACGATATTTAACTAACACTAAACACACACTTAGGCAAGTGCACCCATCGTGAGCGTAGTATAGTATTGGTAAGATACCGATATCGTCCAAGGACACAAGAGCTTTTAATACTGGTATAGCGTCAACGTCTAATCGATCTAATTTTAGAAAAAGTATTGAATTATAAAAATAAATAAAATGAAATACAAATAGACAAGATAGAATCACTTGGATTCGACTTCTCTTTTATGTATCCTTTGATAGTTTTCGCACTTTCGGATTTTTTAAGAGATTATCTTAGTTATAGTAGTAGGCACCTCTTTTGAAAGTGACGTTACCCTTAACCTAGTGGTTTGATTCAGCAGGGATACAATCCCAAAGGGTAGCAATATTGGAAGATAATTAAATAAGTTATTAATGCGAAAAGTGATAGGCCCCTCTTTGAAGGTGACGTTACCCTCGGCTAAGTGGTTTGAGTCAGCAAGGATACAATCCCAAGAAGCCGGTTTAATGTTTTAATAGTAATTTACATATGAGGGGTTCAAGCAATTCGCACCCCCGCCATCTAATACACATTAGGGCGTTGAAGAAGATCCTAGTAAGCTTGAACCAAGTCCTCGCAGGATCTATACACTAAACGAGACAAGAACTTTACCAAACCACCCTTCTAACCCCCTACCATGTTAGTTAACGCGCTTTATATAGACTGTAAAGACATAAATGAGAAAATCAATGACATCATGAAGAAATGGTAGGAAAATTCACTTTCAACATAAGAAATTAGTTATTAGAGTCATTAATACATACCTAATTAAAAAGTGCCGAAAGATTAAAAACTAAAAGTAATACATAAAATATTAGTCTTCATCAAGTGATGTAAGGAATTTAGCCAAGCATGGCCTTTGTTTGACAAGAACCCTTACAATCAATCTTGGATCCCGAGACTACTACACACTCTAAAGATGATTGATGGATGATGGTGGTGGATATTGGTGTTGTAGTGGTGATGGAGTGGTGGAAAAGTGAGAGGGAAGTGGTTTGCCAAGGGATGCCTTTGAAGTGAACCAAGCACCTCTATTTATAGCCCTAACAGTAGCCCGGACACGGCCCCGTGCCCAGTGGGCACGGCTCGTGGCCATCTCTTTCTCTTCCTTCATTAATTGCAGTTGTCAGTAGAGGGCCCCACACGACCCCGCCTTCTGGGCACGGCCCGTGGTCAACTCTTCACTGTACTTATCTGGATTCTGCGAATCTGATAGTTGACCATGCCCATGTTGAGCTGGGCACGGTCCCGTGGTGGGCGTGGAAGCTTCTGAAGGTTTTGTCTTTAAGGGCTTTGGCTGGCCACGCCCATGCCTGGCTGGGCACGACCCTGTGGCCAGTCTTCTGTCTCTTGTTTTGTCCTTTTGGGGTGTTGCTGAGGGGTCTCGCAGGTGACGTTATTCCTTCTTTTTGTATTTGTGTTGGTTTTGGCTGCTTATATGCTTCTTTTGTTCTTTTAAGCTCAATTAATCCTGAAAATAAACGTGATTTTTCCAACATTAGTGCTAAAAGAGGGTTAGTTTTATGCCTTGTTTGATGTAATCTATATGTTGCATTTTGTGCACATCAAATACCCCCACAATTGAATCTTTGCTTTTCCTCAAGCAAAACTCTTTTAAATGTGGCTTACACACCCAAATGGAATAGGTAGAGGAGAAGTTTTAGTGGCTTGTCTTGAGTGTCGGATTCCCATATCTTTATTAAATTTTTTTTATGTTATTTACAATCCTATTCGTCATGATTTATTTAGAACGTTTTTAAGAAAAATTATTTATTTAGGCGTAACATGCCTTTTTAAAATTCCATTTATTTATATACAAGTTCACATACCTTACAAGGGATCACTCAACACTCGGCCGAAGGTGTATTTTTGTGATAACGCTCGTTTCCGTCATAGAACTTACTCCTTTCATATGCTTGCCAAGCGATAAAACCTCCTCCTTTTTAACTATAAACCTTTGTAAATATTAAGAGGGCTTTGAGAAGGGTTACGCTTGGGCTAAAGGTAGGTGGTTTGAGGGTTAGTGGTTAGTAAAATGGCGAAAAGCGTAAAAAGTATCGGTTGTCATAAAACTTTCTTGTTTTTGTGACATTTATGTAAACTAGACACTTCCAAACAAGATTTTTGAGGAACTTGTTTGGTTATTTAAAGGACTATGTGTGTTTGTTTTGTGGGTTTTGAAACAAAAAGATTTAGGCTCAAAAGGGTTAACTAGGGGGATTTTTGTAGTAGGGTAAAAAGAAGGAAAACAATGGTTTTGAATGAAAAATGGGTTACTCCTAATGCCTCCATCACTTACTTACTTGGGTTTTAGTTGGTAAGGACCGGGAATGTATCGTCTTGGCAAGTTCTAGAGTCTTAAGAACCAAGCGGCTATTCACACAAGAAACGAAAATGAGCATTTAGTCAAAAGGATGTATGCGTGTATGCTCGATAAAGGCTCAAAAGTCACTTAATGTGGGAATGGGTTTTTATCGTGAACAAGTATATATAATCAAATTTTAAAAAGATTTGTCATGCCCTTTTTGTAATTTTCTTGTTTGGTTCTTTTTATCACGAGGCTATCGGTTGTAAACTTGTAAAAACATAACTTCTTTTAGATCTTGTTATTCCTAAATTAAACCAAGACAAAAAAAATTTGAAAAAGATTTGGGGTGATTAGCGGTTCCAATAGAGTTTTGTGTAAGGCTTGTTATTAGGGCTTGCTAGATTCAAAGTGTTAGCTGCTCCCCACACTTAAATACACATTGTCCTCAATGTGTCCAAAAATCCGTTTTTCGGTTGGGTCGAATGTGAAAAAGCGTGTTAAAAACAAAAATTTATCTTACTGGGCACCTGGACACGGGCCCGTGGTCATTGACTACGCCTCCGTGTTCAGAATGCCAGTACTTAAAACTCACAGAAGGCTGACCACGGGGCGTGCCTGGTGGACACGGCCCGTTGCCAGAGCTTAACTAGGAGGGTAGCAGGTTAGTGAAATGGGCACGAGGCGTGGTCAGTGGCCTTGCCCCCGTGGTGACAGTCTGTAAAAGCATGATGTTTAGGCCTCGGGTTTCTGCGTCCTGTTTCTGGGCTTATGTAGCATCATTGCGTAGTGCATTCGGCCCTCCTATCCCTGTCTTATCAATATCACACCACAACAAAGCCTACTACAATACCAATCCTAGCATTACGAGTGTTTAATATCCATCATCACAATCATAACAGTAAAATGCAGAAAAGTAAAAGTTGTTCAAGAGTAAATTGTTCAATCACGGCATGCAAGCCGGCCAATTGTTCAAGAGGGTCGAGAGGTTAACCTGAGACTGCTTCCGTTAACTGAACCATTACCGTCATCATCACCACCTAGTCCATGTCCTCGTCCTCGTCGCCCTCCTCCTCACGGTACGCCATATGATCCCAGATATAGCTGATGTCTCCTTGCATGGTGTTGATGGAACGTTCGATCGCTCTGATCCGGGTATTGGCGTTGCTAGCCATGTTGTAGGTGTTGCGGGTACACAAGAGGTTTTCCTGCGATAGATCAGTCAAACTTTGAAAGTTAGGAAAACCGCCTCCTTGAGATGAGGAACCCATATGGTAGCCGTGATATTGTGGAGGAGGGCGGTTGGGGCCGTCTCCAAGGGCGAGTACTTCTTCCGGATTCTAAGTGTTTCCTTGGGTGTTCCGGAAACGGACAGTCCCGTCATCCATGTCTTGGATGAGCCCATGTTTCGACATTGTGAGAGATCGACCTTTTTGGACTTTGCACCTGGATTGAGGTTATTTGGGACGCGATGGACATAATTTTTGAACAACTTGTAAATCCACCCCCGAAAAAGATTGTGGTAGGTGGGCTAGCCATCTGGTTTAGGTGCATGTTCTTCAAAAGCATGTAAGTGACATCGAGAGGCTTACGATTGTGGATGCAGTGGAGGCAGGTGAGGTACGGAGGTTCACTACTCCCGAGCTGTCTCGTCGCTGGTTGAGTGAGTTGCTCAAACACCGGTGAATGTAGAGGTAGAGTGGGTCTCGCAACTGAGAACTTTTGGTGATGCTTGGGTTGTAGGGTCCATCTCCAGTTTGTGACCATGCAGTTTATCTCATGTTGATGGGAATTTCATGGAGACCACCCGTGAACTCATCTTCAACTGATTCTTCCTCGGTGAATAGCCCAATGTTAACACCGAAGTTTGCTATCGAGATGGAGAAAAGCTGCCCAGCACACCTAAATTCAACAGCGTCGGAGTCGAACGGGTTCGCTTTAGCATCAAACTTGAATGTGCTATAGAACTCCATGTTGTACTCATAGATGGAGTGGAGCTTCTTTTCTAGAACGGTTCGCAGGGGACCCGTGACCAACATATCATATCGACCCTTCTGTCCCACGGCTTCCAAGGTTTCGTAACATGTTTGCCTCGGTGCTTCTTCCGGCCTTGTTTGGAGGACTTCAAATTCAAAGCGGTTTTGGTACTCCCATTCTGATGTTTTGAACTTCAAGAACTTGTTGGCCATTTCTGCATAAGAAAACTGACAGACAATTAGTACGTTATAATGAGATTTTGGGAAAACATGAAAACGGCAAGCTGGACACGACCCGTGGTCAATGACCACACCCCGTGTTCAGCTGTTCTTCTCTGGCCACGCCCCGTGGCCACCGACCACGGCCCCGTGGTTAGGCCACAGTTACTCAAAAATTTCATTTTTCGTCCCAGTTTCGAAAACTTGAAAATTTTTGGTTCAGTAGGGGCGGTTTTCCCTGAAAATGAAACCCCAAGTGCCGTTTTTCCAAAAACAAACTATTTACCCCATCAATTTTAACTTTTTCGGTTCAAAAACTAGGGTTCATGGTTTAACCTTGAAGTTGGATGATTCTATGAACAATGGTGGTTGTTTTACTCTCTACACCATGAATGCAAACTATTATTACTAGCCCTACTCGAAAATTTAGGGTTTGATTTGGTTCTAGTTCAAGAACCCTAGATTTTTCCGTAATTTTCTTGATGTTAATCTACATGCAGATCGTTAATCTAACTAAAGTAGATGTTAGAATCATACCATGTAGTTGTTTAGCGAAGGAAAACGTGAAAAATGGCAGGAATCTGCAGCGCAACCAGAGCTTTTTCGGGGAAACGGGTCGTGGCGAAATGAAGAACTGACAAAGAAAAGGGGTTTATACCCTATATATATATATATATATAATATATATATATATATATATATATATATATATATATATTGAAAGCATGAGTGACCGTTTTTCCGAAAGAGGTTCCCTATGTTATCTTACCTGTTTCGAAGCCTTTCTTTCGTTTCTTACCTACAAGACGTGATTTCACATATATACACAAACCATAGTTTTAATCATATCTCGTTTGTTTGTAAGAAATCTCTTCTTCGTCATCCTCAATGAATCCTTGGTAGAGCTTTAGTCGTTGTCCATTAACTTTAAAGGGAACTCCATTTCGAGATTTAATTTCGATTGCATCGTGTGGCAAGATATGGGTAATGGAAAAAGGTCCTGACCATCTAGACTTTAATTTACCAGGAAATAATTGAAGCCTTGAATTAAACAATAGCACTTGGTCTCCTTCTCGAAATTCATAAGGTTTAATATGTTTGTCGTGTAAGTTTTTCATACGTTCCTTATAAATTTTGGAGTTAGAGTATGCTTGATTTCTTAATTCGTCTAGTTCGTTTAATTGATAAAGTCGATTTTTACCGGCGGTCTCATGATCTAGGTTCACGTTTTTTAATGCCCAATAGGCCCTGTGGGCTATTTCTCTTGGTAAATGACAACTTTTTCCATATACTAGCTGATAGGGAGTGGTACCTGAAGGGGTATGGTCCCAAAAACCTTGCGCCAAGCAAGGGAACCATACCCACTAATAACTGCCAAGAAAACCTTGCGCAGGCTTCTCTGCCAAAGAAAGACTCACTAAAACTCTGCGCCCGGTACCCAAAGAAGGAAAAGATCATTTAACTAGCTTGCGGGCTCGCGCAAGGTTCAAAGTTAACCTTGATTAATTTCCTTGGGTAAATCTTCATTCATAAACCTTGCGCAGACACTTGTACCAAAACAAGAACTCAGCAAACGTTGCGCTAAAAAACAAAGAAGGAAACGGAACATTTAACTACTTTGCGCCGCTTGTGCAAGGAAACAGTTAATCCTGAAAGACTTTTCCTTAGCAGAAATCCCTGTTTACAAGAAATGGTGCAGAGGCAAAAGGAATCTTTTCTGTTATAACAGAATGCATACATGGCAGTGGTCCTGCAGGTCACAGTTGTATAAATGTTCTAGAAGCATTTATTGCCAATCGTGCAAAACCACTATTCGATTATAACTTAGTGACACGTGGCAGCATCTAAGGAGATCATGGTGATAGCATGCTCACATCAATAAAATATAGTGATCTCATGACGACACGTGGCATCTCTCTAGCCTTAGATGAGATCACGATCCGTGTGCACTAACGGACAGTCAAGACTTCACGGAGCAGTGAAAGATTTCGTTAGGTTTCCATCTCTCATTTTGGTGCCCAAATTGTCACACCCCGACCCGCACGGAAAAGGTGATCGGGGCATGATTGGGTTTTCATCAAAGCTCATGACATTTATTATAAAGTTTCATATTTATTATTTCTTTTTAAAGGAGAATCATTACAATCAATAATACAAGTACAACATGTTCTATACATCTTTCAAGACTTCATTATTTTTCTTCTAAGGCAATTTCCTATGTGTTCCTTGCTTCAACCTGTCCACCTGTATCATGTGTAAAAATGGTTTTTGGTTCAACAAAAAGTTGGCGAGTGAATCCTATGAAAAACATTTAAACGTGTTTATTGTATCGATTATAAAATAAAGTGCATAACCACAAATGAGTAAACGTAAATGTAAATTTAATCACAAAACACATAATATTAATTATTGCACACATATACATCAAATGATTGATTTTGAGGCACGCGTTGTTCAACTCGTCTCCCACGAGGAACTGTTGGGCCTAATGAATGATTTTGAGGCACGCGTTGTTCAACGAACTGATGGGCCTAATGAATGTTTTTGAGGCACGCGTTGTTCAACTCGTCTCCCACGAGGAACTGATGGGCCTAATGAATAATTTGCACACAACTTGACAATATGTAATACATCACAACAAACTATATTTACATTCTAAGTTTAGATCATATAATGGTATAGCACGAGTTTGAATAAGCGAATTAATTTAAGCGACACATGATACACCCCAAAACATGAATAAAAAGGGGAATTTGTAAGAATTCACTCACAGTGGGTGCGTTTCTTGGATTGATGATGAATGCACACGAATTCGGATTTAATCGGCAAGGGAACTAACCTAAATAATAACATAATAGTTCGATAAATAAATAAACTCTTAATTGAGATTAGTATTTTTAATTAGTGTTCTTAATGGGATTGTTCGGTTTATTTTTGTGAGTTCAAGGAAATTTTCTAACTTTAAAAATATTATTTTTAAGTATTTTTAATTGATTTTTAAATAAAATAAATAAATAAAAGAAAATAAAAATTTTGATTTTTTGACCAGTTGACCGTTGACCGTTTGACTGTTGACCGGTTCGGTCGTGTATTTGTTTGCACTGAGTGAGGTTCGAACTTGTGAGCTCCCGTACGCGTGCACGCAGCTCTACCAACTGAGCTACGTGTCTAACCCGAAATATTTCTGTTTTTAATTATATATATATACAAATTAGATAAATTCATTTCTGTCCTTATTTAAAAACTTGATAATTGCCAGAACCGGTGCGGGAGCCTGGACTCGAACCCGCGACATGCTTAATGTTTTTGCACACAGTTCACCATTGGACTGTGTGTCTAACTTGGTTATTATTCCGGTTTTTATTATACTTATATACTATTTAGATTTATCCAGAAATCATTTACTTAAAAAGAATTTTAATTATATCAAACCGGTGCACATAACAGGACTCGAACCCGGGACCTGTTGTTTAACGTTGCACACAGTCCACCGCTGGACTGTGTGTCTAACCCGAGATATAACCCGATTTATATTATATATATACACAATCCAAAACTTCATCTTTTTCGTAAATTTTACCCAGAAACCAAAAATCCGACTGTTATCTTTATCTAATCGATTCTGATTGTTGGTTTACGAATTAACGGAATTAAATGTGAATGTAAAAAGGTTTTAAAGGTTCATACCCCTGGAGGACAGCACTTTGACGATTCCAGTGACCAACTCCGGCGAGTTCCAATTTTTCCGGCGAAGCTTGACTTGCGACAGAGGCTTTACAGGGAGTTGAGGTGAGTGTGGGTGACTTCTGTCGAAGCTCTAACAGTCCTATTTTTAGAGTAAGGCATAGTGATGAAATGGGTTCGAAACCCGGCAGCTTGTTATTAATTTTTTTGCACAAATTTTTAACCTTTAATAATTATAGTTTTCAAATACTAAAATGTTTATTAATTATGTATTGTATAAATTAATTTGAGCATTAAATACGCAACGAAAATTTTAACTGGATGTTCGGTTAATAAACGAAGCGGGTTTGGTTAACCCGGTTTTTGACGGATGTTACAGTATCCCCTACTTTTAGAAATTTCGTCCCGAAATTTAAGTAGTGGCATGTTTGACTCAAAAGGATGGTGTTTTAATTTGACAATTACATACTTAGAAGGGGGTAAGAGTTTAAATTTTGTTTGAGGCGGTAACGTTCCTTGTAAGGGTTGAATACCCTGCTACAGGAATCGTTTTTTGTTGCCTACGGTAAAGAATATTGATAAACAAAGTTGATTGACTAAGTATGATTTTATGCATATGAGTTTTGATACGTTTTGAAAGATAAGGTTATACCCTAAAACAAAACATCTACCACTAAAACCTA
The DNA here is from genome assembly GCA_947069175.1 of Scalesia atractyloides. Classification (NCBI taxonomy): domain Eukaryota; kingdom Viridiplantae; phylum Streptophyta; class Magnoliopsida; order Asterales; family Asteraceae; genus Scalesia; species Scalesia atractyloides. The sequence continues at coordinate 20,348,670 of CAMTDV010000024.1, read as the reverse complement.
CATGGAACTTCTCATAACCGCCTGACAATGCCTCTGATCCTTTGGCAAGAATACTTATATATTGGAAGTACCAGCGGCGTATCCACCATATTCTTGTCAAATTTTCATTGGTTTTATCAGTAAGTTATGATTAGTTCTATGATGTGACTCTAGAACATAAACAAACACAACAACCAAAGCTTGAGTCTTAATTCTGATAGTATACATGTTTGAATGATGACAGTACCTCTCTCGTTTGTTATGATGAAGAGGTTAGTCTATGTAGAAGTGAGACACAGCCCAACTTCTTTAAATGATGAGATTGAAATACGTTGAGATGTATGATGATATGAATGCTAAATCAGTGAGTATAAAACAAACTTCAACCATGACATTACTAAATCCTACATGGAACTTCTCATAACCGCCTGACAATGCCTCTGATTCTTTGGCAAGAATACTTATATATAGGAAGTACCAGCGGCGTATCCACCATATTCTTGTCAAATTTTCATTAGCTTTATCAGCAAGTTATGATTAGTTCTATGTGACTCTAAAACATAAACAAACACAACAACCAAAGCTTGAGTCTTAATTCTGATAGTATACATGTTTGAATGATGATAGTACCTCTCTCGTTTGTTATGATGAAGAGGTTAGTCTATGTAGAAGTGAGACACAGCCCAACTTCTTTGAATGATGAGATTGAAATACGTTGAGATGTATGATGATATGAATTGTTAAATTAATGAGTAAAAAAAACAATACTGAAATAGTAATTCGCATTAAGATTCTTGGATAAAAATTTCCAATTTATAATTGAGATACGTGAAGATTTGAGATAATATAAAGAAAACATAAAAACTAAGCGGTTGGAGTTGAATCTTGATTTTTGGTGAAGAAACTAGTTGGGTGGTTCGTTTGGGCCGTCATTATCTTCAACAGGATTGGCGTTGATGTTGTAAACTCTTCCTCTTGCTGGTGGCCTAGTGGTTAAGTTTTCTTGATTTGCTTGGTTAACTGGGTTTGCTTGAGCTTGGGCGTTTATGATGTTAACCAATCGAGGGCACGTGTTTCTAAAATGGGTAGGGTCGCCACAATTAAAACAAGCTCGAACATAAGGAAACATGGGGTATTGGGGTTGTTGATATGTTTGGATCATGTTTTGAGTAGGGGGTGAGGTTTGGTTTTGAGAGGTGCGGCAAGCCTTGCTCAAATGACCATAGCATCCACAATTCGCACATAGTCGACAAGGTAAGGTAGATGGATGGTGATAAAAACAGGTGTTGCATTGAGGGTGAGGTCCAAGGTAAGGTTTCTTATTTGGGTAAGTTGAGTTGGGTGCTACTTGAGTGATTGGGATAACTTGGAGGGGTATGGCTTGTGAAGCTGGTTGATGGTGTTGGGTGACAGCGAATATTTGCCCATTTCGTTTTCTCTTAGAAATGGGTTAAGAAGGGGATTCGATTTGGGTGGAGTTTGAGGTTTCAGTTGATGCTTTATCCTTCTTCTTCTCCTCCTTGAAGTCCTTATTTCGTATGCGGTTCTCGGTGAGCTCTGTAGCTAACTCCATTGCTGCTTCCAAAGTTGCAGGTGTGGTACTTATTACAGAGTCTTGAATTTTTGAAGGAAGACCTCGAATGTAGTGCTCGATCAAACGGTAGAGGGGAGTGAACAAGTTGGGAACCATTTGATTTAACTCAAGGAATCTCTTGTTGTATGTGGTGTGGTCGCCTTCCTTTTGTTTCAAAGAATAGAACTCATCCTCCAATTTCTTGATTTCGCTTCTTGGGCAAAACCGTCTTGTCATGATTTCCTTCAACTCTTCCCAAGTCAAAGTCATAGCATCTTCAACACCTCGTTTGGCCTTCTCTGTATTCCACCATGTAAGTGCTATTCCAAGTAAACGACCGGTAGCATATCGCACTTTGCGATCATCGGGGCAATCGCAATTTAGAAAAGTGTTTTCCATTTCTTCAAACCAATGGAGGAGAGCGGTGACACCTTCAGTCCCTTCGTATTTTGGAGGGTCGCAGGATTTGAAATGCTTGAAGGTGCATTTAGTGGTAGTTGGGGGAGGGTTGACAACATTTTGATCTTCTTGATTGACGGGATTAGCGGTAAGGGTTTGTTGAACTTGAACTACAATGTTGGGTATTACGGCAGCCATTTGTTGAGCGATTTGGGCAGCCATGCGCTCGCGGGCTTTTCCTGATCTCATCTTCCTACGATCGGAATTAGAAGACATCTACAAGGAATACATATCAAGAGTATGAGTTGGACGCTTTAGGGGTCATGTGTCGTATTTAGGAATGAACATTCATAAAATAAATATAGAATAATAAATCTACTACATCCATAGGATGTCTTGGGCTTTGCTCGTAATTGGGCCTTGCATGCCGCCATACTTCACCTTCGTAATCATGTGGGCCCCCATGATTACCAGGTTTTTCATATGGTTCGCATGTGTTAGCCTGGTTACGTACACTAAAACCCGGAGAAAATCGAGAATTATGTATGTAACGTATGATATTCGGAGTGCATCCAGGTGTGGACACGGTGACAACTCAAAGTGGGGTTAGTTCGAACGACGTTTGGTGTGGCATGCTTTGGCCTAATAGGTCCTTCGTACTCTCATCGTTAGTCCCCAGGTAGGCAAACTGGTCCGTTATATTGGATTTATACGAATGCCAACCTATGTTCCCACTACCGGTACTTGTACCCTTACAGTTACTACATGCCCGTCGTAGAACTCACTTTGATAAGATTTGAAAAATGACAAATGCGACAAAATCTTGTATAACGGAAGTATGAAGATGATTTGAATATGTGAACATTGAAATATGTATGATGAATATGTATGTAAGTATGTATGTTTGACTGTAAGTATAATTCATTATGTATCACATAATGTAATATTGGAAGTGTTTGCATGCATTTGTGTATGTAATAAATATGAAAGAAATAAACATCATGAGTTTGCATGTCACCACATAAACAATATAAATCTAATCAACTATAGTATAGGCTCTAAGGGTCTAATAACCTATCATATATCCCCATAGTCAAAAGCTCTGATACCAATCTGTCACACCCCGACCCGCAGCGGAAAAGGTGATCGGGGCATGATTGGGTTTTCATCAAAGCTCATGACATTTATTATAAAGTTTCATATTTATTATTTCTTTTTAAAGGAGAATCATTACAATCAATAATACAAGTACAACATGTTCTATACATCTTTCAAGACTTCATTATTTTTCTTCTAAGGCAATTTCCTATGTGTTCCTTGCTTCAACCTGTCCACCTGTATCATGTGTAAAAATGGTTTTTGGTTCAACAAAAAGTTGGCGAGTGAATCCTATGAAAAACATTTAAACGTGTTTATTGTATCGATTATAAAATAAAGTGCATAACCACAAATGAGTAAACGTAAATGTAAATTTAATCACAAAACACATAATATTAATTATTGCACACATATACATCAAATGAATGTTTTTGAGGCACGCGTTGTTCAACTCGTCTCCCACGAGGAACTGATGGGCCTAATGAATGATTTTGAGGCATGCGTTGTTCAATGAACTGATGGGCCTAATGAATGTTTTTGAGGCACGCGTTGTTCAACTCGTCTCCCACGAGGAACTGATGGGCCTAATGAATAATTTGCACACAACTTGACAATATGTAATACATCACAACAAACAATATTTACATTCTAAGTTTAGATCATATAATGGTATAGCACGAGTTTGAATAAGCGAATTAATTTAAGCGACACATGATACACCCCAAAACATGAATAAAAAGGGAAATTTGTAAGAATTCACTCACAGTGGGTGCGTTTATTGGATTGATGATGAATGCGCACGAATTTGGATTTAATCGGCAAGGGAACTAACCTAAATAATAACATAATAGTTCGATAAATAAATAAACTCTTATTTGAGATTAGTATTTTTAATTAGTGTTCTTAATGGGATTGTTCGGTTTATTTTTGTGAGTTCAAGGAAATTTTCTAACTTTAAAAATATTATTTTTAAGTATTTTTAATTGATTTTTAAATAAAATAAATAAATAAAAGAAAATAAAAATTTTGACTTTTTGACCAGTTGACCGTTGACCAGTTGACCGTTGACTGTTTGACTGTTGACCGGTTCGGTCGTGTATTTGTTTGCACTGAGTGAGGTTCGAACTTGTGACCTCCCGTACGCGTGCACACAGCTCTACCAACTGAGCTACGTGTCTAACCCGAAATATTTCTGTTTTTAATTATACATATATACAAATTAGATAAATTCATTTCTGTCCTTATTTAAAAACTTGATAATTGCCAGAACTGGTGCGGGAGCCTAGACTCGAACCCGCGACATGCTTAATGTTTTTGCACACAGTTCACCACTGGACTGTGTGTCTAACTTGGTTATTATTCCGGTTTTTATTATACTTATATACTATTTAGATTTATCCAGAAATCATTTACTTAAAAAGAATTTTAATTATATCAAACCGGTGCACATAACAGGACTCGAACAAGGGACCTGTTGTTTAACGTTGCATACACTCCACCGCTGGACTGTGTGTCTAACCGGAGATATAACCCGATTTATATTATATATATACACAATCCAAAACTTCATCTTCTTCGTAAACTTTACCCAGAAACCAAAAATCTGACTGTTATCTTTATCTAATCGATTCTAATTGTTGGTTTACGAATTAACGGAATTAAATGTGAATGTAAAAAGGTTTTAAAGGTTCATACCCCTGGAGGACAGCACTTTGACGATTCCAGTGACCAACTCCGGCGAGTTCCAAGTTTTCCGGCGAAGCTTGACTTGCGACAGAGGCTTTACAGGGAGTTGAGGTGAGTGTGGGTGACTTCTGTCGAAGCTCTAACGGTCCTATTTTTAGAGTAAGGCACAGTGATGAAATGGGTTCGGTTTTCCGGTGACTTGCAGAGAATTCCGGCGAGTATGATGTTCTCCGATGATTAAGAACTTTTGAACAGAGTGTGAGAGTTGAGAGTGTAGATTGGATAAAAATGAGCGAGCTAGGAAAGATCGCACAGGGTATGTATAAACTTCTTTAACCGGTTTGGATTTTCGGTTTCGAACGGAAATTATGGTCCATGAATGAAATTGATTGAGTTTTCGGTTATAACTGACGTTAGTCATAAGTTATACTTGCTTGATTCCGGAGTCAAAGGAAACAATCGTAATTTCGCGTATTTTCCGGCGTCTGTGGATTTGGGCGCGCTGGTTTTGAGTTTTGAGTTTTATATTAAGTATTAATTGTTTCAGTATTATTCCAAACTAAGCGTGTGGCGGAGTGGTGTGTTGGTTGTTTGGTGAACTAGCTGACCCGGGTTCGAAACCCGGCAGCTTGTTATTAATTTTTTTGTACAAATTTTTAACTTTTAATAATTATAGTTTTTAAATACTAAAATGTTTATTAATTATGTATTGTATAAAATTAATTTGAGCATTAAATACGCAACGAAAATTTTAACTGGATGTTCGGTTAATAAACGAAGCGGGTTTGGTTAACCCGGTTTTTTTACGGATGTTACACAAACTCTGGCTATAAATAAGTAACTTGGGGTTCAAGGAAAAGGTATTCACTCTCACTTACTCTCTCTCTTACTTCACTTTACTTCCGACTACCTGTACTTATTCTCACGCCGGAGGGTGGTCACGGAGAGAACCCCCATCCTCCCCGTGGCGAGGCTGACGGTGTTCTGTTTTGCAGGATCAATCGAAGTATCTTTCCCAAAACCAAATGAAGGATTAACCTCTTTATGCAGAGCCCGATCCATAGATCTACACAGATTCCGATCTGGTTGATCTAGGATTTCTTCATTGGCGCCCACCGATTTTCGATTCTTTTCTCATCTTTCGTTTCGTTTCAATCAGATCTACAGCATCATGGCTGATGGATCATCATTTCCAGGTCCTCGATCGTAGATCCGCCGAGTCGGCGGCGCTCCTCGGGTCGACAGACAAATTGTTGAAGATTCGTCCGACGAAGCTAATGTTCCGTATGATCCAGATCATGCTAGCATTCCAGTAACGCCCACGGCTCCTTAGGTTGATGTCGCGTTGATTTTACCACCTGGAGAGACTCCATTATCGTGGTTAATCAAATCTTAAAATGCTTTGACTGCTATGTATCCTCAACTCTGTGCTCAGACCGGAACTCCAGCTTTCAAGCTCCGGTTAATGCTCCTCAGGTCCGTGCTTCGCCGGCACCTCGAGTGTTGAGTTATAATACTCAAAATCATGTTCGTACGCCATCGCATGTGTTTGAAGATAAAGATGAAACGTACTCTAAAACCGGGAATGATCCCGTTCATTCTGGTAGTAGAAAGCAAGAAGAAAACATTCAACGTCGCACTTCTGTTCATTCACGGTTGGGCCCGCGATCATCACAAAAGCGGGACACCAAAAATGATGAGTATGATAAGACTTATGATGAAGGAGATAGTGCAAGTGTTTTTAATCATCTGTCTACAGATCATGTGAGTTATAAGCCCAAAATACGTGCAGAGTACAATCGGGAGGCGGAACAATGATTACAATCTGATATATCGACCAATCGAAGCAGCCAAACAATCTAAATTTGTGAGAGAAATAGCATTGGCATGTTTGTTAGAACGAGCAAAGTTACCAAACAATGTAGGCAAGTTTAACGGTTTAACCGATCCTGATGATCACATGCGCCTTTTCACTGGCGCAGGGCTGCTTGGAGGGTGGACATTACCAATGTGTTGCCACCTGTTTGTTCAAACTCTTACCGGCGTCGCGCGCCTATGGTTTGATAATTTACCTACAGGTAAACTGTCTTCTTGGAACGATCTTAAGGAGAAGTTCCTTACACACTTTAGTAAGCAAAGACGATATGTGCGCGACTCCTCAGATGTGATGAACATCTGGCGGAGAGATGATGAAAACCTTGAAGATTTTATCACGCGCTACAACAAAGAAGTTTTGGAGATGTTCATGAGGACCTTATCCGTGCGCAATTCAAATGCGCAGTAAGGTGCGACGAAATGATCAAAGTACTTTCTGGAACAACTAGTCTTCCGAAGAGCTAGGATAAGTCCATGGCTGCGGCCAAGGTTTACGCGCAGACGGAGCGGAACCTTAATTCTAACTGACCTCCACTTCCCCAGAACCGTCCTCAGGATCTGAGCAGGGGTGGCAGGAATTTCAAAAAAGGGTGGAAGGACTCCAATCAAAGCTCTTATTCCCCGTATTCACCTTTAGACGCTCGCGCAACGATTAATAAGATTGCTACCCAGAAAGCAATCAAACAGGAGAATCCCGTGATCGACAATGGACCCCCTTAACGAAGTCTCCCGCGGAAGTCTTGAGTACTGAGAATTATCAATTTAAACAACCTTAGCCCATAAAGAAAAGAAGGGTCAAGACCCAAACCTCTTCTGTGATTTCCACAAAGACACATGGCATACAACTGACAATTGCATTAGCCTGCGCACGGAAATCGAAAAGGCTTTGAAAAGTGGTAAGTTGACACACTTGGTGCAATCAGTTCGAAAAGAGGTCAGGCAACTCACACGCAGAGATGAGGGGCCAAGTAATAAGAAAATGAAACAAGTTGCCATGATTCAAGGAGGCTCGTCGCGCAAGCGCTGCTTTCAAATATTCCGAGGAGAGAAATGGCGTGAGCAGTAAGTGATATTTCCTGTGATTCCAGGCGGACCTCAGGAAGAAAGACCAGTGGTAATTACAGGTATCTTTGGCCATTACCAGACCGACTAAATGTTCATTGACCCAGGAATTTCTATGGACATCATATACGAGCAATGTTTCAAGCAGATAGACCCAGAAGATAAGGCACGCCTGGAACCAGTTGACTTCTCGTTAACTGGGTTCTGCAATGAGGTTGTCTTTCCTCTTGGACAAATAGTTTTTCCCGTGATTCTTTCAAACGGTAAGAATTCATGAACTATTCAAATAAACTTTATGGTAATGCCAGCAACATCCCTTCATGACGTTTTACTAGGGCATTGATCGCAACGAGATTTCAGCATGGTCACGTCTGCGCCTCACACTGCATGTGGTTTCCCAACACCAACTAGAGTAGCTATCATATTCGTGCGAAAAGAGATTATGTCTACCGAAGAACCAGTAGTTAAGGCTGCTAAACCAACATCACCAAATGAACCTGAGAAATAGGTTCTGGACAACAAGTATCCTGAGCAACCAATTATTCTGGGTCCTGCAATTTCTATGGCAATTCGCGCGAAACTCAAAACCTTGTAGTTTCAAAATATGGATATCATTGCATGGACACCTACAGACATGATAGGGGCAACGTTGCAGAGCATTGCTTAAATGTCTTCCAATCAGCAGAACCAATAGTTCAGAAAAAGCGCAGCTTGGGAAGTGAAAAAACGGAAGCTATGAATGAGCAAGTTGCTGAATTGCTTAAAGCTGGTATCCTGCACGAAGTCAAGTATCAAACTTGGGTAGCGAACTCCGTTATGGTCAAAAAACATAACGGCGGATGGCGCATGTGTGTCGATTTTAAGGATTTAAAAAAAGCATGTCCCAAAGATTGTATTCGCTTCCAGAAATTGACAAAAAAGTGGACTCATTAGCATCATTTCGTTGGAAATGTTTTCTCGACTGTTACAAAGGGTACCATCAAGTACTGATGAAATAAGAGGATGAAGACAAAACGGCTTTCCGCATAGAAAAAGGCATTTTTGTTATACAAAAATGCCTTTTGGGCTCCACAATGCGGGAGCCACGTATCAGCGACTTATGGATTCCGTTTTTGGAGATGACATCGGGAAAACCGTTGAGGTGTATATTGATGATCTAGTCATCATGAGCAATACAGAAGAAACGATGTTAGAAAACATTCAGAAAACTTTTGATTCTTTACGAAGTGTGAACATGAAATAAACCCAAGCAAGTGCTCTTTTGGCATAGAAGAGGGCAAGTTCCTCGGATTCAGTGTCACAAAGAATGGGTTTAAAGTCAATCCAGAGAAAGTGGAAGCAATTAAAAGTGTGACATCTCCGGCAAGTGTAAAGGAGATGCAGAGATTGGCGGGGCGGTTAGCTGCTCTCAATCGTTTTCTCGCAAACCATGCGGCAAAATCTTATCCTTTCATCCGTACCTTGCGCAACTGCGTGAAGAAGGAAAAATTCCAATGGACGCCAGAGGCGGAGAAAGATATCTAAGATATGAAGGACTGTTTAATCCAGTTACCATCTTTGACAGCTCTGCGCAACAAAGAGCCTCTGATTCTTTATCTTGTTGCGTCTGAATTGGCAGTAGGAGCAGTTTTGCTTGTTGAACGAGAAGGTGTTCAAACGCCCATTTATTACATCAGCAAAATGCTAAATGACCCAGAATCTTGATACTCAATAATGGAAAAACTGGTACTTGCGCTTGTTCACGCGTCGCGCAGGCTTCACAGATATTTCTCAGGACATGTCATCAATGTTTTGACAAATTATCTTCTTGGGCAAATTCTTTCTAAACCAGACGTCTCAGGGCGATTAGCCAAATGGGCTATCAAACTAGGCGGTCACAATATTGTTTACAAGCCAAGGCCAGCAATTAAACGGCAAATTCTTGCCGATTTTATAGTCGAAGTGCCAGCCGATAAAGCGTAAGAATGTGAAGAAATTCAAAATCCGGTTCCAATTATGGATGATAGAGAATGGCTATTACATACAGATGGCGCATCTAATAGTGACGGAGCAGGCGCAGGCCTCTGACTAGTCAATCCAGGTAACCAAGAATTCACTTATGCTATACGCCTGGATTTCAAAAGCACGAATAACAAGGCTGAGTATGAAGCATTTCTGGCAGGGTTGCGGCTTGCTATAAGAATGGGCTCGGCTAATCTAATAGCGCATGTTGATTCTCGACTAGTAGCTGAACAAATAAACGGCACTTATGATGCGCGTGGCTATGTTATGGCATTATACCTGGAACAAGCCAAATCTTTAATCCGTCAATTCCGACAGTTTAAAGTTGTACATGTCAACAGAAGTGAAAACAAACACGCTGACACTTTAAGCAAACTTGCAACCATGAGTTTCAGCATTTAGCAAAGGAAGTCAGGATCAAAGTTCTACAAAATCCATCTGTTCCGCTAAATCAAGTTACCATGGTTGATACGGGGAGTCCATCCTGGATGTCTCCAATTATCTTCCTTTTTACAACATGGCCAACTGCCCGACAACAAGGCGCAGACACGAAAGATCCGATGCAAAGCTTTAAACTATGAAATGGCAGATGGTATTCTGTACCGCAAATCGTACATGGGACCTTTATTGAGATGTGTCGATAAAAATGATGCGCAATATCTGATCCGAGAAATCCATGAAAGATTGTGTGGCATACATGCGGGGCCACGCATGGTTGTCGCAAAGGTGATGGGCGCAGGTTACTATTGGCCTGGGATGTACATAGATGTGGTAGACACGCTGCGCAAATGCATGGCTTGTCAGAGACATGCACCCAAAACGTTGCGCCCCAAAAATCCGTTGGTACCAGTTACAACGGCGTGGCCGTTTCAGCAATGGGCCATCGATTTGGTGGGGCTTTTTCCTGATGCGCCAGGCGCAGTAAAATTCATCATTGTCGCTGTCGACTACTTCACAAAATGGGTTGAAGCAAAGCCATTAGCCTCGACAACAGCCATGGTAATCCGGAAGTTTATCTGGGAGCACATCATTTGTCGCTTCGGACTACCCATGCGCGTCATCTCAGATAATGGTCCCAATTTACCTTCAGAAGATCTGCAAAAGTGGATGCAGGAAATGCAGATTGAACATGTGTTTTCATCTGTTGCGCGTCCTCAGGCGAACGGACAAGTTGAAAGTATCAACAAGCAGATCGTTGATGGCATTAAAGCCCGCCTTGGCTCGGTGAGGTGTGGTTGGGTCGATGAGTTGCCTAGCATTCTATGGGCGCACCGAACAATGCCTAAGACAAGTACAGGAGAAACCCCATTCAACTTGGTATATGGTACAGAGGCGGTAATACCTGCTAAGATAGGTCTCCCATCGCCAAGAATGCTTGCGCTTGAAAAACAAAACAATGAAGAGCAACGTTGCTTGGATTTGGACTTGGTTGAGGAGAGACGTGAAAACGCAGCCATCCGCGAAGCAAAGTATAAATCTCAGCTGGAGAAATATTATAACAAGCGGGTGCGCGTTTGCACATTTTTACCAGGTGATTTCGTTCTCCGCGATAATGAAGCGTCCAATGCTGAAAAACCGGGTAAACTTGCGCCAAGGTGGGAAGGCCCTTATGTGATCCATGAAGTCCTCGGCAAAGGAGCATACTCTTTGAAGCGCCTTGATGGTTCTAGCATCCCACGGACCTGGAAAGCCCAGCAATTGCGCAGATCATGTAATCTCAGAGTTCATTAGCCTTGCGCTTTCCATGAGTCTTCTTACATTAATTCTTCCTTGTAATCTTACTGACAGTTGTAGCTCTACGCTTTATCGATGAAATAAAATATCTACTGTCACTACTTACATTCTGTATATATTTATTACAAATGCATGCAATTCCTTTGGATACGCAAAAACACATACTCATGAGCCACAAGATAAAAAAATGCTTACGCTCACACATGAGATTGATTATTGTTCATTTGTCTATCCTAAACAAGCAATTGATCCCATCCAAATATTGTAAACTAAATATATTATGTTCAACAAAAAAGTACTTGTGCATCGGCGCAACATTAAGCATCTAGGAAATTAAAGCAATCTAGTTTTCTTTCCCCGCATCCTTTGTGCTTTTTTGCTTCTCTGCCACTACGAAGATCTCCTTTAATCTATCAACAAAATCATCGTGTTGTAACGCAGCATCAACAAGGTGGATTTCCAGGTGATCATATTTTTCCTTCGCAGCTATATAGATGGTAGAAGTATTAGTTCCATGCGTAGCAGCTCGGCTTATGTCCCACTCAGTCTTCAAAGCATGGGCCACATGCAACGTACATTCTTTGTAGCCCTCAGCATGACCATCGTTCCGCTACTCTCTCATCTAACTCCGTAGAGTTTAAGATGGAATTTGCAATCTGTATACAAACACATCAGTATAAGATATGATAGTTCAGCAAGACATATATATTTCAAGATAGGGATAAAACCTCCACAATCCCATACTCGCACAGCCAGGTAAGCTGATTCATCAGCGACTCTGCCAGGCTCTCAGCTGTGGCGCAAGCGACCTCCATATCGTTAATTTTTTGTTCGCCTTCAGTTAGACGGCGGGTCAACTCGGCTTTCTCAGTTCGATGAAGTTTAATATCCTTTTTCAAGGAATCAACCTCCGCCTACAGTCGCGCCTGATCAAATAACATAGAGGTTAGCTCATCAATCTCTTTATTCTTAAGGAGGAGAGTCATTTGGGTTGCTACCTCATTCTGTTCGCTCCTCTCTCTATGCGAACAGGTCTCCTCTGCTGCAGCAACTGCATCAGTTTTCTCTTTCTTAAGTTTCTCAATTTCGTTACGAAGATAAATATTTTCACTAGTGTCTCGATCACAAGCCTCCACAAAGCGCTTACGATCTTCAGCATGCTGCGCAGCAGCAGCCTCACATTTGCGCTTCCATGCAAGCGCAGACCACTCCTCGGTCTTTTTCACTTCCTCAAACTTGGCCTTAGCAGCTTCAAAATCCATGACCATCTTCAGTGTCACACCCCAACCGATGGCGGAAACATCGGGATGAGACGAACAAATTGCTCAAAACTTTATAACGCTATGTGACAATGTAGATTAAATTCAAATTTCATTCAAGACTAAATTGTCATACAAAAATTCCAAATAATAGTCAACAATTGTTTTAAAACGACATAACATCAAAATAGATAAATTAATCTAGGCGTGTATCTAAGCAATCCTACTAGATTTCTTGCATCATCAGCTTTCCTGCAACATGTATTAAAAGCGTAGATCAATACAAAAGTATTGGCGAGCATACAAGTTTGAAAATAAAATCTAAGTGAAAGAGTTTATTTCAATCATGACGGGAGTATAATAAAGCTGAATCGCATATATATGTAGACGACTCTCACATAATAATAACATATAATTGAATACCTTAACTAGCATGCATAATAACATAATCATAACAATGTCGTGAGAATACAAATTAAAACTAATAAGCATAAACAACTCAAACGTAACAAGTAGCATGTATAAACGAGTTTAATCTAACACATATAATTCACAAAAGCGTAATTGATAACCCGTTTGGTATTGGGCACACATTTAATCTTGTTAAAAATAAATTTTGTAATTTATACATGTTGCACCCCAAAATGCGTTAAAGTGTAAAAAGGGGTCGAGTATTCTCACATTTAGCGAAGCTTCTCTTGGAACATTTGTGAGGAGTCGATGATCGAAAGACGGAATACGGAGATCACCTCGCATGGACAAATGAAGGTGTAAAAAAATATTAGAGGTTGCCGAAGTGTTCTTAAAATAAATAGACGTTTATATTTATTTTTATTACCATTTTTATATAAAAATTAATTGAATCCGTTAAGCTTCGCCTTATAATCTTGGCGCGTTTCGAGTTATGGATTTTACAAAAAAACGGGCAGAGTTTCCTCTGTTTTTAGACGATCTCGACAACTCAAGTTGTCGATAAAATGTTTAAACTCAACAATTAGACAATGAAATAATGTGTATCCTTTGTAGAGTTGTCGTTTACGATGTTACGACTATTCAAGTATAATATATAACATTTTTAGACAAAATTCCAAAAGAAACGTAATATTCACTAACTACTTTGGTTCAAGAATGATTTTGTAACAAATAAAATAAAAATGATTAAAGGATAAAGTATATAGTATAAACAAAATTTGTGTCGCAAGGATTTTACCACATCTCGGGTTCGACCCGAGTTGACCCGTTGACTGGTTTGATTGCTGCTGACCCGCTGTTGATTCGAGTTTGACTGTTTGACCAGATTTGACCCGAACTCCGAAATCAAATTACAATATGACTCGATACGAATCACTACTCAACCGACACTTCACCCCAGTACCCGAACCCAAGTCAAATCTGAATCTGAACCGATTAAACTCAAAGACCGTACCTTAACGGAAACAAATCGAAACTCGAACTGAGATGAGACCTGAATCGAATGCAACCCGAATCTGACCCGGAGCAAACCTGAACCGAGATAAACTTTCACAGTGACCCGAGTCGTCTGAACAAGCTGGAACAAGATGGCCCTCCAGTCACCATCGTTTGCGGCGTTCGCCACCAAGCCTACCACCACAGTGCCGCCGCCTGTGGTGGGGCTGTTGCTGTTGCTGCCGTGTGCCACCACCACTTCGCACCATCACTTCCCGAAACCAAAACCAAGTTCAAACCAGATCGGAAACAACTCAAAAACAGGGAAACTCGAACCCGGAACTCATCCAACCGAACCTGTCGTTGTAGAACCGGAGAGCCACCGGAACGTCTAGCCCCGCTGCCGCCTGTCTCTCTCCTCTCGTTCTCTCTCTCTCTCTCTCTCTCTCTCTCTCCGAACTGTCGTGCGCCACCATCAGATGATGGTGTGCGGCCGACTATTTGGGGGGGATTTGGGGGCGTTTGCGGTAGTTTAGGGCGGAGAGTGGAGGTGGCTGAGATACCGGGTGAAGGGAAGGGGTATTGATTGGCAGGTGTGGCCGGAGAAGGGGAGGGTGGGTTGGCCGGAGATTGGCCGGACCTGCTCCGGCGGTCAGAGCTGCGAGAGAGAGAGACAGGGGGGCTGAGTGTATGTGGTGTGTAGTGTGTGTGTGTGTGTGTGTGTATTAGGTTTACTATGGGTTTAGGGTTTAGTTATGGGTCTAATGTGCTGGGCCTAAAGTCCGTTAGTTAGTTTCTCGGATACTCGAGCGGCCTGATATGTTCACAAGATCCGTTTTCAGATACGAGTTTCATAAAAATGTCGTGTTATTTTTCTTATTATTATTATTATTATTATTATTATTTTATTATTAGTATTATTATTATTTTCTTATTGTTATAATAAGAATAAATAAATAAATAAATAAATATAATAATGATAATAAAATAGATAAATAAATGTAGTGATGTGACACGTATTTCCTAAAAGTAATGGAAGTGCGGAAATACGAGACGTTACAGTCTTCCCTACTTTAGGAAACTTCATCTCGAAATTTATACAAGAGGGAGACTTTAGAAAGATGGCACTTTGAAGCATGTATGGGTATAATTGAGAAATAGGATATGAGTGATAAAAGGTTGTATAGTGTATAAGTATGAGTATAAGAGTAAGTGTGCGTATATGCACATTCGTGCACAATACAAATGATATATTTTAGTTAACCAAGATTAACGGATTACTAGCATGTGAATAAACAAGTCAAACCATCGTGTACCGCAATGTAGACTACCCATCATCGTTAAAACGAAGAGGGTGTAAAATAGTTTACTTAACATGACCTCAAGAATACGGGCGGGCGTCACTCCTATAGCGCTACACAAGCGCTATACATGTTAAGGTGTGGCTTGAACAAAGTTAATGACGAGTCTACCACATAAACATGTGAATAAACAAGTCAAACCATCGTGTACGCAATGTTGACTAGTCAATATTGTCGAAACATAGCGTAAAATAGTTTACTTAGTATGAAATAGTTTACTTAACATGACCCCAAGTCTCAAGGGCGGTGCGCTACTCCTATAGCACTACGCATAGTGCTATACATGTTAAGGTGTGGTTTTATAACGAGTTTATCACATATAATGTTCCAGTAATCCAAATCCAGTATGATGTTTAGTATGCACCTATAGAATCGTTGTGTAATAGATTTAGTATAAATGCAAAGTTTGTCATGCATAAATTCGATTTTACTATAGTGTGACATTGAAATAAAAATGAAAGAATAAGAATTATATAGCGTAAAATGTAAGATAGCATAAAAGTGAGGCTTATTAAAATGTTGGAGTGTTTCAGTCGTAGAAACTTCGACTATTCCAAAGTGACTCGTAAGTCCTTTTGAATTAGGGAGACATGATTTGGCCTAATGGTATAATACTCTCGTCGCCAAGCGATTAACGATACTTTACCCTTCCAGTTAGTACATGTCCCTAATTTGATCGAAAAATACGAAACTTTGGCGAGATTGAAAATTGAGGAGCGAGACCAGTCATCAAGGTGTGGATGTCAATCCTGGCTTGACAATTTCGTCCCCAAATTGTGGTTTATCGAGCGTATCAAGATAAAATCTCGAATCGTCAATAAAGATCCACTAGATTGTGAAATGGAAATTCCCATCAAGATATGGATATCACTCCTGCCTTGATGGTGAAGTTTCATGCAAAACAACATGTAAGGTAGATTGAAATTCGTCACCAAAGGCGGGAATAACCCTATTGGATGAGTTATTTCATTTGTGAGATTAGAGTGTCTTCAAATATGCATTGTGTGCAACGTCTTAAGGAAAACACTTTGTATAATTTAGACGAAAGAAGAGATAGAAGCAAAGTAGGAAGAATTAATATTTTAGCGAGAATCAAGAATGGTCAAAGTTTGGTACTTAAACTATAGACTAGGTCGAAATGGCAATTCTACCTAATTCCCTATAGTTATGGCTCTGATACCAATCTGTCACACCCCAACCGATGGCGGAAACATCGGGATGAGACGAACAAATTGCTCAAAACTTCATAACGCTATGTGACAATGTAGATTAAATTCAAATTTCATTCAAGACTAAATTGTCATACAAAAATTCCAAATAATAGTCAACAATTGTTTCAAAACGACATAACATCAAAATAGATAAATTAATCTAGGCGTGTATCTAAGCAATCCTACTAGATTTCTTGCATCATCAGCTTTCCTGCAACATGTATTAAAAGCGTAGATCAATACAAAAGTATTGGCGAGCATACAAGTTTGAAAATAAAATCTAAGTGAAAGAGTTTATTTCAATCATGACGGGAGTATAATAAAGCTGAATCGCATATATATGTAGACGACTCTCACATAATAATAACATATAATTGAATACCTTAACTAGCATGCATAATAACATAATCATAACAATGTCGTGAGAATACAAATTAAAACTAATAAGCATAAACAACTCAAACGTAACAAGTAGCATGTATAAAAGAGTTTAATCTAACACATATAATTCACAAAAGCGTAATTGATAAGCCGTTTGGTATTGGGCACACATTTAATCTTGTTAAAAATAAATTTTGTAATTTATACATGTTGCACCCCAAAATGCGTTAAAGTGTAAAAAGGGGTCTAGTATTCTCACATTTAGCGAAGCTTCTCTTGGAACATTTGTGAGGAGTCGATGGTCGAAAGACGGAATACGGAGATCACCTCGCATGGACCAATGAAGGTGTAAAAAAATATTAGAGGTTGCCGAAGTGTTCTTAAAATAAATAGACGTTTATATTTATTTTTATTACCATTTTTTATATAAAAATTAATGGAATCCGTTAAGCTTCGCCTTATAATCTTGGCGGGTTTCGAGTTATGGATTTTACAAAAAAACGGGCAGAGTTTCCTCTGTTTTTAGACGATCCCGACAACTCAAGTTGTCGATAAAATGTTTAAACTCAACAATTAGACAATGAAATAAATGTGTATCCTTTGTAGAGTTGTCGTTTACGATGTTACGACTATTCAAGTATAATATATAACATTTTTAGACAAAATTCCAAAAGAAACGTAATATTCACTAACTGCTTTGGTTCGAGAATGATTTTGTAACAAATAAAATAATAATGATTAAAGGATAAAGTATATAGTATAAACAAAATTTGTGTCGCAAGGATTTTACCACATCTCGGGTTTGACCCGAGTTGACCCGTTGACTGGTTTGATTGCCGCTGACCCGCTGTTGATTCGAGTTTGACTGTTTGACCAGATTTGACCTGAATTCCGACATCAAATTACAATATGACTCGATACGAATCACTACTCAACCAACACTTCACCCCAGTACCCGAACCCAAGTCAAATCTGAATCTGAACCGATTAAACTGAAAGACCGTACCTTAACGGAAACAAATCGAAACTCGAACTGAGATGAGACCTGAATCGAATGCAACCCGAATCTGACCCGGAGTAAACCTGAACCGATAAACTTTCACAGTGACCCGAGTCGTCTGAACAAGCTGGAACAAGATGGCCCTACCAGTCACCATCGTTTGCGGCGTTCGCTACCAAGCCTACCACCACAGCGCCGCCGCCTGTGGTGGGGCTGTTGCCGTTGCTGTCGTGTGCCACCACCACTTCGCACCATCACTTCCCGAAACCAAAACCAAGCTCAAACCAGATCAGAAACAACTCAAAACAGGGAAACTCGAACCCGGAACTCATCCAACCGAACCTGTCGTTGTCGAACCGGAGAGCCACCAGAACGTCTAGCCCCGCCACCTGTCTCTCTCCTCTTGTTCTCTCTCTCTCTCTCTCTCCGAACTGTCGTGCGCCACCATCAGATGATGGTGTGCGACCGACTATTTGAGGGGGATTTGGGGCGTTTGCGGTAGTTTAGGGCGGAGAGTGGAGGTGGCAGAGATACCGGGTGAAGGGAAGGGGTATTGATTGGTAGGTGTGGCCGGAGAAGGGGAGGGTGGGTTGGCCGGAGATTGGCCGGACCTGCTCCGGCGGTCAGAGTTGCAAGAGAGAGAGAAAGGGGGGCTGAGTGTATGTGGTATGTAGTGTGTGTGTGTGTGTATATTAGGTTTAATATGGGTTTAGGGTTTAGTTATGGGTCTAATGTGTTGGACCTAAAGTCCGTTAGCTAGTTTCTCGGAAACTCGAGCGTCCACAAGATCCGTTTTCAGATACGAGTTTCATAAAAATGTCGTGTTATTTTGCTTATTATTATTATTATTATTTTATTATTATTATTATTATTATTTTCTTATTGTTATAATAAGAATAAATAAATAAATAAATATAATAATGATAATAAAATAGATAAATAAATATAGTGATGTGACACGTATTTCCTAAAAGTAATGGAAGTGCGGAAATACGAAACGTTACGGTCTTCCCTACTTTAGGAAATTTCATCTCGAAATTTATACAAGAGGAAGACTTTAGAAAGATGACACTTTGAAGCATGTATGGGTATAATTGAGAAATAGGTTATGATTAAAGGTTGTATAGTGTATAAGTATGAGTATAAGAGTAAGTGTGCGTATATGAACATTCGTGCACAATACAAATGATATATTTTAGTTAACCAAGATTAACGGATTACTAGCATGTGAATAAACAAGTCAAACCACCGTGTACCGCAATGTAGACTACCCATCATCGTTAAAACGAAGAGGGTGTAAAATAGTTTACTTAACATGACCTCAAGAATACGGGCGGGCGTCACTCCTATAGCGCTATACATGTTAAGGTGTGGCTTGATCAAAGTTAATGACGAGTCTACCACATAAACATGTGAATAAACAAGTCAAACCATCGTGTACGCAATGTTGACTAGTCAATATTGTCGAAACATAGTGTAAAATAGTTTACTTAGTATGAAATAGTTTACTTAACATGACCCCAAGTCTCAAGGGCGGTGCGCAAATCCTATAGCACTACGCATAGTGCTATACATGTTAAGGTGTGGTTTTATAACGAGTTTATCACATATAATGTTCCAGTAATCCAAATCAAGTATGATGTTTAGTATGCACCTATAGAATCGTTGTGTAATAGATTTAGTATAAATGCAAAGTTTGTCATGCATAAATTCGATTTTAGTATAGTGTGACATTGAAATAAAAATGAAAGAATAAGAATTATATAGCGTAAAATGTAAGATAGCATAAAAGTGAGGCTTGTTAAAATGTTGGAGTGTTTCAGTTGTAGAAACTTCGACTATTCCAAAGTGACTCGTAAGTCCTTTTGAATTAGGGAGACATGATTTGGCCTAATGGTATAATACTCTCGTCGCCAAGCGATTAACGATACTTTACCCTTCCAGTTAGTACATGTCCCTAATTTGATCGAAAAATACGAAACTTTGGCGAGATTGAAAATTGAGGAGCGAGACCAGTCATCAAGGTGTGGATGTCAATCTTGGCTTGACAATTTCGTCCCCAAATTGTGGTTTATCGAGTGTATCAAGATAAAATCTCGAATCGTCAATAAAGATCCACTAGATTGTGAAATGGAAATTCCCATCAAGATATGGATATCACTCCTGACTTGATGGTGAAGTTTCGTGCAAAACAACATGTAAGGTAGATTGAAATTCGTCACCAAAGGCGGGAATCACCCCTATTGGATGAGTTATTTCGTTTGTGAGATTAGAGTGTCTTCAAATATGCATTGTGTACAACGTCTTAAGGAAAACACTTTGTATAATTTAGACGAAAGAAGAGATAGAAGCAAAGTAGGAAGAATTAATATTTTAGCAAGAATCAAGAATGGTCAAAGTTTGGTACTTAAACTATAGACTAGGTCGAAATGGCAATTCTACCTAATTCCCTATAGTTATGGCTCTGATACCAATCTGTCACACCCCAACCGATGGCGGAAACATCGGGATGAGACGAACAAATTGCTCAAAACTTCATAACGCTATGTGACAATGTAGATTAAATTCAAATTTCATTCAAGACTAAATTGTCATACAAAAATTCCAAATAATAGTCAACAATTGTTTCAAAACGACATAACATCAAAATAGATAAATTAATCTAGGCGTGTATCTAAGCAATCCTACTAGATTTCTTGCATCATCAGCTTTCCTGCAACATGTATTAAAAGCGTAGATCAATACAAAAGTATTGACGAGCATACAAGTTTGAAAATAAATCTAAGTGAAAGAATTTATTTCAATTAACTGGTTTGATTGCTGCTGACCCGCTGTTGATACGAGTTTGACTGTTTGGCCAGATTTGACCCGAATTCCGAAATCAAATTACAATATGACTCGAATACGAATCACTACTCAACCGACACTTCACCCCAGTACCCGAACCCAAGTAAAATCTAAATCTGAACCGATTAAACTCAAAGACCGTACCTTAACGGAAACAAATCAAAACTCGAACTGAGATGAGACATGAATCGAATGCAACCCGAATCTGACCCGGAGCGAACCTGAACCGAGATAAACTTGCACAGTGACCCGAGTCGTCTGAACAAGCTGGAACAAGATGGCCCTCCAGTCAGGACCTGCTCTGGCGGTCAGAGCTACGAGAGAGAGAGACAGGGGGGGCTGAGTGTATGTGATATGTTGTGTGTGTGTGTGTATATTAGGTTTAATAGGTGGGTTTAGGGTTTAGTTACGGGTCTAATGTGTTGGGCCTAAAGTCCGTTAGCTAGTTTCTCGGATACTCAAGCGGCCTGATATGTTCACAAAATCCGTTTTCAAATACGAGTTTCATAAAAATGTCATGTTATTTTTCTTATTATTATTATTATTTTATTATTATTATTATTATTTCTTATTGTTATAATAAGAATAAATAAATAAATAAATAATTATAATAATGATAATAAAATAGATAAATAAATAAATATAGTGATGTGACACGTATTTCCTAAAAGTAATGGAAGTGCGGAAATGCGAGACGATACATTCAGTGTCTTCTCCCTTTCAAATTTGGCCTTTACCTTATCAATCTCAACTTCATCCCATTCCCTATTCATGTTGCGCCATTCGTGCACAATTCGGTTCATAGTGGAAGAGGCAAGGGCAGACTCTTGTAAATATGATTGATAAGTGGCGTCGTGATTCTTTTCTTCTTGAAGTTTCACTTCCGCCGGAGGGAAGATGCCCTTATACCACTCCCTGCATGAGTTCCAATCAATAAAAACATCGCCTTGTTTGACCTTCCACACAGGTTGGTGGATCTCAGAGGACCGTCTCAGAATAAGAACGGTAATAATAATCCCTAGGTGTTTCCTCGGGGCGAATCGGCGACTCCTCATCTGAGTCATCAAAAGATGGCATAAAATGACCGCCTTTTGTTGAAGGGCCTGCACCCTTAGAGATAATCTTTGAAGGCTCAACAATAGGAGTGGATAGTTTATCTTGCTCCGCATTCACGGACCCTCCTCAGCAACACCTGTGGCAGTATCTTTTACCTGCTCGCCAGCAGGATTCTTAGCGACATCTGAAGCAGTATCTTTAACCTGCTCGCCAGCAGGATTCTCAGCAACAAATTGTTTTGGCTCTTCTTCTGGAGCCACTCTTTCAGGTTTTCTGGAATAATAGGGTCTGCATCAAAAATAGGTGCGCTATGGTCCATATCACCCCTTCAGTATTATCAGGCTTGCGCGGGGATGGCATAGAGGATGATGTGACCGGCGCAACCTTCGCAAGTTTCTCTGCAAAAAACAAACACAAGAGTGTCAAGCATAAGGCAATGCGCAACTATTACAACAAAATGTGCAAAGAAGTAGGCATACCAGGAGAAAACTTCTTCGCAAGAGCATCCAGATTGCTTTTTTTGCCGATGCGCGGCTGCGCAACCTTTTTCGGCGGAGAAGGTGGTACATCTCAGACTCTTTCCTCTTGTTGGAGGTACGCTTCCACACCTCTTCAGGGCTTGATGGTATTTCCAAGGGGTCATCAGGATTCGAAGCAGGGATAGATGATGCATCTATGGGCTCTTCCTTGGGTTTCCTCAAACCTACAGGTGCAAGACCCTCTAATGAGTCTGACACCACCACGTAATCACACCAAGAATCAGATATGAGATGCGTACCTTTCTTGCCCTCAATTTTCACAGCTGCAATGGCTTAGTTTTTCACCATCTGGTTTGGAGGAGGGGGCGCAGCAGCAGCAGTTGGTTTCTTTTTCTTCTTAGATTCAGGGCCTATGCACAAGTTTAGCAAATCACCTACATAATCAATAATGAAGGGAAAAACATGCACATTGAGACTTTCCTTGTTGGGAAGTTTGAAATTTCCCAAGATCTGGTCAAACCAGGGCTCCTCGTTTCCCTCAGGTGGCACAGTGGCCATCTTCCCGTTATCTCTCTTGAAAGAGACCAAATATAACGACGCAACTATTAAACAAAGCATAGCAACAAAACATCATCAATAAACAGTTATCGAAGGTTTTTCTAAGAAGTTGTGAAGTAACATACCAACACCATCTTCGGTGTAAACCAGTTTTTCTTGACGCTCCTTCTTCCATAGGAAGTTGTTGATCAAGGCGTCGAATTCTTCTTTCTTCCACTTTAAGGTGGAAGTATCGATGTGGCCTACATATCGACTCTCCCGGAACTGGTAGCCATAAGTATCGAAAGATCAGAAAGACAGTAAACTCAACGGAGAAATGATCGGAGTATCACAGATCGCTAGAAAATATGAAGGATATGTGCTCTCTCTCTCTCTCTAGAACATTAACTGGTAAAGAAGCAAATGAAGAGTCGATCCCCTTTATATACCAATCGCAATTAATGCTCGACATGACAGCAGCGACTTTTGCGACCATTACACCCTCCCAGGTAACTGACAGGGCGAGTGGGGAACAGTGATTACCCTCACGCATGCGCGTGTCGCTGAATTATCATTAATAAAGTGGGACACATACTGTTGACAGCCTGTCCACAGTACCACCACGTCTCAGGAACGTGCGTTTACACCAACTACATTATCTGGATGAGCGACATGTGTCCTCCAAAATATTTGAAATTCAAATAGTCTTCGAAGTTCACATATGATACGTCATCAGGAAGCAAAAAACCCTCAAGGACCAGCACCCATACAGCGCAACATACTATCTTAAGTCCAGTGCTCCACCTACTCTTTACTTTTACATAGGAGCAACACTGGACTGGGGGGACTTGAAGGGGTATGGTTCCAAAAACCTTACGCCAAGCAAGGGAACCATACCCACTATTAACTGCCAAGAAAACCTTGCGCAGGCTTCTCTGCCAAAGAAAGACTTACTAAAACCCTGCGCCAGTTACCCAAAGAAGGAAAAGATCATTTAACTACCTTGCGCGGGCTTGCGCAAGGTTCAAAGTTAACCTTGATTAATTTCCTTGGGTAATACTTCATTCATAAACCTTGCGCAGACACTTGTACCAAAACAAGAACTCAGCAAACATTGCGCTAAACAGCAAAGAAGGAAAAAGATCATTTAACTACTTTGCCGCTTGCGCAAGGAAACAGTTAATCCTGAAAGACTTTTCCTTAGCAGAAATCCCTGTTTGCAAGAAATGGTGCAGAGGCAAAATGAATCTTTTCTGTTATAACAGAATGCATACATGGCTGTTGTCCTACAGGTCACAGCTGTATAAATGTTCTAGAAGCATTTATTGCCAATCATGCAAACCATATTCAGTTATAACCGAATGATACGTGGCAGCATCTAAGGAGATCACGGTGATAGCATGCTCACATCAATAAAATATAGTGATCTCATGACGACATGTGGCATCTCCCTAGCCTTAGATGAGCTCACGATCCTTGTGCACTAACGGACAATCAAGACTTCACGGAGCAGTGAAAGATTCCGTTAGGTTCCATCTCTCATTTGGCACCCAAACTCTGGCTATAAATAAGTAACTTGGGGTTCAAGGAAAAAGTATTCACTCTCATTACTCTCTCTGTTACTTCACTTTACTTCCGACTACATGTACTTATTCTCACGCTGGAGGGTGGTCATGGAGAGAACCCCTTCTCCCGTGGCGAGGCTGACGGTGTTCTGTTTTGCAGGATCAGTCGAAGTATCTTTCCCGAAACCAAACAAATGATTAACCTCTTTATGCAGAGCCCGATCCATAGATCTACACAGATTCTGATCTGGTTGATCTAGGGTTTCTTCAGTACCTATTGTTGTTTTAAAAGCGGTCCAAAATGCCCATAAGCGTCGTCTAGTTTATCCGCCCATTCTTTTTTGTTTAACCCCACGGTTTTCTCAAGTATTCTTTTTAAACCTCGATTTGTTACCTCGGCTTGTCCGTTTGTTTGAGGGTGGCATGGTTGAGATTCGGTGATAAACCCCATATTTTGTTAAAATTTTCCCAAGTTGGTGATTACAAAAATGGGTACCTCTATCACTTATTAAAGCTTTTGGAGTGCCGAAACTAGAGAACAATTGTTTTAAGAATCTTACCACCACCCTTCCATCATTAGTTGGAAGGGCTTCGGCCTCAGCCCATTTTGATAAGTAATCTACTACTACAGGTATATATTTGTTTCCTTTTGATGGTGGGAAAGGACCCATAAAGTCTAATCCCCACACATCAAAATTTTCACAAACAAGAATGCCTTTTGTGGCATTTTGTTTTTGGAGGAAATATTACCTGATCGTTGGCATGCATCACATGTTTTGATGAGACATTGCGCATCTTTTTAAATGGTAGGCTAATAGAATCCTGAATCAAATACCTTTCAAGAGGTACTAGCGACTCCCTGGTGTCCTCCATACGGACCTTCATGACAATGGTGGAGAATTTTTCTTGCTTCGTTACCATGTACGCATCGTCGGATAAGTTGGTCGGCACAAATTTTGAAAAGATATGGATCTTTCCAAAAATAGCGTTTCACATCGGCAAAGAATTTATTTTCTTTGTTGATGTGACCATCCTTTCACGACTATCCCACTAGCTAGGTGGTTGGCATAGTCGGCATGCCATGGTTCTTCTCGGTTTCCACCATTTCTAGAGATTCCGTTGGGAATTTTTCATTGATGAGTTCGTCTCTAGTTTCTTCCAAAGCCGGGTCTTCCAAGCGAGATAGATGATCAGCACGGTGTTTTCTACTCCTCTTTTGTCTTTTATTTCGATGAATTCTTGGAGGAGTAGGATGCATCTATCAACGCGACTTGGCATCCTGTTTTTTAAATAGATACGAATGGCTGCATGGTCTGTATAAACTACCGTTTTAGAAAGAACAAGATAAGAACGAAATTTATTAAAAGCAAATACTACAGCTAGTAACTCTTTTTCAGTTGTGGTGTAGTTTTCTTGCGCATCATTAAGAGATTTACTAGCATAGTATATTGGATGAAAATTTCTTATCTTTTCATTGTCCCAAAACCGCTCCAACCGCAAAGTCACTTGCATCTCACATGATTTCGAAGGGTAATCCAATCGGGTGCTATCATGATGGGTGTATTGACTAACATTTCATTTAGAGTTAAAAATGCTTGGTTGCAATTCTTGTAAAAAACAAATGGTGCGTCTTTTTCAAGTAATTTAGTTAGAAGTCTTGAAATTTTTGAAAAATTTTGATAAATCATCTATAAAACCCGGCATGCCCTAAGAAACTTCTTATGGCTCTAACGGAAGATGGAGTGGTAACTGAGAGATGGTGTCAATTTTAGCTCGATCGACCTCCATTCCTTCGCTTGGGATTTTGTGATAAGTAATATTCCATCCGTTACCATGAAATGGCATTTTTCCCAATTAAGGGCGAGGTTAGTTTCCTCACATCGGTATAGCATTCGTTCAAGGTTATCGAGGCATTGGTCGTATGAATCTCCAAAGATAGAAAAATCATCCATGAAAACTTTCATGGTTTTTTCTAGCATGTCATGAAAATGGGCCACCATACAACATTGGAAGGTTGCGGGGGCATTGCATAGACCAAAATGCATGCGTCGATAAGCGAAAGTTCCATAGGGACATGTGAAAGTTGTTTTTTCTTGGTCTTCAGCTATTGGTATTTGAAAGTAACCTGAAAAACCATCTAAGAAACAATAAAATTTGTGACCGGATAATCTTTCTAACATTTGATCAATAAAAGGTAAAGGGAAATGATCTTTCCTTGTTGCCTATTTAATCGTCGATAGTCTATACAAACTCTCCATACGGGACGGTTCTTGTTGGTATCAATTCATTTTTCATTAGTTATTACCGTCATTCCTCCTTTTTTGAGAACTACTTGAACGGGACTCACCGATGGGCTATCGGAAATTGGATAGATGAGTCCGGTATCAAGTAGTTTGATGACTTCATTTTTAACCACTTCTTGGACATTTGGATTTACCCTACGTTGTGGTTGTAATACTGATATGTAGTCATCCTCCATTAAAATTTTGTGCGTGCACATGGAAGGGTTTATTCCTTTAATATCTACAAGCTTCCATGCAATCGTGTTTTTAGGTTTTTTCAAAAGTGAAATTAATTTTTTTAAACTAGTTAATTTTAAAGAAATAATTACCGGTAATTTACCATGCTTGTCTAGAAAAGCATATTCCAAACCTTTTGGAAGTTCTTTGAGCTCAAGTGATGGTTCTTTAGGAGATTCCTCATTTGATTGCTCTTCATTTTGGTCGAGAACCAAAAAGGCATGTTCAATGGCATCCTCCTCTTGAACAAGTTGGTCGGGTTCTTCCTCCATATCTGGTGGTTCATCTTCATCTTCGATTAAGGGGTCGTCATTGACCGAATGGGTATTTCATGGATTGGTCAAGATTGACATACCTTTTGTCGGCCCCCAATCGAAGAGGTAGGTTGTTTTGCTTCCGGTTGATCAATGCTTGATGGGTTTTCACAAAGGTTGTCCCAACATAAGTGAGCATCATCAAGAATGATGAAGTCGGTTGGGACCACCTTTGGTTTGTTTGCACTAACACGTCCTCTACTACCCCCGTTGACCTTAACATTTTCCGAATAGATAGAAAAATGGGTATTTGAAGTGGAGAAAAATTGCTAATATTTAATTTTTCGAAAATGTAGTTAGGCATTATATTAACACATAGATCTTTGTCAATTGTTATTACTAATAAAGGTGTTTTGAAAGAAACATGGAACCGGTGTTATGTTAATTTCAAAATGTTCATCTTGTATTAGCGCAGTTTGATCGCTTGTTAATTTAATGCTAACTATTTCGTCAATTTTAGTATTAGTATTTAATTCTTTTAAAAACTTAGCATGAGTGGGTACCAAACAATGACTTTTAAAAGAAGGTGATAAAAGATTAATTTCATGAAAATTTGACTCTTCTTTGAAGTCGTTTTCGGACTTACCTTTTTCATCGTTTAATTCATGCTTGGTTTTTCACTTAGTTGTTCTTCCATTTTTACTTCTTCGATTATCACTTCCTTAGTATAAACAGCCTCTTCTCTTTCGCGGGATTTTTTTATTAAGCGTTCAATCTTTTTGAGACTTTGTATAATGCTTTCAGCCTCGGGAAGGATAGTTGGTGGTGTGTGGTGTAGTTGAGAGGAATAAGTGTCCAATCAAAGCTTGATTGTGGAAGTTCATACCTTGGTTCCTCATAGTAGTCAATGAGGTGGATGGTTGAAAAAGATCGCAATATTGTACCGAATGAGGGTTGCCGCAAATGGTACAATACTCCTCCTCGTAATCATTCTCTATGTAGTAGCGAGTGTAATCTCCTGAGTAGTGGTCCATGAGGTAATACTCAGCAGGTTACAGAGTCTCGGGCCTAGAAAACAAAAATTAAAAATAGATACAGAAGTTCATCACGGCACCGTGTTCCGTGGGCACGGCCTTGTTCAGCAAACTGTAATTAAAATTCCTAAAAATAAGAAAACGAGTGCGCAGTTTCGAAAATGTTTTGAAAATCGATTAGGTTGTTGATTTTAAGCTCTTAAAATCCTTGTGTCCCCGGCAACGGCGCCAAAAACTTGGTTTGCGTAAAGCGTGTTATAATTTTATTTATATTTCGAGCCTATTTTACCGTTAGTCAAGTTTTACATTTATAAAACGCGATATTTAACTAACACTAAACACACACTTGGGCAAGTGTACCCATCATGAGCGTAGTATAGTGTTGGTAAGAACCGAGATCGTCCAAGGACACAAGACCTTTTAATACCGGTTTAGCGTCAACGTCTAATCAATCTAAATTTGGAAAAAGTTTTGAAGTATAAAAATAAATAAAATGAAATACAAATAGACAAGATAGAATCACTTGGATTCAACTTCTCTTTTAAGTATCCTTTGATAGTTTCGCACTTTCAGACTTTTTAAGAGATTATCTTAGTTATAGTAGTATGCCCCTCTTTTGAAGGTGACGTTACCCTCAACCCAGTGGTATGAGTCAGCAGGGATACAATCCAAAGGGTCGGAATATTGGAAGATAATTAAATAAGTTATTAATGTGAAAAGTGGTAGGCCCCTCTTTTGAAGGTGACGTTACCCTCGGCTAAGTGTTTGAGTCAGCAAGATACAATCCCAAGAAGTCGGTTTAATGTTTTAATAGTAATTTACATATGAGGGGTTCAAGCTATTCGCACCCCCGCCATCCAATACCCATTAGGGGCATTGAAGAAGGTCCTAGTAAGCTTGAACCAAGTCCTCGCAGGATCTATACACTGAACGAGACAAGAACTTTACCAAACCACCCTTCTAACCCCGTACCTGTAACGCCCTAGTTTGAAAAGAAGATTTGACCTTTAATTAGTAGCGGAAAAACGATCCCATTTTTTTTTTTGTTTACTAATACACAAACAACATATATCCTAACTGAAATCTTTTAAAGAGTTATCTAGGCGTTACAATTCTTTCTTAGTAGATGGTGTTTATAACCTATTTAATGAATCATCCATCCTTGCTTGACTCGTACAAACAAATCTTCAGACTCGATCTTTAGTCACAGAGTTGACTAGACCTGTGAACCTGTAGACATCAATCATCATAATCTGAATTAGCAAAGCTAAGTGAGACTTTTTAATGCTCTATACAAACATTTGCTACTTCGTCACAACCATTATTTGTCAAATATTCATACATGTACTAACATTAAGTGTTAGAGTACTTACTGTCATGGCTAAACAAAATCAAATGCATGATTAGTTTGTTACTACGTTCAAATCTTCATGAATAAACTGCCATCACGCATGCCGGAACTTGCTAATCCATCTTAGCATATCCAAAAGTTAGAAAACACAACCATGAGCATTTCAAACACAAATGATTCACTACTCATGCTTGTACCTCAACACGATGATTAAACACACACACATAGTAATATATGCTAAACTTCCATTCTAGCACATGAGTCTTATTCTATACGTCTTACACGATTATGTTTATGTTGAGTGATCATTCTAATCTAACCAAATAGATTTCGAACACAACATCTTAACATTTCAACTTTCCTTCAATATTAACCCACACGACCAACAAATTACTACATGAAATACCATACTTCCATCATCAACTAATTGACCTTCATGACGTTAATTTTTATCGTTCATCATGGACTTTCAATAGGCACAATAAAATAAGCATATGTTATGTGTTCATAATCTTAATAAAATCGAAAGTAACAACTCATACCAAAACATATAAAAACCACTCACCTTTGCCTGTAGGAAAACGTAATTGATCGTGTACACGGATTTTCTTATAGGCGACATGCAATGAGATCCACTTATGTAGTTGCGTATGTTTTGCCATCACAAATGTTTCTACGGTCTCGGATTCCATATAAAACTCCATTAAACCATCCATGCATCACAATCAAGTTCCTGCTTTTTGCATAAACAAACTGTTACAAACTGATCAGATTCAAAATCATACTTCCCAACATCTGATCGGAATTTCCTTTGGTAGTAATGAAGATCCATGTCTTTAAACAATACTATCAAAATTTTAGCCCAATCCAACGGTCGGATCTCCTGGAATAACTCAACCTCTATGACTGCATTTTCAATTCCAAAAATTCAAACTGCTACAATTTGAGCTGTAAATCACCTACCTCTGGAACACATTTCGCATTTCCAACCGTTGTACACGGATTTTCTTATAGGCGACATGCAATGAGATCCACTTATGTAGTTACGTATGTTTTGCCATCACAAATGTTTCTACGGTCTTGGATTCCATATAAAACTCCATTAAACCATCCATGCATCACAATCAAGTTCCTGCTTTTTGCATAAACAAACTGTTACAAACTGATCAGATTCAAAATCATACTTCCCAACATCTGATCGGAATTTCTTTGGTAGTAATGAAGATCCATGTCTTTAAACAATACTATCAAAATTTTAGCTCAATCCAACGGTCGATCTCCTGGAATAACTCAACCTTTATGACTGCATTTTCAATTCCAAAAATTCAAACTGCTACAATTTGAGTTGTAAATCACCTACCTCTGGAACACATTCGCATTTCTAACCGTTGTACACGGATTTTCTTATAGGCGACATGCAATGAGATCCACTTATGTAGTTGCGTATGTTTTGCCATCATAAATGTTTCTACGGTCTCGGATTCCATATAAAACTCCATTAAACCATCCATGCATCACAATCAAGTTCCTGCTTTTTGCATAAACAAACTGTTACAAACTGATCAGATTCAAAATCATACTTCCCAACATCTGATCGGAATTTCCTTTGGTAGTAATGAAGATCTATGTCTTTAAACAATACTATCAAAATTTCAGCTCAATCCAACGGTCGGATCTCCTGGAATGACTCAACCTTTATGACTGCATTTTCAATTCCAAAAATTCAAACTGCTACAATTTGAGCTATAAATCACCTACCTCTGGAACACATTTCGCATTTCCAACCGTTGGATGTTAACAATAATGAGTCAGAGTGCTACTATAAAACTTTTGGCTCGATCCAACAGTTGGTTTTTCAGTTCCATCAACTTCTTTTAGACTGCACAAAATAAAACGGAAATCACATAGACGAATTAAACTTCTCGACATCTAAAAACGACTTTAACCTAAGTTTTTGAGAAAACAGAGTTTACCATTGCGTTCTTATCGTTGAGGTGTGGTTTCTGGTTGGAACTCGCAACTCCAGCCACCACCGGCCGTCGGAAACCGCCATCGGACCACCATTAGACCATCCCTTCCTTTCTCTCTCTAGTTCCATGCATTTCTCTCTCTAACTCCAGCCATATTTTTTTACAAATGAGCCTAAAGTTGGCTTTTTATACATTCAACTTTTTTAATAATTGCAATATACACCCTCAACTTTATTTTTTTATAACAATGCCCCTTTACGTTTGGGTAAGCCACATGATGATGTAACGGTAATTCCTTCAAAGCGAACTCGCCATATTTCTTGACTTATGTTGCTAAAATACAATCCGTTCAAATATATTGCTACCCAAAGTTATTTTCCTCCATTAATAGTTCTAAACAAATAGTAAAATCTTATTTACAACTTCACTCGAAATGGGATGTTACACTACCAGGTTAATTAACGCCCTTTATATAGACCGTGAAGACACGAATGAGCAAATCAATGACATCATGAAGAAATGGTAGGAAATTCATTTTCAACATAAGAAATTAGTTATTAAAGTCATTAATACATACCCATTAAAAAGTGCCGAAAGATTAAAAACTAAAAGTAATACATAAAAGATTAGTCTTCACCAAGTGATGTAAGGAATTTAGCCACGCATGGCCTTTTTTTTGACAAGAACCCTTACAATCAATCTTGGATCCTGAGACTACTACACACTCTAAAGATGACTGATGGATGTTGGTGTTGTAGTGGGGGTGGAGTGGTGGCAAAGTGAGAGAGAAGTGGTTTGCCAAGGGATGTCTTTGAAGTGAACCAAGCACCTCTATTTATAGCCCTAATAGTAGCCCGGACACGGCCCCGTGCCCAGTGGGCACGACCCATGGCCATCTCCCTCATTAATTGCAGCTGTTGGCAGAGGGCCCCACACGACCCCGTGCCTTCTGGGCACGGCCCCGTGGTCAACTCTTCACTGTACTCTTCTGGATTCTGCGAATCTGATAGTTGACCATGCCCATGTTGAGCTGGGCACGGCCCCGTGGTGGGCATGGAAGCTTCTACATGTTTTGTTTTAAGTGCTTGGTCGGCCACGCCCATGCATGGCTGGACACGGCCCCGTAGCCAGTCTTCTGTCTCTTGTTTTCTCTTTTGGGGTGTCGCTGAGGGGTCGGGCAGGCGACGTTATTCCTTCTTTTTGTATTTGTGTTGGTTTTGGCTGCTTATTTGCTTCTTTTGTTCTTTTAAGCTCATTTTATCTGAAAAGACAAAAGGAACAAAGAAACGTGCTTTTTCCAAGATTAGTGCTTAAAAGGGTTAGTTTTATGCCTTGTTTGATGTAATTTATATGTTGCATTTGTGCACATCAGTTACCTACTGAGTTATAAACTCATTTTAAATTTTTTTTACAGTAGGTATATGTCACGAACTCGGAATCCCAAATAAGTTGTCAAAACTATGTGTGAAATGACCAAAATGCCCCTACGGTGCATAGTTTGGTCTTAATCTCTAACCACACATATATTTAATATCCTACTGATATTATATCATAATTATAATATTTTTTCATAATGTTTATGATCATAACATCATATTATACACAAGTTCCTTTTAAACATCGCATAATGACCGAGACGCCCTTATGAGGCGTAGTTTCATTTTAAAACCTTAACGGGCATATAAGTTGGTATCCTACTGATATTACAACTTAATTAAAGTATATTGGCATGTAGAACTTGTCCATGACTCATCCGGTTACCCGGTATTGCATTATGCGTTCGGTTAAGCTTATGTAGACTTTTTACGTAAGTTTACCGAAACGGGTCAAACCTTATCATTTTAATCTCAAATTCCAGAGTGTATAATGTTTACCCATATTATACAAGTCCTAGTACTTGTTGGGTTTAAACTACATTCTATTCCAGTCCCCGCTTAATTAACGTATCGCCCCAGTTTCATGGTCTAAGTCAATGACTTGAGTAAGACCCGCTAACCATCTAATTGGTTATTAATACCATTCACTCCAGGCTAGGGACTTCCGGTAGATTGCATCCAAGCTAGTTATTTTTGTATACGATTGTGCTTATCTTATTTTCTTGATTTAAAGAATTTGCTAAGCCAATTAATACTCTTACCCTATTTTCCTATACGGGGCGGTATAATATTACCGCATGGTCGGATATGGGATCAAAGACCAATTTTTAGGAATTCAAATAATCTGTTTTAATTCTTATTGCTTAATATTAAACATTGGGGATTAATGCGGTCGTGTCTTGGATATCCTCGACTCATTTAATTGCAAATGGCCACGACCTAAGCGCAGGGTGTAGGCATGCACCTGACAGATGCTAAAATATTTTATAACCCAATATGGGTATACCTAATAAAGGTATTAAAGTGGTGTGTCGGTTAATCATGATCTCGGCGTAGTTTCCGGGCCCTAAATGTATTATTACATGTAAAACTGATAACATGAGATATAGTTTGTCCCAAGTTATTTATAAAAATATATGTACCAATGTGTACATGAAAATGATTTTGAAATGTTTTTAAAACGTGTCGGTTATTTGTATTTACTAGTGAAAACAGACATATTTTCAAAAGACTAAGCGCAGGTAGCAAGGTTACGAAATAGGCTGGAAGTACTCGGCGAAGCTTAAGAGGAATTTGCAACTCCTTGCTTAGAAAGCCCATAGTCTGTCAAATTTCATTCTGTAATATTTTTTATCCGCTGTGGATCTATTACAAGCGTTGTAAATTATTGTTTGAACTTTGAACAATATGTTTGTAATAGTAATTTTATTCTAAGACTTCCACTATGTTACTCTATGTTGTTTAGTTATGATGATATTAGCACACGTCATGATACTCCCCACCGGGGACTTACGTGGAAATCGGGGTGTGACAGATAAATGTGAAAAAGAGAAAAACATTTGAAAAGAGAAAAATCCCAAAACAATTCATATATCGGAAATGAAATAAATGTTCGTGTCAAAGGGTTTGACTGACACATGTAAGGTGCTATAGCTGAAAAAACTAGGATCTAATGTGATATGTCGGTAGGCTTAACGCTCCAATGATAAAAGATACCAAGTGATATAAACATAACGAACTACGTATCATGTGGGTAATATACAATGGACGTATGATTTTATAGTCTTAAAACTTGCGTTGAAAGATTGAAGAAGAAAAGAGAAGTTGAGAATCCTCCTCACACATTCTTTTAAGCAAGATGTTCAAGCAAAGTGATGAAGTTCAAGAAGAACAAAAGGCCAAGTTTGCTGACTTTAAGTATCTTCAATAGACATTATAAGAAAACAGTTTGAAAGACAGCTTAACCTGGGATATTGAAGGCCTTAAATATGAAGGTTCCTATCTATAAACATATATAAAGCTATGACTTAGTTTATGTTAGACCATAAACTTGGGATATTGCAGGCAATAAAGTTTGGGCTTGTTTACGCTTATTATTACATGTGGCTTAGCATTGGTTTGTATTTAATGGGTTAACAAAAATTGGGATAAGCCATGTGGTCATTAGATGTTTTGGTGGCTTGTTTGTTATAGATTATCGGGCTTGCTAGTTGTATTGGTACCCTATGTTTATAATAGGTGTGCAATCTAATCATTAGAGTTGTTGTTGTCTGTTTTCTTGCTTTTCGACGTTTGATGTAGTTTTACCCAACGTTTTGATTGTGTATTGATAATTCGATTGTTTTGGTTCTTGGACTTATCATTGTTGTGTTAAACAATCCATGCCTGGATTCAGGAAAAAAAATCCTTTTCGACAAAATCTTTTAAAACTATAAACTGAAACAATAAAGTTGCTCAACCGAAGGCAACAAACTCGTTTGTTAAGCCGAAACAAATTTGGAAACGCAAATGCAAAATGACCACATCTCTGATCCTTGAAACGAAAAGGGACTTGTGTTTAAAGGAAGTGTCTTATTTTGAAGCTTCAGGAAATACCAGGTCCACGATGGCCTGGGTACCAATGTCTTACTAATCTCCTTATTTTTTAGGGACAACCAAGGAGGAGCCGTTGACAATCTCTGGAATGTTGATAGCGGTTGTTCCAGAGACATGTCGGGTAACATTTCACTGTTGCAAAAAGTTCAAATTTTTTTCAGATCATATGTTTCCTTTAAAGGAGATCAGGGAGGTAAGATAAGATCAGCGAAAAGGTACAATTAAATTTTGTGCTTTGATTTTAACATCGATTAATCTTCAATCTGATGACAGAATGTTTAACCAAAAAACAACAAAAATATTTTCATTTTCTTTTGTTTATATTTTTGTACATACGTCTTTATTATTAGGTAAATTTGCGCATAAAGTGTGATGCACAAATTTAGGGGGGAAAGGAGATATATGTACATATGCATTGTTTTAGGGGGAGAAAATGAGAAAAATACAAAAACCTTTGAAAAACAAAAAAATTCAAAAAGATTTTATTGCATCATATGGGAAATGAAATAAATGTTCATGTTAAAGGGTTTGACCAACACATGTAAGGTGTTGTAGCTGAAAAGAATAGGATCTAATATGATATGTCGATAGGCTTGACGCTCAAAGTGATAAAAGAGACTAAGTGATACAAACATAACGAACTATGTATCATGTGAGTAACATACCATCGGCGTATGATGTTATGGTCTTAAATCTCGCGCTGATAGATAGCCAACGTCTAAAGTTTCAGGTCTTTATGTCGTTGAGTCATCCGGGGATATCATGGTTGTCCTTCTGTTGCATCCAGATTATACGCAGACCTAGGCACAGTCAGGATATCTTAAGAGAACCAAAAAGGTTCGAAAACCTTAAAGGAGGTGTTAGGATCTAAGTTTGAATCACTTGTAGTTTTTGTTTCTAAAGATGGAAAATGGATTGAATTATAAAGATATGCAGCGGAATTAATCGAAAACTTTTACTACAAGCAATCGGTCGTTTGTTTTCATCACCATCATGCTTTCAAGCTGATGAACTTTGCATGTGATTCCCAAACTCCCCCTTAGCCAATTACAATCGTTTGATAGTAAGAAATGAAGAAGATAAAGTGCAAATTGATCTTTTTCAGGAGGACAAGTTAACCGTTACAACGTTCACCTATTTATACTAACTATCTAACCACTGAGCATCTTTTGTGACGTCATGGGGTATAGTGACAGTTAACAAAATTGTAACTAACTAAAACACTGCTATACTAATACAATCATTGCATAGCACTATTACATTGAATAAAGTAAAACTAGTCTAAGCATTGATCTCTATCCTATGATCTTGTTTCTTCTAGCAGACCTTTGCTTCTTGATTCAATCAGATGATAGGAACATTTGTTTAAGGAAAGCAGTGTAAAGGTTGATCAGAGGTTGTAACCTCCGATAGTTGAACCAAAGCTCGGATAGTGAATTTGGCTTTGATATCATATGTTCCTTTGTTAGGGTTCAATCCCAACAATCTCCCCCTGGAACAGATGATGCCGTAACACTTGATTATTCTTGGTTTTTATTCCTAACAGAAGTTCTTTGATTTGGCCTTTAAACTGTAATTCAAAATTCAGAGAAACTTCATCATCATCATCATCCTTTTCGAGAGTCAATCTAAAAGATCTTGAAGGTCTTCTGCATTTAGCTCATATGCAGCCTCCATGCTAATCTTGACAGCAGCACCATTAGACTTGAGCAGTGTCAATTCGTGGGAGTCTTTATCGACTTTCCACTTTAGATTTTTGGGTCTTCTGGCTTTCTAGGATGACCTTTATTGGTTGAGGTTTGAAGAACTTTTTGTTGAACTATCTTTGTCAATTTTGCTCTGAGCTTTTCACTAGCTTCATCTGTGTGATAGTCAACCATGTTTTTAATTTCCCTCTTTGATGTGTTCAAACACTCTCTTGTCTTCTTCATCTATCTTTTCTTTCCTTTTTAATTGATTGAAGGCAAGGATGGAGGGGACAGATGATGAGATAGACTTTTTAGAGTGTTAAGCTTTATGAACATCATCTGATGGAGGGTAAACTGGTTTAGGAGGCATGTTTGGATCTTTCTTCCTCCTCTCTCTAACATCTTATACGTATCAATCACCCTGACTTCTCCCCACCTTGTCACTTGATTTCTTGGATCATAGTGATTTTGTATCAATTCTTCTTTCATCCTTTTGATCTTCAAAGGTCTGTCTGACATATTTTTCTTATATTTTTCCCAGTTAGGAGGAGTTGGCTTCTTGTGAGGATCTTTTAACATATCTTGCATTCTTTTAATTTCTTCTCTCAGCTCATCCATACTCCAATCCTTGAATTGTGCCTTTGTTGCCTTATATTGCTTGTTCTTCATGATATGTTCAATGAGTTCATGTTTGAGGCATTGATCTTCCTTTCTGATAGCTTATTACCCAGAT
The DNA here is from genome assembly GCA_947069175.1 of Scalesia atractyloides. Classification (NCBI taxonomy): domain Eukaryota; kingdom Viridiplantae; phylum Streptophyta; class Magnoliopsida; order Asterales; family Asteraceae; genus Scalesia; species Scalesia atractyloides. The sequence goes on along the minus strand of CAMTDV010000024.1, from coordinate 20,310,640 downwards.
CTTTGAACAAAATCTTGTAATGTTCTGGCTTTGCTTAGCTGAAAAGACATGATGGTGTGTATCTCTCTATCACTTTTACCAGTTGAGTCTCTTTTTGCTTATCCTCTGCTTGTTTCAATTTGAGTTCTAGATAAGCTCAATATTTGCAGGTCTTGGGTAGCCATCAAGAGATAATATGATCCTTTTTTCAGGGTCTTCTTCATAATAGAAGCTTAGAATTTCTGCCCTGACTGCTGGTAAATCAAGAGGATATTGCTTTGCTGTAGGTATAACTTTAAGGGGATCAGTGGTTTGAGTTGAAGATGGTGGAAGCATTGATGTGGAGGTCAGTGGTTGTGATGATAAAGGAGTAGGAGCAGGAAAGATCTCTTCTTATTCACAATCTGTGTAGTCCTTCTCCTCTTAAATTTGACTTCATGTGATAATGGATGAGTTGGAATTCTGGTTGGTGTTGGTAGAGGTTGGGTGGATGTATTAAAAATGACCATGGCAGTGGATGAGATTGCATCTGTTGTAACCTTGTTGTGTCAACAGATGTTGACACAACAGTTGCTGTAACATCTGCTTTGGTGGAAATGGGTATGGAAGTTGAAGTAGGTGTGCTGTGATTTTGGAGAGCAGAGGTTTTAATGGTTGGATTTACAGCAGGCTCAGTTTTGGAAGGTGTGGATGTTGGTTGCCTTACTTTTCTAGCAGGTCTCCTCTTTGCTGAGGTACCAACCTCTTCCTTTTCTTTTTCTGCTTAATCTTTTGCTCAACCAGTCTCTTGCCATCAAGATACACTTTTCTCTTCTGCTTCTCATTTTCTCTGGCCAAGATATCATCTGTTAGATCCTTTTTCTTTGAACCATCTGGCCTGGGAATATCCACTGTTGGCTTTGCCATTTGATCACCTATTATAAGCTTCTTCTGTCCCAAAGGTTTCTCCCCCTTTTTGGCATCATCTTCAGTGTTTACAAATATTATTGTAGGCGGAGCAGTACCAGTGATTTGGAGAAGATGAGCTTTTATTGCTTTAATGTCTGCCCTTGTATCCATGAATCTAGCTTCAACCATGTTTCATACTTCCTGCAATTGATGTTTGTGTTGTAGATCAGAGAGGTGCTTTTGTTGCTGAAACAGAGGGTCTAGGGCTTCTTTTAGATCAGCAGTGGTTAAGATAGAGGGTTGGCTCTGTGTAGCTATCAACTGCTTCAAGAGATTTTTGATCTCTTCTACAGAAGTTTCAATCATTGATACTCTCTCTGTCAAATCTTTGTATTTTAGATCATCACCTAATTTAATAGGATCATCTGAACTCCTACCTGAGGTGGTAGTTATATCTAAGGTATCATGAGCATGTGTTTTGACACTAGCTTCAACCTTAGATGCCCCTTGTTCTTGGTACTGGGGACTTCCCACAACATCAAAGGTTACCTTGGTAGCCTCAGCAGTTGTTGCCTTCAACAGAGACTTAGTAATGTAACCACTGTCTAAGGAAAACTAGGTAGTTTTGCATTTGTAGTGGCTGCTCTAGTTGAACTATCACCAAAGGTTACATGTAACCCAAGGGATGTAGCCTCTTCATTTGCTGATGGGCTAGCAATGAATAGAGATTCAGACCCGGCATCATGTTGAAGTATATTCTCAGTGATAGGTTGGTGAGAAGTGCTGGATAATGTCTGCTCTAGTTCTATTGCATTCAGTAAGGGTATAAGGTTTGAGGTAATTATTTTATTGGAGAAGGGATATGTGCAGAAAGAGACATTGCCCTGGGAGATGGGTTGTGGAAGATAGAACCAAGTGGTCCTAGAGCTTCATATTTGGTGTCCCTGTGTTTACAACCTGATCCTTTTGTGAGGATGCAGGAGGAGTTTCATAGCCAGGTGGAAATCTCTCAACCATATGCTGTGAAGAAGTAGCAACAGTGGTTTGTGACTTTGGTGGTGTCACAAGGTTTACCTCTGGGATCTCATCTCCTAGAGGCCTTTTTGGGTTTGGTGGGTTTTCTGGATGTTTTGTTGGTTTCTTTTTGGTGATTTTAGGTGTGGGTTTCAGAGCAGTGGTGCAATGCTCTGATCACCTAGAGCAGTGGGCTCAGTAGCAGGAGGAAGAGATTGAACATTTGTTCGTGTAAAACTGGCTCAACCTCCTCTACTTCTGTTTTAGAAACCTTTTCTTGATTTGTTAGTCGTGTAAAAAGTTCATGAGTTAGGCAGCCAGGTGTGGTCACTGCGCCTTGTTTACTTGCTTTAGATCGGATCTGTCGTTTGTTTTCTCACCATCATGCTTTCAAGTTGATGAACTTTGCATGTGATTCACAAACTCCCCTTTAGCCATTACAATCGTTTGATAATAAGAAATGAAGAAGATAAAGGGCGAATTGATCTTTTTCAGGAAGACAAGTTAACTATTACAAAGTTCACCTACTTATACTAACTATCTAACCACTGAGCATCTTTTGTGACGTCATGGTTGATAGTGACAGCTAACAAAATTTTAACTAACTAAAACACTGCTATACTAATACAATCAGTGCATAGCACTGTTACATTGAATAAAGTAAAACTAGTCTAAGCACTGATCTCTATCTTGTTTCTTCTAGCAGACCTTTGCTTCTTGATTCAATCAGATGATAGGAACAGTTGTTTAAGGAAAGCAGTGTAAAGGTTGATCAGAGGTTGTAACCTCTGATAGTTGAACCAAAGCTCGGATAGTGAATTTGGCTTTGATATCATCTGTTCCTTTGTTAGGGTTCAATCCCAACAGGAAGAATATCTCACAACGAGGGAATTCCATGTGCTTGCAAAAGCGAAAATCGTACCTTAAAAGGTAATTTGCCTAACCCTCGTCAGACATTTATTGGTCACTCTGTTGTACGAAAGTACTGACCTGTTCACCAATAGTCTGGCATTGTAAATCAAAAGGTTGATCTCAGTGTACTCACCTGCTACGATGAATCGTTGTGCTTACCTTGATCACAGGGGTATGCCATGGTATGGGACACACGGGTGTTATACTATAACATTATCTTAATCACATCACGAGGTTGAAAATTGAAGTTTGAGCATTAGGTTTAAGAGGACAAACATATCGGCAATTGCATAAACCAGTTTGAATAAGTTCACACCGAAAAATGTTCCTTGGTTAACCTGAAAACGATTTTGATCCCATTGCAATCGTAATTGTACATTGTGACTGTTTGAGTTAGATTCTCCGTTCCTGTCTATGTTCTCTTTTATTAAAAATATTTTTTTTAAATATAGAAAATTCAAAAATCCAAAAATAGAGTGATTTATTTGTTTTATTAACAATCTTTAACCGTTCTTGAAGATTTGACTGATCATCAAAAGTTGAAATAATTAGAATTGTGAAATCCGAGTTCAAGTACTTGGGTATACTAAGTGTTCATATGGTATTGTCCTCTGTTGCATAGAAATATTTGCTTATGAATTTCTTAGCATGAGCAGGAACTTGATTTAAATCAAGAAACATGGGTTACTGAAGAATGAGATGTTGCTAGTTGCTGACAAGCATGAAGCTTCACAACAACCAGATGTACCCAAGTCAGAAGAACTGGATACGAGTCATCGTCTGACAATGATAGTACTTTTGAAGAATTACCTGTGAACCTGCTTGAAAGAGAAAAAATTAAGAAAGAAAAGAGCTGGCGAGAATCCTCCTCTCACATTCTTTTTGACAAAGATGTTTCAAGAAAGCTGATTGAGATCCTGATATGAAGCTAACCGCAAGAGAAGAAGAAACAGACCCAGTGCTGAGAGTTCAAAAGTCAAGAACTCCCACAACATCTGCAGCATAGCGACAACCATAGACTCCGTTGAACACGTTGCTGAATTCATGCTATGAAGACAATTAGATGCATCAGTCTAGGGGAGATTGAGAGGTCCAGAAGTGTGAGATTGACGTATCAAATATACGCAACGGGCTACGGTAGCGAACTGGGATTTAATCGGTTAGTTTGTATTAGGTTTGGACTTGTTTAGGTCATTTGGACATGCCTAAGGCCATGTGGGCCAGGCAAGCCCAAGCGGAGCCCATGTGGGGAATCGGCTTACCTAGAGTATATAAACTAGTTTATGTCATTTATAGGGTTTAGACCTCCATTGATATAGATTGTTAGAGAGAGCTAAGGGAGGCGATTACAGTTTGTTCATCCTGTACCAGACGGTTTTAGTTATTCAAGTAATAGAATCGTGTGCAAGGTTTGAAAGTGTTTTCAGTGTTCTGTTCTTGTTTTTCGGTTTTCTTGAATCTCACCAAGTTTGGATTCCACCCATCCTTGGTGATTGTTTGATATCATTGTTTGATCCGGATTATTGTGACTTACAATAAGTCCCAAATAATCAATATCAAGCAAACCCAACAGTTTGGTGGAATCAAATTGTTGATTGTATTAAGAAACAAAAAAATATTTTCTAATTGCACACTATTATATTAATTAGTCGAATAAATCAGTACAATAAGAACAAAGTCTCCCTTTCTGTCTAACTCTCTCAGGAGGCTCTCAAAACTGACTAACTTACAAATGAATGAAAAACAACTTTAAATACCTAGTAGGTTAATACTCTCTACATGGGCTTCCATGGGCCGACCTGGCCCACATGGCCTCATGCATGGCCCATATCACCTTTTAAGGCCTAGTTCGTAACACTAACTATCCCAATTAATTCCAACTTGTAACCCATAGACCATTGGTTGTATTTGATATATAAGTCTCAAATATTTAGGCCTAACAATCTACCCTAGACTGATGCTATCAAATAGTCTTCATTATGTGAATTCAGCAACTTCTTCATTAAAGTCTACGATCTTGCTATGGTGTTGGTGTCACTGAGATTCTTTACTTCTAACTCTTAGCATTGGGTCTCTTTGCCTTCTCTTGGAGTTAGATCCGCATCTGGGTCATAATCAAACATTTGCTTGAACATCTTGATGAAGAAAGAATGTGAGAAGAGGATTCTCAACAATCTTGTCTTTTTAATCTTTCTCTTTCAAGCTAGTTTTCAGTATATCTTCATATGTACTTTCACTGTCAAATGATGATTCGATTTCTATTGACTAAGGTACACTTTGTTGTGTGATGCATCATGCTTGTTTGCAACTAACACCATCCCATTCTTCATCAACCCTTATTTTTCTTGACTTAAATCAAGTTCTCAAATTCTCAAAAGTTTGTAAGCAAACATTTCTATGCAACAGAGGAAAGTACAACATGAACACCTAGTACATCCAAGTACTTGTACTCAAATTTTCACAATTTGAATTTCGTTCAACTTTCTATGATCAAACAAATCATCCAAGTATTTTTTTTCAATTTCCTATTTTTTTAAGAAAGATAGAAAAACTGAAATACAGATAAACATAAAAATTAACTCAACTCTTACAATTTTACAATTACATTTTCAATGGGAGCAAATCGTTGTAGGAAAGACCAAAGAACATTTTTCAGCATATATTCACTCAGACTAGTCTATGTGATTACCAATATGTTTGTCCACTGAAACTCTTGTTTCAAACCTTTGTATTTTCGTCATCTATGAACTTTCTGTCACATCCCGACGCACAATGGATTACGTGACCGGGGCATAATGATTGTTCACAGCTCATGAAAACTAATTAAAAGTTAAATATCATTCAAATCTTATAACAACTAATTAAAAGTTATATATTATTCATATCTGATTTAAGCAGATGTCACAAAACCAAATAGGCATTAAAATAATCCAATGAAACAAAACAAAACATAAACAAAATAATCCGGTTTATTACCTAAAGCAATTCCCTACATGTCCTCGTCCTTATCACTTCAAACATGTTCACCTGGTCATGTGTAAAAGTAGTTTAGGTCAACATAGGTCATGTGTAAAAGTAGTTTAGTCAACAATGCGAAACTACGATAAATGCGGTATATGCGATTAATGCGACACAAAGCCAACTGACAAGCGGATCTTATGTTGTGGCGATACCAAGCTGCAACCCATGGTAATGGGGAACTGGTCAGCCTAGGATCCATGGGCGTGAATGATCAGTGACACAAAACGTTAAATGATTAGTCAAACAAATACAACTACCAAATAATTATAGATTGAGCTTTTGCATGTATTTGATAAATGAAATATTTATCACAATGAGATAAGCAACACATGACACACCCCAAAACATTTAAATTATAAAAAGGGGAATTAGGAAGATCTACTCACAAGTTGCGTATTTTGATTACTTGAGATAACGACGAAGAATGAGGAAACTCCAAGAGACAAAACTTCCCTAAAAATATAAACTACAAAAAAATACTAAAAACCACAATAACACATTACAAAACTACAACCTATAATTTGGGGACTTTGGTGAAACCTAAAATATATTTATTAACTTTTATCGTGAATACTATTTAATTGAACAGATTAGTTTTATCCGCAAAGTTCATGTCTTGTTTCGTTTTCCTAGATATTAAAAGACCCAGATGAGATCAGTGATCTTCATCTCTTGGGGGGCGTTTTTTTTTTTTGTCAAACGTACTTCAGAACCTCTTATGTCTGCACCAGGCAGACTACGTGCAGACATTTAAGTCTGCAGCGTGTTTGTTTTTTTGAAGAGCCTTCACTAAAAAGGATATTCTAGACCTCTTCCTCGCGCAGACCTGGCCTTACATCTTCAAACCTCTTCAAGGTCCTCTCTTTCAAAACACAATCTCAAAACCCTACATCCTTCTCGATCCGACACCTCCACCTCCTCTGCCACCTCCACCTCCTCCGCCACCCACGTTCAACTTCGACCCCTGCTGCCTCCACCTCCTCCGTCGACCCCTGCTGCCTCACCTTCTCTGTCGTCTCACCTCCTCCGCCATCTCACCTTCTCTGTTTGGCGACAAAGGGGTTGAAGTTGTGGTGTTTGAAGATCTGAAATGGGTTTCGGGTACGTGGGATTTGCAGCAGTTTCAGAAAGATGGTGCTACTGTTTGGGATGCTGTTATTGATGCCGGTGAGTTTGTGCAAACTAGGTGTTTGACAAAATTCCTGTTTTTTATATAATATATATGTGCTTGGGATTTTGGATATTAATTTGAGTATAATTAAGGGTTATTTAGAAAGTTGTTTAGTATATTTACATGAAATTAATCTAATTATACTTATGTGCTTGGGATTTTGGATATTAATTTGAGTATGATTAAGGGTTATTTAGGAAGCTTGTTTGGCGTATTTACATGAAATTACTCTAATTTTACTTCAGTTTGTGGACAAACCTTGAATTACATGCTGCAATTATTGTTAAATTAGCCTAAATTGTTCTTTAAACAAACAGTATGCAGTTTGCAGAACTAAAAAAACAAACAGTCTTCTTCTTGCAGACTGCAGAGGTTTGGTCCAGCTCTTCTACTACAGATGTCTGCGATGTAGTCCGCAGACTGCAGACGTTTTACCTCTGAGAAAACAAACAGCACCTTGGGAAGGTTAGGAGCTTTCATGACTATAAACTTTTGCGAATAATTAAATTGATTTTATTAAAAAATAATAATTAAATAGTATTAAAATTTTATTCTAAAAATAGATCCACAATTTGGTATTTTCTGGAAAAAAATAAATTAATATTTATGAGATTTTTATGTTGATAATTTTTTTTTACTTTTTATGAATTTGCTAAAGATATATCTTGATTTAGATTGTGAAAAAATGTAACGCGCCAAAACTCGAATGTTTATATTCGCTATATGTTTCCATATGATATAGCATGAAATAAATTAACTAGGCACTTTAACCAAGTTATTTACTTAGTTAAACAAGTAAGGGATGAAAGTTGGGACAATTATGATCAAGTAACAAATATGAGGGGTTGAACTTCGAGATGAAATTAAATAGAAGGTTCGAAATTTTGGTGTGTGTAGTGTGTGTGTGTGTGCGCGCGCGCATCGTGTATAGAGATGGAGAAAGACGACAAATCCTCTCAAATAAGAATGCAAAATCATCCCCAAATCAAGGTTAACTGAATGATAAACCTTGCATAAATGAAGATTTCTCACCATCTAGCTCTAATAAACATGTGGTAAGTTGCAATTTTTTATTTGACGATTATGTATGAAGTGGGTTTATGATCAATTCTTGAATTTGCATGAAATTCAGTATGAAGGTGTGTTAGAATCACCAAATAAAACTTTAGTTATGAAAAATTTCAAGTAATTTGATATTTTGATATGAAACCCACTTAGTGATGATGAAGATGATGAAATGAGTGTATCAGCCATCTCCAATCCTTGTGTATATTTGGATGTATGATGTTGTATATGATAAATTCTTGTTAGTAAATTGAGCATAATATGATAATATTTGATGTTTAGTTTGTTTCTATGAATGAAGGTGATAAGTAGGAAAAAGAACATTAAATACTTGTACATTTTGCTTAGAAAGTAGTACGCACACAAGTGTTTGATGAAATGTCTAAATGACAAACAATATGTGAAATTGTATGCTAACAATGGATGAATGGGTATAGGAAGTAATAATGATGTATTTGATAGTAAAGTAACATGAGAAGTGTGTTTAAGATGGAATACATGTAGGATATTTGGTTGGTTGTATGTGTAACAACTCCGAATTTCGTTGTTTATTTATTTATTTCCTTTCCGTGTATTTTGTTTATACTTATCGCTTGTATTCCGAGATTTGGATTATGAAAAGGTTATGATTAATGGAATCACATTTTATCGCATCTATATCGCATTTAATTGCTTATTAATCGCTAAGTCAACGCAATCACAACTAATTATGCTACTATACAAGCCGAGTGTGTTATTGTTTAATAAACACTTGTGCCATCGCATCGCAAAACGCAGTTAATTATGTGGAATTATGTTTTATGTGTTATTATGTGTGTTATATTTATGTATGTTATGGTTTAATATCGTAAATCGCTCGCACACTCTTGTAACTCGCTCTCTCTCAAATCAATGGTGATATAACGCCTAACGCGTCGCTAAAACGTTTAATATAACTATCTAATACGAACCAAATCGCCAAACGAACGTTTCACGCGAAATAATCAAACAAAACTTGGCCACTAGGTCAAGTTCGGCCGAACTTGTATATCACAAGTTCGCCCGAACTTGTCTGAGCCCCAATAATTCTTCAAAGACTACAAATCCACCCGGACTTGTCCCTGAAACTCAAGAAACACACAAGTTCGCCCGAACTTGATGTTCCAGCTCACATTCTCACCTACTGTATAAATACCCAGCTCCTCTTCTTATTTGAACTTGCTGCAAGTTCGTCCGGAGCTCCCCAAAACCAAAACCTTTTGTGTTCTAAGTAAGATTCAACCATTTTCAACTACAACAACGTTCAACAACGTTTTACAATGATTTTGCACAAGGCTTTGCCTTCGTTTTCATCAAATCTCTTCTGTTTACGAAAATCTTCATCATTTTATACAAAACTTCTACTTTTCACTCAGATCTATGCTTAGATAAAAACCTTTAAAACCTTGATTTTTACACAATATTCGGACTAAACGACGTATGTTTCGTTCACTTTGAAGTGGAACGAGGCGTTGTCAAGCTAGATCTCAGATCCGGAAGCACAAGGACGAAAACGTCACTTTGCACAAACTAGACTAAACCGTTCGAACCTTCAAGTTCGCCCGGATTAGTCCGAGTTTCTGTAAATGGCTAAAACTCGCTCCAAAAGACCTCTTCAGCCTTGGTTTTGCTCAGTAGCCTAAGGTTGGAGGGATGGACACTCGATTTCCTCAGCAAACGACACGAAAACGCACGATTTGGATGCCAAAACAGTCAAGTTCGCTCGGATTACATCAAGTTCGCTCGAACTTGTCACCAGAATGGTGACCAAGTTCGCCGAACTTGACCAACACTTCAACAAATACCACAATGTTCGCCCGAACATTGTATCCCCCTCAACAAAGGGACAAGTTCGCTCGAACTTGTTCACTCAGTAAGTTCAGTTATACAAGTTCGCCCGAACTTGTACTTTCAAGTACAAAGTTTGCGCCTGAACTTGTCTACTAATCTCTCACTCGTTAACCGTTTCAGCAATTCGAAAGACTGATGCACTTCTGTTTGCTTACAGGCTGATCCGGCACTCTCCGCAACACTTCTCAGATCCCTCATCTCTCCCAAAACGCACCAACAGTGAGTATACTTGAACCCCTTTACGCTTAAACGCACTTTTGGGTGTCATATATGTTCGTATACCAAAACACATCACACAACTCAACTCTTATTCGCAATCCCGCTATTACATGACTATACGTGAAATCTGCTGAATTGTATGTATTACTTGATTGCTTGTACGCCACCCTTAACATGATAGTATACTAGAGGTTGACCCGCCACCCGGAGGCCCGGGGTTGTTAAGGCTCGCATTTTCATTTCTCATTTATTTTCTCTTTTAGGATGTGGACACTTGTTCGTATGCCTCGATCAATCGCGGTTTGTTGGTTTACTTGAATCTGAGTAGTTACATAGTTCACAAATGTTACGTATGTCATGTGGTGTATGCTAAACGCTTTTATATCTATTATGACGCAAAAACTTGTATGCTCACCTTTACTTAATGGTATTGACATTTTATTTTAACATATGTGGCAGGTTAGGATTTGACTGATTAGGATTTGGTATTCTAGAAACGCATTGTAATAGAAATCTAGGGGATACCGAGCTTGATTTGTTTTATGAGATTGCTTGTATTTTGTAACTTGTTTAAGGATTATATGTTGAAAGTATGGGATTTTGACGTTTAAATATTGTCGCTTAAATAGTGTTATGGAATTTCTCATGAGACAATCTGGTTCGCCTAGTGCCACTACCCTGATGTTTCCGCCATCGGTTCGGGTGTGACAATATGATCTAGTAAAAGTTGCATTAAATAGTTGTACTCTATGTTGGAGTGGTATGATATTCACCATATGTTGAGTAATTGCGTAATTGAAATAAAAAAGTAAAAGTACACTAAACATAAAGCAAATAAGATCATTAGAAGGGATGAAGCGAATATGTTGAGTTAGCTAAGTATGAGATATACAACATGTGAAGTTATGAAAATGCTAACATGCATAAAAAATGATTATACATGTGTATGTAACTAAGTGATTTCATGGTTGTATGTATTTTACTACATAGGTATAAATCTTTATAGTGCCATTAGTATGATCGACTACAACGATATGGACATATGCTTCTAAGTTGGAAGTTTGTATACTTGATCGTTGACTTTACGAAAAGTCAACGAGTATGAGAATAACATGACTAGAAATCCTAACATGATTGTAAGACTAGGAGGATCAAATGATGCATGATGGGTCATTATATGTTATACTTGATGGTATGATAAATTGCGTAAATTTGGAATGTTGCATTGTTAAGTCTACGCCTTGTGCTTGTTAGTATTGACTATTGAAAATCAAATACAAGATATATGAAGTAGATATGATTTGGTGATATGTAATATCATGTATGTTAACAAGAATGTAAATGTGGTGACATGTAAGGATAAGCATCATGTCAAGGTGACGCAAGCACGGAAGGCTACGAGTCAAGACGAGGCGAGGAAGCGATCACGAATACAGACGCTTAAGGTAAGTGAATTCCAAAACTCACTTCTTAGTATATAAATGAAGCTTGTTTGTATGAATGTAGGAAGTCATGTAAGAATGATTCTGAAATGTAAGTAATAGAGTAAGTAATGTTGTAGTAGGTTATTTATAGTTCAATTGTAAAGGAAAACGCTTGGTGAGATCAAACGGGTCAAAACATAGTAAGTAACATGGTGAGATGTAGAAATTAGGTTTGGTCTCGGGGTTAAGTGTTAGAAAGATTTGGGGGCTTGAATGATGTCATTTCACGTCTTGGAACTCTCGGGATACCCGACTAGTGCGTAGAATGAACAAAAATCAGTGTCAGCATTACAGGGGACGCGTCGGTAATGCCCGGTTTATGTGTCAACGACACCTTGCCCTTTTTCAACCGACGCCTTATCTTGCTGTCTACGCGGGTCTGACGCCGGAAACCAGTTTTTCTTGTTTTTCTCACCTTTGCTTGTTTCCAAGGCCACAATAAGCTTCCCAAATGTACCCCTAGCCTACTATAGAGTTTTGCGGGGTACGAGTAAAGATGGAAACCTATGAGAGCATGTACGAAGATGTTGCATGTATGTTGATGTATGTAATATGGTTTCATTATGAACATGGTTAAGTCTTATAAGTAAAATTTCATTGAATACAATACATATGTGAAGGGACGAAACTAGTACATAATAGCATGCTTATAAATAGAAAAGGGTGCGCCTAACAAAGTATGGTGTTAAAAAGAATTTAAGTGAAAGTGTATACCCGTGACGTAAATTAATGTGGAAACCATAGCTAAACATGATTAGATATGAGTATACTCATAGACTAGTATGTAAGAGAATTCTACACATAGATGTTGTGATTGGGATTTATTTAATGGATTTGTGAGCATGTAAGTTGTACATAAGAGTTGGATTAGATAATATGTATGCGTGTTATTAAACTATACGTTTCCAAATGAATGAGACTTGTACGATGACATGTATGGTGTCAATATATATATATATATATATATATATATATATATATATATTGATGATGCTAACCGAGTTGCTTTTGAGAATGAAATGAAGTGCATGTACATTATTGTTGACTCACTGAAAGATAGACTCTGAGATGAAATGCTTGAACCCTGAAAAATAACTAAATGGAATTTATATGAGAACAGAATGCCACGTGATCCATTAGTTACACATTTTAGATTATATATTATGTCACTAAGTACTAATGACATGAACGTATGTGGTGACCACAAGTTGCACAAAATCATGGATCATCATCACGAGATGTAAGCGGTTGAAGATCAAGTCATATCATAGATTGTACGGGATGCGTGACTATGTAATTTAGTAAACAGAAGTTATGTTTTATTTCCTAGATGATAACAAAGAATGTATTTAATGTAAAAGAGTTATTTTAAAAATGGGCCTTCAAGTATGTCAAGACGTTTATAAAGAAAGAGTAAATTGCCATTTTAGTCCCTAAGGTTTGTCCCAAATTGCCATTTTAGTCCAAATAGTTTTTTTCTCCTCTAGGTCCCTGAGTTTTCCATTTTCTTGCCATTTTGATCCAACACCCTAACTCGGTCAAAAAACTCAGTTAGTTAGGGGTAATTTCGTCACTTTGCATTTATTTTTTGAATTTGCAAATTTCATCCAATACATGTCTTGCATTGATGTTTTTTTTTCATTTACACATCAATATTTTTAAAACAATTATTACTTTAATTAAAAAAATAAAACAATTATTTATTAACATATCTACATAAAAAAAGTGTTATATAACAAAGAATACATATTTATTATCACAATCACCAATTTCTGCCATCTTCACCACCACCACCGTCCCATCAACCACCACCATTTCTGCCATCTTCACCACCACCACCATTCACCACCACTACCACCACCACCGTTCACTGTTCACCATCACCACCATCTTCCACCGTTAACCATTCACCACGACCATCGTTCACTGTTCACCATCACCACCATCCTCCACCGTTCACCATCAAAACCCAAATCTGAAAAGTGAAAACCCCATATCCAAAAACCCTTAACCTCAAACAAAAAACCTAAAACAGTTTACAAATTGCGGATCATGCCACAATCTTCAATAGGAGAATATGAGCGGCGGCGGAGCTTTCTTGGGGTGGAGAAAGCGCCGGCGGTCGGAGCTATTCTTGGGGTGGAGAAAGGGGTGGCGGTCGGAGTCATTCTTGAGCGAGAAAGGGGCGGCGGCCGAAGGAGTTCCTGGGCGGAGAAGGGGGCAGAAACCTGAGTTGTACTTGAGCGGAGATGTAACGCCTCGTATTTCCAAGATTTATTATTTTTATAAAAATTCACGCTCGTTTTCTATTTCCTGAGTCGCAACTTCAATCGGATCGAAAAACGGTTTTAAAATCGGAAAACTACGCGTTTTTACGCGTTTTAGCGAAACGACAACTGAACGCAATCATTTTCGAGCGCAGACGTTTAAATCGCGTGTTTAAACCTAAAAATGATATTATACCCTGTTATGTCACGTTCGGGTTCGAAAACGGGTTTCAGAACCATAACGGGCCGCGTAAAACACATGAACCGGGCCTTAGGCCCAACACACTCAAAACCCTAGCCTATATAAACCTAACCCTCTCCTTCTTCATCATTTAGAAACCCTAGCCCCCTTGTCCCTTTCTCTCTGAATTTCCGGCGACCAGAATGGATCTCCGGCGAGCTCCAGCGTTGGTCCGGCGACGACGGTTCACGGCGGCAACCCCTCTGGTAGTTCGTTTTCTGGCACACGCCGGCGAACCACCACCTCCCTCGCTCACACTCACCCCCTCAACCACCTCACTCTCACTCTCCTCTCTCCCTCTCTGCAGTGGTGTCGCTGGCCACCAATCGGGTGGTGGCGCAGCAGGGGCGGCATAGCAGCGGCGGCAGCGATGGTTCAGCAACGGCGGTGTAGCAGCGGCGGCGGTGGCTTAGCGATGGTGTTTTAACAGCGCCCGTGGTCTCAGACCTGGTTCAGGCCCGGTTTCAGCTGGTTCGGGTCTTGAGTTTCCAGGCAGAAGCACCACTCGCGGCGGCGGCAGGCTTGATGGCAGCAGCGGCGGCAGCAGGCTCGACGGCAGCAACACCGGCGTCAACCAGCAACATGTTCATCTCCGAAACCTCCGGTAACCCTTTTAACTCATCCCCACTATCTTTGCTTTCTTTAAATCCTTCTAAACCCGAAATCCTTTTGTGGTTTCTCCATTTCAGGCGATGTTAGTTCGAGTTCCGGTCAGTGTCGCTTTGGGTCGGATGTTCAACGATTCCGAATTCTGTTTTGGCTTGGGCTCTTGTCGGGTCAGCTGTGGTTTCTTCGGCTCGGGTCATGAGCGGTTCAACACGGCTCCGCACAGTTGGTCCGGGTCTCGGTCAAAGCAGGTTAGCGAGCAGATTCGGGTCAGCTTGGTCCATACACGTTTCGGTTCAAGTCGAACCTGGTCAAACAGTCAACACCAGTCAACAGTCGGCTCAGGTTCAACCTCGATTCAGTTCAGGTACGAGTCGCGTTTTAATCGCCTCAGTTTCGCGTTTAATTTTAGTTGGTTGATTGGGCTCGCTTTTGGTTCCATCTCGGTTCAGCAGGCTCGGGTCAAATCTGGTCAAAGCTCGGGTCATGGTCAACCTTCCGGTTTTAGTCATCACAAGTCAACAGCAGTCAACTTGGTCAACAAAAGTCAACCGGTCAACTGCTGGTCAACTGCCAAACCGAGACTTGGTAAAATATTTTAACGACACAATTTCTATTTTATTTTGATTTATCTATTGTTTCATGTATTTTAACGCGAACCGAACATTATATAAATTGTAATCGCTCAGAAAAGAAAAGATATGTATAAATATATTGCTTCGTTGATTGTTGAGTTTTGAAAACATTTAATCGACAACTAGATTGTCGGGATCGTCCAAAAACAAGGGGAAACTCTGCCCGTTTTTCGTCAAAACGTACCAATATTTATTTATTAAATCTTTCGACAAAGTGTATATTTATTTACTAAACTTTTCGACCAAATATTCTCAACGATTATACCTTTTCGCCAAAAATACACAAATATCTATTGTACTTTCAACAAATATGCATAATTGTTATACTTTTCCGTCAGAATATATATATATATATATATATATATATATATATATATATATATATATATATATATATGTCTCTATTGTGTTTTGTGTCAAAATAAATATATATCAATTATACCATTCGACAATATGTATATATCTCTCATACCTTTCGTTAGAATATATATATATATATATATATATATATATATATATATATATATATATATTTAATCATTATTTTTGACAACATAGCGTTGTATAAACTATGATATATATGTATTCGTACATTTAACTTCAATTCAAATCCTTCACTGTAATCCCGATTATTCATACACCTTCGTTTGCCATATAAGGTGACCTCGACATCTCATTCTTCAACTCATCAACTCGTCGCGGTATTTCCAAAGAAGACTTAGCAATTTTGTGAGTACACTCGACCCACATTTGTTTATATCACTTTTTAGGTGTAATATGTTTCCATATACAAAAATCACAAACACTTAAACTTTATGAAATGCACAAACAATCCTAAACACATGACTACTTGAATCGTATACTTGTTGCTTGTCTGGGGATAAACGTTGTGCTATGCTTTAGTCATTAACTATTTTTAGCCTTTGTTTGACATGCTTAGCGCTATAGGAATTCACGCATCCACCTCCATCGTGTTATTCGTGAGGTCATGTTAAAACATCGTGATTGCGTTACGGGTTTGATTATTAGCATTGCATGCCTTGATATTGCTCTTGTATAGATTTGGTTGCCATGAGGATTGTTAAAACTTTATTCGTATACGTATGCTATGCTTAAACTTGTGTACTCGCCTTTGCTTTTGCATTGACTTTATTTTAAAACATGTTACAGGTTGAAGGAGATGACGCTATGAAAACAATATAGCAAGGACTAGATACACACAAATTAGACGTTAGGTTTAATATCGACGTATCAATTTTGTTATGACTTTGCAAATGTTAGGTTGTTCTTTGTTTTGTTACATTGATGTATTTGACAATTCTTACGAAATGAAATATGGTTTAATTAATTATTGTCACTTAATAATGTTGTGAGCAATGAGCAATCTTGTTTTCGTCTCATCCCGATGTTTCCGCCATCGGTTGGGGTGTTACAGATTGGTATCAGAGCCATAACTATAGGGAATTATGTAAATTGCTATGCTTTTGACCTAGTCTATAGTTAAGTACCATACTCGACCATACGTGATTCACATGCTGATTTCTTAAAACGTCTCTTATATGTTAAATTTATGAAATGCTTTACGTGTTCATACTCGTTACATTATTTCAATCATACGCCTTCCCTAATGCATATTACTCGATTATACTAAACTCGAAAACACTCGTATTACACAAGTGAGACGTCTTCACCAAAATAGGCGTGATATCCACAATTTGGTGAACGATTCTCATTACGCTTATTCTTTATATTTTTACGAGGTTACACCATCAAGTTAGGAGTGACATCCACACCTTGATGGAAAACTTCCCATTCAAACTCTAGTGGACTCTCGTCAAGTGTCAAAATTAATTTTGACCCGAAGAGTGCCAACCACACTTAGGGTACGAAATCGTCGAGTTAGGGGTGAAACCCGCACCTTGTCGATTAAGTCCCATTCCTCGATTTTCAATCTCGCCAAAGTTTCGATTTTCCAATCGATTAGAGACGTGTAATAACTGGAAGGGTAAAATGCCGTTAATCGCTTCTCGACGAGAGCGTTTTACCTATAGGCCAAAGCACGTTTCTCTAATTCGAAAGGATCTTCGATTCACTTTGGAATAGTCGACGTTTCTCTACCCGAAACAGTCTAATGTTTTCTGAGACTCTCTTTTATACCATTTCAATTTATATATGACTTTTTATATACTTGTTACCATTCCTTTCGAGTTTCTAATTTATTTTAAGGTTTTTACGCAATTCATATTAAACCTTTCCATATTATACATTATTTGCATACACGATTTCAAAACGTCATCAACTAGACTTATATTTCTCGAAAAGTCCGAAATGGAGACCGTCGTCGAGATAGGAGTGAATTCCTTACCTAGACGATCAAACTTCGTTTCCTTCCTTCCCTAAAACGACCTCACAAACGGATTAGGGGTGATTCCCATACCTCGGTGATCGTCACCAACCCTCCTTCTTGGAGACTTTATTACACAAACCACATGTTTAAATTGTATACCTAAATCTTTTACCATGTTGTCAAAATTCTTACTTAGACGAATTTCAAAACGTACTATTTTATCAAACGTATTTCCCATCCGGTAATCTATTTCATATAAATCCCACACGCATATTGTGACATCCCGGTTTTTCGGATAACTTAAACGCAATACTTGTCGAATAAATTATATGCTACGTATTAAACGTGTACGAGTTAGTGAATACGTGATGTGCGATTATGTGATTGTTTTAGTTATAAAATAATTATGGTAAATATGTACACGAACCGAACCGAACCGCGACACGAACCAAACCTTAAACTCCTTGTGACTCTAGGAGTGAACCGAGTTCAAGCCCGAACCGCAAACCCATTGTGTGCAACCCAAACCTTAAACTCAAGTCCTCGGCCACGAGATCAAACCCAAACCGAACCAACCCAAGTCCTCGGCCACGAGATCAAACCCAAACCGTAACCCTTATCTCTCTTTGCGCTATATATACAAACCCACATGCATGCTTCCTTCACAACACACAAAACCCTAATAGCAAACCAGCCGTCGGCAGCCTTACTCTTGTTCCATCGATCGCGAGCAGCTTCTTCCTTCATCATATCAATCGTGATCAGCCTTGTTACATTCCATTCGGTCGCGAGATCAGCCCATTGTTCACTTCCTCGATCACAAACAGCCTACTTCATCATCATCTCTCGGTCGCAAGCATCTTTGATCACCGGTTCCTTATCTTACTCACGATTCGTTTACCTTATCATTAAAAGATTATAATTTATCATATGTTACAAGATCATATTCGGATACATGTGTTTTGATTTTGTTGTTTTCGGATTGTATGATTGAATGAAGTGAGTGTGTTGTTTCGGATTGTTAATGCTAGATTGAAAGTTGGATGTTTGTTTGAAAATCTGAAATCATAGGCTGTATTTGTTTATAAAAACTAGAGATGTTGATTAGGGTTTGCATGGATATGTTATATGTATTGATCTATGATTAGAAAAACCGGTTCTTGATCGCCTAGGTTAATTATATGGACGGTTTATGCGATAGAATGCTGAAACAGTTTGCTGAGTAATAGTTACAGCCGACTTCATCTGGCTGTAACTCGGTCATTAGTTGTCGAAAAACGGATTTTCTGATGTCTAGAACGTAGAGATTTGAATAACGAATCTAATGGCGCTGGATTCATATTTTTCTGAAGTCATTTGATATTTTTAAATGGCCAAATAAGTTCAGTAACTAAAGCTGTGAAAATCCTGAAATTTTGTTAGTTGTTTATCGAGTTGGATTTTATAATCAGTAGGGAGTCGAGTCATGAATTTTGTACAGCAACTAGGTATGGAAATTTCCGGGCAACTCCAACTGGAATTTTGTTAATTGGACGATCAGTGATTTTTAAATAAATTCTTCCGTGGACTGCAGTCAGAAAGCGATGAATCTGACTGCAGCCTAGTATATTAATATTTATGGTTAATTGGTAAAGATTTAGGACTTGGAAAATTTATATAAATTTCTACATTATAAATGTCACCTGCTGTAAAATAATTGGAATTTTTGGAACGTTGGAACTATTTTATAAAAATCCTAGAAAACAGCTGAATTATGAGTATTAAGCTGAAATTTGATAACTTGTGATTGTGTGCACCAAAGTGTTGCATGGATTGGATTATGTTCATGATAAATTGTTTTGATTACTATGATCACATGAGGATACTTGCATGCATGTATGAGTGTTAGGTATGTTGTTTGTGTGTATCATTTTGTGCGTAAATTAAGTGTAGAATCTGTATTGGTGTGTTCACACACTGACTTGAAATCAATTGGTTTGTTAGGACGCAATTAGCGGTCCCATCCCTTACAACTTCTTTGCTACACTAACCGAGCAACTAAAGGTGAGTTTACGGCCCCTAACTTTATCCGGTTTTTAAACAACAGGGGGAGAAACATGTATACACTCTTCAAACTCAATCTCTTTACGTTATACGAAATTAACGTCACATAACTATTCGGTAACTAAGTTGATGTTAATGTAATGTTATGGTCACTAAGCAGCTATATCACTTAAGTCCTCGTCAATCTCTCGGATCGTTAGTATTGGGTTTTAATAGGGGGGAATTATAAGTAGTACTACTGGGCCCGACAAGCCCCATCCGAGCTAGTCGCGCTAGCCGACCGGGAATGGTCAACGGGTGAATAATTTGGCCTAACTTCGCCATGGTCAGTGATAGGCCTGGCAACACGGAGGCACAACAGTCAGCTTCGATCGCGAACTCTTACGTGACATAACTTTAGGCTAGCTACCTATATATGTTAACATTGAACTTGATTACGAAACAACTATATTATCCCGGGTTGAGGATAATGGAAACAACAACTATATTATCCCGGGTTGAGGATAATGGAAACAACAACTTATTATTTCGGGTTTGGAATAATGGAACTAAATCGTTATCCCGGGTTAGGGATAACGGAGGAAACAAACTCATAACCAAACAAACGAATTTATAAAAACCTGTGAACTCACTCATCTTTAATGTTGACACTTGTTTCTTTACATGTTTCTCAGGACGCTAGGAGCTCTAGGTGCACTCACATGCATTGAACAAGACATCTTTTATCGAGTCTCATTTACAAATTTTGTTTTGGGTTTTCATTTGTTTTGGCGTTTGTGTTGGCGCCCGCTTCACTACTTATTTTATGCTTCCGCTAAACTTTGGTAACTAACTAAGACAATCTAAAATCTACGATAATTGGTTAATCAAATGATTTTTGGAAAACGTATTATCAAATCATATAGAGTCGTTCGACGTACTAGTGTTTCAGATTCTGGTTTGTTCACACGCCTCGCGGTAAAACTCCGCAAGTGGGAATTGAGGGTGTGACACATATACTTGGTCACCACATGAAACGTTTTGTTTTACGATTTTCAAAGCTCGACAGAATGCTACCTACCAACTTAATCGGTCTAACGAATACCTTGCCCACAAGTCTTATGTTTAACTTAATCACTAAAACACGCTCACGCAATAACTTTATGTTAAGAATTTTCGTTTGTAAACAAAAAAAATCAAACCAATATCTTATAGGCATTATGGGATCGTTGTACTAAAGGTGTGTTTGGGATTGTTTTTGCAACCTAATATTTTTTTTTTGTGTTTGAAAGCGCAAATATTAAATAAATGAATAAATAAAAATCTATTTTTAGTGTTTGGTAAATAATTAATAAAAAAAAAACTGATTTGTTTTACGTATTTTAGAGATCAAAGCTCATCTATTTATAACTTTATATATACATGTATATATATTTTTCAAACACTCAAATAGTTGATTACCTGATTTTTGTGATATCAAATAACATAATCAAATCCAAACACTATCTTCCTACAGTATATTTTGTTACAACTAATTCTCTGATTTTGATTATACAGAACGCATAATCTATTTTCAAAACTCAACCCCAAACAC
Source organism: Scalesia atractyloides (assembly GCA_947069175.1). Lineage (NCBI taxonomy): Eukaryota > Viridiplantae > Streptophyta > Magnoliopsida > Asterales > Asteraceae > Scalesia > Scalesia atractyloides. The sequence goes on along the minus strand of CAMTDV010000024.1, from coordinate 20,289,306 downwards.
CCTCTAAATCTCTCATCGCGATTAAGAAAACATTTTGCTAAACGTTTTACAACGGTCATTAAATCACTTAACACGGATTTCCTCTCAAGAGTCAACGTATCACAAGAACCACTGAATTTCAAATTTCTTATCTTGATGTAACATCCTTTGAAAACGATGCGAACCTACTAATTTAAGACCTTGTCATACACCTCCCGAAATGTCACATGAGTTTCAAAACACGTGGGCAAGAAAACTTTATGAAGACCAACCATTTTCGACCTACTTAAATTCTTTTAAAACAAATGGTGGCACTCCCGTCCATTACAAAATACGTAACGCATAATCAATAAGTACCTTATGTTCCTTTATATCCACACACTAGATCCTATATTTTAAGTTAAACTTAAGCCTATTTTAGAAGCGATAACCTCAAAGTTTTGCTCAAACAACAATACATGCGTATCCTCGTACATGGTTTAGTCAACTGTTGCATGACATTTTAATCATATCATTCGCTTTACACACCCTGATCTCTCGACTATTTTATGTAAATAAATTCGTAGCATTCAATTCATATCATACGCACAATTATCGTCTGTTACACTTGTTGACGTTCATAATTATACACATATTCATGTTCATGAAAATAACGTGTCATCTTTCATGCTTATTATAACACCTAATGGCATATCTCCCAACATCGTCCGTGGACAGGAGAGATTCCTGGCTCATAAGTAATACCCTACCTCTAAAATCACCAACGCGTTTTGGGCTTAATGCTAGTGGATGAGAGGAGAACTCCACAGTTAAGCGTGCTCAAGTGGGAGTAGTACTAGGATGGGCGACCTCCTGGGAAGTCTCCACCAGGGCAACCAAAAACAAAGTCGTGAGTTCCTGGATGGGCCACCCATCAAGGGCAAAGCGGACAATATTGGTGATAACGAGGGGCAGGGGTGTTACACTTATACTTATCATCACATTCATGCATATACGTCTTATATCCATGCTTATACTTATTTCTATATTTATACACATACACATACCTATACTTGTACTCGTATTCATATTCATGCCTATGCACGAGCGGAACCCGAGGGATTCGCTTACGTGGGCCACAAGCTAATTACATGCTTACGCACTACATTCTTACACACACGAGAACTTATTTTCAGAATTTATGTACACCTTTATTCATGCGCTGCTAGTACAAGCTATGCGGATCATGTGATGATCGGTATAATCGCGGGTGCACACGGGATTATAGCAATAAGCGCATGAGAACCATAGAGTGTACTACCGCGTATGGTAACACACAGAACGTAACATTGCATCGAGTAACGAAACGGTCGCAACATGGTCAAAACATGGTGGATACGCCACTGGTACTTCCTATACATAAGTGTTTTCACCATGCTACCAAACTTTCGTAATACGTGCCATGAGAAATTCGGTGATTTACAGACCATAATATGACCTAACACGCCAGCTTTAAACAACTCACAACTGCATTGCTAAGTGCGCGCTACCCGATTATCCACGACGAGTCTTAATCCCTAACGTAACATTTTCGTTTGTTCATATACATATGCCATCCTTACACGAGTATTCGTTGATCGAATCAATCGTCCGCTCTTATGCCTCCGTTACCCCGTTAACCTTGTCCTTTTTATACAACCTCGTTTATAATCAATCGTGTAAGCATTCAAACCCTAAATGCCTTCCTACTCTAAAGTTATCTCCCATTCTCGTTGAGGGCAACGCACTTAATTGGCCGCTACCTCGATAACTAGCTTATTTTAAATACCTAACCTTCTCGTTTTCCATCATCAAGCAACTCTCTACAAAACCGAGATTTATTAACGCTCTTCAAAGTCGATTGAACTTTCTAGCAACCTACGGTTCGACTACACTCATCATTAAACTGCATACCACTTCTTACGATGGCTTTTCGGCTTAGATGGCATATCATTGAGTTATTCAAGCTCGTTTAAACCGCTCTCCTATACGCATACTTACGCGCTTTACTTACGCTTGATGGCTTTAATCTTTCTAGTCAAGCAACTTCTTCTTGCAAACCTAACTCTTCGATGCTCTAAACTTCATGCTTTCCCTCATGTGTCCAAACATCCAAGTCTCAATTTTAGACGATCATTCTATAGCCAAATCTTTCTAAAGTCTTCCTCTTGAATAAATTTCGGGACGAAATTTCCTAAAGGAGGGGAGACTGTAACGCCTCGTATTTCCAAGATTTATTATTTTTATAAAAATTCACGCTCGTTTTCTATTTCCTGAGTCGCAACTTCAATCGGATCGAAAAACGGTTTAAAATCGGAAAACTACGCGTTTTTACGCGTTTTAGCGAAACGACAACTGAACGCAATCATTTTCGAGCGCCGACGTTTAAATCGCGTGTTTAAACCTAAAAATGATATTATACCCTGTTATGTCACGTTCGGGTTCGAAAACGGGTTTCAGAACCATAACGGGCCGCGTAAAACACATGAACCGGGCCTTAGGCCTAACACACTCAAAACCCTAGCCTATATAATCCTAACCCTCTCCTTCTTCATCATTTAGAAACCCTAGCCCCCTTGTCCCTTTCTCTCTGAATTTCCGGCGACCAGAATGGATCTCCGGCGAGCTCCAGCGTTGGTCCGGCGACGACGGTTCACGGCGGCAACCCCTCTGGTAGTTCGTTTTCTGGCACACGCCGGCGAACCACCACCTCCCTCGCTCACACTCACCCCCTTCACCACCTGACTCTCACTCTCCTCTCTCCCTCTCTGCAGTGGTGTCGCTGGCCACCAATCGGGTGGCGGCGCAGCAGGGGCGGCATAGCAGCGGCGGCAGCGATGGTTCAGCAACGGCGGTGTAGCAGCGACGGCGATGGCTTAGCGATGGTGTTTTAACAGCGCCCGTGGTCTCAGACCTGGTTCAGGCCCGGTTTCAGCTGGTTCGGGTCTTGAGTTTCCAGGCAGAAGCACCACTCGCGGCGGCGGCAGGCTTGATGGCAGCAGCCGCGGCAGCAGGCTCGACGGCAGCAACACCGGCGTAAACCAGCAACATGTTCGTCTCCGAAACCTCCGGTAACCCTTTTAACTCATCCCCACTATCTTTGCTTTCTTTAAATCCTTCTAAACCCGAAATCCTTTTGTGGTTTCTCCATTTCAGGCGATGTTAGTTCGAGTTCCGGTCAGTGTCGCTTTGGGTCGGATGTTCAACGATTCCGATTTCGGTTCAGGCTGAGTTTGTCCGATTCTGTTTTGGCTTGGGCTCTTGTCGGGTCAGCTGTGGTTTCTTCGGCTCGGGTCATGAACGGTTCAACACGGCTCCGCACAGTTGGTCCGGGTCTCGGTCAAAGCAGGTTAGCGAGCAGATTCGGGTCAGCTTGGTCCATACACGTTTCGGTTCAAGTCGAACCTGGTCAAACAGTCAACACCAGTCAACAGCCGGCTCAGGTTCAACCTCGATTCAGTTCAGGTACGAGTCGCGTTTTAATCGCCTCAGTTTCGCGTTTAATTTTAGTTGGTTGATTGGGCTCGCTTTTGGTTCCATCTCGGTTCAGCAGGCTCGGGTCAAATCTGGTCAAAGCTCGGGTCATGGTCAACCTTCCGGTTTTAGTCATCACAAGTCAACAGCAGTCAACTTGGTCAACGAAAGTCAATCGGTCAACTGCTGGTCAACTGCCAAACCGAGACTTGGTAAAATATTTTAACGACACAATTTCTATTTTATTTTGATTTATCTATTGTTTCATGTATTTTAACGCGAACCGAACATTATATAAATTGTAATCGCTCAGAAAAGAAAAGATATGTATAAATATATTGCTTCGTTGATTGTTGAGTTTTGAAAACATTTAATCGACAACTAGATTGTCGGTATCGTCCAAAAACAAGGGGAAACTCTGCCCGTTTTTCGTCAAAAAGTACCAATATTTATTTATTAAATCTTTCGACAAAGTGTATATTTATTTACTAAACTTTTCGACCAAATATGCTCAACGATTATACCTTTTCGCCAAAAATACACAAATATCTATTGTACTTTCGACAAATATGCATAACTGTTATACTTTTCCGTCAGAATATATATATATATGTCTCTATTGTGTTTTGTGTCAAAATAAAGATATATCAATTATACCATTCGACAATATGTATATATCTCTCATACCTTTTGTTAGAATATATATATATATATATATATATATATATATATATTTAATCATTATTTTTGACAACATAGCGTTGTATAAACTATGATATATATGTATTCGTACATTCAACTTCAATTCAAATCCTTCACTGTAATCCCGATTATTCATACACCTTCGTTTGCCATATAAGGTGACCTCGACATCTCATTCTTCAACTCATCAACTCGTCGCGGTATTTCCAAAGAAGACTTAGCAATTTTGTGAGTACACTCGACCCACATTTGTTTATATCACTTTTTGGGTGTAACATGTTTCCATATACAAAAATCACAAACACTTAAACTTTATGAAACGCACAAACAATCCTATACACATAACTACTTGAATCGTATACTTGTTGCTTGTCTGGGGATAAACGTTGTGCTATGCTTTAGTCATTAACTATTTTTAGCCTTTGTTTGACATGCTTAGCGCTATAGGAATTCACGCATCCACCTCCATCGTGTTATTCGTGAGGTCATGTTAAAACATCGTTATTGCGTTACGGGTTTGATTATTAGCATTGCATGCCTTGATATTGCTCTTGTATAGATTTGGTTGCCATGAGGATTGTTAAAACTTTATTCATATACGTATGCTATGCTTAAACTTGTGTACTCGCCTTTGTTGCATTGACTTTATTTTAAAACATGTTACAGGATGAAGGAGATGACGCTATGAAAACAATATAGCAAGGACTAGATACACACAAATTAGACGTTAGGTTTAATATCGACGTATCAATTTTGTTATGACTTTGCAAATGTTAGGTTGTTCTTTGTTTTGTTACATTGATGTATTTGACAATTCTTACGAAATGAAATATGGTTTAATTAATTATTGTCACTTAATAGTGTTGTGAGCAATGAGCAATCTCATTTTTGTCTCATCCCGATGTTTTCGCCATCGGTTGGGGTGTTACAGGAGAAGGGGGTGGTGGCAGAGGGTTTCTGATCTGATGGGTTTCCCGATTTCTGGCGATGGGGAAGGATGGGTAGGGAAGATGGTCGTGGTGGGTGGTGATTGTGACGGTAGTGGTTGCAGGTTTTGAAATAAAATTAGGATTTTGGTAGAGAAGATGAAGATGCAGATGTTAGAGGGAGAGAGAGGAGTTGAGGGGAAGAGTGAGAGAGAGGTGTGGAATTTTGGCAATTCTTTTATCTTTTATATAATAATAATAATAATAATAATAAAAATAATAATAATAATATAATAATGGATCAAAATGGCAACTGAAAAGATTTAAATTGAATATCCCTAAAATACCCCTGGTTAAAAATGAGGTTTTTGGACGGAGTTAGGATATGTGATCAAAATGGCAACAAAAGGGAAAAGTCAGGGACCCATAGGCGAAAAAAAACTTTTTGGACTAAACGGCAAATTTGGACAAACCTCAGGGACTAAAATGGCAATTTACTTATAAAGAAATAAATTTTAAGGCTCGTATTTCCGTTGCGTCTTTGTGGTTAAAATGTGTTAGGGTCTTACAAATAAATACAAAAATTGCACGAGTTACTTAAACATGATTATGAACAATAATCCAACAACAATTTCATTAAAAAAACAAAATCAATCATTAAAATCCCCAACTCTATCTTAAACTTAAAACACCAAAATAAAAATCGGATCTTGGATATCATCTATCATTGAAACTGATAGTGGGGTTTCGTAAATCTCGAAAAGTTATGCTGAATAGACTCAAGAATTACCTTGATTGACTGATAATTGAAAGAGATATTGAGACTTGAAGTTACAAGCCCTATAAACGTTCTTGCTTAAATTCGCTAGTTGCAGAGGTTGTTTGCATAAATTAGAGATGGGATATTGCTTGTATGAGATGGAGAAATCTTTTAGAATAGATTAGGGGTGATATGGTATACGAATTTGAGTTATAAAGATTTTGAAATATTTACAACTTTAATGGTGGTATGCTTATAATAAAAATTAGAAAGTTTAAAAGTGAATCTAGACATGTTATTATCATATAGTAGTGATAGGACATGTTAGAATAATTTAGGATAGCAAATTATTACCAAAACTAAGGAGATTCGTGACTTGGAGAACAAGATGTTGAAGTGGCGTTGTTTTCGCGAAGAAGGAAGACTTCCAAGTCGACTTTGGTAGTGTAACGCTTCGCATTTCTGGACTTTCCATATTTAAAAAATGCATTCATATTTCTATTTTTAGAAACTTGTATAAGTATTTCACTTCCAACCTTGTAATCCGAGACGTTGATAATAATGGTATTCACTTTTATACATATACATGTTACATACTTGTGTTATACTAATCAATCACCGAATATGTGTTTATGCACGAAATCGAGACTCGAAATACTTGAAAATTTCAATCGTATATGCATCACACTCATACAATACTTTGTTACACCTTGAATACCTAAAAACAAGCTAAAATATAAGAAAATGACATAAAATAACCTAAAAACCAAGTTCAAGGGCTAAAAATGGACAAAATGAGAAAGTTGGAAAAACATGACCCGTCCTGCCATGCGACGGGAACATGTTGGATTGTCGCGTGGCGCGAAGAGGCACATTTTTCAACCAGATGTGTCTTGTTTGCGGATTGGACCTCTTTTCCACCTCCTTTCTTCCCAATCATTTTCCAACCTTCTTAAACCCAAACCCTAATCCCCCACTATAACTATATCACTTCCACAACTCCTCCACCCTTTACACACCTCAAAAGAACTCTTAAATCCCCATAATTCTCTCAAAATCTCCAAGTTGGGCAGACTGTACCAATTATCAAAACAGTGAGTTTTGAGCACCTTCTTATTTTCTTCATGTTTTCTTCCATCAAACTCCTTGGACAACCTCTAAAGAGGTTACACAAGGTTCACCAAGGTGTAACTAGGTGGTACATCACCTATATGAGGCTCCAAAGTCATATTTAAATTATAATTTATAAAAACTTTTCCAAACTTGTCTCGTGAAATTCATCTTATGGAATCTTGTACCAACCTTGTCCTCAATCAAACTCATGGTTGTGGGGCTTCTCTATGGTTGATTTTAAAGGAATTTAGGCTCAAAAACCTTAAGAACCTACTGCCCTAAAGGTTTCTAAACAACCTACAAAATGATGGAATCATCCAAGCTTTCAACCTTCAAATTTGAAAGACTTGAGTGTTGGCTAGGTGTGAACAATGGAAACTTTGGCTTTCCAACTATGATTCCACCACCTCACTTAGTTAGTTAACTTTTGTTTTCTTTAACCTAAGTCATCAAGTAAACTTCCTAGCAAGAAAGTGTCCAAACTACACTAAGTGTAACACCCCGATCGCGTAAATATAACAAGACGCGACGGAAATATCAGGGAGTCACGTTACAAATTGCTTAGCCACAACTGGAACTAAATTGTTTCATTATTGTTATCATTGTTTTACAGCACAAGGAGTACGACAAATTGTCTTTGTTTTAAGAAGTCTAAAGCCCGGATACATTCCTATGTGTAGTATGCTCGATCAGTCGTTAACCTGAAACATATGTGAAAAGAGACGTCAACAAACAATGTTGGCGAGTACATAGTTTTATTGGCCAAATAAATGGCAAAAGGTTTAGTATTGCAATAGGTTGTCAACTACGAGAGTTGCAAATTGTAAATTGACTCATTGAAACCAATGATTAGTAAAATGGTTTAGAATTGCAATAGAGTAACTTGATCTTGTAACTTGTGACAAAGGAGTTTTGTATATGGCAATATGATTATTACAAAGTCATTTTTATGCCTTTGAAAATTTGTGTTTTAGTCTCTATCATAACATTGAAATCGGTCATCAACTTGTGTAAGTACTATCGGAAATCCAATCAAGAATTTACAATAGTACTTGAACAGGTTTTAAGAATCTTACATATTATAAATATAAAGATTCTTCAAGGAAATTAATATAGAACATTTGAATCACATAAACATATAATCGTCAACTTGTCACATTTTCTCATCACATAGTCTTGTCACATTGCCTTGTCAGATATGCATTAAGGTACACCGAATCCATTAAGGACTTCAAATCAGTACCTTAAGCATTCCACATATATCTAACTATAAAGATAGGTAGATATAATAGGAACTAAGTTGTCATTTGTCTTGTCATATAGTATCATTGCCAAATACGCATTAAAGTACACAGAATCCATTAAGGACTACCAATTAGTACTTTAAAGATTCCACATATATCTAACTATAAAGATAGGTAGATATAAGAGGAACTAAGTTGTCATTTGTCTTGTCATATTGTATCATTGTATCACATACGCATTAAAGTCCACAGAATCCATTAAGGACTACCAATCAGTACTTTAAGCATTCCACAGATATCTAACTATAAAGATAGGTAGATATAATAGGAACTAAGTTGTCATTTGTCTTGTCATATTGTATCATTGTATCACATGATCATAATCCTAATGGTAATTCGGATAAGGCTACGAAGGGTAATACAATAAGAACACTTATATATAGGAAGTACCGCGGCGTATCCACCATGTTATTATTGTATTACTCTAGTTTCGTTATCTAAATCACCAACAATTCTACACATAAACCAATTGTTCATCGTTCATCGTTCATTGTTCATCGTAAAGTACTTCTTAGAAATCTCACTATAAAGATAGGAAGATTTAAGAGTGTACTTCAATCATCCTTTGGGAATCTAACTATGAAGATAGAAAGATCCTTCAAGGATATAGGTCCTGAAAGACCTCTTTGACTATCGTACCACCAATCATTGTGTTGCATACTTGGAAATAACACACAAAAAGCACTTAGTAAACACATACATGCCATATATTTGAGAAAAATCGATTATAATCACCCCAAAACATTTGGAAAACGTAAAAGAGAGGGGAGCAATGTACTCGCATGGAATTACAATAAAGTCCTTGTTTAAGAAGATAAACCAAGATCAAGAGTCCGTGAAATCAAGCGTGTCCTAAAAATGGTTAACAATGTAAATATCAGAACTTGAAATCGGAAGATTCGGATAGAATGAGACCTTATAAACCAAGTGAGTGTTGGAACTCATGTGATATGGTTTAATAAGTTTACATTCTGAGTTGGTAATATTTTTAAGTGCTTTTGACCCGTTAAGGTAATTTAAGCTACTTTAACGCGTCATTTGCGTAACTACGCATTCGGATGGTTAAATATTTGTTATGATAAGTCCTAATTGCAAAAATATGTTTAATATTGTTGTTACATCAGATTAGGCCAAAAAATTATCTCACGTAAGCTCTTAGTTGATTTATTAGCGAAAAGGACATTTTTGTCATTTTTAAAGAATATGGCAATCAATTATCATAACACTATGAGCATAAGGTATAACCTCAGAGGGTTATTCCCTATATATTTTGTAACATCCGTCGAAAAATGGGTTTTTCCAAAACCCGCTTCGTAATTAATCGAATATCAAGTTATAAAATTTCGTTGCGTATTTATGATTAATTGTAATTTTAAACAATACATAATCAATAAACATTTTAGAATTTAAAAACTATAATGATTAAAAAGTAAAAATAAATTAAATAAAAAAAGAAAGGAGGCTGCCGGGTTTCGAACCCGGGTCAGCCGGAAGAAACAACAAACAACACTCAACCACTCCGCCACTTGACTCATTTGTGATAAGTATTAAACAAATAACAGTTATGTTGAAACTCTAAATCAAACCCAGTGAATCAGCGCGCCCAATCCGCAGTCACCGGAAATCTCGACGATTTCGCGTGACTCCGACGGTTTCCTTTGACTAAGCGCATGTATTAACATCGACATCGGTTATAACCGATGTCAAATTCCGCGATCTCAGTCATAACCGCCGGAGAAAACCTTGACCATGAATCAAGACTCAATTCGGACTCAATTCATCATGATTCTTCCCTATAAATACACACCCAAGTCTCTGGTAATCTTTTCGCTCAAAATCGCCGGAAATATTCTGTATTGTCGGACTTTCGCCGGAAAACCGAGATATACATCAAAAGGGTAAATTTCTCGATTCTTTCGTTTTCAATCCATTGTTAGACTTATACTAACTTCAATCCTTCAACCAGAATCGGTCCCAGACGACGTTGCCGGATAATCTGCACTCGCCGGAAAATCTCTGGAAATTTCCGAAATCACGCTGTGAATTGGTACGAACATCTAAACCTTTTGATAATCCTTGTTTAGTACCTTAATTGCACAACTCATTGATCAAAACTGTCGATTGGTTCACTCAGACGGAGATCGCCAATCAGAGCCGACGCCCCCTTGCCGGAAACCTGAATTAAACACGCTGTTTTGGTACACTCTGTTCTATAATCCCGTTTACTATTACATTTCAACTGATTATAAGTTTTGATAATCAAGTTAAACAAAACAGTCGGAACTCTCTGATCTGGGTGTTTGTAAACGAAGAAGACGAAGTCAGAAAATAAGTATAAGTATAACTAAAATCACATAATCAGACGGGTTAGACACACAGTCCAGCGGTGGACTGTGTGCGCAAACAAAACAAACGTCACGAGTTCGAATCTTGCAACACACCGACTTTCCGAATTAAAACCAATTTTTTTAAATCAGAACAGGTTCCAGTATGTATATAAGATTAATATAAACCGTAAGTTAAACAGATAAGACACACAGCCCAACTGGTTGGGCTGTGCGCTTACAAATCAAGGGACCCGAGTTCGATCCGGTTTCCCTGCAACCGGTTCAACCACTTTAAATCCTTTTAATATAAATCAAATAAATTAACATTTAATTAGTATATATATATAATTAAAACATAAATATTTCGGGTTAGACACGTAGCTCAGTTGGCAGAGCTGCGTGCACGCGTACGGGAGGTCCTGGGTTCGAACCTCACTCAGTGCACACTCAGACCACAGTCCGACCGGTCAGCGGACCGGTCAACGGTCAACGAAAAGTCAAAAAAATTTTATTTTTTTTATTTATTTAATTTAAAAATCAATTAAAAATACTTAAAATAATATTTTTAAAGTTAGAAAATGACCTTAAACTCACAAAATAAATCTAAAAATCCTATTAATAAAATCCACTTATTTACCGAACCATTTCGTTATTATTTTAGGTTAGTTATTCCTCGTCGATCAAATCTCCAAACTCGTGCGCATTCAACATCACCAAACGAACGCACCCAATGTGAGTGAATCTCTACCAATTCCCCGTTTTAATCACATTTTGGGGTGTATCATGTGTCGCTTATTATTTATTACATTTAAACACTTGTGCATCCATCATATCCATGATCAAATGTGTATCCAATATGTATCAATTGTTTGTGTGGTTAATGTTTAGATTAAATTTATCATTTTCAGTACATACATCATCATTGGCTCGTCTGTTCCCCATTACCTATGAGCGGAACTGTTCCCCGTTACCTATGAGCAAACGTGGCGTTGCCAACATGCGATCGGCTCCGTTTGATTGAGCCTTGATCTCACATACATCATCATAGGCCCGTCCGTTCCCCATTACCTATGAGCGGAACGTGACGTTGCCAACATATACATTATCATTCATGTCATATACTCATGCAAGGTGGTTTGTTATTGTTTGTTTATTTACGTTTGCTCACATATGATTATTGCACAATTTTTCCATATAAATACAACAAGAAATCAATAACAAAGGTTTTTAACAAGGTTCACTCGCCTACTTTTGTTGACCCAAAATTCCCCATTTTTACACATGATACAGGTGATCCAGTTGAAGCAAGAAACATATAGGACGGCCTAGAAGAATAAATCAGTTTAAATTTTGGATTGTTTATCTAATTTTCCTTTCCTTGTATTGTATGAATTTGGCTTGAACATTTAAGTTGTAATTTGAATTTAATAAATATGAAACATTTTAGTAAACATCATGAGCTTTGGTGATAACCCAATTATGCCCCGACTCTTATTCCGCTGCGGGTCGGGGTGTGACAGATTGGTATCAGAGCCATGACTATAGGGATATAGGATAGGTTATTAGACCCTTAGAGCCTATACTATAGTTGATTAGAATTTTTAAATTGTTTATGTGTTACATGCAAAATTCATGATGTTTATATGCTTTCTGTTTATTGTTACATTCAATGTTATGCAAGCATGTTCATAAGTACATATTATTATACAATGCTCATCATGAATCATATCCTCATAACATATCATATCCATGAGAGCACACACCTCACAATTCCTATGATTTTTGCAACGATTTTTGTATTTTCAAATCACATCAAAGTGAGTTCTCATGACGGTAGTAACTGGAAGGGTACGAGTACCGGTAGTCGGAACGTCCTGTCTAGGCTTGGCATTCGTATAAATCCAAAATAAAGGACCAGTTTGCCTACCTGGGGACTAACGATGAGAGTACGAAGGACCTATTAGGCCAAAGCATGCTATACCAAACGTCGTGTGAGCTAACCCCACTTTGAGTTGTCATTGTGTTTATACCTGGACCCCTCCGACCATACATCTCGCAAACATATTTCATGGTTTTCATTCGGGTGATGCGAGTGTTAAACCGCCAACACCAATGTGAATCCTACTAAGCCAATAGTTGTGGGGCCCACATGACTACACAGGCGATGGTATGGGGGACATTGGAGGCCCAAACATGAGCAAACCCAAGACATCCTATGGATGTAGTTGCATTATTTATGATTATGTTATTTTATTACTTTTAACGACACATGACACCTAAAAACTTCTTAAACTCACTATCTTCTTATGTATGTTCCTGTAGATGTCGGCTAGGCAACTACGTGGAGGTAGAAAGTCAGGAAGGTTAAACGAACGCTTGGCCACCCAAATTGCAAAACAAATGGCCGCGGTGCTTCATGACATCGTAATTCAAGTCCAACAAGCTCTCGCCGCGAATCCCATCAACGCTCCCAACCAAGAAGACCAGAACGTCGACAACCCTCCCTCCAAAAAGTGCTCCTACAAACACTTCAAGTCCTGCGATCCCCCAAAGTATGAAGGGACCGAAGGTGTCACTACTCTCCTCCACTGGTTTGAGGAAATGGAGAACACCTTCCTCAATTGCGATTGTCCCGAGGATCGCAAGGTACGTTACGCAACCCGGAGACTGTTTGGGGTATCCCTGACCTGGTGGAACACAGAGAAGGGCAAGAGAGGAATCGAAGATGCAATGGCCTTAACATGGGAAGAGTTAAGGGAAATAATGACAAGGCGCTTCTGTCCAAGAAGCGAAATCAAAAAGTTAGAAGATGAATTCCACTCGTTAAAGCAAAAGGAAGGAGACCATACTTCCTACAACAAAAGGTTTCTAGAGTTGAACCAAATGATTCCCAACTTGTTCACCCCAGTGTACCGCTTGGTTGAACACTACATTCGAGGCCTCCCCTCGAAAATTCAAGACTCGGTTCTAAGCATTTCGCCAGCAACACTTGAAGCGCAATGGAACTAGCTATCGAACTTACCGAGAATCGCATCCGAAACGGTAAATTCAAGGAGGAGAAAAAGAAAGCCCCCATTGAGGCTCAAACTTCAAACCATTCTGGCTCCTCTTCGAAGTTTACTGGTAAAAGGAAGCGAAACACCAGAAACTTTGCGGTCACTCAAACAAACCCTCCTATCACTGCCGCACCAATCACCCAAATTGCCCCCTCAGCTGCACCATATAAAAAGCCATACTCCGGCCCATACCCAAAATGCAACCGTTGCCAATACCATCACTTTCCTGATCATCCCTGCCAACATTGCACCGGCTGTGGCCGTGCGGGTCACACCATCCAAACCTGTCTCACACTTCAGCGAACGAACCGCAATCAGCCCTCAACCCAAACCCACCATCAGATAGTGGGTCAAGCCCAACAACCTTTACTCCTACCACCTGCCCAACATGTAGCCCAATCCTACTACCAACCCAACTACCCCATGATGCAACCTATGTGGGCTTGTTACAACTGTTAGACCCAAACCACTTCAGGAACACCTGTCCACGCTTGGTGAACATCATCCATGCCCAAGCTCAAGCAAATCCAGTAAACCAGGCTAACCAAGCTCCTCCACCTGCTAGGGGAAGAGCTTTCAACATCAACGCCAATCAACCTAGGGCTGACAACAACGTGGTTAACGGTACGTTTCTCATCAATGGTAGTTATGCATCCATGTTATTTGATATCGGCGCGGATAAGAGTTTTGTGTCCTTAGAATTTGAACCCATCCTCAACCAAACTCGTGATAAACTCATGGAATCCATAACGGTAGAAGTTGCTGACGGAAAACCGTCTCACTAAACTCTATTATACGCAATTGTACTCTCACCCTAAACGATCACGATTTTCCAGTTGACCTCATTCCTATGAAGTTGGGAAGCTTCGACATTATAATTGGTATGGACTGGCTCAGTCAACATCATGCTGAAGTTGTATGCCGCGAAAGTTTATTCGCATTCCTCTTACAAACGGTCAGACTCTACGAATCTTTGGAGAAACCCCTTCGAAAGGACTCAAATTAATGTCTGTCTTCAAGCCCGAAAATATCTCCGCAAAAATTATGTTGCATTCCTAACTCATGTCGTCAAAAAGGGAACCAAGGAGAAGAAACTCGAAGACATCCCAGTAGTAAAAGATTTTCCGCAAGTTTTTCCTGACGACATTTCAGGACTTCCTCCCGTGAGAGAAGTCGAATTCCGCATTGATCTTATACCTGGAGCTACACCAGTTGCAAAATCTCCTTATAGGTTAGCCCCATCCGAAATGCAAGAGCTGGCCAGTCAACTGCAAGAGCTGACTGACAAAGGATTCATACGTCCTAGCTCATCGCCTTGGGGTGCACCTGTCCTTTTTGTGAAGAAGAAAGATGGAACTTTTCGCATGTGTATCGACTACAGAGAACTCAACAAGTTAACGGTCAAGAACCGCTACCCATTACCTCGCATCGATGATCTTCTTGACCAACTTCAAGGCGCCACCTGTTTTTCAAAAATCGACCTACGTTCTGGTTATCATCAACTCAGAGTACATGAAGAAGACGTCCCAAAGACCGCCTTCCGAACTCGTTACGGTCATTACGAATTCATGGTCATGCCATTTGGATTAACCAACGCCCCAGCTGTATTCATGGATCTAATGAATAGGGTATGCAAACCCTATCTCGACCGTTTTGTCATAGTCTTCATCGACGACATCCTCATCTACTCAAAGTCTAAATCTGATCATGAACGACACCTTCGACTCATCTTACGCTCTTAAGGAATGAAAAGCTCTACGCCAAATTCTCCAAATGTGAATTCTGGTTAAAAGAGGTACAATTCCTTGGTCATGTCGTCAATGACAAGGGAATACATGTTGACCCCACAAAGATCAAAGCAGTACAAGAATGGCAAGCGCCACGTACCCCTACCGAGGTAAGATCATTTCTTGGTTTGGCTGGTCACTATCGCCGCTTCATTTCAAATTTCTCCCGTATTGCTGTACCACTCACGGCTTTGACTCATAAAGGAAAACCCTTCATATGGGGACCGAAATAAGAAGAAGCCTTCCAAACCCTTAAGCAAAAGCTTTGTGACGCGCCTATCCTCACACTCCCCGAAGGTTGCGATGACTTTGTGGTATATTGCGACGCATCAGGGCAAGGACTAGGCTGTGTATTAATGCAAAGGGGAAAAGTGATAGCCTATGCTTCTAGGCAACTCAAAGTTCATGAGAAGAACTACACCACCCACGACCTGGAACTTGGAGCCGTTGTGTTCGCTCTCAAGATATGGAGACATTACCTCTATGGTACCAAGTGTGAAATATACACTGACCACAAGAGCCTCCAACATATCTTTAACCAAAAGGAGTTGAATATGAGGCAACGAAGATGGGTCGAACTTCTTAATGACTACGACTGTGAAATTCAGGTATCATCCTGGCAAGGCAAACGTGGTGGCCGATGCGCTCAGTCGAAAAGGTTATGCGAACTCCATTCGTCTTCTATGTTCGCAAATCATAACCGACATCAAAGATCGAATCCGAGAAGCTCAACATGTTTCTATAACAGAAAACGACGTACGCAATGAGCTATCTTGTGGAGCAGAACTTAAAATCGAAACCAAATCCGACGGTATTCTGTACTATCTAGATCGCAATGGATTCCCGATCACAATAACCTTCGTGAATTCCTTATGGATGAGGTGCACAAAACACGGTACTCTGTACACCCAGGAGCCGACAAGATGTATCAAGACCTTCAATACACCTACTGGTGGCCTGGCATGAAAAAGGATATTGCTGTTTTTGTTTCCAAGTGCCTTACCTGTTCTAAAGTAAAAGCTGAACATCAAAGACCTTCAGGACTTCTAACCCAACCTGAAATACCTGTATGGAAGTGGGAAAACATAACCATGGACTTCATTACCGGGTTACCTCGCACCTCTAGTGGGTATGACACTATATGGGTAATCATTGATCGTCTCACAAAATCAGCTCACTTCATTCCAATTCGCGAGGACTTCAAGAACGAGAAGTTAGCTCGTATCTATATCAGCGAGATCGTAAGCCGTCATGGTGTACCTTTAAGCATCATTTCAGATCGTGATGGTCGTTTCACTTCACGAACATGGCAAGCCGTACAAGCCGCTTTGGGTACACGATTAGACCTCAGTACCGCTTTTCATCCTCAAACTGATGGACAATCTGAACGCACCATCCAAACTCTTGAAGACATGCTTCGAGCATGTGTCATAGACTTCAAAGGGAATTGGGACGCTCATCTACCATTAGTGGAATTTTCGTACAACAACAGCTATCATTCAAGTATCGGCATGGCACCTTTCGAAGCTTTATATGGTCGTAAGTGCCGATCACCAATATGTTGGCACGAAATTGGAGAAGCACAAATCACCGGTCCAGAATTAATCAAGAAACAACAGACAAGATCCATCAAATTCGAAACAATCTTCTAGCGGCACAAAGTCGTCAAAAGAGTTATGCAGACAAACGACGAAAGCCCTTGGAGTTTAACATTGGTGACCAAGTACTTTTAAAAGTATCACCGTGGAAGGGAGTGGTTCGTTTTGGCAAAAGGGCAAGCTAGCACCACGCTACGTAGGACCTTTCAAGATACTCGAAAGAGTAGGACCTGTAGCATACAAGCTTGACCTACCAGAAGAGCTCAACAGAATTATCCCACATTCCACGTATCAAACTTGAAGAAGTGCCTCACCGATGAAAACCTCCATATTCCTCTAGAAGACATTCAAGTCGATGAATCTATGCATTTCATTGAAAGACCAGTAGAAATTATGGACTTCGGAGAGAAGCGTTTAAGACGGAGTCGTATTCCAATTGTCAGGGTATGCTGGGAGTCGAAACGAGGACCTGAGTTTACTTGGGAACGTGAAGACTCAATACGCGAGAAATACCCACATCTTTTTCCTGTTACCACTACTACTTAAATTTCGGGACGAATTTTCTAAAAGTAGGGGATACTGTAACATCCGTCAAAAAACGGGTTTTTCCAAAACCCGCTTCGTAATTAATCGAATATCAAGTTATAAACTTTCGTTGCGTATTTATGATTAATTGTAATTTTAAACAATACATAATCAATAAACATTTTAGAATTTAAAAACTATAATGATTAAAAAGTAAAAATAAATTAAATAAAAAAAGAAAGGAGGCTGCCGGGTTTCGAACCCGGGTCAGCTGGAAGAAACAACAAACAACACTCAACCACTCCGCCACTTGACTCATTTGTGATAAGTATTAAAACAAATAACAGTTATGTTGAAACTCTAAATCAAACCCAGTGAATCAGCGCGCCCAATCCGCAGTCACCGTAAATCTCGACGATTTCGCGTGACTCCGACGGTTTCCTTTGACTAAGCGCATGTATTAACATCGACATCGTTATAACCGATGTCAAATTCCGCGATCTCAGTCATAACCGCCGGAGAAAACCTTGACCATGAATCAAGACTCAATTCGGACTCAATTCATCATGATTCTTCCCTATAAATACACACCCAAGTCTCTGGTAATCTTTTCGCTCAAAATCGCACAAATTCTCGAAGAAATTTCACTCGCCGGAAATATTCTGTATTGTCGGACTTTCGCCGGAAAACCAAGATATACATCAAAACGGTAAATTTCTCGATTCTTTCGTTTTCAATCCATTGTTAGACTTATACTAACTTCAATCCTTCAACCAGAATCGGTCCCAGACGACGTTGCCGGATAATCTGCACTCGCCGGAAAATCTCAGGAAATTTCCGAAATCACGTTGTGAATTGGTACGAACATCTAAACCTTTTGATAATCCTTGTTTAGTACCTTAATTGCACAACTCATTGATCAAAACTGTCGATTGGTTCACTCAGACGGAGATCGCCAATCAGAGCCGACGCCCCCTTACCGGAAACCTGAATTAAACACGCTGTTTTGGTACACTCTGTTCTATAATCCCGTTTACTATTACATTTCAACTGATCATAAGTTTTGATAATCAAGTTAAACAAAACAGTCGAAACTCTCTGATCTGGGTGTTTGTAAACGAAGAAGACGAAGTCAGAAAATAAGTATAAGTATAATAAAATCACATAATCAAACGGGTTAGACACACAGTCCAGCGGTGGACTGTGTGCGCAAACAAAACAAACGTCACGAGTTCGAATCTTGCAACACACCGACTTTCCGAATTAAAACCAATTTTTTTAAAACAGAATCAGAACAGGTTCCAGTATGTATATAAGATTAATATAAACCATAAGTTAAACAGATAAGACACACAGCCCAACTGGTTGGGCTGTGCGCTTACAAATCAAGGGACCCGAGTTCGATCCGGTTTCCCTACAACCGGTTCAACCACTTTAAATCCTTTTAATATAAATCAAATAAATTAACATTTAATTAGTATATATATATAATTAAAACATAGAATATTTCGGGTTAGACACGTAGCTCAGTTGGCAGAGCTGCGTGCACGCGTACGGGAGGTCCCGGGTTCGAACCTCACTCAGTGCACACTCAGACCACAGTCCGACCGGTCAACGGATCGGTCAACGGTCAATGGTCAACGAAAAGTCAAAATTTTTTATTTTTTTATTTATTTATTTAATTTAAAAATCAATTAAAAATACTTAAAAATAAATTATTTTTAAAAAATCCACTTATTTACCGAACCATTTCGTTATTATTTTAGGTTAGTTATTCCTCGTCGATCAAATCTCCAAACTCGTGCGCATTCAACATCACCAAACGAACGCACCCAATGTGAGTGAATCTCTACCATTCCCCGTTTTAATCACATTTTGGGGTGTATCATGTGTCGCTTATTATTTATTACATTTAAACACTTGTGCATCCATCATATCCATGATCAAATGTGTATCCAATATGTATCAATTGTTTGTGTGGTTAATGTTTAGATTAAATTTATCATTTTTAGTACATACATCATCATAGGCTCGTCTGTTCCCCATTACCTATGAGCGGAACTGTTCCCCATTACCTATGAGCGGAACGTGATAACGATCGGCTCCGTTTGATTGAGCCTTGATCTCACATACATCATCATAGGCCCGTCCGTTCCCCATTACCTATGAGCGGAACGTGACGTTGCCAACATATACATTATCATTCATGTCATATACTCATGCAAGGTGGTTTGTTATTGTTTGTTTATTTACGTTTGCTCACATATGATTATTGCACAATTTTTCCATATAAATACAACAAGAAATCAATAACAAAGGTTTTTAACAAGGTTCACTCGCCTACTTTTGTTGACCCAAAATTCCCCATTTTTACACATGATACAGGTGATCCAGTTGAAGCAAGAAACATATAGGACGGCCTAGAAGAATAAATCGGTTTAGATTTTGGATTGTTTATCTAATTTTCCTTTCCTTGTATTGTATGAATTTGGCTTGAACATTTAAGTTGTAATTTGAATTTAATAAATATGAAACATTTTAGTAAACATCATGAGCTTTGGTGATAACCCAATTATGCCCCGACTCTTATTCCGCTGCGGGTCGGGATGTAACATATTTATGGTCACAAATATGAATTTGGTCGGGTCCGAAGATCCACCAAACGGGTCAGATTCGAAAGTCAAAGCGGTGGTCCAACCGTTCAACTTTTCGACTCTAAACAAGCACTACAATGAGAGTGATGATTTAGACATGTTGACATGTCTAAATAAATTTATAAAAGAGTTTTGGCATCAAAACAAACTGTTTTGACACCCGGAATTAGATCCATAAAATCGCATTTTGACCGAAGCTTTGACTTGTTAAAAAGACTAATAATGGTGATAATTAGTAGGCATGATCAATAGGGATCATAACCATATTGATTATCATCATATTACAAGGTTCAAATGGATTTTATATTGATCAATTCATGATCAAATCTGGAAGTCAAACAAAAGACAAATTTTGTGACTTTTAATCCATTTAAACTACAAAAACTGAACAAGACATGAGTAGAACACTTAAAAACACCAAAGGAATGATCAAAGACCCGAGAAATAGCTCCAAGATGGTTGTAAATTCGGATTTGTAGCTGATTAGTGCAAGAAGGTGACTAAAAGCTCAAAAATGATCATGAACATGGTATTTATAATGATACAAAGGTGTTCAAGATCATGCCAAGTGTTATGGCAATGATTTAGGATGTTAACAAGTGTGTGGGAGGTGTTAGAAACAGGTTAAAGGGTGGAAAATTCGGGATAGGTGGCAAAATTTGCGAATTGGTGGCAAGGAAATGAGTTGGGAGGCTGCCAGCTAAACTTTCTGGAAAAACAGGGGCGTCGCCACGCGCAACGGGTAACCCCTTTGAGCGTCGCGCTACACCTAGCTCCCATGTTCAGTTCTGAAGTTTCAAAATTGGCAGAACAGGTCCCTGCACGTGTTTCGTCGTGTTTCGGGCACTTCTAACACTCGTTAACCTCATTTCAAAGTTCCATAAGGACGTTAAAGTATAGGGAACTTTGAATGTATTCAAAAATGTTCCGTAAGTTGGTTTGTTTGGTCGTACGATCACGGTTTTCGGTTAATTACGACGAAAATCGAAACGAACGTGTGCGTGACCGTAAATGCGTAACGAACGGATTTTTCGCATTCCAATCAATAACATATAATATATTTATGATTAGAAAAATATTTTGGATGTCCGTACATGTCCCGGTTATCGAATTACGCAAAAAGGCATAGTTTCACGAAATTTACAAAATAGCCCCTGAAGTTACAAAAGTGTAATTTTGCCATACCGAAGCCCTCAAAACTTATTTCTTAGTTATGAAAAAGGTAATTAAGGTATGTTAGGCTTGTGTTCTTATTCCGGAGTGTACGTCGCTACAAGAATCGACATACTTTCACAGTTTGTCATATTTAGTCCCTGTGATCGAATAGGCTTGTTTCTTGACATACTAACCCTTCAAAACTTATTTCTAAGTTACGTGAAGGATATTTAGAGTATGTTTGACTTGTGTAATTGCTCCGAATTGTATGTTGCATTAAACGGGCTACGTTTATGCAGCAGTTTGCGACTTCGCTTCTAGAAGAGGCTTAAGGGTTTGACCTAGAACAAGGACTGAATTTATCAAATTGTTTTTGAATATAAACTTGTTTTGAATTTGTAAAATGATTAAAATGTCTCAGATGTCACAGTCTCCCCTACTTTAGGAAATTTCGTCCCAAAATTTATTCGAAGGAGACCGTAGAGTGTGTTGGAAACAATTGAATGATAACAAAGCTCGAGATTTCAAAGATACGGAGCATCATTTGGTGTTGGGATTGTTTGGGGGGATCCAAAGCATAATCGTATTATTCAAAGTATCTCAAGGTATCCAAAACCTTTAGAACTTTTGAATCTTTCAAGCGTCATCGAGTGTATAAAAATGGCATTATGTTATACTAGGTCTTTAGTGTAAATCCTAACAACAGAGGGGTGTACATTCAAGGCTGGCCATACGTACACGGTTTCTAACGTCCCACGAGGTACATCCCATGTACCATGAGCATCCCATGCATAGGAGACGGGTCAACATACCTATGGTATCAAGGTCGTCACCTTTAACACCATAATATACTCCCGGTCGGCTCACAAAGAGTTAATGAATGTACTCACTAATCGTCCTTGTATCCAATAACCAAATAACAAATAGTCACATAATCACATAATGGTCCAAGATAACATAAAACCATCAAGCAATCCTGGTAACGTTCCGAAGAATAACACAATAAGAACACTTATATATAGGAAGTACCATCGGCGTATCCACCGTGGTCTTATTGCGTCATACCCTTCCCGTTACCTAACTACTCTAGATTTTATGCCACCATATTAACAAGGCTTACTATGATTCTCATGTGTCAATCCCCATATTTAAGTGTGCACCCATAATTACGCGTTTTGCCACATGGTCCACATAGCTCCTCTTGTTAAGTAAAGGAAACAGATAATAAGGTCGAGATAGCAACTAAAACAAATGATCATTGTCATAACATAACATCTCAATCTAACAAACAGTGTCACAACATAGTATCTAAATCAAATAATCATTGTCACAACACAATATTTATCGAATTAGATTATGTTTCATACTAGCAATGACAACACTACTTGTTTTGCATACCACAAAAGTAGTAGCAAGTATTTCATTCTAGTACAACTATTAATATATGTCTCACACTAACCATACTGGTGGTGTGCATCATATACTAAGCATGAATTGTTATAGTCAATGTAGGTATGTCGTAAAATGTCTTGAAATCATGCTAGGTATGCTAAGTCAACATACCTAAGCAAAATTTGTGTTTGTAATCGTGCACTCAGTATGTTAGGCCGACATACGAAGCAAAATGTATTTGTAATCATATACTATACATGATAGATAAACAACCACTTATGTAATGAAAACAAAAATAGTAGTGATAAGCACATAGTATTTGTAGAGATTGTCTTGCAGAACTTGTATGAATGCACCAATGCACAATCATAGTGTACTAAACTTACTAATTTAGTTCTTAATAAAGAACAGAATCCTCGAAGTTTGGTATACATTAGTAAATTACACATAGTGTAATTACTTTGAAATTTGTACAAATAACAAGAACGAAGGGAAACTTCTTGAGATTTATATTGTAATTAGAAAATAAAGTTGAAACATGTACATTGTTCTTAGGTAATAAACAGGAATGTAAAAACTCAAATGATCATTAGTGCTTGACCATCAACTTGAGCTTCACTGACATTGTATACTTGTCCATTTGTGTTAGCAAGCTTAGGGCAGTTTCGCTTGAAATGATTTAAGTCACCGCAATTTAAAGATGCTCCAGCTGGATATCGAGGGCGTGCCCGAGTAGGGGTAGCTTGGTTTTGGATGCGACAGGTCGCAGCCAGATGTCCAAGAAGGCCACAAGTCGTACACTGGCGGCACGGAGAATTTGTTGGGTGGTGATAGTTGCAATGATTGCACCGAGGATGTTTCCCACGATAGATACCCCTAACGGGCACTGAGTTAAGTGGGATTGGTGCAGGAATCGCAAAATTCTTTGAAGTCTTACGCTTCTTGGAATTATTGGAATGTCCACCCTTGGTTTCCTTTGTTTTCCCTTGTGTAGACTCAACAGTTCATTTCTTGTCTCCCTTTCGAAAAAGTTTCCCTTTCCTAACTTGGGAGTCAGTTAGGGTAGCGGCTAACTCCTTAGCCTCCCTAAGCGTTGTAGGTTGGCTGCCAGTGACAATGTCTTGGACTGGATCAGGTAGACCATCAATGTATTTCTCAATGGCCCGATCCAATGGTGTAACCATAGTGGGGCAGAGTAGGCTTAACTGTTCAAACCGGTCAGTGTAGGCATGATTCTCCCCACTAACTTGTTTAAGGTGATAAAATTCGTTTTCAAGTGCCCTTATTTCGCTTCGTGGGCAGAATTCTCTCAACATAAGGTCTCTGAATTCTTCCCACGTTTGTGCCATAGCTATTTTTGCACCTCTGTCTCTCATGATTCCGTTCCACCAAGTGAGTGCTCTCTTTTGGAAAACACTCGAGGCAAACTCTACTTTGCGCTCACTAGGACATTGAACATGGCGGAATGTGCTTTCTATACTCTCAAACCAATGTAGGGGCCTAGTTGCTCCTTCAGACCCATTAAACTTGAGTGGTTTAGCAGAGTTGAATTGTTTGTAGTTACATGGCGTAAGAACATTGTTGTTGTTGTTGTTATTGTTTTGATTGACTTGGGTCACAATGTCTGGAGTAGAGCAGCCAAAAGCTGAGCGATCATTGCCGCCATTTCAGCGTACCAAGTGTCGTCACGGTGAGGAGGCATCTTTTGTAGAAATAACTGTAGCAAAATCAAATAAGTAAGATATCATGAAATTGTTATTAGTTTTAAAGCACCATAGTTGAGTTTTTGACTTGTTAATTGTTCAAATATCTTGTTTCTTGAATTTTAGAAAAATAATGTTGGAGAATTTTGTTCTGAAAAATTGCTTGAAATTAAACTTTCGTTATATTTTTGGATGCGAAAATACAAACCAAATTAATGGTCTGCGTTTAAAAATTCGTTATTCTTTAAAAAAATATTATTTTTTAAGATAAAGATATTTTTAGCCAAATTTTAAAATAAGGAAATCTTTGTGAATAAATTTTGAAAATTCTCATCCAAATAATAAAATTTTGAAAATTTGGAACATGAAAGATAATAGTTGAAAATGAAGTAGGATTGTAAAGTGTCGAGAAATGAAAGGTAATTTGTTTCGAATATGTTGATTGTAGTTGTAACATATTACCAAAATGTAACATGTCAGAGTAGTGTCACAAAGGTAGAAATGTCTAAGGTTTGTTCGACTTGGTCATAGCGGATGGGTTTTCATAATGTTTCGAGAAGACATGCCTTAGCCTATAAGTGGACACTCACCCCAAGAGTTCCCAGTTAAGAGTGACTGGTCCGATTAAATGGATATGTACGAACACTCTAGTCTGAGACAGAAAACTCGGGGTACAGGCATCCACCCTTCAAGATTGCACATGTTCACATTATTAAAAACCCAAGATTTCGATGAAAAATGTTTGAGACTAAAACATTTTGAGAAATCTTTGATAATTGTTCGAGATAAATAAGTTGGGTAATATCTTGAAGAAAACCTTTGAGAAAACATTTTAAGAAGTATTCCAATGAAAATGTTTTGAGAAAAATATTTTGAGGAATACATTAAGGCATAGAGCCTAAGGATTCAGGATAAACCATCTAAGGATAGATGATTTGTGAATCATAAAGTAGTTGTGGCACGAGTAAGGATGAGGATTAGGATAAGAATCCTAAGTCTACTCAAGTTCGGGTCCCTAGAAAGGTTATAGACTAGGTTATAGGCATTCTAATAATCTAATTCCCTATAACCAGTGCTCTGATACCAATCTGTAACACCCCGATCGCGTAAATACAACAAGACACGGCGGAAATATCAGGGAGTCATGTTACAAATTGCTCAGCCACAACTGGAACTAAATTGTTTCATTATTGTTATCATTGTTTTACAGCACAAGGAGTACGACAAATTGTCTTTTGTTTTAAGAAGTCTAAAGCCCGGATACATTCCTATGTGTAGCATGCTCGATTAGTCGTTAACCTGAAACATATGTGAAAAAGAGACGTCAACAAACAATGTTGGCGAGTACATAGTTTTATTGGCCAAATAAATGGCAAAAGGTTTAGTATTGCAATACTTTGTCAACTACGAAAGTTGCAAATTGTAAATTGACTCATTGAAACCAACGATTAGTAAAATGGTTTAGAATTGCAATAGAGTAACTTGATCTTGTAACTTGTGACAAAGGAGTTTTGTTTATGGCAATATGATTATTACAAAGTCATTTTTATGCCTTTGCAAATTTGTATTTTAGTCTCTATCATAACATTGAAATCGGTCATCAACTTGTGTAAGTACTATTGGAAATCCAAACAAGAATTTACAATAGTACTTGAACATGTTTTTAAGAATCTTACATATTATAAATATAAAGATTCTTCAAGGAAATTAATATAGAACATTTGAATCACATAAACACATAATCGTCAACTTGTCACATTTTCTCGTCACATAGTCTTGTTACATTACCTTGTCAGATATGCATTAAGGTACACCAAATCCATTAAGGACTTCAAATCAGTACCTTAAGCATTCCACAAATATCTAACTATAAAGATAGGTAGATATAATAGGAACTAAGTTGTCATTTGTCTTGTCATATAGTATCATTGCCAAATACGCATTAAAGTACAGAATCCATTAAGGACTACCAATTAGTAGTTTAAAGATTCCACAGATATCTAACTATAAAGATAGGTAGATATAAGAGGAACTAAGTTGTCATTTGTCTTGTCATATTGTATCATTGTATCACATACGCATTAAAGTACACAGAATCCATTAAGGACTACCAATCAGTACTTTAAACATTCCACAGATATCTAACTATAAAGATAGGTAGATATAATAGGAACTAAGTTGTCATTTGTCTTGTCATATTGTATCATTGTATCACATGATCATAATCCTAATGGTGATTCGGATAAGGCTACAAAGGGTTATACAATAAGCACACTTATATATAGGAAGTACCAGCGGCGTATCCACCATGTTCTTATTGTATTACTCTAGTTTCGTTATCTAAATCACCAACAATTCTACACATAAACCAATTGTTCATCGTTCATTGTTCATCGTAATGTACTTCTTAGAAATCTCACTATAAAGATAGGAAGATTTAAGAGTGTACTTCAATCATCCTTTGGGAATCTAACTATGAAGATAGAAAGATCCTTCAAGGATATAGGTCCTGAAAGACCTCTTTGACTATCGTACCACCAATCATTGTGTTGCATAATTGGAAATAACACACAAAAAGCACTTAGTAAACACATACATGCCATATATTTGAGAAAAATCGATTATACACGTATGAATCACCCCAAAACATTTGGAAAACGTAAAAGAGAGGGGAGCAATGTACTCGCCTGGAATTACAATAAAGTCTTTGTTTAAGAAGATAAACCAAGATCAAGAGTCCGTGAAATCAAGCGTGTCCAAAAAATGGTTAACTATGTAAATATCAGAACTTGAAATCGGAAGACTCGGATAGAATGAGACTTTATAAACCAAGTGAGTGTTGGAACTCATGTGATATGGTTTAATAAGTTTACATTCTGAGTTGGTAAGATTTTTAAGTGCTTTTGACCCATTTTGACACGTTAAGGTAGTTTAAGCTACTTTAACGCGTCATTTGCGCAACTACGCATTCGGATGGTTAAATATTTGTTATGATAAGTCCTAATTGCAAAAATATGTTTAATATTGTTGTTACATCAGATTGAATGCTAAAACATTATCTCACATAAGCTCTTAGTTGATTTATTAGCGAAAAGGACATTTTGGTCATTTTTAAAGAATATGACAATCAATTATCATAACATTATGACCATAAGGTCTAACCTCAGAGGGTTATTCCCTATATATTTATGGTCACAAATATGAATTTGGTCGGGTCCAAAGATCCACCAAACGGGTCAGATTCGAAAGTCAAAGCGGTGACACCCGGAATTAGATCCATTGCAAAATGCGCAAAAATCGCATTTTGACCGAAGCTTTGACTTGTTAAAAAGACTAGAAATGGTGATAATTAGTAGGCATGATCAATAGGGATCATAACTATCTTGATTATCATCATATTACAAGGTTCAAATGGATTTTATATTGATCAATTCATGATCAAATCTGGAAGTCAAACAAAAGTCAAATTTTGTGACTTTTAATCCATTTAAACTACAAAAATTGAACAAGACATGAGTAGAACACTTAAAAACACCAAAGGAATGATCAAAGACCCGAGAAATAGCTCCAAGATGGTTGCAAATTCGGATTTGTAGCTGATTAGTGCAAGAAGGTGACTAAAAGCTCAAAAATGATCATGAACATGG
The DNA here is from genome assembly GCA_947069175.1 of Scalesia atractyloides. Classification (NCBI taxonomy): domain Eukaryota; kingdom Viridiplantae; phylum Streptophyta; class Magnoliopsida; order Asterales; family Asteraceae; genus Scalesia; species Scalesia atractyloides. Next base: position 20,261,186 of record CAMTDV010000024.1, on the reverse strand, counting down.
TATTTATAATGATCCAAAGGTGTTCAAGATCATGCCAAGTGTTATGGCAATGATTTAGGATGTTAACAAGTGTGTGGGAGGTGTTAGAAACAGGTTAAAGGGTGGAAAATTCGGGATAGGTGGCAAAATTTGCGAATTGGTGGCAAGGAAATGAGTTGGGAGGCTGCCAGCTAAACTTTCTGGAAAAACAGGGGCGTCGCCACGCGCAACGGGTAACCCCTTTGAGCGTCGCGCTACACCTAGCTCCCATGTTCAGTTCTGAAGTTTCAAAATTGGCAGAACAGGTCCCTGCACGTGTTTCGTCGTGTTTCGGGCACTTCTAACACTCGTTAACCTCATTTCAAAGTTCCATAAGGACGTTAAAGTATAGGGAACTTTGAATTATTCAAAAATGTTCGGAGGTTGGTTTGTTTGGTCGTACGATCACGGTTTTCGGTTAATTACGACGAAAATCGAAACGAACGTGTGCGTGACCGTAAATGCGTAACGAACGGATTTTTCGCATTCCAATCATAACATATAATATATTTATGATTAGAAAAATATTTTGGATGTCCGTACATGTCCCGGTTATCGAATTACGCAAAAAGGCATAGTTTCACGAAATTTGCAAAATAGCCCCTGAAGTTACAAAAGTGTAATTTTGCCATACCGAAGCCCTCAAAACTTATTTCTAAGTTATGAAAAAGGTAACTAAGGTATGTTAGGCTTGTGTTCTTGTTCTGGAGTGTACGTCGCTACAAGAATCGACATACTTTCGCAGTTTGTCTATTTAGTCCCTGTGATCGAATAGGCTTGTTTCTTGACATACTAACCCTTCAAAACTTATTTCTAAGTTATGTGAAGGATATTTAGAGTATGTTTGACTTGTGTAATTGCTCCAACTGTATGTTGCGTTAAACGGGTTACGTTTATGCAGCAGTTTGCGACTTCGCTTCTAGAAGAGGCTTAAGGTTTTGACCTCGAACAAGGACTGAATTTATCAATTGTTTTTTAATATAAACTTGTTTTGAATTTGTAAAATGATTAAAATGTCTCAGATGTCACACTAAGTCTCCAAACATTTGCCATGATTGGAATTAGGTGTGTTTAGAAAAAACCGTAACCAAATAAAAACCGTAAACCGAACCGTAACATAACCCAATAAACCAATCCGAACAACGAATTCGGTTTTTGTTTTTGTTTCTAACCGAAACCGAATTGTGAATATGGTTTTTGGTTCGTTTTTGGATCCACATTTTTGTTTATTTGGTTTATGCGGTTTATTTGGATAACCCGAATAAACCTTAATTTAATTAATTATTAAATTAAAATAATAATGTTTAATAAACTATATACAATTTATTAGCCCAAAATACTAAGTTTAATATCTAAGTATATGTATCCCCATGGTTTCATCGAATGTTGTTCAACATGTTTATTTTTAAATTTTCTTCATTTTATGTATGCAAGTTCACCCGAGTTGGAGAAAGACGCATGTTTGAAGATTATTTATGTTTTATGCCATTAGACTTGTTGACTAGTTATAGTTTCTATGATCTATGTTTTGAAGTTTTAACTTTGTGGTTGTGTGTAACAACTATTTTATGGAATGTATGTTTATTTTGCTTTGTCTTTTATTTATATGTTGTTAGGTTTAAATTAGTTGTTGATTTGATGTTCGAAAGTTAGAACACAAACATTAATATAAATTAGTAAAAAAAGTACTTAGATATAATTTGGTTAAATATGGATTATTTGGTTTCTAACCGAAACCAAACCGAATTTGGTTTGGTTTGGTTGGTTTGCATATTCTAATTTGGTTTGGTTTGGTTTTTTGTTTGGGGTACAAAATTTTGAAAACCGAATAAAACCGAACCAAATAAACCATAAACCGAACCGATGAACACCCCTAATTGGAATGCACTAGTCTAGTTTGAGTTTCACTTGGTTACTTGGTGATTTAGATGATTAGTTGTTTGTACATTATTTATTTCATTCATGATCAACCGAAATCATCAACTAAGTTGATGATTTTGTGTTTTGATGAATCCATACAAGCCAGCACGTTGCTTACCAATTTTATAGTTGGCATTTTTTAAGAATGTTTTTAAGGTGATAACAATTGAGATTTACCAATTTTATAGTTGACATTTTTAGGAAAGTTTTGAAGGTGATACCAATTGAGATAACATGGACTTTGACTTGTTTAGAGACTTGCATCTACACTTATGTGGTTGTTTGTTTAGTTGTAGACATTTGTGTAGAACGCATGTCGTGACACATCTTGAATAAAGGCGTTTTTAATATTTCTTTTGTATTAATGTGTAGACCGTGGTGTTCATGCGTTTTCCGCCTTAAAAGGGGTGTGACATGTATGATGGTCAACACTGCGTGAAGAAGGGGTGGTGGCGATGAAGTAGAGAAGGAGGGCTTGTAACCTTTAAAGTTTTAAATTAACCCTGTACTCAATTATATAGTCCTAAAAAACTTAGGGAACAAATTATGGGTTTTAATTCAATTCTTATTTAATTAAAATTTTATAATTATTCCATAATTATTAAGTAATTGATTAATTTAATATATATACAATTATGATAGAACGTGATATATATTTATTTAAATCTTAAACTAGGGTAAGATCAAATAAAAGTTGATTTTGTCTAAATAGGATGAGAAGAATTTTTAACTATTCATTTTTCAAATTAATGGTTAAGATGATATTGTATGGAAAAAGTGAAGTGTAAGGGTATCTTGAGAAAATCCTATGTATTGACTTTCTCTCTCCACATACAAGTCACATGTATATTTCACCATCATTTTTTAAACGTTCATAATTTTTTATATTATTTTATAATATTTCACCATAAAATCGAGCGTCTTTTATCTTTAATTTAAGCACCATATTGCTATATAATATATGACGACTAAAAAACCCACAAAAACGTGTTGTATTTCTATGTTTTATAACAATTTTTGTGCTGAATTTTTTTACTACGTTTTTGTGCTATATTTTTTGTGTTAAAAACTTTTGTCTTAAATTTTTTTTTGAATTTTTTGTGCAGGATTTTTTGTACTAGATTTTTTGTGCTAGATTTTTTTGTACTATATTTTTTTGTGCTAAATTTTTGGTACTAGATTTTTTGTTGTATTTTTTAGAAAACAAAAGGGATGCCAAATGTCATTTTCACACTCCTATTTACAAGGACAAAATGTTTTAGACCGTGAGATATGGTGGGGCTTGGGTTGGGGGCATGGTGCGACACGTGGAGTATGGGGCACCCAAGACCAAAAGTCAATTTAAAGGGGTATGGTGGGGCGTGGCTGGGGTGGCGTGGCCAAGCCACATCATAATTATATATATATATATATATATATAAAACCATTATAAACTACAAATTTTATTTTAAAAAAAGGTTGTCACATAAAGATAAAGAATAATTAAAAAAAACATAGTATCAAAATAAAAACAATCATTCTTCGTTTGAATCGTCGTCTTCGTCAGAGTCGAACCCAGGAATCATTGAAACATGGTCCATTAAATCAGATCGAAGGTTGTGATGTATATCCCTTGACTTCATCATAAATTTGTTTATTGATTTATCTTCGTCTGTAACGGCTACGTTATCTGGTTGGGGATCATCGTCAGCATAGTAGGTAATGACCGCACGACCTTCATCCTCCAAAATCATGTTGTGAAGAAAGATGCATGCGTACATCACGTTTCCAATCTGATCCTTGTCCCATAGTCGACAAGGCATTGCCAAAATTCGCCACGTTTTCTTCAAAACACCGAACGCTCGCTCCATGCCTTTACGTGCAGCCATTTGGACCCTGTTAAGCTTTAATCTCTTTGGATCTAGGGTACCGTGTTTTGTGAACAATTTTACCAAAACCCCCCACTCCGGGTAAATCCCATCAACTAGGTAGTACCCATACATGTACTCAACCCCATTTACTAAGAAACTTCCTTTGGGTCCTATATCATTTACCCGATCATTCAAAAGGGCGAGTGGTTTATGATGGTAATATCGTTATGTGAACCTGGCATACCGAAGAACGCATGCCATATCCAAAGATCTTGGGACGCAACCGCTTCAAGCATGATGGTTGGCATTCCGTGATATCCACTTGTGTGAGCACTTTGCCATGCGGTTGGACAAAGTTCCCAAGGCCATTTCATACAATCTAAACTACCTAGCATCCCGGGTAGCCCATGATAATCACGTGATATTCCAATATTTGTTGCATATCACTGAACGACGGGTTTCTCAATATCTTTTTTATAAACTTCTAAAATACACGAGCAAAAGCTGTGAAGACTTTCTCTAGCTACACGTGTCGACATTTTTAAATAATCGTCCACAATGTCCGAACTATTGCCATACGCTAATTGTCTAAGTGCGGCCGTGACCTTTTCCCACGTACTAAATCCTAATTGGCTGGTTACATCCTTTTTTTGTTGGAAAAAATCAAACTTCTCGTCAAGATCCTTAGATATCCTTAAAAATAAGTTTCTACTCATACGAAAACGACGCCTAAACATTTTTTCATCAAACTTAGGTCCGGCTGAGAAATAATCGCTTACCAAGAAATTGTTAGCGGCGTGCCGTTCACGACCGATATACCTCCTCCGTTTATGTTGCGAAGTCTCTTCCTCATCGTCTTCCACGATAGCTTTCACCACCGTCGCGATCGTTTGTAGAAATATTTCGGCACCATTGTCAGATGATGATGACGATTCACTTGAACTTGAAGAACTCATTGTGTTTTATGTGTTTGATATTGTGTGAGAAAAATGTTAAATATGTTAGGGTATTTATAGGATTTTTTTTTAAATTAATGCCCCAACGGCTAGCCCAAACGGCTAGTGTTCTTGACCAATGAGGTTCCGCCATGTTATGTGGGTAGCCTCGCCCAACGCGGGCTAAATCCCCCGCCCAACGGGCCACGTCGAAACCCAAGCCCACCCGGGGTGGTGACTTGGACGTTTGTACCCAACCCACCCCGAAACCCCCGCCCATAGTCTTAGTACCAAAATGTCATTCCTTCCTACTTATAAGGAGTGTCACATGTCATCATCACATTCTTTTTAGGCTAGTTAGGATCCTTCCCCATTCCCACGAACTAAACTAAAATTGTTATATATGTATAACCGAACGGAATTGGTTATTCAATCTCATCTGGTTGGTTACGGTTTTAGGAAATTTAATTCGCTTAAATCGAGGAACAATTCGTGTACACTAGATTATTGATTTTCCGTTCTATACAATCCATTATTAAACCAAGACCAATTACCAATCTTTTAAAATTCGGTTTTTTGATTTCAATGCGAAACCAAAACAAAATCAAATTCGGTTTTGAACATATTGAATTCGGTCTGGTTTGGGCTTTTGGTAGGAGTGTAAAAGAGTTGAGCCATTTAGGAGCTAACCTAGTTTGATTCGTTAAAACATCTAATCTAGCGAGCGTTAACGAGTTTGAGTATAAAAATAACTTATTTAACAGGCGATTTAATAAAAGTTATAATTATAAATACATGCATGTGATTTAATAAATAACTAGTAATTTTATCCGCGCATTACGTCGGAAGTTGGTTGGGTTCTTCACGTTAGCAAGAAAAAACTAAAAGGAAAAATGCGAAAATGAATAAAAGTAGAGGGACTAAACATATATATTTCAAAATTAAAGTAGATAGACTAAATATGTATATAAACAACGTTAACTAGTAAGAAAAAAACTTTATTGACTAAATATGTATATTGTAAAATATTAGCAAAGTTAAATGTGTAAACAAAAATATAAAAGAGTTAAAAAAAATAAAAGGAGGCCATCACGAACTGAGTTTAAAAAGTCACTCACAAATTGAGTTTGAGGTGCCGTAGGTAAACAAAATCCAAATGAAGACCAGACGAGTTCAAACTCAACTCATTTACGCTCCTAATTTTCATTTCAATTGAAACCGGTGAAAAAGAAACCCGAATTCTGAAGACGCATCACCCTATACTAGGGATGATCACGGTACCGTTCGATACCGAACCGGTACTAAAAGATCGGTACCAAAAAACAGGAAAAGTGGGTCCTGGAATGATACTGGTACCGAAAAATGACAAAAGTAGGTACCGATACCGAACATACCCGATACGGTTCAGTACCAGTACAATATCGGTTCAATACCAAATGCTCATCCCTACCATATAAAAGTAAGGGGGTGTTTGGGGTTGCATTTTCAAAATAGATTATGCGTTTTCAAAATAAATTTTGTGTTTTCAAAACTACGTTTTGAAAAAGCATGTAGGTACATGCTTCTCTAAAACTGCGTTTTGGAAGCAGATAATCACTTTTTCATCCAACATCTTTTTAAATTATTTATGTTTTACAAACGCAATAATCAAATAATCACTTCAAAACGCAATCCCAAACACCCTATAGAGAGTACTCCTCTAGATTAAACGGTGGCGTTGGGAAATAGCAAGGGAATAATAAAAAAGAAAAAAAACAAATTAAAAAAATTCAAAATAAAATTACAAAAGAAACCTCACAAAGTCACAACTCACAATTCACACATACACTTGTTTTTGGTTTTCAAGTTTCGCGGTTGTTGCCTCAAATCCTCATCTCTCCCCCTTTTTACTGAAAATTCATCGCCAAATTGCCAGATTCAGTTGATCGATCATCCTTCTCACATATTTCAAATGATCTAACTCGATTAGAGCTTCAAAATCGGTAATCACACAACTCAGTTTTCATCTAATCTATCTTTTTCCTTTGTGATTTAGGTTTTTGTAGTTTGAATCTTCTGTTTACATTTTCTAATTCTGCTGCTAACTAGTTAAACTGTTGCCTCTTGAATTCAGTGATTTGATGAATTTTGTTTTAATTTTATTTCAGTTTTAGTTTAATTTTAGCCGCAATTTGTTATAGGTTAGTTGGAGACTGATTAAGTTGTTGTGTGTGGAATCGGTTTTCGTCGTGTATGTTTTAGTTTGTTTTTTATAGTTAAAGGTGATTAGTGGTTTAACTTTAACTGGTGTGAGCTGATCTTGTGATTGATGACTGATTTGTATATGCAGTGTTACTAAATTTGGTATTTTATGGACTTGTTTGACCTACTGATTAATGGTTGTTACCGAAGTTGATTTGAATAACGAATTCGTGTACGGATCTTAAGTATTTTGTTTATTTCTTGGGCGTAGCCCAGTGGCCACCGCCACCCGCTTTAAACCGGGTCGAGGTCTTCACTGACGCGGGTTCGAATCCTGGCAACCCCAGGCTCTTCGCTCCCCTCGAGTTGGCAGGGTATTCACCGCCAGGCAGCGTTGCCGGGTCGCTAGCTTGGGAAGGGGGATCCCTTCCGCGGTCAGGGGTACTGTGCATCTATCCTTTTTTTATTCTCTGTTGTTAATTCTTCTTATGCTGATAAAAGACCTACATCATGGATATTAGATGCAAATCAAGCACTTACCTGAGGGAAATGTAACATGGTGGATATTCAATTTCAAAGTAGAAAACCTACCTGGGTACCTCTCTTTTTACGTTAACAATCGGGGACGCTATTACACTATTACTTTGTTTCTGTGATTAAGTATTTTTAAAAAAACAACCCCTCACATTTTTTCTTTATAATCGAAGGTTATGCTTCATGAGTGGTTCATTCTTCAGGCGAGAATCATTGTTAATTTCTTTTTTTTTTGTAGCTAGTTGTAACGAAAAGTTTAAAAAAAGGGTAGATGCACGGTACCCCTGACCGTAGAAGGGATCCCCCTTCCCAAGCTAGCGACCCGGCAACGCTGCCTGGCGGTGAAACCCCTGCCAACCCGAGGGGCTGAAACATGTTTTGAACCCGTGACCTCGAGTGTCCTCTGGCCGGTTTAAAGTGGGGGCCGGTGGCCACTGGGCTGACACCCAATGGTTATAAGGTGACCAATAGAAGGGGGCTATCACTGGAGTAGGTTTTTAGCTTTTTTTTGGTCACTAAAGGGTTTCTGTCACTTTGTAAACAGTTATAATCACTTTTATTAGGTGACTGATGGAAGGGGACTAACAATGGAGTCTTTTTTTTCTCGCTTTTTTGTCATCAGCACTTATTTTAGTGAGAAATAAATTCAAGAGGGTGTCTTCTGATGGTTGGAACAAGGTGCTTGTTGAGAGGATTGTTACATATTGAAGCAAAAGGAAAAAATAGAGCTGATGTGTTATGTGTATAAGTTTGATCTTCCAGAATCCAGACAATGTCTGAGATATTTTCTTTTCCGTTGAGCTGATTGACATTGCTGCTAAACATTATAGCCTGTCACAATTACATGACCTTTTATCTTTCCTTTCTTTACATGATTTTACCTTTCTCTTCCTTCGGGTTTAACTTTGCTTATTTTTAGCACTTTGTCTCTCTTTGTGTGGTGTACATGTATTGCATAAAGTCTTTGATTACTGGAAAGAAGTAGCTTAGAGCCTTAGATTAGTTCATGCGTGTGTTATTAAATTAAGTGTTAGGACTTCGTATCTAGTTGTATATGGTATGTAAAGTAGATATTATTTACCTTCATTCTTTATTTTTTTTCTCAGGAAGATCTCATGGGCCCACCAAGACACAGAAGTGTGAACAAGCGGTATTTGTATGGTGATGAAGCATCTCCAACTAAAGATGGAGGTAACACCAACAAGAAAAACCAACGAGTGAGTATATTCCTACGTTAGTGGTTTCTCTTCACATTGTTGTTTTGGACATAGTTATTAAAGGCACCAGGTGCACTCAAGTCGCATAGGCCTCGCCTGGGGCCTAGGCGCAAGGCGCAAATAAAGCGAGGTCTGAGAAAAGAAAAAACGTCCTTAAATGAAAAAAATATGTATTAGAAAAATAATACTATACTTTAAATAAAATAAACAAAAACTATTATATAACATTTAATATCATCTAATTAGTACCAAAAGTCCTAAAATAGCCAAGGTCTAAATGTAGTTCCAAAACTTGAATTACGTAATGTTCAAAGTAAAGTATTAAAATGTTCAAACACCGATATGTTCAAAATTTCAAGCGGTATTGTGGAAGCTTATACGTGGCAAAGATGAATAACTAGCATTGAATAAAAAAATTGAATCAATCGGTATTATTGCGCCTCGCCTTGAATATGCACCTAGGCGCAAGAAGCGAGTGCTTTTAATAACTATGGTTTTGGTTACCATTTTATCTTTAGGAGTTTCAGTTCAGGTTCCCTAGTCATGTATCATAGTGATTGTACAATGTTATGAATTGCACATTTATTATTCTTTTACAAGGATTGTGAGTATGTTGCTTTTCTCAAGTTGTGTTTTTTTCGTGTTTGTTGCATCGTACCATGTTAGCATTAGAGCTTGGTGAACCTTCTTGCTGGTCATCTGACCATCTAATATCCTGTTGAGGGTATCCTAATTCTGGACAAACTTCTTTGGGCTTAGCATTCTGCCCAAATATATTTTAACAATTAAATACATAATATTAGTAAAGAGTTTAGTTCCATACGGTTTAATCCATCAGATGGTCATAATACTTGTTATTCAAACCCTAATGGGATGCCATATCCTACAAAATCATAACAAGTAGCCAAACCCTTTGAAAAGAGAAATCCATGCTGCACCAGCTGTATTCAGGTGGTTCTTTGATATTATTGCATGGGTGTGCAACCGGTGTGTATGCAGCTGCACCCAATATGTCTTTACAATATGCTGCCAATGTGGTGGATTTGAAGGATTTCAGAAAATAATGCTGTACACCAAAATTGATCATCTAATAACAGATAAGAAATTCATTCTTTTATTTGTAAATAAAGTAAATGAAAATTACCAAAAACTTGCAAATTGGGAAAATCTGAAATTGAGGCCCTGGGTATGCTTGTTTGTTTGTTTATTGTGGCTTCTGTAATTCCGCTTGGATTTAAAGTTATGGTCTCTTGAAAATTGGCACATTTCTCCAAGCACTTTGCATTTTCATACAAGATGGGTGCGGTTTTGTTCTTCTATTTGTACTTCTGAGATTTAGTTATATTCATTACAATAGATTTGTGAGTTTACTTGTACATTGAAGACTGCAAGTACATGTTGCACTTCAGCAAATACTTGTTGCATAATAAAGGACCAACAGTCTGTTACATTACATCAATATTTAACAAAAATAATCCATGTCCGTAAATTTAGCTTGCAATTGCTCAATAATCACGCTTTATTTATAGATTTAACTAAATAAGAAACAACATACAATTTCAGTTGTTGATGATAAACCACTACCTTATTCTTTTCAGAAAAAGAAGTTGTCAGACATGCTGGGACCACATTGGAGCAAGGAAGAGCTGGAACATTTTTACGAAGCATATCGTAAGCACGGGAGAGACTGGAAAAAGGTCACCTAAATTTCATTAATTTTTCTTTAGTGTTGGGTTTTATGAGTCTTTCAGTTGGCTTTATCACTTAGTTAAATTTGAAACTTGTGTGGCATCTAATAATAATTACATACTATATGCATGTCTAGGTGGCTGCTGTTCTCCGAAACCGCTCTGTGGATATGGTGGAGGCTGTTTATTCTCTCAATAAAGTAATCACGCCCTTCTATTGAGCTGTTTTGTGACCTGTTTCACACTTTGAAGTATTTTGTTGCACCTACCTGCAGCCTTTTGTTTTATACATCATTTCTGTGTCTCTACCCCATAAGCGAATGCTGTTGTTTAGAAACATGGATTTAATGTTTAAGATCTAAGTGCTTTCGAAACTGTTTTAAACGAGCTACACATTCTTTTTATTTGTCAGTTGAGCAGTTTATTTACATTTGAAACTTTCAGGCATACTTATCTCTCCCAGAGGGCACGGCCTCTGTTGTGGGCTTCATTGCTATGATGACTGATTATTACAGCAACATGGTAAGATTTCAACTTGTTTGTTGATGAACGTTTTTAATTTTTTTTTTGCTGCTGGCACTTATCCACCACTTCCTTTTTGTTGCATTTTATTAAGGTTAAATAAGCGTAATGCACTGTGTGTTCTATTTAACCTTCCAACTAAAAGTTGTATTAGGCAACTTGCTTGTCAAGATGGATTAATGGATTTTATTTATCACTTGTGATTTTTCAGGAAGATAGGGATAGTGAACAGGAAAGGAATGGTGGTGCGGGACCATCTCGGAAGCCTCAAAAACGCATGCAGCGCAAAGTTCATGAGACCACATCTAAAGGCTTACGGTTGCATCCGGAGGCTGTTCCAACAGACTATGGTTTCTTGTCGTTATTAAAAAAGAAGCGCTCTGCTGGTAAGTGATTGCTGAAAATCATTATATCAGATAATCATGATTGTAATCACTTTATTCACACACTAAATACGAATTACTGTGATCAAGTTATTCCACCACCTCGTTATTGTAGTTAAGAGTCGCTCGAGTTTAACTATGGGTAAATAAGAATAATAATATACCTTTATCACGTTTATTTTAATCATTTAAGTGGTTTACAGATAAGTGTGAGATTGCTTTTCCTGTTTTTGAACTTATAGGAAGTCGACCTCGTGTTGTTGGAAAACGGACACCGCGTTTCCCTGTCTCACATTCATATGGAAATGTCAAAAAAGGTCAAAAACCGAGGGAAAACGATGATGAAGATGTTGCTCATAGCATAGCAATGACACTGGCAGAGGCTTCTAAAAGAGGTGGTTCCCCTAGTCAGAGTGCTGAAAAAATGGTATAAGGTTTATTCCCTTAAAAAAAAGAAACATGAGAACGATTACTAACTTTTTATGAAACAGTATGATGAATCAGATGATGAGATTGAAGGTAGCATGGAAGCCGATAATACAGAATTGTCTCGATACAAGAGTAAGGAAAACAAAAATGCTGGTTATACATTACATGATAAAAAAGGAACACATGGGAGAAAAGTAAGAGTTGATAAAAAAGAAAATGCACATTTAGATTACATACGGGAAGCCTGTAGTGGCATCGAAGGGCAGAATTTAGGTTCTATAAGAAGAAATTTTAATATTAAAGTTGCTGATGCAAAACCTTCAGGGTCTTCTCAGGTTTCCAACAAAAGAGGTAAAAGAAACCCAAAAGGGTCTGCGTATGTACTGAACGTTTTCGTATGAACATGATTTCTAGCATGACTTGCAATTATCTATATATTGTATTGTAGTCAGTGTCAAGGAATCATGGGAATTTATAACTAACTTACGTGCTTATGTTGATACGATACAGCATGCCTTACTTTTTGACAATGACATAACAGTTTGCAGCAGTTCACTTTTGTATCTTATGCTGATTTCTTCTTTGCAGATGAAAATTCTGCCTTCGATGCACTGGAAACTTTGGCAAATTTGTCTTTGTTGATTTCACCCGAAGCAAATGAAAATGGTAAAGATATAGTCATGTTGAATTCAAATTTTAATTTTGGTGTATCATACTATCACGTAAGGCTTTTGGGAGAGTTAACGAATAACAATGAAGTCATGAGTGTACATTAAAAATTGAAAATTAGCTTAAAAAGAAATGGGTCAAAAGTTGTCCTTAGTGTACATTTAAATCATGAAGTCATGAACCTCGTAAAACATTTTATTCAAAAATGATATAAGTTTTGAGATAACATAAGATTTTTAGACAATTTGGATATTTTCAGACCTTTAATGTTCAGATAATAAGATTCTGCTTATCTTGAAGTTTAACTCAGTTATTGCTGATCAATTTTCCATTGACTGCGTTTTCTATTTTTGTATCACTATGAGGAAAAGACAAAGCTGTTGATGACTCTCGTCTACTGCTAAATATACCTGCAAGTCGCAAAAGAGAGAAGCGTAACGGGAAACACTTCATCTCTAGATCAGAGGCTGCTGATGACAAGCCTCAGGCATCTGCTAGAAACATGGTTGATGACACAAATGCTGCTTCTGAATCAAAGGAATTCCATCCGTTAATGACTAAGGTTTCTAGAAAGAGACAGAAGATCGTAGCATCTAGAGTAAGCCTGGACTTGAAATTTTTTCGTAAATCTACAAAATAAGTGAGGCTCAGTAACAGTTTAAAAATGGGTAATTGTCAAAACTGTTGGATTTTATAAAGATGATTAGTTTGTCAATATGATAAAGAAATCATATGATTTCAGTAAAAATGTGATATATCAGGTAAAAAGGATTAGGCAGGTTTTATAAAAATTTACACTTTTGGATACTTGGACTTGTTACACCACTTTCTAGTAATTTACTTATGGTATGATACAAAGTGATATTAATGTGACGCTAATATCAGATTTCAAAAGATGAAGCTTCTGTTGATACAACCCCTCGGTTGGCCAAAACGGGTCAACATGTTACCTCTAGTATTCACTCAAGAAGGGAATCACATGTTTCTGAAATGAAACCATCTAACATATGTACCAAAGCCAGAAACAAGCGTAAAATGTACAAACCAAAGGCTCTTGAAATTTCTAATTTATCCGATGTAGTTGTAGGCAAGTCAAATGTACACTTGCCTTCTCTCAGTCAAAGAATAGACAAACTTAAGGTATTTTTCCTGGCACTTCCTATATTGGTATTAAACTATTAATTCAATTCTTAAAATGTTTGATCATGTTTTATTGACTATGTGATATCCCATTTTCAGGGAGAGCTTTCTAATTGTCTGTCAAATCAACTAATGCGAAGATGGTGTGCATTTGAGTGGTTTTATAGTGCAATAGATGAACTTTGGTTTGCCAAAAGGGAGTTTGTAGAGTACTTGTATCATGTTGGTTTAGGTCATGTTCCAAGACTAACACGTGTTGAATGGGGTGTAATCAGAAGGTAACACTTTTTGATTACTGAGCATTTTAGTATATAGTGCTAGAGGTGGTAGTTTTGACAATTTATGGTATATAGCTCGGTTTAGCTTATATCCTAGTTTTTACAGGTCATGTTGATAAATTGAGCTAAAATTAAACCGGATCGTGAGTCACCTAAATTTATTTCAAATGTATGAAGATTTATGTATCATTGATTTAATTAAATTAGATTATTATTGTAATAATAGGATTTTTGTAAGGATATTGAAGCCATCTATACCTAATAGATAAGTAACTTGTTGTGCCACATGTCTCAATGGTGTGAGCCCATGATTCTTTTTTTACACTTCCTTATTTCACCCCTTCATATTCTATTTCTTAATTCAAAAAAAAAGTTAAAAGTGAAGTACAAAAATGGTCCTTGTGGTTTACCAAAATTTTGGATTTGGTCCCTAGCTTTCCAAAAGTACACAAATGGTTCTTGTGGTTTGCACGTTGTAACGCATTTAGTCCCTAGCTTTTTTCTAAAACTACATGGATGGTCCCTGTGGTTTGCACTTTGTAGCGCATTTAATCCCTAACTTGGACATGCTAAAACCTGTAGATTTGTTGGCTGGGGACTAAATGCTTACAAAGTGCAAACCACAGGACCATCCGTCTACTTTTAGAAAGCTAGGGACCAAATCCAAAACTTTGGTAAACCACAGGGACAATCTGTGTGCTTTACTAAAAAAGTTAATTTCAATCATATCTTATCTCCAAATATCGTTTTTATACTTCCTAAAATTTCATTACTAACTAATTGATATTTCCTTTATTCAACCCGTGTAATACACGGGCTTCCAACCTTGTTATTTATATAAGTATAATCTAACAAAGAAAATGAAAGTGTTTGGTTGCTGGCCCACTTGTGTCATCTTGTACCTATTTTGGAACCTCTAATGTAGTCTATACGTTTATAATAAAAGTACGTAGTATTCTTGCTTCATTTTTTTGTAACATTGTTGGTGCAGTTCTCTTGGTAAGCCACGGAGGTTCTCACATCAATTTCTAAAGGAAGAAAAAGACAAACTTTATCAGTTTCGGGATTCTGTGAGGGCACATTATACTGAACTTCGTGCTGGTAGTAGAGATGGATTGCCAACGGATCTCGCAAGGCCATTAGCCGTAGGACAGCGTGTCTTAGCAATTTATCCAAAAACAAGAGAGATTCATGATGGAACTGTTCTGACAGTAGATCATGACAGGTGTCGTGTTCAATTTAATCATCCTGAGCTAGGTGCTGAAATAATTATGGTAATTACTATATCTTTGTTCATGATAAGTAGTTTGAACTTTTTATATTGTTTAACATATTATTTCATTTGGTTTCAGGATACTGATTGCATGCCATTGAATCCCATTGAGAATTTGCCTGCATCGTTGATGCCTCGAAAACCTATTGACAAAGTCAATGGGCCGGAAACGATCTAAGGCATGAAAATTTAGAGAACGTGGATGAGGTACCCTATTTGATACCTTCATCTTATCCCATTAGTGATACTCTAAGTCAGCTGGTCAGTTGTTTGTTTCTGTAGCCGTGTTTTCTTGTATCCAATGCAAGAAGAGTTTAAAAAGAGGCCGGTGGGTAACAGTGGAGCATGAATAAGTTATGTTACGGTCTTAAGGGTCACTTGTGGTCGTGTTGACATGGATCATTTTAGGTCCAGTTTTCTTATAAAGTATTAGTGTGTATGATTACAAAAACTATATCTATCTGTTCATAAGTATTAGTGTGCATGATACAAAACTATGTGCGTGCGCCTTGGCTGTTGGGACCTAAATGCCTCAGAGCGTCTCGTGCTTTTTTAAACAAAGCTCTCGTATCCAAATGGAGTAGATAAAAACGTATGCATATGAACTAACTACCTTTTGTGTAATGGAGTAGGTTGCTTCAGCTAAATCTGAATTCCAATCGAGAAATGGACCAAGGGATACCCTCTCAGATCATCATGCAGCATACTCTGTGCCTGGTACAACGGCTAAATTTCAGGCAAAAGAAGCTGATGTTGAAGCAATTGCCGAGTTGACCCGTGCTCTTGACAAAAAGGTTCTTTCAATTAATGTTACTATTATTATTCAATAAACATACACATCATATGTATTCTGGGATAGGATGAGATCGGTACTGAACCGAAAATACCGATCCTGAAATTCACCAAAAATGGGTACCCATACCAAAGTGCACGGTACGTTATGGTGTTCGAAGGTAAAAAATTGGTAAAATACCAAACCGGTACCGAACTGAAAGTACCGATCCTGAAAAACGCCAAATATGGGTACCAAATTGGTACCGAAATTCGATCGGTATGGTACCGGTACTTTTCGGTACTAGTACCGAATGGCTCATCCTAATGTGGAACTGTTGCTCACTGGAGAATAGTGGAGATATGCCAAAATACAGATTAAAAACGATTTGTATTTTGTAATGCATTAGAAACCTTTTGCTGCAAGCTCATTTTGAGGACTCGTTTGACTTTGTAGGTTGTTTATGATCACAAATAATTTCTTATGTTGATTACTTAGCAGTTTATATATATGGAGAGAGGGTCGTTCAATACAAAATCAATTTTCAGTAAAGTACTACAAGAAGGTTATCTAACTGTATGTCTGTATGCACACTGAACAAGTGCTTATGTGACGCTTGCAATTTTTTTTCTTAAAACTGGTTTTATACTGAATCCTCACCTATATATACAGAGAGAGAGAGAGGGGGGGGGGGGATTAAGATGATGTAGTAATAAGCTTGTTACTCTGATCAAATATTTACATAACATGTTGAATCTGCAGGAGGCTGTAGTTATTGAGTTGAGGCGAATGAACGACGATGTGCTGGAAAACCAAACTGTAGGCGACTCTGCTCTTAAGGATTCAAATGCTTTCAAAAAGCAATATGCAGCTGTTCTTGTACATTTAAACGATGCCAATGCTCAGGCAAGTGTAGCACTGTTTTCACCTGGGGTTGATATATTCTTTTTGGTTGCGTTCTATCTCAAACGGGTCAATATTATTTATAGAAATGGAAAATAAACATATTGAGTTAACGGGCCAACCCAACTTGACCCAGCCTGTTTTTCCTTGTACTAAATGATGACCTCCTTTTTAACAGGTTTCTTCTGCTTTATTTCACTTGAGACAACGCAACACATATCAGCAAAACTACCACTTTAATTTGCCAAAGGCAGTTGGTGATTTGAGTGACCATGGTCCCATCTTAGGCGACACTGCAAATCACACCCAAGAATCACAAGGTCAGGTCAATGAGATTGTTGAGATATCACGCACCAAGGCTCGTACAATGGTAGAAATAGCTATACAGGTCAGATATAATTTAAATAACAAGGCTTTTTATTTTTTGTCATGTATAACAATTATTTTTAATTGAATAACAACATAGGCATTGTCATCGCTGAAGCTCGATCCAACGGTTGAGATTGACAGGGCTGTTGATTACATGAATGATCTGCTTCCGTCGGATGATTCCTGTATTCCACCCGCCCGGCCTGTTCCTCGTTCCCGTTTGTCATTGCATCAACAAGTCTCCACCGTAAAAGAACCTGATTCAAAGCCCATGAATTCATCAGATTTTAATAAATCATCAGCACCCTCTGAACTGATTACTCAGTGTGTTGCTACCCTCTTCATCATTCAGGTACATATTCGACCCCTTCACTATAAACAAACAGGTCCGATTTAATGACAGCAAATCGGTAAAATAGAAAAGCAAGCTAAAAAATAAACCTTAGGCTATTGGTTTACTTGGTTTGGTTCAAATTAAAAAATTAAAGCAAAAAAATCAAATAAAAATATAAATGTTGGTTTTAAAACCATAACCGACTCATAGCCGGTTATAAAAAATCAACAATTAAACAATCTGTTTCTTAATCAGTTTGGTTTTTTTGGTTATGGATCGGGGTTATTCATTTTTTTGGATCAAAAGGCTTATGACGCGTAGATATATAATATTATGGTTTTCGCATGGGAATTTCAGAAATGTACAGAAAGACATTTTCCTCCAGCTGAAGTTGCAGTATATTGGATTCTGCGGTTTCTAGCTTACAACCTTGCTCTGCTCAGAATCTGCAGGTTTACGCTGAGATTCAAAAATGCATGGGGATAATCAAGAACCAGATTTTAGCTCTCGTCCGACTTAACTTCAATCGATGTTTCCATATTCTGTAAATGCTAAACCCTTAATTTGAATCAAATGACTAGACTTCAGATTTTGAAATCTGTATTTAACTTCTATAGCGCAATATATTCTACCAATTTTTAGTGGAAACTTTATGCATCATAGTTTCTGGTTTCTACTTTGGATCTTGCAGAAATATACAAAATATATTTTGTTAATATTTTAAGAATCCTTGATGAGCAAGGAATCATAATCATTATAATCACCAAAAGAATTCAATTAGTTTTGAATCCTTGATGAGTAAGCAATTCAAAAGGGGGTTGTGGCGCAGCTTATTGCCCGTTTGCCTGCCATTGCTTGTAATTTGTTGTTTTGGCGTTTTAATGATTAATCAAATCATAAATTCATAAGTTGTGAAGCCCCTTTTGAGGTTTTTATTGGTGATATTGTTAAGTTGTCTTTGAGTTTATGAGGGAGCTTCGGTAGAACAAATGTTACACCCTCATCTCAATAATGGAATGGTACTAGAGCCAAAGTCAAATGATAACGAGTTTAAAAGAAATATTAGATAATCAAAGTATGAAAACATACCAAACTTGGTGTTTATGAAGTCTAAATCATGTGCATCAACATAAATATTCTACTTAAAAAGAATCTAAGCTAAACCATATACACGGTTGCACGCTATGAAAATTTCTTGGGGACGGTATCAATATTAATTAAAATGCTATATAAATTTAAAATATAAGAGTTAACTGTCATTTTCGTCCTCGCGGTTTGTTTAGTTATGTCAGTTCAGACCAAATTTTAAATTATACTATTACCATCCTAACATTCTTGATACATGCTAATTCCGTCCAAAAAAACTAAGGTTGAATCGAATAATGGGACAAACCATAGGGATGAAAATGACAATTAACTCATGTTTTTTGGATGTACTAGCATGTTTCAAGAGTATCAGGGACAAAAATAGTACAAATTGAAAATTTGGCCTGAACTAATATAATTAGACAAACTATAGGGACGAAAATGACAGTTAACTCAAAATATAATTATTCATGTTTTATATTGAGCATCACTAAACTAAATAAACTGTAAAAATTCATGAAAGGGAGATCAATTAAGGAGAACTTTGTTAAATAATGTGAATAATAAATATCCTAGTTGTCCCTTCTAGAAGCCCACTTGTTAACATCAGGAGATAAAATTCCTTATATCCTCAGAAGTTGTTAGTTTAGTTTCTCTCTCTTTTTCTTTCTATAAACAGCAAGCATTGTATCTATTTCTATTTGAGAAATATACAAGTATTCTCCTTTGATTTTGGAGTTGTTCTTTGAGTGTTTACATGCTGAAGTAAAAACACATTTCAATGTTTCTATCAAACCTTGCGAAGTGACAATGCAAAAGAATACTTTTCAGAATCTTTTCAATCTTACTTTTTGCAAAATGGGATAGTCCATGAGTCATCATGCATCCATACCCCAGCCCAGAATGGAGTTGCTGAGCGTAAAAACATGCATCTTCTTGAAGTAGCAAGAGCATTCTTGTTTCAAATGGCTGTTCCAAAACCATTTTGGGCTGATGCAATATCCATAGCTTGTTTTCTTATTAGTCGGATGCCATCAGTTGTTCTAAATGATGATATTCCATTTTTGGTTTTGTGTCCACAGAAACCTTTATATCCAATCCCTCCTAAGATATTCGGAAGTACTTGTTTTGTCCATGATACACATTCTCATCCTGCTAAGTTAGATCCAAAGTCTGTTAAATGTGTATTTGTTGGCTATTGTCGTGTCCAAAAGGGTTATCGATGTTTTTCTCCGACTCTTCAGCGATATTTTGTTTTTCGGGTTGTTACCTTCCATGAAGAAGTCCCTTTCTTCCCTGTATCAGATCCATCCGATTAGGGAAGATGATGAGTTCCTTATATATCCTCATACAATAACCCCATAGATACAACCATCTAAAAGTTCCGAATCACCAGCTCCTTATCAAGCCCCTGTATCCGAACAACCTATTGTCTCTCAAGAAACTCCAAATGATCCTCAACAACCTCTGGTTCCCACTAACCCTCTTATTCTTCAAGTATATCAACAACGACATCGCTCAGATTTTGTTCCTGAACCGTCCACTTCGGAGACAGATTCATGAAGTGACTCTTTTGACAACGAATTGCCCATGGCTCTTCGAAAAGGTAACCGCTCATGTACTTATCATATTGCTTCCTTTGTTTCATATAACAAATTATCTACAACTTCTCGTTCACTTGTCACCACTGTCGATATTTCTACTCCTAAGACAATAGGTGAAGCTTTAGTCCTCCCTAGATTGCGTGATGCTATGGTTGAGGAAATGAAAGCCCTTGAGTAGAATAATACATGGACTTTAGTAGATTTACCTGTCGGCAAAAAGTCACTTGGATGTAAATGGGTATTCACTGTTAAGGTTAATCCAGACGGCTCTCTTGCCCGGTTAAAGTCTCGTCTAGTTGCAAAAGGTTATGCTCAGACCTACAGGATGGATTATTCAGAGACATTTTATCCGGTTGCTAAGTTAGCATTAATTCGTATATTTATCTTATTGGCTGCCACGTATAACTGGGGTTTATATCGACTTCATATCAAAAATGCATTCTTACATGGAGATTTGAAAGAAGAAGTTTATATTGAGCAACCACCTACGTTTGTTGCTCAGGGGAGTCAGGTAAAGTATGCAAGTTAAAGAAATCTTTGTATGCTCTTAAGCAATCCCCGTGTGCTTGGTTTGGGAAGTTCGGTACCATGGTTATGAAATTCGGTTTAAGAAGAAGTTCGTATGATCATTCGGTGTTCTTCACTTCGTCTAAATTGGGATGCATTCTTCTTGTTGTATATGTTGTCTTTAACCATTGCTCTTTCTTGGCCCATTATGGTTCTACGACTACCGTACATAAGTGGCGTCAAAGGTGGTTGTTCCTACAACGAAGATTGATTCAACCTCCAGATCAAAATCTGCTGGTCCTCTGTCAATAACGATGACTGGGTTAAACCGGCAACAGTTTATTTACGAGTGGTGGTTGGGGCGACGAATATATGGCTGAGCAGCAGTTATACGATGGCTGATATTTCCGTGGAAACCTTAATGATCCTTGATCTTGATTGGCTCTGATACCAATTCATGTTCTAGATATGGTAATTGCAAAACACAACACTCGCAATTGTGATTAACTCTCACATGAATGTTATTGCTTTTAGAAAACAACTCAAAACTAAATACAATGACCAAACCATAACTCGGATTATATATCCTAGTCCTAGCTTGCTAGATATGTCATTATAACTATGTAGTTAAAAACCCACATGACTCATGGATCAGCCCAACTCACATAGTTTGTGGGTTGGTTCAAAATATTAAGCAACTAAATTTGTCTTCCAAACTATCAATTTGGCGCATCATTGTTGATGTGGGGAGTTTAGGTTAAACTGAGGTAAATAACTATTCGGGAAAAATAAAAGGATATATTTACCCTAATGTGCATCTCATGTGCCTCGTTTAACATCAAAAGGTAATATTGTTAAATTTTTGGACCACGAATAAAAGAGAAAATTGTGGTTGGCGATTATATCTATAATTTTTATACCACCAAAATGAGAGTAATTCTAAACTTATGATGAATCACATTACCACAAAGGATTGCCCGTGTAATTTACTCTAAATGACTAACAGAAAACCATGGAAAAACTCAAAGGTCGAGTTGAAGAATTTGGTTTTAGGATTGTAAATTCGATTCATACTCGATTCAAATTCAGTAATCGAATATAATTGTAAAATACTTTTAAGACTTTCAGTTTGATTCTCATTGCATTTGATATTCAACCTAATGATCAACATGATAAAAGATTACCTTAAATTTACTAAATGTCTTGTATTTGGGACATTCCATAGTTTCACTTCACTCAACAACCATCTGTGTTATCTTAATGTTTTTTCTATTCTCATTCTTCTGAATCACATACTCGTCTTCAATCACCATCCACACATTAAAATTATTCGTCTGAACATAGTTTTCAAACCTCCCTACCCATCTCGAATAGTCTTTTATGAAAAACACATTTTTTTTGTGTTTTTGGTTCACTGCGTTTTAGAAAAAACTTTTTTTTTTGTTTTTCATCCATTGCGTTTTACAAAAAAAAATCTTTTGTGTGTGATTTTTTTCCATTGCGTTTTAGGAATATTCATTTTTTTGTGTTTTGGTCCATTGCGTTTAGGAAAAACACATTTTTTTTTGTTTTTGATCCATTGCGTTATAGGAAAAACACATTTTTTGTGTTTTTTTGTCTATTGCGTTTTAGGAAAACACATTTTTTTTGGTGTTTTTTTGTCAATTGCGTTTTAGGAAAAACATATTTTTTTTGTTTTTTTATTGCGTTTTAGAAGGAACATTTTTTTGGTGTTTTTAGTCTATTGCGTTTTAGAAAAAAAACATTATTTTTGTATTTTGTTCATTGCGTTTTACGCATCTATGTTATCGAAAACTTTTTTTCAAAACTATAGCAATAGTGTGCTCGTTTTAAAGATAAAAAAACGCTCGTTTTTATGGTGCAATTTTTATAAAAAAATAATATCGTATGAAAAAGTTATTAACGTTTTAAAAACGAGAGGAATTGAGGAGAGAAAAACAATTGGCTTTGATGGACCACAATACCCTTACATAAAATTCACCCGCCTCTCTTTTTGTTCAATTTCACTATTTAATCTTAGCCCTTGATTACTATATAGATGGTAAGATTGCTTCCTATCCTTCCTATCTATAGAAACTACCTAAGAGTTCTTCTTTACAACAATTGTCTTTATCTTCAACATATGTTTTGATCTAACAGTGTTCTTTAGCATCGCTATTCGTTTTCATGTAGAGAGCAATTGATGATCCAAATCGTTATTCCTTGTGAAGAACAACTGTTATTTGTGTTTTGTCTATTGAAATATTAGTACTTTATAGGGTTCAACAACTAATACTTTTATTTGCTGTTAGAAACATGAAGTGATTATAGAATATTCTTAGTTGAATAAACTATTATGAACCAAGCTTGGTGGCAAGGTGGTCGTCGATGTTCCTGGTTATTAGAGACTCCGAGGGAGAAAAAGATTACTGGGGAAAACGAAGAGGGCTGTGAAGAGAGTGATGGGGTTGTATGTGATTGATATAAAAAGACTATTGTGCCCTCAAGTGCGGGGCAAATGGCTTCATTTAACACCAAGAATAGACAGCAACTAGGGTAAAAGATAAAATGTGTACACAATTTTAACATAAAAGACAATCGTTGTAATTACCTTAGATTAAGGATAAAACCTGAAATTTGGTGAAACTTTTTTTAACGACTTTAGTTACACAAAATCAGACTTCGGCAGGATTTGAACATTTGACATCAAAAGAAGCAACACCATATTAACATTTTAACTCCAATGACTTGCTAATTGGACCCAACTCCTATTTGTTGTATGCTTGTACTAATAGATGGAATCTGTAATACACTAAAATTTTAAACTGCCATGTATCATTTTCTAGTTAGCATTTTTAGGAAAAACTCAATTCTTATTTAAACCTCTCTATATGTATGTATATTTTGCCCTTTTTTTTTCCTAAATTTTATTTTAGCGATGATACTTCAGTTGTCCGTCAGTAATTCAAATTTGAACTTAAAAAAAATACTATGACAAAGAAATTAGAAATCATTGGGTTTTGAAAACCCTCAAATCCATATCTTTTGACGCAATATACAATTATCATATGAAAATAGAATGTAATCTAAATATAGATATTGGATTTAAATAATCTAACTTTCTTCAATTGGCCAATAACACTTTAAACTTTCGATTTGTACACCAGCATTCCTAACTTTTCAACTTATTGGCTGATAACAGTCTCTAACTAACTGAACCCTAACACAGTTAGTTGATGTCAGTTGCCACATCAAAAAATGTCATGCCAGTCATCAAAAAATGCCATACCAGATGCCACATTAGCTGCCATGTCATCAAAAAACATGCCACATCTGTTGCCATGTCATATGCCACGTATGCAAAAGGGGCCACATCAGATGCCACGTCAGCAAAAACTAACTGGGTTAGGATTCAATTACTTAAAGAGTGTTATTGGCCAATTGGTGAAAGTTGAGGTTATTTAAATTCAATATTCTATCTAAATATGAAATACAACTTTGTATCAAATCATCCGTATATCCAATATTATACTAAATTTAAAAAATACAACTGAAATTCATATCACCATCAAAATCTTGTAGATCATCTACCCCACTTCCTCATCAATGGACATCTAAATTGAATCAAATTTCATTAACAGAAAAACAACTGATTTACCAGAACCAAAAAAATTATAAACGAACATCGTAATCAAAAACCGGAAATCAAACCGGTTCCAAGCTCCATACCGAGTTATTAATCCGCTTCCACCGGCCGAATAACCGGCATCGGTGGTGGTGGCGGCGGAGGATACACTGTAACCGATTCTTCGGCTTACCAGTAAATTTTTCTCCAACTTCATACCAAAAACTTAGAACCCCTTTCGGCTGACCGGACCGCCTTATCACTTGATAACTAACACTATCTAATGACTTCCCTTCAGCTTTTACACCGTCCAGAAGATCCTTGATCGGAACATGAACTTCTCCAAGATTCTTTCCCCCGAAAACCCTGGCCGCCTTGATCTTAACAACGAGTGTGTGGTTGTTCTGTAATGCAGCGGCTTCATCGATGATGAACTTCATTGGAAAGTTCCATGTGGGGTCGGTGTATCCGTTTTTTATCTACGGTGGTTCTTAGTTTTTGAATCTTGCCGTTGGTGCCGGAGATGGAAGCGACGGCGTAGACGTCCATTCTGCCGATGAAACTGGATTTCTTGAGGCCCTTTGCGCAGACGAGAATGAGGTCTAGAATTCTGTGATCCATGTGATTATGGAAGATGGTGAAGGGTTTGTGATATGGTGATATAGGTTTAACGGAATAACCGGAAAGTGATGACACGGTTGAATTAGGTTTGAATTAAATCTCCTCCTATTTTATAGTTTATAGGTCAATATATACGCATAACAAAATAATTGGATATACTTAGGTGATAAAAGATTAAATACAAATACTCTTATCATAAATACTCTTATCATACAAAGTGAAAAGGTAAAAAAAATACGATGACATTTTCGTAATTATTTACTCGCAGAGTAATTATCAAAATTACCCTACAAATAATCTTGTAGGGTAATTTTGTAAAATTTAGGGAAATTTTATAAATGATCTTGTAGGTTAATTTTGAATCTTATAGAGTAATTGTGTAGAGTATCATAATTACTCTACAAATTATCTTCTATAGTAATTTTGATCTTATAAGCAGGGCGTACCCACCCTAAGCCAAGGGTGGGCGGGCGTACCCTATGAAAAAAATATTTTTTAGTGTTATTTTTTGTCGGAAATCCCGACCGCACCCCTTAAAATCTTCACCCGCACTAGGGCTGTCCAAACTGCTCGGCGCTCGAATCGTTCGACGATCCTTCGAAAAAGCTTGGAAATTTGCTCGTTCAATTCCTTGCTCGGTTAAAACCGAGCCGAGCAGCTCGGTTCGGTTTAAAAACGAACTGAGCACAAGCATAGGTACGCTCGCTCATCACTCGTTCGGTTTCGATCGAGTTTAGTTTTATCATATATATATATACATGTATATTAAATATAAACATATAACATAAATATTTATTATATTATATATAAATATATTAAAAAGTATTAAAAAAGTTGAAATCTGATATTCCCGTTTATGTTTTAGACTTTAGTAAAGTAACCCTAATTTTTCTAAATCCCTAATTCCCTGTTTCCCTCATTCTTCTCAAGACTTAAGTTCACCTTTTCAATATTTCACCAAAACTAGCCCTAGTCTCTCTCTCTCTCTCTCTCTCGGACTGAATCTCTCACAGCCTTCTCTCGTATCATCCTTCTGACCTTCTCTCGTAACATTTTAGATGTTCTTAAACATTAAAAATTTGGATGACATTTTATGTTTATTTTTGTGGGGCTTTTTTATGTTTGTATTTTGTTAAATTGTTAAGTGTGTGTGAGACATATAAGTCGGTGAATTTTGGTCAATGAATGGCTTTACAAAAATGCTAAATAAAACCGAGCAAAAGCAAACCGAACCGGTAAGATTTCCGCTCGATTTCCTAAATCCGAACCGAACCGAGCGGCTCGGTTTCAAACCGAACTGAGCACGAGCATACCTCTGTTCAGTTCGGCTCATAAACACCCCTAACCCGCACCCCTTGAAAATTTTCAACCGCCTCACTTAGAAAAACAAATAGTTTTAAGCATTTATTCACTTAATTACTTAACCCAATCGAAGCTCAATCTACAATCTATTTTTATTAACCCAAGCCCAAACCCAACCCAAAGAAATTTGAACTAAATAAAATAACTCAAACCCATCCACTCATTCCAATTCCAAATCCGCCCCAAAAATTTTTTATTAACCCAACCCAAAGAAAATTTAACTAAATAAAATAATCCAAACCCATCCACTCATTCCAATTCCAAATTCCGCCCCCAAAAAAATCCTAGTGACTTGACGCCACTGCTCACGATCGGACGGTTTTTTTTAACCAAATTCCGGCTGGACCGACCCATATTACGCTAGAATTTGATATAGAACTAGTATGGTTTCTTTATTTAATTCATTTTTGTTTTATGTAATGATTAGGAAAAAATATATATGTGTAAGGGTTTGATCTTTATATATATATATATATATATATATATATATATATTTTGTTGTTGTAGACTTGTAGTTAAATGATTTTGTTGTTTTATTTATAACTTTGCTTGTTTAAATTATTAGTTACAAGTAATCCACATTTAATACTAGGGCTTGAATGTTTGAAAATAAAATCGAAAATTATGGATTATGGTTAAACATGATTGTTTATTTTGTTTAAGTGTTTAGTGTTGTTTTGTGAACTTATAGCGTGTTTAGTATCTTTAGATGATGTTTTGGATATATTTCAAAAAATGAAAACCTGCAGGGCACAATTTTAAATACGTTTGTAATGAGGTTTGACGTGTTTTTGATAATTGTATAAATTTTAGTTTGATATTCTTTTGTCTTACATGATCCGACCCGACTCGGCCCGCTATGAACCAATTGTTTAATATTGCTAGAGATCTAAAATCTTTGAAAATATTCCGCACCCCAGGAAAAAATTTCTGGGTCTGCCACTGCTTATAAGGTAATTTTGATCTTGTAGAGAAATTTTTAATTATATGTTGTTTGATAAACTTGCAGAATAATATTTATACACACCTATAAAGTAATTTTGATAATTACCCTACAATATCATTTTACAAAATTACCTACAGGATAAAAGTTACCCGACAAGTATCATTTATAGAGTAATTTTGATAATTACCCTACGTGCAAATATTTACGAAAATGTCACCTCGTTTTTTACGTTTTTCATGCCTTTCGTACGTTTTGTACGATAAGGCTATTTGTATGTGAACTTAACTCTACTTAAGATAAACCTATAACCAAATTTAGATGAAAATAATAAATAAAGTTATAAAAGATAAATAGATATTCAGTTAACTATTAAAAAAAGAACTTGAGCATGGAATTTTACAAGAGCCAAGTTCGAGAAACCAAAAAACGAGACTGATTCAAGCAATTCAACCAATGAAATCACATATAAAATACTACTTAATTCAAGTGCACATAGACATCCAAAGTGTAGGTGTCTATGTTATTATCATGTCATATATAATACATATTCAATTTCTTTTCTTGTATCAGTCTCCCGGATAGGTGCTCGGTGTTGTGGAAGGTCTTCAAGATGTTTGGGGTGGTTTGAGATGCATATCTGGCAAAGAAAAGAGATGCCGGATGAAACCATTTCGGCTTTGTAAGATTCAAAGTAGTATGGGCTAGATGATATAAGAACCATAGAAGTTTTGAAGAGCCACACGGTGTGCATGCAGGGTGTCAAGACCCAGCCTGGACAGTCTGACCAGCCTCGTGGTGATGTTCATTACCATCGGTACTTTGTTCCTCGTATCTTACTGATATGCGGTGACCAATAAAAATGGAGTCCCGGTCATAGGGGCAGAAGTCCATTAAGATTGATGGGCATGTTCGGGTTTACCATAAGTACTTATTTGTAGGTATGTCATGGGTGAGGCGATTAGCGTCCGGTCTCTTTGTAATCTATTCAGTGTGGGTATCGTTGTTTTGCTGGCTTAACGTCTCGGTTCCTCCTTGTAAGCTGTGGGAGATTATTGTGCGGCTACATTCGTGAGATTTGTCTAAGCAGAGGAATCTATCAGTGCATGACATTACTCTTTACTTCTTGGTGGGTTATATGGAGTTTTCGAAATGAACGGTGTTTGAGAGCAAGGATCGCCGGAAAGGAAGCTTTGTTTGCTTCTATTGTAGCTTTTCTTTTATGTGGGCAATGAATGGAAACAAGAAAATCAACATTAGACGGACGAGGTGATTACAAAACCTGCTTCTTATGGTGTATTTTTTGTTGTTTTGCAAGTTTCTAGCATGCCTTTGTTTATATAAAAGTTCACTGTTTAGAGGGAAAAAACTAAAGATTAGGCATTCGTATCATTATCTCTATCTCTATAATATAATAAATGAAAAAGATTTGAAACATTTAGCATGTTGTGGTGTAAGCTTAAGGTGATTTGGGTGGAAAATCACATATAAAATACTACTTCAAGTCATGTGTGTATGCTTTTGCAGAAAAAAAGTGAGGACTATAACTTTTGACAATTTATGTATTTGTGTAATGTATTTGCTTATGCATTTGTGTATCATAATGGCCGGCCCTTGGGCCATTCAAATGAAGCAAGGGCTTTGAGCCTCTAAAGTTTTAGGGCCTCCATTTTAGAAACATAGCTATACAAATCTAATATATTGATGTATAAGTTTACTGGTAAGACATCCAAAAGGCAGGTGTGGAGATTTTAGGTCGAATCCAAGCAATTATTCAATTAACTATTTTCAGCTTTTCTTTTTTTTAAAAGAATGGACAACCCCTTTAGCCCTAAAAAGCCCAATACTGTCGTGCAACAATCTAATTTCCTTCGTGTTTGATGTCATGATTTAATGAGGAGGTTAGCATTATCTCTTCATATTTATAACTATCTTTTGTGTGCTAACTTCTAAGATGCTCCTGGTGATTTTTTGCATACAAATTAATGAGTGTTTGGATATACATCAAAGTGAACGAAGAAAATAACATAAACCTTATTTATTTAAACAATATACTTGGTTAGATTCTTATACATATCCATTTCTAACATTTAGGAACATGTCAACATTAAATCACACAAATCTTTTGGACAACTATTCATTTGATTATGTTAAACAAAGTGTAAATCTGTCGAGTTTTCTTGTAGCTGATCATGTTAAATCCGATAATTTTTTTAAAAGGGCCTCACTTTTTAAATTCACTTTAGCACACCATAAACGTTGAGTTGGCCCTCACTATAATCTTTCAAGATTTCCATTGTATGTGTTGGCAAGAATGCTTATTAAAATAGCTATTATCAAAAAGAAAAAGACTTGCTAGCGAAATAAAAAATATATATAGCAAGGGTACCTTGTGATGTGGTCTCATATCATTATTACTATACTAGAGGTGCACAAAAAATCGTACCTAGAACTAGACCCGGTAAAAAAATATCTGGAACCGGTTTTATAATACTTGGATACTCCATACTCGAACCAAAACCGACCCTACCCGTAGGGTATAGATAGGGTATGCATTTTGATCTCAAGACCTAGAACAGGAACCGGAACCGATCATGCCCGATTAATACCCGAAATCGGACAAAAATAGAAACCCGAGCCGATTATACCCAACTATACCCAATATATGATTCTAATATCTTTCTTTTAAATGTATGTTAGTGCATTTATTTTAATTTCCTACATTATACAATACATATTAAATGTAACAATAATAAGCAAAAAATACGAGAAAATAGGGTAATAAAAACGCAAGAGTATTAAAAAAATATGAAAATATAGAACTAAAAAACTCGGAAATAGGGTATTAAAAACCTGAAAATATGGTATTTTAATACCCGGTTTCTTAAGAACCGGAACCAACCCTACCGGAAACCGGGCACATAGGGTATGGTTTTTTCGTCAAATAACTGGAACCGGAACCGAACCGGTTATAACAATAACCGATTCCAACCCTTAAAACGAGAAACCGAAACCAGTTCCATAACTTAAACCGGTTATTAAAAATACTCGATTTGTGCAGCTCTATACTATACCCCTTTTCCTTAAAAGTAACATAATGCACGAGTCTTGTCATTTTATGAGAAACATCTTTGCAAGGTTGCTCTAAAGAATTATTAAAGGAACATGTGTGATAATATTGTGAGTCATGTTTATTTATTAAGATGAGTTTCTAAACATTTGTAGATTTCTAACACTACATATGCTCTAAAGATATTAAAGTGGAAGAAACTTGGAACCTGGAAAGTGGAGTTGCAAGCTAGAAACTAGGTATCACGTAGAGTAGCAAGAGATGAATATGTGTGAAGGAGATGTAGAAGCTATCACTTTAGGAACGTTCTTCCCAACCTTAAAAAGAACTTAGGAACAGTTGGAGCTAAACTACGAAGAGGTTTCTGTTCTAAGCAACGCAACCTCACGGTGGGCGCCACTTGTGGAAACAACAAGGAAAAGATCAGAGAAGGTATGAACATTCCTTGGGTCAGCCACGTCACCTCCTAACATGAACCTGTTAACACGAAAGAACCTGTTAGAATGGGCCAGAGACCCGGGTTTCTGGACCACCCTCTGACGCTCAACATTAGTGATTTATCCCATAAGAATGTATAAACATAAAAATATATGTGTATGTATAAGTATAAGAGAGATAGAGAATATTAAGGAGGTTGTGGTCGAGATCCAGCGGTTAACTAGCAGTTATGGTGATTCTAGATTGCATAGCTCCAAGGTTGGAAGCTGCTGGTGTAGTACTTCAGGAGCTCGTGAACTTAGCTGCTTAGTTTAGTGGATGATATGTAATTGTGTTCTAGAGAGATGAATTATTTTCTAAAGAGAGAATATAATTCTTAGAGAGAGAATTATATTGTAGAGAAAGAGTAGGTATCTAGAATGTCCAGACCAAATGGGATACCAGAAATGAGAGGGTAGACCCTCTAATTATAGATAGAGGAATCATAACCCTAATGGGCTTGGTTGTGATGGGTCAGGTTGGCCCACTAAACCTATTCTTTTGTTTGCTAAGTGGGAGCCTCCGGGCACCCACGTCATCAACACACTTATCCGGGTTGTGGCTGAGATGGGTATCCCCCAACAGGCGGTGGGTAATATCCACAGGCACATCATTGGCTGTCGGTATTCGGAACTAGAACCAACAACCATACCGACAAGATAAGCGGTAGGGTGTGCATGGTGGTCGGTTTTAGCCTAAAATCATAACCATAACCATAACCGCGATATCAATTAATGGATAACCACGACCATAACCGATCGGTTATGGCGGTTATGGTTAATCGGTTTTGATGGTTATAGCGGGTCGGTTGTGGGTGGTTAACCGTGTATTTAGCCTAGCTAAAATAGCTCAATGTTTTTTTAACATGCAATAAATTGTTATTGCATATTTGTAGATATTAGTAAATTACATAGTAGTTACATATAATCTATAATATTAATACCGATTATTACCGAATATTTGGGGCTGGAAATCGTATCTTATCGGGTTTAACAGGTCTCTGACGACGCGTATAACACACATATTAAATATGAATATAACTCGTTTAACTACTTGATATCCCATGGCTATAACACAGTTTTATTTTTTATGTATCAAGAAAAAGAAATGATGGACTCTAAACTCATAAATTTATTTATTTTTAAAAAAGTAAAAAATCACGTTGTGTACTTTTTCGGTAAACAGGTCTAATTGTGTCTTATACAGATATCTATTGCCAGTCGGAATATTCAAATAAAGTGATCTGATATATTCCATAAATTCAAATAAACATTCAACCAAAACCGCAAAAACGATATGAAATAACCAATAAATACGATTCTTTTTAATCATAAACATTAAATATTAAAAAAACTGGTGAAAAGTCCTAAATCCTACAAAGATTTATTATATGTCGGTTCAGTTCGGTTATGGTGGTTATGGAAATATTGATAACCATAACCGACCCGCTACTTTCGGTTTTCATTAAAAAAACCATTAACCGACCCACGGTTTTTTATTTGGTTCGGTTTTTTGGTTCGTTTTTGTTGGTTTATTCGGTTATGGTTCGGTTAATTTGGTTTTTTGCACGCCCCTAATAAGCGGTAACCACCTCCTTTACCTTTTGCAGTAAACTTCTCCCTAAATTTATAGGAAAAATTCACATTCCCTTTCGGCTTTCCCGACGGTGTCCTCACCTTATAGCTAACAAGCTTCTCGTGTTACACCCCAACCGATGGCGGAAACATCGGGGTAGTGGCACTAGGCGACCAGATGTCTCATGAGAATTCCATAACAATTATCTAACAATATCATTCAACGTCAACGTCCCATACCATTAACATAATACTTTAAACAATCATTACAGAATCTGAGTTTTCTCACTAAACAACAAGGTTCGGTTTTCCCTAGATTTATTACATTTCAAAACTAAACAAGAACAAAACAAACTAAGCAACTACGTCCCATGCATCCAAGCTACAATCCTTAACCTGTCACATACGTTAAAATACAAGTCAATACAATTAAGTAAAGGTGAGCATACAAGTTTGAGTACTACTAGCATAATAGAGAAAGCGTTCGCGAAATAATCTAACTACATATCATGATACACCAAAACACTTCACAGAACATAGGCTCATTTCTCATGATAACTACCGTGAGAACGCGTCCATCCTAACTAGACCCCGTCGGGTGTAAGCCACACTATAGTACCATACTAGCTAAGGAGGCAAGTTAACGAAAATAAGTCCTAGTCACATGTTTCTAGTATCACGTATTGAGCATACACAATCAGATTATTCGCGTGTGATAAACAACTTGATTTGTGAAGTGATTTTGATAGCGGAACGTATGTAACACCCAAAAAGTGCATTAAAGCGAAAATGGGTCAAGTATACTCACAGTCGGTGCATTTAAGTAAGACTGAGGGATCTGAGAAGAGTCGGGAAGTACGCCGGATCAGCCTGTAAACGAACAGAAGTCATCAGTCTTCCGAATTACTGAAACGGTTAAGTTTGGGTTGAGCAGTAGACAAGTTCGAGCAAACTTGTAAAGGTTTGCTGAACTGAAAGACAAGTCGGGCGAACTTGTAAGTTTCTCAAGGAAACTTGACAAGTTCGGTCGAACTTGTGGAAATCTTGGTAAGTGGTTGACAAGTTCGGTCGAACTTGGGAGCTTCTGAAGAGAATTTGAGTATTTCCACTCAAGTTCGGCCGAACTTGACCCCTTGAGGTGTCACAACCCCCGACCCCATCCGGGAGCGAGAGCCGTG
The DNA here is from genome assembly GCA_947069175.1 of Scalesia atractyloides. Taxonomy (NCBI): domain Eukaryota; kingdom Viridiplantae; phylum Streptophyta; class Magnoliopsida; order Asterales; family Asteraceae; genus Scalesia; species Scalesia atractyloides. Next base: position 20,227,724 of record CAMTDV010000024.1, on the reverse strand, counting down.
AACCAGTCAAGTGGTACGGTGTTTATTAATTTGGCAGCGGAATTTAAACATCAGGATCGTAGTTAGGAAATAAATTTCAGAGTTTAAACACCAGATATTATTGATAAACTAAAGGGATAAAACCCTTATTTTGTTCATAACAACGTGTAGGAGTAAACCCTAATTTCTGAAAACATAAACTTTTATGTAGGTAACTTTTATAGCCACTTTCTTTAAGCCTTCAGTACTCCATAGCTGGCTTCTTCTAGCTTCACATTAAGTTACCTGAAACGCGTTTTAAAAACTTTTTTATCAGCAAGAAATACTGGCGAGTACATTTCCATTTTACACAATGACACAATATTATACTTTACAGTATTAAGAGCGATTACAATGTTTACTTCTACCCAAGTACTCATTCAGTATTTGTCATGTTGACTGTGGTCATATTACTATTGGCTAACTATTCGTCCAATAGCAACGCTATATTCAGTAGTGTATACAAAACCCAACATACCGGCAGCATTGGTATAATACAAAGACTCAATCACTGTTAAGTATAATTAAAACGTTTGAGGTTTTGTAAAACAATTTTGTAGAAAAAGAGAATGACTCACAAACTGTGAGAAAAAGGGAAATGACTAACAAACTGTGAGAAAAAGAGAATGTACTCACATTGGTATCTTTGGTAATCCTACTGGTTTTCTGGCAACTGTTCCTGATTGTTATCTATTAAAAACACATAATGCACGCGTGTTAGTAAAATAACCCCAGCCAGGGGCTCTGCCGCTTGGACCCTGCTAGGGGCTGCCGCCCCTAGGACCCTGCTTCTCAGGGGCGCTACCCCGAACCCCCGCCAAGATGGCGTGTGGATTATTTGGTTGTTGTTACACGCCACCCACCGACAACACCACCACTACCACCACAACCATCGCCACCACCACCACCTCCGCCACCACCACCGCAACTACCGTTGCCGCCACCCACCTCCATCCCCACCACCGTCAGGCAGGGGCGGATCTATAGTCATTTTGGGGGTTTCCAGGAACCCGTTCGGTTCGTAATTTGTAATGTTAATTAATATAAAAAATTGGTAAGGAACCCTTTTATATTTTTTATAGGAACCTTGTAAACAAATATCTAGATGGTCTACTGGTAAGTTTGCGTTCTTTCTATGCTGAAGTTTCAGGTTCGAATCTGGTTAGAGCTTGTTTTTGCGATTTCTAGCTTTCCTTTTTTTATAACTCAAAAAAGAATTAGACACTAGGGTTTACTTGCGCCCTTTGTGTTTACTCCCAAACCCAAATGCACCATTACCCCAAAATCAATTGTCCCTTTCCACTCTCAACCACCAAACACACAGTGGAACACAATAACTCATCCACCGCCTCCACTCTCCAGCCACTGTCGGCCGTCACAGCCCCTCGCCGGAGGAGGTCGCAACCCTTCAGTTCTTCGGCCTTCCCTCGTTCAATTTCTTCAGCTTCAGGTTAGTTTAAACTTTTAATTTGTTGATTATAACTTACAATTTGTTCATTTAGACATTCAATTTGTTCATTATAACTTTCAATTTGTTCATTTAGACATTCAATTTGTTGTTGATTTTAATGTTATTCAAATATGGTTCTCCACTTTTAATGTTATTCAAATGTGATCGTTTATAAACTATGAAAATGTGATCATTCTTTCTTGTGTTTGTTACAGAGATAAGTGTTGTAATCGGTATGCCCAAGACATATATTAAATTGATGTGGCTAGTACGTTATGATCCAAGTCGGGTCATACCCAATAACAAGCTAGACAAACACACATAATATTTATTTATGATGTGATCAAACAAATAAATATTAACACTTAGAATATTTAGAAATTGGTTTTCTAAATAATTGCATTTGAGAAACTAATAAATTATATGGATAATTTATTTTGAGAGAATATTTTATATTGTTATTTAATGGGTTAAGTAACATTATAAATAATTGTGATATGTTGCTAAGTCTTATAACATGTGATGTTATAATTTTATAAAAGGTTATAAAATAAATATAAGACTTATTTTATAAAAATGAAATATTTGGGTGACAAAAACAAGGCCATATGGCCGAAAATTTAGGTGGTCTTCCACCATTCATTTTGCATGCAATCTTCATCAAATCCAAGACTAGATCTTACAAGATTATATGTGGATTTTGATTTTTAATTAATTAAGTTTTTACACACATATTCTCTCAACAATTCAAATGCAAGAACTCTTTGAATGCTCTCATATTTTCGGCCAAGGAGTGGTTGTCAAGAGGGTTTTTCAAGTGAGTTCATAAGTGTAGAAATCCTAGCAATCTTATAGTGTTTGTTGGAAGGCTTGGGGTATACAAGCTTGAGGTCTTCTACTTAGAAGATTACCATTCAAAAGTATCATCTTCTTCACCTACTTGTTCTTAGGAGGTAGTATTCTAAACACCATATGATTGTATTTTGATAGCATGCATGTTCATATATGGATCCGGGTTTTGGTTTTACATATAAAATGGGTTTTATATCTTGTAAGTAACATGTTTTAAATAATTATTCCGCTGCGTTTTTATTTTATACGGATAAAATAACTTTAGAAACATGTTCAAAACCCCAACAATAAGATCTATTGCATTTGCCGCGAACATAAATATGTAATAGATTAAGTTAGACTTCTATACGAACCGTACAAACACGAACAGGGCATGTTCATCTTCGTGTTCGTGTTCGCTCGTTTAACTTTTAACTGAACAAACGACGAGTATGAACAATTAAATGAACAAACTTCAGCTCAACCCCAGCAGGGGCTCTGCCCTTGGACCGCTAGGGCTGTCGCCTAGGACCTCTTCTCAGGGGCGCTGCCCCCGAACCCCGCCAAGATGGCGTGTGGGATTATTTGGTTGTTGTTACATGAGGGAAAGTTCGAGCGAACTTGACTATTGTGCTGTCAAAAATCAGTGCAATCTCGAGCGAACTTGATGTTTCGGGTCCAAAATCTTGCGTTTTCGCGTCGTTTGCTGAGGAAATCTAGTGCCCGTCCCTCCAACCTTAAGCCACTGAGTAAAACTTAGGCTGGAGAGGTGTTTTTGGAGCGAACTTAGCCATTTTACAGAAACTCGGCCTAATCCGGACGAACTTTATGGTTCATACGGGTTAGTCCAGCTTGTGTAAAGTGACGATTTCGTCCTTGTGCTTCCGGATCTGAGATCTAGCTTCGACAACGCCTCGTTCCACTCAAAAGTGAATGAAACATACGTCATTAGTCCGAAAATGGTGTAAAAATCAAGGTTTTAAAAGGTTTTGCTCAGAAACAGAAGTTTTGATGGAAAAAGATGAAGATTTTCGTAAACAGAAGAGATTTGATGAAAACGAAGGCAATGCCTTGTGAAAATCGTTGTAAAACGTTGTTGAACATCATTGTAGTTGAAATCGGTTTGATTCTTACTTAGAGAACAGAGGGTTTTGGGTTTCGGGAGCTCAGAGCGAAGTTGCAGCAAGTTCAAATGAGAGAATGAGGCTGAGTATTTATAGGTGAAGACAAAAATGAGGGCTGGTGGAGTCAAGTTCGGTCGAACTTGCAGGTTTTCTTGCAACTCAGGGCGAACTTGCTAGATTGTCAAGGATTATCAGTCAAGTTCGGCCGAACTTGTACATACTCGTACAAGTTCGAGCGAACTTGAGGTTAAAAGGGAAATTCAGCTTTGGCCAGTCAATTCGGCCGAACTTGACCCAAGAGCTGGGTTTTCTTCGTTTGTTTCGCGTTAAGGGTTCGTTTGGCTATACGGTTTGCATTAGATAGTTATATTAAGCGTTATAGGCGATATAATAGTGCGATTTAGCGATTCGAGTTGTGCGAGAGAGATGCAATATTGAGCATAATCATAATCATAAACATACATAACACATAAACACGTATAACACACAAACACGTAAACTAATATTACCACATAATTCCAATATACCAAATTAAGTAATTGCGTTGCGATTGCGATGGGATAGCGATGAGATATTCGAAGCGTTGTGTTAGATAAGCGTTTAAATAGCGTTTGGCCGTGATGAATAATGCGATGTAATGACAAAACATATTTAATTTAATACAAACATTTCTATTAACGAATCTCGGAGTACAAACTGAAGATCAAAATAAATACACGGAAACAGGAAACAACAGAAATATGGGTTGTTACATCTCGGGCGTCCCCTCTTTCGATAATCCATCCAACAACTTTTTGATCAGCACATGCGCCACTCCAAACTCCTTCTCCCTAAACGTCCACTAGTGTTTAATCTCTACAAGCGTAAGACGGTTCTGTAATCCAGTGGCTTCATCAAAAGTGAACTTCATTGGAAAATTCCACGAGGGGTCCGAACCACCGTTTTTGTTAACCGGTGTATTGAGCTTGTCACCCTTTCTAGCACCGGAGATGTAAATGACAGCGTATACATCCATTTTGCCGATCAGACGGGATTTCTTGAGCCCTATTGCAGAGATGAGTGTGAAGTCTAAGGTTCTGCATTCCATGATTGATTGCTGAATATGAAATTGTGATGAAGTGATGATTGTAGAAAACGATTTTTGTATAGACTTTGTGTTAACCGACTGTAACACCGCGGAAATTTTCGTCATATTGTGTGACGACACGTGTTCCGAATCTCCAACTAATCCCGACTATGTGGAAGGAGAGGGACAAAAAATGCCAAACAGGGGAAATAAATAAAGTCGAGGACTAAAACCATAAAAATCTCAAAAATATGTTCTTGGAGGTCCCTTACGGACCGCAAGGCTTAGCCCTTACGGTTCGCAAGGGAGGCTTAATCTGTTTTGTGCGCCAGGGGTCCTTATGAACCGCAAGGCAGAACCCTTACGGTCCGTAAGGGACGCCCAGTGACAGTAGTATGGCAGCTGGCCTGCCATTGCTGCCATGCTGCCACCAAGCTCCGAAATTGCCACTCTTGCTCTTCGTTGTGACACCTTAGGTGCCACTAATCATATCCTAAACAACTTGGCTAATACTTGTCAAGATATGGGACCATTTGGAGTTGTACAAATAGGTATTCTAAGTGTTCATCACACTCACACCTTCAACACTCACTTTAAATTTCTCATTTGGAACAATCTCTGGAGCTTAGGAGCAGCTCTCAAGTATTATTTGTAGTTCCTCATTACTAGTAAGTGTTCCTCCTTGTTCAGTTTCATTTAATTAGTTAGAATTTAACTGAGAGTCAAACAATTTGACTTTTAGTTCTGACCATTTTGGTCAAGTCGAATCGAAATTTCCTACGTGATTGTAATAATGATGGTATGACTCCAATTCAATCATACCCCCCCCCCCGACAATCACGTTAAGTAAGTGAAATGACAGGTCAAGCATGCTTACTTTAAAAGTCAAAGTGCAACGGTTTATGTAAATTGCATAAATGAACTCCTAAGCTTATAGCTCATTTGTTTTCACATTAAAACAGAATATATAACATATATAAACTTATTTTAGCATGCCCAACTCGTCCATTTCGATTTAGCACCTCATTTTATGTCTAAAGTCAAGCAGTTTGACTTTTGCTTGACTTTCGATTCTGACCCGTTTGGTAAAAATTAGAACCTATTCAAACCCGAAATTATGACCATATTATTATAGAGTATAACCCCTGAGGTTATACCTTCTAGTCAAGCTGATTGGTGATTTAAATGACAAGTACAATATATATATATTTTAAAAAGGAGAACTATGCCCTTTTTCATCGTGAAAGCTAAAGAAATGGTTTTAAACAAAAATAACTAATATTCTGAGTTTCATACAGAATATATATATATATATATATATATATATATATATATTACAAAATAAGTTTTGACCCTGGGACTTGTCATAGACCCAACCAACCCTCTGAACCCGCTTACACGCGCATAACTAGTTATACGAACCTAGTTCGCATAAACTAGGCGTGACGGGTCTAAATACTTCAAAACCACTTTGAAACAGAATGTATGGTTAAATAACCCTTATCCAATGAGTTATTGCACTAGAATGGGTATAAAACACATTTATCCGGTCTACGATTAATCTAGCGAAACGGAGCCAATTCCTAAGTTAACCACTCAAGTCTAAGGGCTTACCAATGACCTGTATACATTCTAACGGATGCTATTTCTGTTCATTTTGGACTATAGAGTCTTCCAGGTAATCGGCCTCGGATTAATAATATTTAGACTTGCGGCTTTGATAATAGAAATCAATTATTTGATTGGAAGCTAACAAAAGATAAATACTCTTAACTTATTTTCTGTTAAAACTTGGGGTATGGAAAATATGTCACTTGGAGCGGGTTATATAGATGAGCCCTGTGATTGCTTATAAATATAAGAACTCGGTTTAATCTTTATTACTTGATAAGTGAAACACTTGGGGGTTATTGGTACCGTGTCCGGGTGTCCTGACTCATAAAATCGTATGATCATATAAAATAACATGTCGGGGTAGGCATATGACCTGTAAGACGTGTTATTGTAGATGGTGTGTACCTTAATCATTATAGCAATGAAAATGAGCGGCTTATGATTTCCGATTCCCGATTGTATGACAAGTATGTAAAACTTGTGACAAGATAAAATCCCAAAAAATACTATCGTTTTGGCGGCATGGCCGAGTGGTAAGGCGGGGGACTGCAAATCCTTTTTCCCCAGTTCAAATCCGGGTGCCGCCTCATCAACAAACGAATCGAAATCTATTATTCTGTTCAATACATTTCTTATGTACCTATGGGTGCTATGTTGGATTTGAATCAGATTTCGGATCAATCTATATTGATTGACTGCCTCCATTATGTTGTTGCTAGCAAATACCACTATACCTACGGGCTTTCTCTATGTACTAAATCATTTTTGAAAAACTATTTAAGAAACGAGTCGGTTAATTGTATTTACCGGTGTAAGCTGACGTATTTCCAAAAGACTGAACCGCAGGTCCCGAACCTTGATATTAGTCTAGAATCCGGGTCGGCTATGATAAAGGCTATGGATTTTGCAACTCCTCAGCTTAAGGCTTAAGATGTCCTAAGCCCTGAACGCTTGTACTTAAATTTTGTTATTATATTCAATAAATTCGGACCTATAGTACAAGTAACCTAGACTTCGGCCTAGGGCCTCCATTTAAAAGAAAATTAGTATGATAACTATAAAAATTGTGCAACTTATTGTTTTAGATTTATTTGTTTCCTTAAACAAGCAAACCACTTTTTTGTTATAGTTGTGTTAAATTTTTGCTTGGTTCCACACACAGATAAGGAAGTATCGTTTATTTCGCCTTGGGCCTCCAAAAAGGTTGTAACGGCCCTGATATTCAAACTTTTATTAAATAAGAGTAAATTGCTCGGATGGTCCCTGTGGTTTGCCAATTTTTCACCTTTAGTCCCCATCTTTTTAAAATGACATGTATGTTCCCTGTGGTTTGATCATTCGTTACTCGTATAGTCCATAAAATGGATGACAGTTAGATTTTCTAGTTAAGTATATGTGAAATTACTTATTTATCCTTAGTAAAAAGAAATCAATTAACTTCAAATGGGCCCACCTCAACTACCTCACCCAATCAACCCCTTCTAACCATTATCGTGGGACCCACCCACAACCCTTCTAACCTTATTCCTTCGCTTCCACCATCGCCGGCCAACATTACCACCACCGACCACCATTATCTCCAACTTCTTCCCCAAATCTTCTTCTTCTTCACCCTTTTGGGCGGTTGGCAGCAAAGATGGTGAGTGGTGGTCGAACTGATGCGAACCAACGATGGAAAGGTGGGGTGGGTTGGTTGCAGAAAAAAACGAGTTTCCGACCATCCATTGATGCGAACCAGAAAAAAGGATGGTGAAGCCGATTGATGTAAACCAGAAAAACAACATCCGACGGTTTTTTTCTCGGGCGATGCAACATCTACTTTTTAGTAATATTTCAATACACAAGTTACACTATTGAACCATTAGCAGTTAATGGCCTTGGTTCACATGATTTCTCCATTTCCATTAGCAGTTAATGCAAGATATTGGCCGTAGACCGTAGTCCACATGATTTCTCCATTTCGTCTTTTATCTAGAGGATTTTAGGTAAGCTATTATAATTCACCATTATTAAGCACCATCTCATGTTCGATTCTCGGAAAAGTAAATCTATCCATGTTTCAGTTAAAGCAATGCCCAACATCATTCTCCATCTTCATTTATTATTTAATGAACTTCTTGTGATGCCCAGGAAAACAACTTCCGGCGTGTTTAGGTCCGATGAATAATGAAGAGGACAAAGGTTATGAACTCGCCGGAGATGGTGTAGAGAACATAGATGGTATCGGGCATCAGCAACACCACCAAACTTGCAGACCAGAGCTCATCGAGATGTTTTTGTTTTTTATATATGTGTGGGTCCCATAATTTATATTTTTATTTAATATGTTTTTGTTACTTATTTTAATAATAAAGGGCATTTCTGTCATTTACATGGAGTTAACTAAAAAAAACTAATGTCCATCCAGCCAGGGGACTATCCGAGTAACAAATGAGTATACCACGGAGAGCATAAATGTCATTTTAAAAAGTTGGGGACTAAAGGTGAAAAAATGAAAAACCACATGGACCATCCGAGAAATTAACTCTTAAATTAAATACTTTTACTCATACTTCCGCTGCATACATATTGTGATACCGTTCTTCAATCGTCACGCTTTAATCTTACCTTTCCGGGCCCACCAGAATTCCGGGCGTGACACCGACTTTTGGGTAAGGAAACAGCTTGGAAGGTGACAACATTGATGATATTGTGATGAAGATAATAACTATAAAACGGGTCAATTGCCAATTGGGGATAAATCGTAACTGCCGGAAGAAGAATAATTGCAGTAAAATGTTAACAAATTGAGGCCGTGTAGGTTGGAATTAAATTGGTGGAAATTTTAACACTATTTATCATTGTAACTAGTTTAATACCCGGCCGGTGGCCGGGTTACGTTAATGTAGTATATATTAACAACATGAATAAACTTGTGAACACATATAAATAAAATAGAGTCAAATTACACAAAATTATATGAACAACGTGACAAACAAAGCTAACACATGTTAGGCGTACACAAAATTAAACAATGTGACAAACAAAAGAACCAGTCTTTGATTTATAAATGTAAAACGAACGTCAACAATTTGCAACCACAAAATTATAGAAAGTAAAACTCATAATAGAAGTATAAAACCTGTGTAGTTGTTCCTATATCGAGTGGATTAATCGAATTGGACTCTAGCTCGATTTCTTAAAACTCCTGGCTTTTGTATCTCAAACTCTCAACTTCCTCAAAGGTCCAATGAAGTTATACATCTATCTCCAAATCACTTCAATCTACCACTAGGTTTATTACCCCTAAATGAATGAACAAACATTCAGTTTGACCCGAATATTATTTTGATAAAAAGCACTCATTTTGACAAAACGTATTTTCCCCTTTACAAAACCAATAATGTAGCAATATCCAGGTTGGCTTGACCAACCTGTGTTGCAACTTGTACGGTTAAGCCGAACATCTTGACACGATATTCAAGCTAGCCGTGTACAGGTTGCTAACTCTAATTAGAAGCACTCATTTTGACCTAAGTCTATTACCAAAATGAGTCATCCCATCCATTTTTTTATATCTAATGTAGCAATATCCAAGTTGGCTTGACCAACCTGTGTTGCAACGTGTACGGTTAAACGAAACATCTCGACAAATAATCGTATACATGTTGCTACCTCTAATTAGAAGCACGCATTTTGACCTGAGTCTATTACCAAAATGAGTCACCCCGTCCATTTTTCTATATCCAATAAATAAGCAGACCCAAGTAGTGACCTGAGTCTATTTTTCAATTATAATAGGTAACAAACGCAAACTGTGGTTCAATATAGATCCTTGTATATCTTAAGAGATAAGTGAATGATATGACACATATTTAATTATCACGCTATTTGGAGTTAAAACTAAACTAATATTACGTATATAACATGCAGATTGGGTCATTCCCATCAAATTTTTACACTGTAAGACTTTATAATCATACAAATTTAACTACTTGTTAAACATAGTTAATGATAAAATAGGGATATGAAGTATACCAAGTCAAGTATCACAGGTACTCGCTAACATCACTATCAACTATCTGATCATTAGGTTACAAACACGTTTCTCACCATAGCCTTCCACGAAAGTATCATCAATGTTCTCAAGCCTCCGCACCCACTTCAACGCTTCTGCTTTCTTCTCCATCACCCACGTTTCGGCGTTCACCTCTTAAATTCACATGAGCTAATTTGAAGACTTTCTTAAGCGCCAATCAAATTTCTAAAGTACCTTGGTTGTGTCATAAGCTTCTACTTCATTTTTTGCCTTATACTCCATCACCCGGCTGTTAAACCTATTTAATTAATTAACCTGTTAATATGCATACATAAAAAGAAAGCAAATTAACTTGATCGATATAAATCATTACTCACCATCCAGTACAACTTTCAGTCCACAAATTTGGGGTTTAAGGATTGCTGCGAGTAAATTTTGCACCTCGTTCTGATCTAATAGCTTTAGTAGCCAAAGCCAACTAATGTCATATAAAGTAACAAAATATGAAGGTTTAAAAAAAATCTAAATACAGTTGCATACCATGTACATCTTATTAGTTGTTAAAATACACACATATCACAAATAGTGGATTGGTTTGTGAGTTCAATTTGAATCAATAATCTGAAACGATCAACCGTGATCATGAAGGCGAGAATCGAGAACTGAATTCAAGGGTTGAGTATAAAAAAAGATTGCAAGACGATAGGAAACTTACCAAGACCTGAAAGACAAAATCGATCCACATTGCTGCACACACCTTCGTTTTCGTCATTGACCAGCCACCCCTTTCGTTGCGCTCAATTACCCTCTTCTTTCCTCACAAAACGAAAAATTTTGGTGATTGTTTTATACCAAATCGTTCCTACTTGTTCCCGTTTAGCCAGGACGACATAAGACCTACATATTCTCCTACCGTTATATGAACTTAACAATCAAAATGGCATTCAGAATTCAACTATAAGCATCCAAAATGTTGTGATATATGATATTCACCTAGTTAAAGTTGTTACATGAAGATGAAGTTTATATTGTTAGGCAAAACACAATGAGAATAAGAATATGCCAAACAATCCAGGTAGTTTTGATAAGTATATTTAATTATGATTAGTTGTGGCTCCACACCAACCACATTTGAAAGTGTGTGTATAAGGATAATCCACAGCCCCATCAGGTTACCTCATGCTCATGCTCTTCTGTTATTAATGCTACACAATGATATTCCTATATATGGTCAATATTAATGCTACATAATGATATTCCTATATAAGGTCAATATTCATGCTAACAAAAAAATTTTAAAAAGAAAAGTTTAAGAACACATGGAAATCTATACCTTCAGTTGTGATGCAACATACTCTTCTTGATTAGCTTGGGCAGAATGGAGGACCTGGTGGGTGATTTTGTACCCGAAACCACAAATGAATCCTGAGTTGACAGCCATGTGTATCGATTGAAAGATAATCCATTCAGCTGCTCCAAAATTACACAATTTAAACTGTAAAAATGAACAAATAACATAAAATTGATAATAATAATAAGGGTTGAAAGGTTGAATATGAACACATATGGGCCGAGTGTTTCCCCTCACGGAGAAGTACCACACCGCAAGCCGATTCCGTACGATTTCTCTATCGGATTACGTGACGCGAAGTAATGTAGAAATAACACGTTAGAAAAGCTAATATCATGAATCTGATCATAAAACTATTTGATTTCAAGGGCAGGATCTTCCCAAATGGAGGTAGAGTATCCGGGAACTATAGAATATGTATTAACATTCATGTTCCTATAAAAGAACAAAATTCTATGATTAAATCCGGACCTCTGCTTAAATACTTGAATTTAGCTTTAACCTTCCATGCTTCATTAGTTTCCACCTATAAAATTAATTATCAAATTTATACAACGTAGAAGAAACTAAAGAGAATGGGATTTGAGAACACCCCAAAACACCTGTAAATACAAAACTTTAATTAGTGAGAGAAGTAATTGGGTTTTGTAACTAAACACAATGTGAATAATGAGCAGAGCAAATCAATAAGAATAACAATTTAAAAGTTTTACAAACCCTCGACAATCCAATTTTAATCCGCCCCACATCCAAAACTGAAATCAAATCTGGTGGAACAAAATCAAAAGTTTACAAATCCAGAATCGTAATTGTCGAACAAATTCGTTCCGAAAACAAAATCAAACTTGGTTTGTGCGCGCTTCGAACTTTGTTTATGCTTCGAACAAAAAGTAAATTTCCATAAAATCAAACCTGGTTTATGCAGAAGTTCATATTAGAATCTGGGAGCATTTAGAGAGTTGGAGTTTCGTGCTGGTTAAGAGATAAATGGGGGGGGGGGGGGGGGGGGGGGAGGAGCCGGTAAACAAAAACAAAAGAACGTGGATGGAAGATCCATTGCGATTCAACTGCAGGCCTCAATGGTACCTCCGGAAGGTCTGTGCACATGGTGGTCTGGTGGATTTTTAGACGAGAGATAGAGATGAGTGAAACAAGTGAGCAAGTGATTTCTCGTATAGGAATAAAGGGTAAGGGGTCCAGGTAACTGCTGTAAGGAGGTTAGGGGTACGTGGGAGGAAAATAAGGGTCCAGGTAACAACTGACTGTTGAGAACAACCAATACAGGTGGTTTGAGTTGTGGAGATCATGGGCTGGAAAGGTGAAGTTAACAACCAACTAATTAGAAAACCATAAAAAACTGCTTTCAACCGCCATCATACCGGTTATTTTTGTGAGTTTAAACGGCTGAGATTTCATCTTAGCATGATCCAACGGTGGATATCGATTTGGATGGTGGTTAGACTTAATGGGATATATATATATATATAATTACCATCCATTAGTTACAAATGTAATAGCTTTCGTGTTACTTTCTAAGATCTTTAATTAGTTTGCCTATGGCTTTATAGCCTAGTGGCATATTAGGGGTGAGATAAGGTTTCGAGACTAAGAGGTCTTGGGTTCGATTCCCACAAGAGAGGTTTTCCCATATTTATTGGGTTTTCTCCTGAATTTGTGTAGACGCATTATGCCTAGTGGAAATGAATATGATCGGGTGATTCTGCTGGTGGCACAATGATATTCCGGTGGCCCGTCAGTGATCCAAATTTGCGGTTCAAAAAAATATAGTTTGGATTTAAATCTTCTTTTAATTTTTCAAATTATGTTACTTTTCAAATGAAAGTGCACTAATTTTAACGTTATTTTACCAATTTCGTGAAAATAACGTTAAAAGAGGGGGATGGTTAATCATACATCATGTGATGGCGTTGATAGCCGAAAGAAAAGGAGGTACATGCACTAATCAGAGTTTGTCTCAGTTGCTGAGTGTTATATACCTTATGTTCAAGGCTTGATGCAAAAAACTACCATCAAGTTGGGGGTCTCTTTGGAAGCAGCATCTCTATTCCTACGGAGTAGAGGTAAGATTATCTATATGTTACTCTTCTCATACCCTACCTTAGCTTTGCTATTGGTGAGATAATACTAAGTATGATGATGATGATGTTACTTTTAAAGATCTTTACATTTAACATATTCATAAGCTATTAAAAGAAACCTAAGTTTAGAATAATAGGGTGGTGATCTATTGATCCTTTTGGTGATTGCATAAACATGATTAAAGTAATAAACTATTCCTATGTATACATTGGCCTATCAATCTTCCTCATTTAACAACGGAAAACTACCAACTCAATAATTTAAAAAAAAATGAAAAACAAAGACATCCCTATGGACAATAGATGATTTAGGGAGAAGTTGTTTATTTTTTTTACCACATCGCCGTGTTTTTGTTATCGTGGGATGACTTATTTTTACGAAACTTCAATATATATATATATATATGAGAGGGTTATCTTGAGGACGCTAAATATTGTTAGAACCGTGAGAACAAATGAAACAAAACCAATCAAAACCAATTTTTTTTAATACAAACCTCATTGTAATTAAAATACAATCCCGTACTCCCGCAACCAAGTAAGCTGTTTCATAAGGGATTCGGTGAGGCTTTCTGCTGTAGCGCGAGCGACCTCCGTGTCGTTAATTTTTTGTTCGCCTTCAGTCAAACGGCGAATCAACTCGGCTTTTTCTGTTCGGTGAAGGTTGATATCTTTTTTCAAACTATCAACCTCATCTTGCAGCCGCGTCTGGTCAAATAGCATAGCAGTTAGATCATCAATTTCTTTATTATTAAGAAGGAGAGTCATTTTGGTTGATACCTCCTTTCTCTGTGTGAGCGCGCCTCTTCTGCTGCCGCAACTGCATCAGCTTTCTCTTTCTTGAGTTTCTCAATTTCGTTGCGCAGGAGAAATTTTTTCCTTGTTATCAGGATCACAAGCCTCCACAAAGCGCTTGCGCTCGTCCGCATATTGCGCAGCAGAGGCCTCACACTTGCGCTTCCACGACAGCGCAACCCACTCTTTAGTCTTCTTCTCTTCCTCAAACTGGGCCTTTTCCGCCTCAAAATCGACGAGCATTTTCAACGTCTTCTCCTTCTCAAGTCTGGCCTTTGCCTTCTCAAGCTCAACCTCATCCCACTCTTTTTCATGCTCGCCATTCGCGCACAATCCTGTTTATGGTGGAAAAGGCAATGGCAGACTCTTGCAAATATGACTCGCAGGTAGCCTCGTGGTCTTTTTCTTCCTGGCGCTTCACCTCCGCTGGCGTGAAAATGCCCTTATACCACTCCCTGCAGGAGTGCCAATCAGTGAAAACATCACCCTGCTTAACTTTCCACACGGCCTGATGAATCGCAGAGGCCCGCCTCTCAGAATAAGAGCGATAATAATAGTCCCAGGCGTCTCCTCTGGGCGAATAGGCGACTCCTCCTCCGAATCCTCAACAAACACAAAGCCTTCGCTTTGTGTTGAAGGTCCGGCTCCCTTGGATATCAACTTTGACGGTTCCCCAACATCTATAGCCGTATCTTTAACCTGCTCGCCAGCAGGATTCTCAGCATCAAAATTTTTGAGCTCTTCTTCCGGAGCCACTTTGTCAATATTTTCCGGGACGATGGGGTCGGCATCAAGAACAAGAGTTTCTTGCCCGCATCTCCCTCTTCAATGTTCTCAGGCCTGCACGGCGATGGTATAGCAGATGAGGTGGCCAGCGCAGCCTTCACCATTTTCTCTGCAAAACATATTAACAAATACCAAGTATAAGATTCTGCACAACTTTTATGACAGAAATGCGCAACAAACTAAACGTACCAGGTGAGAACTTCTTTGCAAAGGCATCCAGATTGCCCTTCTTACCAATGCGTGGGCGCGCAACTTTGGTTGGCGCAGGAGTTTTAGTCTCCGCCTCCTTCCTCTTCTTAGAAGTGCGCTTCAACGCCTCTTCCGGGCTAGAAGGTACTTCCAAAGGATCATCTGGGTTCGCAGCAGGAAGAGATGAGGTGTCAACGGGTTCTGGCTTCGGTTTCTTCAAACCTACAGGCGCAAGACCCTCCAGTGAGTCCGACACCACCACATAATTGCACCAAGAGTCAGATACGGGAAGCGTACCTTTCTTGCCCTCAGCTTTCGCAGCAGTTGATGGCTTGGTTTTTTGCTCTGGGTTGGAAGGGGGAGGCGCAGCAGCTGCAACAACAGTTGGTTTCTTCTTCTTCTTCGAATCAGGGCCTACGCCCAAGTTTAGCAAATCACCTACATAATCAATCATATTGAGCAAAGGTTGCGCCATTAGTTATATTTCAATATTACTTAGAAAAAATGTTCAAGAGTAATATTGCAATATCAACTTAGGCTTTGTAAGGACTTATTTACCAGTCTTCGAATATGGTTGCGCCTCCAGATCCTCTTTCTTGGGCAACTCAAAGTTCCCCAAGATTTATGAGAACCAAGTTTCCTCACCATCAGCAATAGGCACGACGGCCATTTTTCCTTTCTCTCTCTTGAAAGAGACCAAGTAGAGAGGCGCAACTACATAACAAACATTTTTGTATCAGTACATATCTATTGAAAGATATTGCTAGGAAGTTAAAGGGTTACATACCAGTTCCATCTTCTGTATACACTGGTTTTTTCCGGCGTTCCTTCTTCCAGAAAATACTCATCCCGGCAGCGATGAGGGCCCTCTTCGGCAAAACAATATTGGGCACATCTTTAATATCTTGATAACATACCTCGTCGGTAGGTATGGGAAGGGTCTCCGGCTCGATCTCATCACCGGCCCGGAATGTCATCTTCATCGGGGTCACCGCCGCCTTGATAAAGAAGAACTTCTGCTTCCAGTCGTGGTAGGACTTCGGCGGCACCAACAACAATCGTTTGGCTTGCACACGCTGTTGGAACGAATAAAAACCCAACGAGCAGTGCAGCTGGTAGAAAACAAACTTCTCGACCGACGGCACGATCTGCATCGATCGGCAAAGAACTCAAAATGCCGGATCCTCACCATTCCCATCGGGCTCAACTGAGAAATGTGAATCTTGTAAAAACCAAGAATTTTCAGCAAGAAATGGGTCACCGGCACCGGAAGTTCCCTTCGGCAAAATAATCATAAAATAATGTAATTTAGCCGGTCGGCGCATCAGCCGCTGTGGCATTCGCGAAAAGGACATTGGTGACAAGATTATCGAAATCTTTCTTCGACCACTTTAGCAGTGGCAAACTTGACGACGACATCTCAGCAGAACTTGCGCCGGTGGCCATAACTCGAACTTTGAAGAAAACTTAGAGAACTTTGAAGGTCGCCGGAATTTTTGAACACAAATTTCTCTCAAGTTATAATTGGGTGAGGAAGCAAATGGATCGTTGATCCCTTTATATACTAACCGTAATTAATGCACGATTTGACTGCAGCAACTTTTGCGACCGTCACGTATCCCCAAGTAACCGCAGGGGCGAGTGGGGAACAGTAACCGCCCCACGCGCGCGAGTGTCACCGAAAAGCATTCAATACGGTAAGACATGTACTGTTGACAGCCTGTCAACAGTACCACCACGTCTTAAGAACGTGCGTCGTCACCAACTACACCATCCAGATAAGTGACGCGTATCTAAGTATATTTGAAATTCATATACTTTTTCAAAATTCACTTACGACACGTCATCAAGATGCATAAAGCAACAAAAAGCTAGTCCTTACCTAGCGCAGCACATTTATCTTAAGTCCAGTGCTCCACCTACTTTTTATTCTTACATAGGAGCAACACTGGACTGGGGGGACTTGAAGGGTGTAATATCCGTCGAAAAACGGGTTTTCAAAACCCGCTTCGTTTATTAACCGAACAATCAGTTTTAAACTTTTGTTGTTTATTTATGACTTATTTTAATTTTAAACAATACATAATTAATAAACAAATTAGAAGATATAAATTTTAATTGTTAAAAAGTAAAAGAAAATTAATTAAAAAGAAAAACAGGCTGCCGGGAGTCGAACCCGGGTCAGCCGGAAAATCCTCAAGTCTTAATATTCACTTATCCAACCACTCCGCCACTTTGGGTTTTTGTTAAGATACCGAAACAATTAATTGAAATAATGAATCTCGGAAATCAAATCCAGTCAAGTCGCGCCCATTTTTGCAGTCGTCGGAAATCCCGACGATTACGTCGATAATTGACGGTTTCTTCCAATTTAACCGAAGAATTAACCTTGACAACGGTTATAACCGACGTCTGAACCCGCGACACCAGTCGTAACCGCCGGAGAACGGCTGACTTCGAATCAAGACTGAAATCCGACCCCATGCGTCTCGATTCTTCCCTATAAATCCACCCACAACTCACTGGTAGCCCTTTCGCTCAAAATCGCACGAATTCTCGACGTAATTTCACTCGCCGGAAAATATCTGCAAGTCGCCGGAAAACCGAGACTCACATCCACACGGTAATTCCTTCGACTTTTTCTGTTTCAGTAAATTGATTAGACTATTACTAACACAAATCCACCATCAGAATCCATCCCAGGCGACGTAGCCGGAATATTCAACCCTCGCCGGAAAATCTCTGAAATTTCTGATATCGCACTGAGAATCGGTATAACCCTTCAAACTCCTGTCAGTCTTTGTTTAAGTACCTCAATTTCATAATTAATCGAGCAGAACTGTTGATTGATCCTAACAGCCGAAGTTCACTAACAGAGCCGATGACCTTGCCGGACTTCTGAAGAAAGACGAACAGTTCGGTACAATCAACCCTCAAACCTTTTTCTGTTCATTACTTTACGATGGCTCATAACGTTCGTTAAGTTAATTTAACAAATAACAGTCAGTTGATCGATGTCTGTGTTTTGAACGAAGAAGATGAAGTTGTGTATAATATAAGATTAATTAAAATCGGTTTAATGAAAGGGTTAGACACACAGTCCAGCGGTGGACTGTGTGGAAACATTTTCACATACGTCGCGCGTTCGATTCTTGTCCCAGCCTTACTCTCTTGATATAAAAATGCCTTTTTAACTGAACCGGGTTAACTCTCAAAATCATGTTAAGTATAATAAAAACCGGGTTATTAACCAGGTTAGACACACAGTCCAGCGGTGGACTGTGTGCACGTTAACTCACAGGTCCCGGGTTCGAGACTTGTGGACAGCACCGGTTCGATACATTTAAAATCCTTTTTAAAAATAAATGATTTTCGGATTAAATTAAATAGTATATAAGTATAATTAAAAACAAAATTATTTCGGGTTAAACACGTAGCTCAGTTGGTAGAGCTGCGTGCACGCGTACGGGAGGTCATCGGTTCGAACCTCACTCAATGCAACAATATAACCGACCGAACCGGTCAACGGTCAACGGTCAACAGTCATGGTCAACGGTCAACGGTCAAAGTCAAAAAGTCAACATTTTTTATTATTATATTTATTTAATTTAAAAATCAATTAAAAATACTTAAAAATAACGTATTTAAAGTTAGAAAGTAGCCTTAAACTCACAAAAATATATCCAAAAATCCTATTAAAATAGTTAATAAAATCCACATACTTACCGTACCTTTTCGTTATTTATTAGGTTAGTTATCTCTCGTCGATCAATCCTCTAAACTCGTGCGCATTCAACACCTTCAAACAAACGCACCCAAGGTGAGTGAATCTCTACCAATTCCCCGTTTTAATCACATTTTGGGGTGTATCATGTGTTGCCATTTATTTATTTTAATTAAACACTTGTGCATCCATCATATTCACGATCATGTGTATTCAATATGTATCCGTTGTTTGTGTGGTTGAAGTTTAGATTTAATTTATCATTTCAGTACATACATTTCATAGGCCGCCGCTCCCCATTACCTATGAGCGTGAGCTGTTCCCCATTACCTATGAGCGTGAACCAGGCGTTGCCAACATAAGATCGGCTCCGTTTGATTGAGCCTTGATCTCACATACATTAGCATAGGCCGTCCGTTCCCCATTACCTATGAGCGTGAACGGGACGTTGCCAACATATACATTGTCATTCTTATTTCATGCTTAAGCAAGGTGGTTTGTGATTGTAATGTTTACATACATTTGTTCATATATGATTATTGCACAATTTTCCTAAATTAATTACAATAATGAATCGATAACAAATGTTTTTAACAAGGTTCACTCGCCAACTTTTGTTGACCCAAAATTTCCCATTTTTACACATGATACAGGTGATCAAGTTGAAGCAAGAAACATATAGGGCGGCTTAGAATAATAAACCAGTTTAGATTATGGATTTGTTTTAGTTAATTTTTCCTTTCCTTGTGTTGTATGAATTTGACTTGGAACTTTGAAATGTAATTTGGATTTAATAAATATGAAACATATTAGTAAACATCATGAGCTTTGGTGATAACCCAATTATGCCCCGACTCTTATTCCGCTGCGGGTCGGGGTGTGATAAAGGGGTATGGTCCCAAAAACCTTGCGCCAATCAAGGAAACCATACCCATTAATAACTTTTAAGAAAACTACGCGCAAACTTCTTTGCCAAAATAAGATTTATTAGAACTCTGGGCCAAATATCCAAGAGAGGAAAGCGTCATTTAACTACCGTGCGCGGGCTCGCGCAAGGTTCAAAGTTAACCTTGAACACTCTCTTTGGATAAATGCTTCATTTAACTACATTGCGCGGGCTCGCGCAAGGTTCAAAGTTAACCTTGAACATTCTTGTTGATAATGCTCCATGCACAAACCTTGCGCAAATATTTATATCAAAGCAAGCATCCGCCAAACGTTGCGCTAAGCAGCAAGGAGAAGAAGGAAGATCAGTTAACTAACTTTCGCTTCTCGCGCAAGGAAACAGTAAATCCTGAGAAACTTTCCCTTAGCAAAATCCTTGACTTGGTGCAGAAGCAAAGGAAATCTTTTCTGTTGTAACAGAATGTACACGTGGCGAATAATAGATGGATAACAGCTGTGAAACCTTCTAGAAGCCATTAACACCCAATCGTGCAAGCATCTTTTCGGTTATAACCAATTGCCACATGGCAGCATTTGGACGGCTGAGGAAGATCACGGTGATGGCATGCTCACATTTATAAGATGTAGTGATCTCATGTTGACACGTGGCACCTTCCTAACCACTGATGAGCTCACGATCCGTGTGCACTAACGGATTGCCAACAAACGTTAACGGAATAACAAAAGATTCCGTTAAAGTTAACAATCTCTCTTTTTGGCGCCAAACACCGGCTATAAATAAGTAACTTGGAGTTTAAGGAAAGGTATTCACTCTCAACTACTCTCTCACTTACAATACTTACTTCCGACTACCTGTACTTATTCTCACGCCGGAGGGTGGTCACGGAGAGAACCCCCCTTCTCCCCGTGGCGAGCTAACGGTGTTCTGTTTTGCAGGATTAGCCGGAATATTGTTCTATTCATCATCCATCGTGAAACCAAACGGAGGGTTAACCCTTTTATGCAGAGTCCATTCCATAGATCTACTTTGATTCCGGTCTAGTTGATCTAGGGTTTCTTCAACATCAAATAAGAATTTACAACTTTAAATAATTCATTTCTTCTCTCAAAATCACTCTTATTAGATTTTTTACAAATGTGTAAATATAATAAATTTACAAATATGTAAATGACAAACTTACACATGTGTAAAAAAAATTATTTACGAATTCACGTAAATTTAAATGTGTAAATTAAATTTCTAACATTGTATTCGAATAATAATGATAAGTGTAAAAAGAAATTTTGAATTTGAATTATTTTTGACGAAGTTTCGTGGTTTTTTCGTTCGTTCTCACAGTTCTCGTGATATTTAGCGTTCTCAATTAAACCCTCCCTATATATGTATAACGAGAGAGGATGAGTAGTTAAAAATAAAAAAAAGATGTCTTGTGTTTTTTGTTTAATTATTGGTGGGTTTTAGTGTTTTTTAATAATAGATATTTTTATAATATAGCAACCGACTATATACGCTTTAGGTATCTTTAGACTTCGTTGTTGTAGATGGTTTAGTAAGAGCGACTCTATGTATTTTGATGTTCATATTTGTATAAGCTCAAACCAAAGTATGTAACAAGAGGTAGGGCCAGCCTGCCTGCTCAACCTTATCGAAGCCTTTTCATAATCGAAACCACAATTTTAAGCTATGCCTTTTCACATATTTGACCGTAAGATAATAAATAAAATCAAAAGGACTCATCATAAGTAAATGAAAATAAGTGCACCTCTAAGTTTAAACTTCTCCCTTTTCTTTTCATGAAGATCAGCCTTGTCACCCAGCAATACCCAATGCCAACTTTGTAATCTCTACAAATCAACAAGATACCCTTAATAAAACATCTCAAAGGGTGTCATACAATTAAAAAACTTACATTCAAGTTTCTTAAATATTTTTCATATAATCAACAATCTACTGGTAATGTATAAACATAGAAACTTACATTATAGTAACCGAATAGCATAAAATATTTCAAGAATATCAAACTATGGTGTCCGCAAAACAAATAACTGAATTAACTAACTTTATTGTCTAGCATACAGAGTACTATACATAGTACTAGATTGTGTTTCTTTTGCTTTTGACATCAATCATGGTTTTGGATGTAAAGCGCAACTCTCTACTTTCCTTTATCAACTATTCGATTTCCACCTTGTTCTTGGATAAAAAAAAAATCACTATCAGATTGGATATCCGAAATTTCAGATATCTGATTTTAAACATCCCTACTGACCCGACTGTTCAGTTTGAACAGAATTGTCCCTGAGTTGCACTGACCATGACTCTTCTCGGACAATGTTCGTCTCGTGCCTCTTTAGTTCGTCCATGGACGTCTTTTTTTTATTTTTTTTATTAAGGTTAAACAATTGGCCCTAGTTAATTGCACCTTTAATTGGTTATTGGGTTAAAAACTTAAAAATAAGACATCGGCTTTTAACGGTTTTAGGTGGATTATATATTAAATGGAATTAAGTATATGAGCTTAACCAGTAAAATGTTTATATGTAAACGTCAATAGTTTTTTTTTTCTTCAGTTAAAAGTATATATGGTTTTTTACAAATCAATGGGTCGATTCAACTTTGTTTAATAAAATCAATTGTGTCAGTCGTAAAACACATTGGTGTCTTATGGAAATTTTCTATTACATATAGATTGGTGTCGGATGACTCGATCTCTATTTGAGCCAATGATCAAGATATAACACATAAGATTATTGGTTATGACTTGTGAGGTGAAACATATCAAACCATATTGTTTATACAGTTTATATAAACATTAAATTCTTAATTGTATTGTAATAGCCGGTGAAAAACAATATTAAAATTAGTATATACAAAAGACAAAACAATTATACGGAAATTTATGAAAGATATCTGTGGATACATTCAATCAAATAGTAATAAACATGAAATATACGCCATGCCAAAATCAATCAAAAGCCACCGCATCCACCACCGCAACCACCACCGCAGCCACCAGCTGCATCCGAGGCGATATCCGCAATCAACAACCCACCAAGTGCACCTCCTAGCAAACCAGCTCCCAACCCCATACCAAGTCCATTCTTCTTTGGAGGCTGTTGTGGCTGCTGAACTGGCGGATACCCATATCCTGGTTGTGGAGGGTAACCAGCGTACCCTGGGGGTGGTGGGGGAGGATAACCATAGCCTGGTTGCTGTTGATACGCATATCCAGGTTGTGGCTGAGGTGGGTATCCACCAGCAGGAGGTGGGTAATACCCACCAGGCGCAACATATGGCTGTTGGTATCCAGAACTTGAACCAACAGACATACCAGCAGGATAAGCAGTAACCGCCTCCTCCACCTTTGCAGTAAACTTCTCCCCAAATTTATACGAAAAATTCAGATTCCCTTTCGGCTTTCCCGACGGCGTCCTCACCTGATAACTAACTTGCTTCTCCGACGTCCCCTCTTTCGATAATCCGTCCAACAACTCTTTGATCGGCACATGGGCCACTCCAACCTCCTTATCGCCAAAAGTCCCCTCGTGTTTAATCTCCACAACAAGAGTAAGACGGTTCTGTAATCCTGCGGCTTCATCAACGGTGAACTTCATCGGAAAATTCCACGAGGGGTCCGAACCACCGTCTTTGTCAACCGGCGTTTTGAGCTTCTGAGTCTTTCCAGCGCCGGAGATGTAAACGACGGCGTATACATCCATTTTGCCAATCAGACTGGCTTTCTTCAGCCCCTTTGCGGAGATTAGTGTGATGTCTAAGGTTCTGCACTCCATGATTGCTTGCTGAATTTGAATTTGAAATTCAGATGAATTGATGATTGAAGAAAACGATGTATATATAGACTTTGAGTTAACCGACTTTTGGGGAAGGAAACAGCATGGAAGGTGACGACATAGATGATCTTAGCGATGAAGATAATAACAATAATAACTTCCCGGTTTAACAAACCGGATAAAACGGGTCAACAAACCAAGAATAGTGCAACTTGCAATAAAAGTCGAAATCGAGTTGAGTCCGTGTGGGTTAGGAGTTAACCGTGGTAGAGTTTGTTATACACGGAGAAGTCATAACTCCTACACTATATATTAACCACAGCAAGATTTGTTTATTAATTTCAAAGCTATTTAAGAAAACTTGAAATGCTTAAAAATTGAAGGGTTTTATTATTTTAAAAAAGTCGTTGCTAAAATTGAAATGCTTAAAAATTGAAGGGTTTTATTATTTTAAAAAAAAGTCGTTGCTAAAAGTTAATCGGGCAATTTGTTAGTTATTTAGTGGATTTGTTTTCTCAAAGAGTTGACCTTAATTTAAGGATGAATTTGTCAACTCTATAAAAATAATTAATGTAAAAACTTTGAATAAAAATAAAGTATATAACTAATTAAAGTAAGTTATTAAGGAATCTTAACGAAAATGATAAGAAAAATCAAAGGGTTAATATATGATATTATTATATATATGGACAGGTAATTGAAAACTAGAATTAGGTTAGGAAAGAAATTGTACCATGATCACGCCAGACGCTTTGACAATCATAGATTTTGACAAGTCTTTGGTGATTACATTCCTTGTATTTAATGGCAGAGCTAGCTCCTTAATTTAGAGATATTTTAAAAATAATTTTTTACGGTGCAATCATACAATAATAAAAAAAACGATAATAAAAAAATTTGTTTTGAGGTTTGAGCTATGTTTATCAATTGGCGGTCTTTCAATTATATTATACTTAATTTGGGCTTAATTATTATACAAGTTGGGTGTTGTAAAATGTTTGAGTTATAAAAATTAGGAATTTAATAAATTAAAATTGGATGGCGGTGGTCAGTGGTGGGCGATGATGGTGGGTGGTGATAGGTGGTAGTTGTACGACGGTGGTGGGTGTGATGGCGGGGGTGGTAACAGCGGTGGAGGTGGGTGACGGTGGGCTAGGTGGCGGGCGAGTGACGATGGTGGTTGCGGCGGTGGTGGGTGGTGGTGGTGCGACGGTGGCGGTTGACGACGATGATGGAGGTGGGTGGCGGCGGTGATCAAAGGTGGCAGCGATAATGGTGGGTGGTGGTGGTGGACGTGGGTAGCGACGATGATCGGTTGTGACAGTGACAACGATGGCGGAGGTGGGTGGCGGCGATGATCGGAGGTGTCACCGGTGACGGCGTGTGGCGCCTAACGGCAGTGGCGGATCCAGAATTTTTTCCAAGGGGTTCACTTTTTTAAATGTTTCAATTTCAAATGTCCGGACATAAAAAAATCGGGTCGGTTCAAAGGTTCGGGTCAGGTAAGGTTCATGAACCATTGAGCGGGAAGTTTGTTTTATTAAAAGAATGAACATTAACACGTCACATTCGCTCATTTATGTTCGTGAATGTTCATTAGTTTACATTTGTTTAATGTTCGTTCATTTATATATAATTTTATTTCTTAGACTTGTTACAATTTTGTATGGTTTTATGAGGAAAAAAGAAGATCACCCGGTACAGTCTAGTTTTTAGGTGGAAGATCACCATTACAGTCTAGTTTTTTAGGACTAAGAGATTGATGTTCTATTATGTGCGTTCGTTTACACTATTAAAAATGAACGAACATAAACAACCAGGAACACATTCATTTTATTAACAAACGAACAGAAACAAGAAAACTCAATTCATTTAATTGTTCATACTCGATCGTTTGTTCAGTTAAAAGTTAAACGAGCGAACACGAACACGAAACGAGACGAAGATGAACATGCCCTGTTCGTGTTTGTTCGGCTCGTATAGAAGTCTAACTTAATCTAATTACAACTATTATGTTCGCGGCAAATGCAATAGATCTTATCTATGTAACAAACACAAGAAAGAACGATCACATTTTCACAGTTTATAAATGATCACATTTGAATTTACTTATATATTAAAACTGCAACTTAATGAATAGTAACAAGCATCTAGGATAAGGAAATGGTAAAACTACAACTTAATGAATAGTAACAATCATCTAGGATAAGAAAATGGTACCGGGTACGGGTACCGAACCGCTACCGAATTTACCAAACGGGTAGATTTTCGGTACCGACTTTTGACATTTTCCGTACCTGTTCGGTATCGGTATTTACCTTCAAATACAGGTACGGTACCAGGGATATTCGGTACCGATACCGGTACCCACTTTTGGGATTTTCGGTACGGTTGGTACCGAGCTCATCCCTAACATCACCTTTGAGATTATGCCACATACCAACGCAAGTAATTGCACCATTTGATTGCTTTTCATACACGTGATAAGTAATTGTATTTCGTTTGAATGAGGTTTTATATACACAAAAACTATTCTTTTACTTTTTTGTTTTTGTCTTATTCTGTAATGAATGAATTGTAGCATGTAAAATTAACTTGGATGTTTAGATTATCAAATCATGTAATCAAACCGGTATCGTATCGGTACCAAATTTACTATACCAAATCATTTCGGTACCAACTTGGTACCCACCTTTTCGTTTTTTTCCAAATCGTTACATTCGGTTCGACACCGGTCTGGCACCATACCTATATTTACTGATTTTTACCTTTAAATACCATACCGTATCCTACCGAGAAATTTCGGTGCCGGTACCTAATTTCGATGATTTTCGGGATCAGTACTTTCGGTGTCGTTACCGGTACCGAGCTCATTCATATTTTAATGTGTTAGTACCGTAATAACTGAACTTAAAACAACCGAATTTCCAACGTGTAGGACGTGTGGGTCCTGCTATTATATATTAGGTTATTTAAAATAATTTTTAGGACGGTGTGTGACTATCGTTACTACTCATTTTTATCTATGTTTTGATATTCGGTATCTGCTAGTCAATGCCGGACACATGTTTTGAAGCATTGGATCCCCGCCGCAACGCGCGGGTGGAAAATCAACTAGTAACATTAAAAGCAGAGAACCATATTTGAATAACATAAAATCAAAAACAAATTGAACTCTAAATGAACAATTGAAAGTTATAATGAACAAATTGAATGTCTAAATGAAAAATTGTAAGTTATAATCAACAAATCTGAAGAAATTGAACGAGGGAAGGCCGAAGAACTGAAGGGGTTGCGACCTCCTCCGGCGAGGGGTTGTGACGGCCGACGTGGCTGGAGAGTGGAGGCGGTGGATGAGTTATTGTGTTCCACTGTGTGTTTGGGGGTTGAGAGTGGAAAGGGACAATTGATTTTGGGGTAATGGTGCGTTTGGGTTTGGGAGTAAACACAAAGGGCGACAAGTAAACCCTAATGTCTAATTCTTTTTTGAGTTATAAAAGAAAAAAAAAGGAAAGCTAGAAATCGCAAAAACAAGCTCTAACCAGATTTGAACCTGAAACTTCAGGCATAGAAAGAACGCAAACTTACAAGTAGACCATCTAGATATTTGTTTACAAGGTTCCTATAAAAAATTATAAAAGGGTTCCTTACCAATTTTTTATATAATTTAACATTACAAATTACGAACCGAACGGGTTCCTGGGAACCCCCGAAATGACTATAGATCCGCCCCTGCCTGACGGTGGTGGGGATGGAGGTGGGTGGCGGCAACGGTAGTTGCGGTGGTGGTGGCGATGGTTGCGGTGGTAGTGGTGGTGTTGTCGGTGGGTGGTGGGGGGTGGCGGCAGTGGGCGGTGGTCAGAGATGGCGGCAGCGGTGACGGCGGTGGGTGACAACGGCAGACGGCGGTTGTTGATGACGGTGGTGATGGTGGGTGGTGGCAACGGTGGTGGGTTGTGGAGCTTTTAAATGAAAGGTGAGGGGGAATGGAATGGAAAAAAAACAGGGGGACTGATGGAATGATTTTGAGGGAATGTAATGCATTTTGAAATGGGCGATTCAATTCTGTTGAACCAACCAAACACACTTTTTTTCATTCCCTTGTAATGGTTCATTCCATTTCATCCCTAATTCCTGCATACCAAACATGAGTTTTTTTCTCAAAAGGGTGTTGGTAGAAAAGTTATTTACCAAAATAGGTGATTTGAAAAATAATTACCAAAATGGGTGTTTTTCTATATTTCTTTATTTTTAATTAATCTATTACAATTCTTCTATTTTTATTTAATCAACCTATCACATTTGTATATTTTTTCTTCGATCTAACTCATTATATAGATTTTAACTAACTTATTAATTATTATATTTTTTTCTTTTTCTTTGTTAAAACAAATTGAGATCGTCGAATTCATTTTATTTTTATGGTCACGAACAACATATTTTTCATTTGGTTAATGTAAACATGAACACATGTCTTGTTTACAAAAAAGAAAGCCATTTTTGTGTATTTGTTCGGTTAAAGATAAATAAATGAACATGAACATTTACTTTAGTGATCGTCTACATCTCTAAAATTATAGGAGTAAACTTTATATTGGATGATTTAGCTTATACAAATATAAATAAAATAAAAGAAAAAGCGTTAAAAAAGAATTATTTTTTGGTTAGTTAAAAGGTAAATAAAATATAAAGAGTAATTGTTAGGATAAAAATAAATTATTCAATATAACATTTGCCGCAGATTGTTATGAACAGGATACAAACTTGATTTGTTACTACAGTAAATAATTTACCCCTTTCATTTGTTACTGAATTACAAGACTGCCATTAGTTAAAAACATATTAGGTTAACTGAAAAAAATAATAAAATAAAATATATTAGTTAATAATAAAGAAATGAGAAAAAAACACTTATTTTAATAATTTTTTTAAATAATCTTTTTGAAAATATTTTTTTCACCTTCACCAATTTGAGAAAAAAATTATTGCAAAACACCTTTTCTAGTAATTATTTTTCAAATCAACCATTTTAGTAAATAATTTTTTCACCGACACCTTTTTGAAAAAAACTCTACCAAACATTATCTAAAAGTTAAAGCCATTCCCATTGGAATTAATACACCAACTCATCTCCTCTCATTTACATCTTAGCTTTTTTTTTTTTGGGACAACTTACCTGGCTAGGACCGTGGCCAGCGACCTAGCCCCCTCGAGTTCGAATCCACGTATATGCGGGCTGTTTCGACCCTTTGTCCGGAGACTTTACATAAATTTGCATACCCCGTGATTTGAACCGGCGTCACCCAGGCAGGAACCCCGAAGGGAAAACCTTCCCACCTCTCCACAAACCAATTGGTCTGTGGGTAACTTCACCGTTTGTCCCGGTACTTCATTTATCAACTAATGTGTACCACTTTTTTAGTCACACTCACATGTTTCTAGAAATCCGGATTAAAGATCATAACTATGTTTATCCACCTTCAAAACTATTTTATTGATTGCTTGTAGCCATCAAAAATTAACAATGGGAATTGCGTTTTCCCAGTTGTAAGTGATAAATTTGGTCAATTATTTGTGAATTAAAGCTTTCTGCAGCGTACCAATTGTATACCATAAATTCTATAACTTGTAGGATAGTTTTGTCACTAAGATTTGTTTTCAAAGTTGACTTTAAAGCATTCATTCTCATATATGTGAGAGCTTCCATTCATCAAGCTGTATTGGAGGTATTTTATTCTTAATGCTTCGAGAATTTACTTCCACAAATAATTGTTTTGGAGAACTAATTGACATAATTCATGAAGAGAATGAGACCTTAAGATAGGTGACATATAGAACGTAGAAAATGTAGAGTTTATATAGTAAATTTTAGTGGATACTTGTTTCGTATCTAATTGGTGGAATATTGTGTTGTATTTTAATAATTGATAGAATTTTGTGTTAGGTTGAATATTATTGTAGAATAAATGTATTTGGTGAATGTTATTTCAGATTAAATAATTTTGCATAAAATATATACAACTATTATTAAGTTATATGTAACATATAAAAAATATATGTGAAGGGGTATGGTCCCAAAAACCTTACGCCAATCAAGTAAACCATACCCATTAATAACTTTTAAGAAAAATGCGCGCAGACTTCTTTGCCAACATAAGATTTATTAGAACTCTGCGCCAAATATCCAAGAGAGGAAAGCGTCATTTAACTACCTTGCGCGGGCTCGCGCAAGGTTCAAAGTTACCTTGAACACTCTCTTTGGATAAATGCTTCATTTTACTACCTTGCGCGGGCTCGCGCAAGGTTCAAAGTTAACCTTGAACATTCTTGTTTGATAAATGCTTCATTTAACTACCTTGCGCGGGCTCGCGCAAGGTTCAAAGTTAACCTTGAACATTTTGTTTGATAATGTTTCATTTAACTACCTTGCGTGGGCTCGCGCAAGGTTCAAAGTTAACCTTGAACATTCTTGTTTGATAATGCTCCATGCGCAAACCTTGCAGATATTTATATCAAAGCAAGCATCCACCAAACCTTGCGCTAAGCAGCAAGGAAAAGAAGGAAGATCAGTTAACTAACTTGCGCTTCTTGCGCAAGGAAACAGTAAATCCTGAAACTTTCCCTTAGCAAAATCCTTAACTTGGTATAGAAGCAAAGGAAATCTTTTCTGTTGTAACAGAATGTACACGTGGCGAATAATAGATGGATAACAGTTGTGAAACCTTCTAGAAGCCGTTAACACCCAATCGTGTAAGCATCTTTTCGGTTATAACCAATTGCCACATGGCAGCATCTGGACGGCTGAGGAAGATCACGGTGATGGCATGCTCACATTTATAAGATGTAGTGATCTCATGCTGACACGTGGCGCCTCCCTAACCGCTGATGAGCTCACGATCCGTGTGCACTAACAGATTGCTAACAAACGTTAACGGAATAACAAAAGATTCCGTTAAAGTTAACAATCTCTCTTTTTGGCGCCAAACACCGGCTATAAATAAGTAACTTGGAGTTCAAGGAAAGGTATTCACTCTCAACTACTCTCTCACTTACAATACTTACTTCCGACTACCTGTACTTATTCTCACCCGGAGGGTGGTCACGGAGAGAACCCCCTTTTCCCCGTGGCGAGCTAACGGTGTTCTGTTTTGCAGGATCAGCCGAATATTGTTCTATTCATCATCCATCGTGAAACCAAACGGAGGGTTAACCCTTTTATGCAGAGCCCATTCCATAGATCTACTTTGATTCCGGTCTAGCCGATCTAGGGTTTCTTCATCGGCGCCCACCGATTTCGATTCTCTCACCTTTCGTTTCGTTTCACTTAGATCTGCAGCGTCATGGTTGACGAATCATCTTTTCAAGGTCCTCGATCAGGGATTCGACGCGTTGTTGTCGGACCTCAGGTCGACGGATAAATAGTTGAGGATTCTTCCGGCGAAGCTAATGCTCAGTATGATCCTAATCATGCGAGTATTCCCGTAACACTGGCGGCTCCTCAGGTTGATGTTATGTCAATTTTACCACCTGGAGAGACTCCATTATCGTGGTTAATCAAATCTCAAGCGACTCTAAACGCTATGTATGCTCAGTTATGTGCCCAAACCGGAATTCCAGCTTTTCAAGCTCCGGTTAACGCTTCTCAGGTCCGTGCCGGCACCTCGAGTTTTGAGTTATAATACTCAAAGTCATGCTCAGTTCCCCTTCGCGCATGCCTGAAGATGGAACAAAAATGTATTTTAAAACTAGGAATGATCCTGCTCATTCTGGTAATAGAAGGCAAGAAGACAACGTTCAGCGTCGTGCATCTGTCCACTCTCGTTTGGGCCCGCGGTCTTCGAAGAAACGGGACACCTAACACGATGAGCTCGATAGAACCTATGAGGAAGGGGATAGTGCAAGTATTTTTAATCGAATATCTGCAGATCATGCTAGTTACAGGCCAAAAGTACACGCAGTATACAATCCAGAAGCTGAGCATGATTACAATTTGGTGTATCGCCCAACCGAAGCAGCTGAACAATCAAAGTTTACCAGAGAGATAGCACTGGCTCCGTTGGAGCGAGCGAAATTACCATCCAACCTTGGAAAGTTTAACGGTTTGACCGATCCCGATGATCACATGGGCCTCTTTACCGGTGCAGGGTTACTTGGGTGCTGGACATTGCCAATGTGGTGTCACTTATTTGTACAAACCCTTACTGGCGTTGCACGCCTTTGGTTTGATAATTTGCCGACAGGTAAACTTTCTCTTGGAATGACTTAAAAGAAAAATTTCTTACACACTTTAGTCAGCAACGGCGATACGTGCGCGACTCCTCAGATGTAATGAACATCTGGCGGAGGGACGATGAAAGCCTCGAAGATTTTATAACACGTTACAATAAAGAAGTGTTGGAGATTGGAGATGTCCATGAAGACCTTATACGCGCAGTTCAAGTATGCGGTAAGGTGCGACGAAATGATTAAAGTGTTGTCCGGTACAATTGGCCTTCCAAAAAACTGGGATAAACTCATGGCGGCAGCCAAGGTTTACGCCCAGACTGAGCGCAACTTAAGTTCTAACCGGCCACCTTTGCCTCAGAATCGTCCGCAAGACTTGAGTATAGGTAGTCGCAAGCATAAGAGAAATTGGAAAGAGTCAAGTCATAATTCGTATTCTCCTTATTCACCAATTGATGCGCAAGCAACAATCAACAAGATAACAACTCAAAAAGCAATTAAATAAGAGAATAGGGAACGTCAGTGGACTCCCTTAACGAAGTCGCGGCTGAGGTTCTCAGTACTGAGAATTATCAGTTTAAACAGCCGCAACCAATGAAAAACAAAAAGGGGCAAGACCCAAATTTGTTCTGTGACTATCATAGAGACATTGGCCACACAACAGATAATTGCATCAGTCTGCGCACGGAGATTGAGAAAGCGTTAAAGAGTGGGAAGCTTACACATCTAGTCCAAAATGTGCGCAAAAAGATAAAACAGATTAAGCGCGGAAACGAAGGGCCTAGTAACAAGAAAATGAAATAGCACGTTTCCATGATTCAAGGTGGATCATCGCGCAAGCGTAGCCTTCAACATTTTCAAAACAACACTTGGCGCGAACAGCAAGTCATTTTTCCTATCGTTCCAGGAGGTCCTCAAGAAGACCGGCCAATAGTTATCACCGGTATCTTTGGGCACTACCGACAGACTATATGTTTATAGATCCGGGTAGTTCCATGGATATCATGTATGAGCAGTGTTTCAAGCAACTAGATCCTGAGGATAAGGCACGCTTGGAACCAGTTGATTTTCCATTAACTGGGTTCTACAATGAGGCTGTCTTTCCTCTAGGACAAATCCTCTTTCCTGTTACTTTATCTGATGGGAGGTGCTCTCAAACGAGTAACGTCAACTTTATGGTGATGCCGGCAAATTCCCGTCACGATGTACTTTTAGGACGCCGCGCGCAACGTGATTTTAGTATGATAACCTCCGCTCCGCATGCTGCTTGTGGTTTTTCCGACACCAAATGGCGTAGCTATACTTTATGCATGGAAAGAAATTATGTCAATTGAGGAACCAGTTATGAAGGCTGGCAAGACATTGCCAAGCAATGAACCAGAAAGTACTCAACAATAAGTACCCTGAGCAGACAATCTTATTAGGGCATGCAGTCAGTATTGAAATTCACGCAAAGCTTAAACTACTGTTGTTTCGTAACAAAGACATTTTTGCCTGGACACCTGCGACATGGTTGGTGTCCCGCGCAACATTGCGGAACATTGCCTAATGTATTTCCATCAGTAGAACCAGTTGTGCAGAAAAAGCGCAACCTCGGGTTAGAAAAGACAGAGGCAATGAATGAACAAGTCACTGAGTTATTAAATGCTGGTATTCTGTGCGAAGTCAAATACCAGACCTGGGTGGCAAACCCAGTCATGGTAAAGAAACATAATGGCGGATGGCGGATGTGCGTAGATTTTAAACGATCTAAACAAGGCATGTCCGAAAGATTGTTATTCTCTTCCTGAAATTGACAAAAAGGTTGACTCATTAGCTTCCTTTCGCTTGAAATGTTTTCTAGATTGTTATAAAGGTTATCATCAAGTCTTGATGAAAAAAGAGGACGAAGATAAAACCGCTTTTCGCACGGAGAAGGGCATTTTTTGTTATACCAAGATGCCTTTTAGCCTCGCAATGCGAAGATACTTATCAAAGATTGATGGATACAGTGTTTGGAGATGACATTGGGAAAACTGTGGAAGTCTACATTGATGATTTGGTCATTATGAGTAATTCAGAAGACACTATGCTAGACAACATCCAAAGAACTTTTGATTCTTTGCGCGAGGTAAATCTAAAGTTAAATCCCAGCAAATGCTCATTCGGCATGGAGGAGGGCAAATTTTTGGGTTTCATCGTCACCAAAGACGGTTTCAAAGTTAATCCCGAAAAGGTCGATACAATACAAAAAATGTCTTCTCCTACTACCATCAAAGAGATGCAACGTTTGGCTGGAAGGTTAGCTGCGCTAAACCGCTTCCTCGCCAATCATGCTGCAAAATCTTATCCATTTATTCGAACCTTGCGCAACTGTATGAAAAGCAAAGAGTTTGCATGGACTCCTGAAGCTGATCACGCTTTCCAGCAGATGAAAGATTGTTTAGTTCAACTTCCCACACTTACTGCTCCTCGAGAAAAAGAACCCATGGTCTTATATCTTGCTGCATCTGAGGTAGCAGTAGGTGCTGTCTTGTTGGTAGAACGAGAAGGGGTCCACTCTCCAATTATAATATCAGCAAGATGTTGAATGATCCAGAGACAAGGTATTCAATCATGGAGAAATTAGTTTTAGCTTTGGTCCATGCTTCGCGCAGGCTGCGAAGATACTTTTCTGGACATGTTATTACAGTTTTAACAAACTTTCCCATTGGCCAAGTCCTGGCCAAACCAGACGTTTCTGGACGACTTGCGAAATGGGCAATAGAATTGGGAGGTTATAACATCTGTTATAAACCTAGACTAGCTATCAAAGGCCAAGTTTTGGCAGATTTCATCGCTGAAATTCCTGCTGATAAGCTTGAAGAATGCCAAGCAATCCAAAATCCAGTCTCAGTGATCGACAACATAGCCTGGACATTGTTTACAGATGGCGCATCAAACAGTGATGGGGCTGGAGCAGGTCTTCGATTAATGAGTCCAGAGGGAGCAGAATTCACATATGCTATTTGGTTGGATTTTAAAAGCACCAACAACGAGGCCGAATATGAAGCTTTCCTAGCAGGCTTACGCCTCGCTATCAAAATGGGCGCAACAAATTTAGAAGCCCATGTTGATTCGTTACTAGTTGCTGAGCAAGTAATTGGAACGTACGATGCAAAGGGAGATATCATGGCTTTATACTAGCGCAAGCCAAGGCTCTTATAGCATAGTTCCAACAATTTAAAGTCAAACACGTCAAGCGAAGTGAAAACAAACATGCTGATGCTTTAAGTAAACTCACATCAACTAGTTTCAAACATTTGGCTAAGGAAGTTCGCATCGAGGTTTTAAGTAATCCATCAGTCCCTCTCAGGCAAGTGACAATGGTCGAAGTAGGAGTTCCATCATGGATGTTTCCAATAATGATGTATCTGTTGCATGGTTCTTTACCAGAAGATAGAGCACAAGCACGAAAGTTACGATGCAAAGCCCTCAATTATGAAATGATTGACGGTTTCTGTACCGACACTCTTACATGGGTCCTTCGCTCTGCTATGTTGACAAACATGATGCGCAATACCTAATCAGGGAGATTCATGAAGGGCTATGTGGCACATATTCTGGGCCGCGCATGGTCGTAGCCAAAGTAAAAAGCACAGGGTATTATTGGCCCGGAATGTACATTGACGCGGTAGAGATCTTGCGCAAGTGCATGTCCTGCCAAAGGCATGACCCTAAAACGTTGCGCCCAAAGAATCCTTTGGTACCCGTCACAACAGCTTGGCCATTTCAACAATGGGCCATTGATTTAGTGGGACCATTCCAGATGCGCCCGACGCAGTAAAGTTTATCATCGTTGCGGTCGATTACTTCACTAAATGGGTTGAAGCCAAACCTTTAGCTTCTACTACAGCGATGGTAATTCGCAAATTCATCTGGGAATACATTATTTGCCGTTTTGGTCTGCCCATGCGCATTATTACAGACAACGGTCCAAATTTAATGGCTGAAGAGTTGCAAACATGGATGACCGAAATGGGAATCCAACATGTTTTCGCTTCTGTTGCACACACACAAGCAAATGGTCAAGTTGAAAGCATAACAAACAGTTGGTCGACGGTATCAAGGCCCGCCTTGGCATGGCACGGCGGGGATGGGTTGACGAATTGCCTAGCATCTTGTGGGCACACCGAACTATGCCCAAGACTAGCACTGGAGAAACTCTTTTAGCCTTGTGTACGGCACGGAAGCTGTGATTCCTGCCGAAATTGGGTTACCATCTCCAAGAATGCTAGCTTTGGAAAAATAAAGATAACGAAGAACAAAGGCGCATCGACCTAGACTTATTGGAAGAACGACGAGAAAATGCAGCGATTCGCGAAGCTAAATACAAGTCCCAGCTTGAAAAGTATTACAACAAAAGGGTGCGCATCAGTTCCTTTTTGCCTGGTGACTTTGTTCTTCGTGATAATGAAGCGTTGAATACCGAAAAACGGGGAAGTTAGCCCCGCAATGGGAAGGTCCGTACGTGATAAATGAAGTATTGGGAAAGGGCGCGTACACTCTGAAACGTATGGACTGATCCAGCGTTCCTAGAACCTGGAACGCCCAACAACTACGCCGATGTTTATGTAATCTCAGTCCTCTAAGCAACTTCTGAGCGTTGCTAACAAGACTGCTTACTTTATTTTGTTATGTAATCTTAGTGGCAGATAGCCTTGCGCTTTGTCAGTATGAATAAAATACTTTGCCATTTACTTACAGTCTTATATATGTTCATTTACAAATGCATGCAATTCCTTTGGATAAACAAAAACACAAACTCATGAGCCACAAGCTACTTTAATACTTACGCTCACACATGAGAAGAAATTGTTCATTTGTCTATCCTACACAAGTAATTGGTTCCATGCAAACATTGTAAAACTGAAATTTATTATATTCACAATACTTGCGCAGAAGCGCAACGTTTCAAATTATCATATATAAAAAATTACAAATTTTCTATTCTATGGACTTGGTTCCCTGCCTGCTTCTCTGCTGAAGAAAAGATCTCCTTTAGCTTATCAACAAAGTCATCTTGTTGCAGCGCAGCGTCCACAAGGTCCATAATCGGAATTTGCAGTTGATCATATTTTTCTTTGGCAGCAGAATAAATGGCGGCAGTATTTAGCCCATGCGTGGCAGCACGGCTGGTATCCCATTCGGTCTTCAGCGCATGGGCCACGTGCAAAGTGCATTCTCTGTAGCCCTCGGCATGACCGTCACTGCGCGCCGCCATCATCAATTCTGCCACTCTCTCATCTAACTCGTAGAGTTAAGGATGGCATTTGCGATTGTACAAAATACAATCAGTATATGTTGCGACAATCAAACCAGACGTATAAATAAAAATGAAAATTACCTCCACAACCCGTACTCCCGCAACCAGGTAAGCTGGTTCATGAGGGATTCGGTCAAGCTTTCTGCAGTAGCGCAAGCGACCTCCGATGTCGTTAAATTTTTGTTCGCCTTCATCAAACGGCGGATCAACTCGGCTTTCTCTGTTCGGTGAAGGTTGACATCTTTTTTCAAACTGTCAACCTCAGCTTGAGCCGCTTCTGGTCAAAGAGCATAGCAGTTAGATCATCAATTTCTATTCTTAAGAAGAAGAGTCATTTTGGTTGATACCTCATTCTGCTCGCTCCTTTCTCTATGTGAGCGCGCCTCTTCTGCTGCCGCAACTGCATCAGCTTTCTCTTTTTGAGTTTCTCAATTTCATTGCGTAGAGAAGCTTTTTCTTTGTTGTCAGCTCGCAAGCCTCCACAAAGCGCTTGCGCTCATCCGCATATTGCGCAGCATGAAGCCTCACACTTGTGCTTCCATGATAGCGCAACCCATTCTTCAGTCTTTTCTCTTTCTCAAATTGGGCCTTTTCCGCCTCAAAATCAACAAGCATCTTCAACGTCTTCTCTTTCTCAAGCTTGGCCTTCGCCTTCTCAAGCTCAACCTCGTCCCACTCCTTGTTCATACTGCACCATTCGCCCTGCTTAACCTTCCACAAGGGCTGATGAATCGCAGAGGCCCGCCTCTCAGAATAAGAGCGATAATAATAGTCCCCAGGCGTCTCCTCTGGGCGAATAGGCGATTCCCCCTCCGAATCCTCAACAAACACAAAGACTTCGCTTTGTGTTGAAGGTCCGGCTCCCTTGGATATCAACTTTGACGGTTCCCCAACATCTGTAGCCGTATCTTTAACCTGCTCGCCAGCAGGATTCTCAGCATCAAAATTTTTGGCCTCTTCTTCTGGAGCCATTTCTCAATATGTTCCGGGACGATAG
The DNA here is from genome assembly GCA_947069175.1 of Scalesia atractyloides. Taxonomy (NCBI): domain Eukaryota; kingdom Viridiplantae; phylum Streptophyta; class Magnoliopsida; order Asterales; family Asteraceae; genus Scalesia; species Scalesia atractyloides. The sequence goes on along the minus strand of CAMTDV010000024.1, from coordinate 20,189,457 downwards.
GGTCGGCTTCAGGAATAGGAGTTTCTTGCCCCGATCTCCCTCAACATTCTCAGGCCTGCGCGGCGATGGTATAGCAGATGAGATGGCCGGCGCAACCTTCACCATTTTCTCTGCAATGCATATCAACAAATACCAAGTATAAGATTCTGCGCATCTTTTATGACATAAATGCAAACAAACTAAACGTACCAGGTGAGAACTTTTTTGCAAAGGCATCCAGATTATCCTTTTTACCAATGCGCGGGCCTCAACTTTGGTTGGCGCAGGAGTTTTAGTCTCCGCCTCCTTCCTCTTCTTAGAAGTACGCTTCAACGCCTCTTCCGGGCTAGAAGGTATTTCCAAAGGATCATCTGGGTTCACAGCAGGAAGAGATGAGGTGTCAATGGGTTCTGGCTTCGGTTTCTTCAAACCTACAGGCGCAAGACCCTCTATGAGTCCGACACCACCACATAATTGCACCAAGAGTCAGATACGGGAAGTGTGCCTTTCTTGTCCTCAGCTTTCGCAGCAGCTGATGGCTTGGTTTTTTGCTCTGGGTTAGAAGGTGTAGGCACAGCAGCTGCAAAATAAGTTGGTTTCTTCTTCTTCCTCGAATCAGGGCCTACGCCCAAGTTCAGCAAATCACCTACATAATCAATCATATTGAGTAAAGGTTGCGCCGTTAATTTATATTGCAATATCAACTTAGGCTTTGTATGGACTTATTTACCAGTCTTCGAATATGGTTGCGCCTCCAGATCCTCCTGCTTGGGCAACCCAAAGTTCCCGAGGATTTGTGAGAACCAAGTGTCCTCACCATCAGCAATAGGCACGACGGCCATTTTTCCCTTCTCTCTCTTTGAAAGAGACCAAGTAGAGAGGCGCAGCTACATAACAAACATTTTTGCATCAGTACATATCTATTGAAAGATATTGCTAGGAAGTTAAAGGGTTACATACCAGTTCCATCTTCTGTATACACTGGTTTTTCTCGGTGTTCCTTCTTCCAGAAAATACACATCCCGGTAGCGATGAGGGCCCTCTCCGGTAAAACAATATAGGGCACATCTTTAATATCTTGATACCATACCTCGTCGGCAGGTATGGGAAGGGTCTCCAGCTCGATCTCATCAATGCCCCAGAATGTCATCTTCATCGGGATCACCGCCGCCTTAATAAAGAAGAACTTCTGCTTCCAGTCGTGGTAAGACTTCGGCGGCACCAACAACAATCGTTTGGCTTGCACACGCTGTTGGAACGAATAAAAACCCAACGAGCAGTGCAGCCGGTAGAAAACTCTAAACTTCTCGACCGACGGCATGATCTGCATCGATCGGCAAACGAACTCAAAATGCTGGATCCTCACCATTCCCATCGGCTCAACTGAGAAATGTGAATCTTGTAAAAACCAAAAATTTCCAGCAAGAAATGGGTCACTGGCAGCCGGAAGTTCCCTTCGGCAAAATAGTCGTAAAGTAATGTAATGTAGCTGGCCGGCGCATCAGCCGCCGTTGCATTTGCCTCCGGAAAAAACGCTTTTCAGAACGGAGCAAAAAGGAAGTTGGTGGCAAGATTATCAAAATCTTTCTTCGACCACTTTAGCGGTGGCAAACTTGACGACGACATCTCAGCAGAACTTGCACCGCTGGCCATAACTCGAACTTTGAAGAAAACGTAGAAAACTTTGAAGGTCGCCGGAATTTTTGAACATAAATTTCGCTCAAGTTATAATTGGGTGAGGAAGCAAATGGGTCGTTCATCCCTTTATATACTAACCGCAATTAATGCACGATTTGACTGCACGGACTTTTGCGACCGTCACGTATCCCCAAGTAACTGCAGGGGCGAGTGGGGAACAGTAACCACCCCACGCGCGCGAGTGTCGCTAAAAAGCATTAAATACGGTAAGACATGTACTGTTGACAGCCTGTCAACAGTACCACCACGTCTCAAGAACGTGCGTCGCCACCAACTACACCATCCAGATAAGTGACACGTGTCTAAGCATATTTGAAATTCAAATACTTTTTCAAAATTCACTTATGACACGTCATCAAGATGCATAAAGCAACAAAAAGCTAGTCTTTACCTAGCGCAGCACAGTTATCTTAAGTCCAGTGCTCCACCTACTTTTTATTCTTACATAGGAGCAACATGGACTGGGGGGACTTGAAGGGGTATGGTTCCAAAAACCTTGCGCCAATCAAGGAAACCATACCCATTAATAACTTTTAAGAAAACTGCGCGCAGACTTCTTTGCCAAAATAAGATTTATTAGAACTCTTCGCCAAATATCCAATAGAGGAAAGCGTCATTTAACTACCGTGCGCAGCTCGCGCAAGGTTCAAAGTTAACCTTGAACACTCTCTTTGGATAAATGCTTCATTTAACTACCTTGCGCGGGCTCGCACAAGGTTCAAAGTTAACCTTGAACATTCTTGTTTAATAAATGCTTCATTTAACTACCTTGCGCGGGCTCGCGCAAGGTTCAAAGTTAACCTTGAACATTCTTGTTTGATAATGCTACATTTAACTACCTTGCGCGGGCTCGCGCAAGGTTCAAAGTTAACCTTGAACATTCTTGTTTGATAATGCTCCATGCGCAAACCTTGCGCAGATTATATCAAAGCAAGCATCCACCAAACGTTGCGCTAAGCAGCAAGGAAAAGAAGGAAGACCAGTTAACTAACTTGCGCTTCTTGCGCAAGGAAACAGTAATCCTGAAACTTTCCCTTAGCAAAATCCTTAACTTGGTGCAGAAGTAAAGGGAATCTTTTCTGTTGTAACAGAATGTACACGTGGTGAATAATAGATGGATAACAGTTGTGAAACCTTCTAGAAGCCATTAACCCCAATCGTGCAAGCATCTTTTCTGTTATAACCAATTGCCACATGGCAGCATCTGGATGGCTGAGGAAGATCACGGTGATGGCATGCTCACATTTATAAGATGTATTGATCTCATGCTGACACGTGGCGTCTCCCTAACCGCTGATGAGCTCACGATCCGTGTGAACTAACAGATTGCCAACAAACGTTAACGGAATAACAAAAGATTCCGTTAAAGTTAACAATCTCTCTTTTTGGAGCCAAACACCGGCTATAAATAAGTAACTTGGAGTTCAAAGAAAGGTATCCACTCTCAACTACTCTCTCACTTACAATACTTACTTCCGACTACCTGTACTTATTCTCACGCCGGAGGGTGGTCACGGAGAGAACCCCCCTTCTCCCCGTGGCGAGCTAACGGTGTTCTGTTTTGTAGGATCAGCCGGAATATTGTTCTATTCATCATCCATCATGAAACCAAACGGAGGGTTAACCCTTTTATGTAGAGCCCATTCCATAGATCTACTTTGATTCCGGTCTAGCCGATCTAGGGTTTCTTCAATATGTTTCTCAAATTAAAAAATTCTTTTCAGAAAGTTTAAAAGGAAAAATAAACTTGTTTAAAAAAAACTGAAAAAATCATGCTTTTTCAGAAATAATAAATAATAATAAGAAATAAAAAAATAATATTTAACAAATAAAAACACATCTATAAATTAAAAAAAAAATCAAAACAGTTCCTAAAAAGGGCTCAGAAAAAGTTGTGGGAAGATTCTAACTAATAATTATGTAAAATAGGGATAGAAACAGTTCCTAAAAAGGGCTCAGAAAAAGTTGTGGGAAGATTGTAACTAATAGTTATGTAAAATAGGGATAGAAGAGTACGGAAAGATTTTGTGTAATCGATCAAACTAATTCAAGAGTTGAGTTATTCTACAAAGGATAACAAAAGTAAGAAGTATAAGAAGCCATCGGAGAGGGACAAGTGTCCTAGGAGGATTCAAGTGGGAAGTGTAATTTTGTTTACAAGAGGAAATAGAATATGCACATGCAAGTCACATGCTATTTCTCCTCCAATTTTAAACGTCCGTAACTTTTTTATACATCATTTATTTAAAAACAATTACATAAAAAAGTCAAGCGTTTTATTTATCTTTAATATGAGTACCATATTGTTATATTTTTCCCAAAAAATATTCAAAACCCAGTTGCGTATTACACAATGGACATGACGTAAAACAAAATGTAAAGTAGATCAAAAACACAATCAATGACTACAGATAAAGACACAATACACAACAGACTAAAACACAATGACTATTACCTTGACGTATAATGTCACACCTGAAGGGATATGGTCCCAAAATCCTTGCACTAAGCAAAGGAACCATACCCATAAGCAACGAACATGCAAACCATGCGCAACATAAACCACTAAAGAGGAGCCTTATTAAACGTTGCGCCAAACACCTAAAGAGGGAAAATATCATTTATCTACCTTGCGCGGGCTCGCTAAGGAAATAGTTAACTTTGAGACTTTTTCCTTAGTGGACGTTTGGTTAAGGATCCTTGCGCAGGATATAGCATAAAGGAAAAGCCTTGTAAATCTTTACGTCAGGTATGTAATAAAGGAAAAGTTCACTTAATTACCTTGCACGGGCTCGCGCAAGGAAACAGTTAGCATTGAGCTTTTTCCTTAGCGAGATGTTGCAAGGCACAAGAAACAAATCAGAGACAAAGAGAATCTTTTATGTTATAACAGAACGGGCACGTGGCATCAGTCCAGTAGGTCACAACTGTATAACGTTCTAGAAGCATTTAATGCCAATCGTGCAAGGTCATTTTTCGGTTACAACCGAATGCCACGTGGCAGCATCTTAGACAATCAAGTAGATCACGGTGATGGCATGGTCACCTCAAGAAAGCATAAGTGATCTCACGATGACACGTGGCATCACCCTAGCCGTTGATAATACGTCAATCCGTGTGCATTAACAGTAACGGCAACACTTAACGGAATGGCAAATAAGTAACTTCAGCTTCAAGGAAAGGTATTCACTCTCACTTACTCTCTCTCTTACTTCACTTGAACTATTTCTCCAAGTACCGATACTTATTCTCATACCGGAGGGTGGTCACAGAGAGAACACCCCTTCTCCCCGTGGCGAGGCTAACAACGTTCTGTTTTGCAGGTATCATCGGAGTGTAGTTGCGATCATCTCGAAACCAAACGAAGGATTAACCATTTTTATGCAAGAAACTAAACCCTAGATCTGACCAGATTCCGATCTGTTAGGTCTACGTTTCTTCATTGGCGCCCACTGATTTTCTATTCTCTTCTCATCTTTCGTTTCGTTTCACTTAGATCTACAACATCATGGCTGACGGATCATCGTTTCCAGGTCCTCGATCGGAGATCCGTCGCGTCGTTGGTGGTCCTCAGATTGACGGACAAATTGTTGAGGACTCGTCCGGCGAAGCTGATGCTCCGTATGATCAGATCATGCGAGCATTCCAGTAACTCCGGCAGCTCCTCATGTTGATGTCGCGTCAATTCTACCACCTCGAGAGACTCCGTTGTCGTGGTTAATCAAATTTCAAACTGCTTTAAATGCTATGTATGCTCAACTATGTGCTCAGACTGAAACTCCAGCTTTTCAAGCTCCGGTCAACGCTTTCAGGTCTGTGCTTCGCCGGCACCTCGAGTGTTGAGTTATAATACTCAGAACCATTCTGTTCATTCTGGTAATAGAAAGCAAGAAGAAAACGTTCAACGTCGCACATCTGTTCACTAACGTTTGGGCCCGCGTTTGTCTCAGAAGCGGGACACCCAACATGATGAATATGATAAGACTTATGAAGAAGGAGATAGTGCAAGTGTTTTTAATCGTCTATCTGCAGATCATGTTAATTATAAGCCCAAAATACGTGCAACATACAATCCAGAGGCGGAGCATGATTACAATCTGGTATATCGACCAACTGAAGCAGCTGAGCAATCTAAATTTGTAAGAGAAATAGCGCTGGATCCGCTAGAATGAGCCAAGTTACCATCCAATATAGGTAAGTTCAACGGTTTAACTGATCCTGATGATCACATGCGCCTCTTCACTGGCGCAGGGCTAATTGGAGGATGGACATTACCGATGTGGTGCCATCTGTTCGTACAGACTCTTACCGGCGCCGCGCGCCTCTGGTTTGATAACTTACCTACAGGTAAACTTTCCTCTTGGAATGATCTTAAGGAGAAGTTCCTTACACACTTTAGTCAACAAAGGCGATACGTCAGAGATTCCTCAGATGTGATGAACATCTGGCTGAGGGATGATGAAAACCTTGTAGATTTTATCACTCGTTACAACAAAGAAGTATTAGAAATTGGAGATGTTCATGAGGACCTTATCCGCACGCAATTCAAATACGCGGCGAGGTGCGATGAAATGATAAAAGTACTTTATGGGACAATTGGCCTTCCAAAGAGCTGGGATAAGCTATTGGCAGCAGCCAAAGTTTATGCGCAGACGGAGCGGAACCTTAATTCTAACAGTCCACCACTACCTCAGAATTGTCCTCAGGATCTGAGTAGAGGTGGTCGGAAGTTCAAGAAAGGATGGAAGGACTCCAATCAAAGCTCGTATTCCCCGTATTCGCCAGTAGACGCTCACGCAATGATTAATAAGATTACTACCCAGAAAGCAATCAAACAGGAGAATCGTGATCGACAATGGATGCCTCAAACGAAATCTCCTGCAGAGGTCCTGAGTACAGAAAATTATCAATTTAAGCAACCGCAGCCCATGAAGAACAAGAAGGGTCAAGACCCGAACCTCTTCTATGACTTTCACAAAGACATAGGGTACACAACTGACAACTGCATCAGTTTGCGCACAGAGATCGAAAAGGCATTAAAAGCGGTAAGCTGACACATTTAGTACAATCAGTATGAAAAGCGGTCAGGCAACTCACACCGGGGATGAAGGTCCAAGCAACAAAAAGATGAAACAAGTTGCTATGATTCAAGGAGGACCGTCGTGCAAGCGCAACTACCAACGTTTTCAAGATAACAAATGGCATGAGAAGCAAGTAGTTTTTCCTGTTGTTCCTAGCGGACCTCAGGAAGAGAGACCAGTCGCAATCACAGGTATCTTTGGCCATTACCAGACTGACTATATGTTCATAGATCCGAGAAGTTCTACGGATATCATATATGAACAATGTTTCAAGCAGTTAGATCCAGAAGATAAGGCACGCCTGGAACCAGTTGACTTCCCGTTAACTGGATTCTGCAATGAGGCTGTCTTTCCTCTCGGACAGATAGTTTTTCCCGTGATTCTTTCAGACGGCAAACACTCGCGAACCATTCAAGTAAACTTTATGGTAATGTCGGCAACCTCCCGTCACGATGTTTTGTTAGGACGTCGTGCACAACGAGCTTTCAGCATGGTCAAGTATGCGCCTCACGCTGCATGTGGTTTCCCAACGCCAACTGGAGTAGCTATCATATTCGCTCAAAAGGAGATTATGTCTATTAAAGACCAATTGTCAAGGCTGCTAAACCTACGTCGCCAAATGAACATGAGAAATGGGTTCTAAACAACAAATATCCAGAGCAACCAATTATTCTAGGTCCTGCGATATCTATGGCAATTCGCGCAAAACTCAAAACATTTTTGTTTCAAAATATGGATATTTTTGTCTGGACACCTAAAGACATGGTAGGGGTTCCGCGCAACGTGGCAGAGCATTGTTTAAATGTCTTCCCATCAGCAGAACCAGTGGTTCAGAAAAAGCGCAGCTTGGGTGCCGAAAAAACGGAAGCTATGAATGAACAAGTTGCTGAATTGCTTAAAGCTGGTATTCTACGCGAACTCAAGTACCAAACCTGGGTGGCGAACCCCGTTATAGTCAAAAAGCACAACGGCGGGTGGCGCATGTGCGTCGATTTTAAGGATTTTAACAAAGCATGTCCCAAAGATTGTTACTCGCTTCCAGAAATTGACAAAAAAGTTGACTCCTTAGCATCATTTCGCTGGAAATGTTTTCTCGACTGTTACAAAGGGTACCATAAAGTGCTGATGAAACAAAAGGATGAGACAAGACGACTTTCCACACGGAGAAAGGTATTTTCTGTTATACAAAAATGCCTTTTGGGCTCCGCAATGCGGGAGCTACGTATCAACGGCTTATGGATTCAGTTTTTGGTAATGACATCGGAGTAACTGTTGAAGTGTATATCGACGATCTAGTTATCATGAGTAATACAGAAGAAATGGTGTTGGAAAACATTCAGAAGACTTTTGATTCATTACGCAAAGTTAATTTAAAGTTAAACCTAAGCAAGTGTCCTTTGGCATGGAAGAGGGCAAGTTCCTCGGATTCATCATCACAAAGGATGGGTTTAAGGTTAATCCAGAAAAAGTTGAAGCAATTCAAAGCATGACATCTCTAGCAAGTGTAAAGGATATGCAGAGGTTAGCAGGACGGTTAGCTGCCCTTAACCGTTTCCTTGCAAATCACGCGGCAAAGTCTTATCCTTTCATCTGTACTCTGCGCAACTGCCTAAAGAAAGAAAAATTCCAATGGACGTCAGAGGCAGAGAAAGCTTTCCAAGATATGAAAGATTGTTTAATTCAATTACGAACTTTGACAGCTCCACGCAACAAAGAACCTCTAATTCTCTATCTTGCTGCATCCGAATTGGCAGTAGGAGCAGTTTTGCTTGTTGAAAGAGAAGGTGTCCAAATGCCTATTTATTACGTTAGCAAGATGTTGAATGACCCAGAGTCTTGGTATTCAATGATGGAAAAGCTGGTACTGGCGCTAGTTCACGCTTCACGCAGACTTCGTATATATTTTTCAGGGCACGTCATAAATGTTTTACCAAATTATCACCTTGTTCAGATTCTTTCAAAACCAGACGTCTCAGGACGATTAGCCAAGTGGGCTATCGAACTAGGCGGTCACAAGATTGTCTACAAACCAAGGCCAGCAATTAAAGGGCAAATCCTTGCCGATTTCATAGCCGAAGTTCTAGCAGATAAAGCGCAAGAATGCGAAGAAATCCAAAATCCGATTCCCATTACGGAGAGTGGCTGTTACATACGGATGACGCATCTAATAGTGACGGAGCCGGCGCAGGCCTCCGACTAGTTAATCCAGATAACCAAAAGTTCACTTATGCTATACGCCTGGATTTCAAGAGCACAAACAATGAGGCTGAGTATGAGGCGTTTCTAGCAGGCTTGCGCCTCACTATAAAAATGGGTGCTGCAAATTTAACAGCGCATGTTGATTCTCGCCTTGTAGCAGAACAAATTAATGGTACTTATGACGCAAGGGGCGATATTATGGCGTTGTATTTGGAATAAGCCAAATCGTTAATCAGCCATTTCCGACAGTTTAAAGTTGTACACGTCAACAGGAGTAACAACAAGCACGCTGACGCATTAGGCAAACTTGCAGCCACGAGTTTTCAGCATTTAGCGAAAGAAGTCAGGATTGAAGTTTTGAAAAATCCATCTGTTCCGCTAAAGCAAGTTACCATGGTCGAAATGGGGAGTCCATCCTGGATGTCTCCGATTATCCTGTTTTTACAACATGGCCAACTTCCTGAGAACAAGGCACAGGCATGAAAGATCCATGCAAGGCTTTAAACTACGAAATGGCAGATTGTATTTTGTATCGCAAGTCGTACATGGGTCCTTTATTAGATGTGTCGATAAGAATGATGCGCAATACTTGATTAGAGAAATCCATGAAGGATTGTGTGGCATACACACGGGACCACACATGGTCGTCGCTAAGGTAATGGGCGCAGGATACTACTGGCCAGGGATGTACGTGGACGTTGTGGACACGTTGCGCAAGTGCATGGCTTGCCAAAGACATGCACCAAAGACTTTGCGCCCTAAAAATCCATTGGTCCTAGTAACGTCAGCATAGCCTTTTCAACAGTGGGCCATCGATCTTGTGTAACCTTTTCCTGATGCGCCAGGCACAGTAAAATTCATTGTTGTTGCTGTTGATTACTTCACCAAGTGGGTCGAAGCAAAACCATTAGCCTCGACAAAAGCCATGGTAATTCAGAAGTTTATCTGGGAGCACATTATTTGTCGCTTCAGATTACCCATGCGCATCGTCATAGATAATGGCCCCAATTTAGCATCTGAAGATCTGCAAAGATGGATGCAAGAAATGCAGATTGAACATGTGTTTTCATCCGTTGCACACCCCCAGGCGAACGGGCAAGTTGAAAGTATTAACAAGCAGATAGTTGACGGCATTAAAGCCCGCCTTGGCTCGACACAGCGTGGTTTGGTCGATTAGTTGCCCAGCATTCTTTGGGCGCATCGAACAATGCCCAAGACAAATACGGGAGAAACTCCATTCAGTTTGGTATATGGTACGGAGACAGTAATCCGTGCTGAGATAGGTCTCCCATCACCAAGAATGCTCGCACTAGAAAAAACAAAGAATGAAGAACAACGCCGCTTGGATTTAGACTTAGTAGAAGAAAGACGCGAAAACGCAGCTATCCGCGAAGCGAAATATAAGTCTCAGCTGGAAAAATGTTATAACAAGCGGTACGCGTTTGCACATTTTTACCGGGGGATTTCGTCCTCGGATAATGAAGCATCCAATGCTGAAAAACCGAGTAAACTTGCGCCAAGATGGGAAGGCCCCTATGTGATCAATGAAGTCCTTGGCTAAGGAGCATACACTTTGAAGCGCATGGACGGCTCTAGCGTCCGACGGACCTGGAACGCCCAGCAATTGTACAGATGTTACATATAATCTCAGTCCCGATGCGATAGCCGCGCGTTACGCAACGAGACTGCTTACAGCTTTTTCTTATTATGTAATCTTAGTGACAATAGCAGCTTGATGGGTTTATCAATACAATTCTATCTGTCACTACTTACATTTACTTCTTTTTTAAATATCTTACGTACAAATGCATACAATTACTTTGGAAACAAAAACACCAAGGCTAATAACAACTCATGAGGCACAAGATATCACAACTTACGCTCTTACATGAGTTAGCCACTTACGTTTATTTGTCTATCCTAAACAAGTAATTGTACCCATGCACACAATGTAACTCAAAAGATATAATATACCAAAACAAAGTACTTGCACAACCGCGCAGCTGTACAATACAAATATTATAAATTGGCTTAAACAAGCATAAACAAGACAATTAAAACTATCTACTTGGTCTTTGCGGCCTCTTCTTCCTCTTCAACACCAGCAAATATTTCCTTTAAACGATCAACAAAGTCATCATGTGACAAGGCGTCATCAACCAAGTCCATAATCGGGATTTGTAACTGGTCATAGCGCTCTTTGGCGGTCTTAAAAGCAGCCGTGTTAACTCCATGAGTGGCTGCGCGACTGTTATCCCATTGCACCTTGAGCGCACGGGATACGTGTTCTAAACACTCAGCGTATCCCTGCGCATACCCATCACTCCGTGCAGCTACCATTACTTGCGCAACTGCCTCGTCAAGCTCCGTGGAATTCAAAATAGAATTGGCAATCTAAATACAAGTACAAAGGATCCGGAGGCGCAGCTCTTAAAACAGATTACTATGTATAAAGAATAGTCATTTACCTTGACGACTCCATATTGTTGAATCCAGGTGAGCTTACTCATGAGGGATTCAGAAATACTATCTGCCGTCGCGCGAGCAGTTTCTGTGGTTTCTATTTTTTGCTCACCCTCGGTTAAGCGACGAGTAAGCTCCGCCTTTTCAACCTCATACAGCTTAGTATCTTTCTTCAAAGAATCAACCTCCGCCTTCAAAAGCTCCTGGTCAAAGAACAGAGAAGTAAGTTCAGCCAGCTCCTTTTCTTTAAGCAAAAGCATTATTTTGGTTTCTACCTCATTTTGCTCGCTTCGCTCTCTATGAGAACGCGCTTCTTCTGCCACAGCAACAACATAAGATTTCTCTTGCTTGAGTTTTTCTATTTCGTTGCGCAAAGAGATTTTTTCGTTAAGCTTCTAACCATCTCTTGCGGTCCTCGCTGTGCTGCGCTGCTTCCGCCTCAGCTTTTTTCTTCCACCCAAGAGCAGACCATTACTCCGTCTTTTTCTCCTCTTCAAATTTACACTTCTCCGCCTCAAAATCCACCCTCATCTTCCTCACCTTCTCATTCTCAATCTCAACTTTGAATCTTTTGGACTCAAACTCGTCCATTCCTTGTTCATGCTGCGCCACTCGTGCACAATACGGTGAGTAACAGACGAGGCTTGTGCAGTCTCTAACAGATAGGCTTGATAGATTTGATCGTGAGATTGGTCTTCTTGGCGTTTCACCTCCGCCGGCGGCGATAAATGCCCTTATACCACTCCCTGCAAGCCTGCAGATCGGTAAAGGTATCAATCTGTTTTAATTTCCATACCGGCTCATGTATGGCGGAGGCTCTCTTGGCGGAGTAAGTTCGGTAATAATAATCCCAAGAGTCTCCTCAGGACAAATAGGCGATTTCTCTTCAGGATCGTCAAAAAATGAGGAGAACCCTTGACCAGCTGTGGAAGAACCTACTCCCTTAATATTTGAAGTAATGTTCTCGGCATGAGTAGGGGAAATAGGCGCATCTTGTGCAGCAGTTTTAGTCTCCACAAAAGGGGGGCAATATTTTTTACCTGCTCGCCAGCAGGATCTTCAACAAATGATTTTTGTTGCTCTTCTTCCGGAGCAATTTTCTCAGGCATATCCAGGATAATCGGTTCTGAACCAGGAACGGTCGCGCTAGGGTTCACATCATCTCCTCCCTTATAAGAATCTTCATATTTTCGTGAGGATGGTATGGAGGATGACGTGGCCTGCGCTGCTGTAACACCCCAAATCGCGTAAAACAACACGCGGCAGAAACACTTGGGGAGTCACGTTAACAGATTTTCTCAACAACACATGGTATTTAAATTTTTATTTTATTTGAATATTGAACATATATTACATTGTCATAAATGTCTTAGAAATTTTTAAACAACGAAACTTTCTTGTTATTAAGGCACTAGGTCCAAGTCCGATCCTACATGAGCACGCATCAGTATCATCTAGCATCTTTCCCTGAAACATATGTGAAAACGAATCAGCAAAAATATGCCGGCGAGTACATAGGTTTTGTGAACATGTCAAGTCCATGGCTTTGTATTTATAGACAATCAAAGTGTTTTCAAGGTTCTTGGTATACAAAAGAGAAATAGATAAAAACTTAATTGTTCATAGTTGCATCATTGTTGGCTTTAGTCTTGTTAATATGTTCATCTACGAGCGGGATTTGCATTTACAAGTCTCGGACAGTTGTTTCTAAAATGACTGATCTCGCCACAGTTGTAGCAAGAACCTGGTGGAAAGTTAGCTCGAGCTGATCGGCAGACGTTTGCCAAATGACCAAGTCACCCACACGAAGTGCATTGACGACATTGTAGGTGAGCCTGATGATGAGTATTGCACCTGTTGCATATGGGTGCTATACCAGCATAAGGTTTCCTCGCAAGGGGTTGTGCTGGTTGATTGGGGGCATGTTGAAATCATGCACTTCGTATATTAAGTAATATGCTATGTTAAATAGCTTTTAGAATCTTATGAAATATTTGAAATGATGAAATTTTAAAATCAATATAATGTTTTTGAAATTATGTACCATGCAAAGTGTTATGAAAAAAATCAGAGGGTTGTGGTATAAACATACTGCATAAGACCATTTAAGGACTCATGGAAGTATCCTTAGGTATCCAATCAAGGATTAAAGTGATACTTTGAGTATTTGTTTAGAGTTGTAACTTGTACCTTGTACATTGTTTCTTAAAAAGAAATAGGTACTTAGGATTTTTGTGGAGATCGCGGGAGATCGCAAGATGAAAGAAACTACAAGAGTTGTTTGATTCGCAAGGAATCATGTTATTGGTATTGGTACCGTAGGGGAGGAACACACATATATAATCGCATTTGTAATTAAAATGGAATCAACCAAATTTATTTATAGACAATCAAAGTGTTTTCAAGGTTCTTGGTATACAAAAGAGAAACAGATAAAATCTTAATTGTTCATAGTTGCATCATTGTTGGCTTGAGTCTTGTTAATATGTTCATCCACGAGCGGGATTTGCATTTACAAGTCTTCGGCAGTTGTTTCTAAAATGACCCATCTCGCCACAGTTGTAGCAAGAACCTGGTGGAAAGTTAGCTCGAGCTGATCGGCAGACGTTTGCCAAATGACCAAGTCGCCCACACGAAGTGCATTGACGACATTGTAGGTGAGCCTGATGATGAGCATTGCACCTGTTGCATATGGATACTGTACCAGCATAAGGTTTCCTTGGAAGGGTTGTGCTGGTTGATTGGGAGGCAGCTTGATTGTTCTGAGCAACTACAGCGAAATTTTGTGAAGACTTACGCTTCTTTGACTTCTTAGAGGATTCAGTCTTGTTTTCTTTTGGTTTTTCATAGGTAGTTTTGTCAGATGGTTTCTTGTCGCCTCTGCGGAAAAGTTTACCCTTTTTGATTTGGGACTCAGTCAGGGTAGCAGATAGTTCGATAGCTTGTCGAACGGTGGTAGGGTTGCTACCAGTAACAATATCCTGAACAGCGTCAGGCAGGCCATCAATGTACTTTTCAATCGCCTTATCCAAGGGCGTAACCATCATAGGACACAATAAACTTAACTCCTCATGCCGGTCGGTGTAAGCTCGGTGTTCTCCACTATCTTGCTTAAGATCGTGGAACTCATTCTCAAGTACCCTTTGTTCATGACGAGGACAAAATTCCTTCATCATCAAAGCTCGAAGCTCTCCCCAAGTTTGTGCCAATGCCACATTAGCACTCCTATCTCTCATTATACCATTCCACCATGTAAGAGCTCTTTTCTTGAATACACTCGACGCGAACTCAACTTTTCGCTCATTTGGACGTTGAACAAAATGGAACGTGCTTTCGAGACTCTCAAACCATTGAAGAAGTCCTGTAGCTTCCTCAGACCCAGTAATCTGAAGTGGTTTAGCCGAACAGAATTGTTTGTAGCTGCACGGAGATAGTGCATTGTTGTTATTGTTGTTTGCTTGATTTAATTGAGTCACTAGGTTCGGGAGGATTGCAGCCATTTGCTGAGCGATAAGTGCAGCCATTTCGACATTTTGAGTTGTATCGTGTCGAGGAAGCATTCTAGAAAAGAATCATGAAAGAAGATATATGAGATTGACATTCGGAAGAGAATCAATAGAGGCATCAATATATTGAAGAAACATATGGATGGTGGTCACTTGTTTGTTTCTCAAAACACACAAATGACGCACGATGACTGATCAAAGTAAATGGGTCTTATAATGTATCGCGAAGACATGCTTTAGCCTATAAGTGGACACTCACCCCAAGAGTTCCCAGGTAAGAGTGACTGGTCCGATTAAGTGATTTGTACGAACACTCTAGCCTTAGACAGAAAACTCGGGGTACAGGCACCCACCCTTCCAGATTGCAGGTGTTCACATTATTAAAACCCAAACTTTGACGAGAGTTTGAAAATTTTGAAGGCAATAAGCCCAAGAACAAACCATCTAAAGATAGATGATTTCTTGTGAGATTTTAGAAAAATTTTGACTTTCAAAGGAACTGATATGCTTTGTTTTTGATAATCACCTAAGGATAGGTGATGGTAATGTTTTAAGAATCTAAACACAAGTAAACTTGCGTTGGGGTCCTAGGAAGGTTATAGTCTAGGTTAAAGCATTACTAATAACCTAATTCCCTATAACCAGTGCTCTGATACCAACGTGTAACACCCCAAATCGCGTAAAACAACACGCGGCGGAAACACTTGGGGAGTCACGTTAACAGATTTTCTCAACAACACATGGTATTTAAATTTTTATTTTATTTGAATATTGAACATATATTAAATTGTCATAAATGTCTTAGAAATTTTTAAACAACGAAACAACAAGCATGCATACTTATTGTCTTTCTTGTTATTAAGGCACTAGGTCCAAGTCCGATCCTACATGAGCACGCATCAGTATCATCTAGCATCTTTCCCTGAAACATATGTGAAAACGAGTCAGCAAAAATATGCCGGCGAGTACATAGGTTTTGTGAACATGTCAAGTCCATGGATTTGCATATATTGCAATATAAATAACCCGACTACTAGAGTCGTAAGTGAAACCTTGTTTTGAAAGCATTTGATATTGCAATAGTTATTCAACTAACCAAATTATTAAAAGTTATAAAATCTAGTAGCCATGAACCTTGACTCGAATACATTTGTTTTGTAAATCCAACTTGTAAATCGTCTTGAAATAACTTGTATGGTTTATATCTTTAATCGAAAATCGTTGTGCGACATTGTTTGAAATCATTTGTTCGTCATTCATCATTCCTCGTAATAAACCATTTGTTCATCGTTCATTGTTCATCGTTCTTTGTTTCTTGTTATAAACCAATCGTTCCTTGTTATAAGTGTGAAAACTTTTGGTCGTTCTTTAATGAGTACATTCAAATCTTTGTTGACTCGACTATACCCCAAGAGTATCCTTAATAGATCCTAAAAGATCTCTTTAACAAGACTAGCAAATCAACGAATGATTTGTTAGTCATAAACAGTTTCAGTCGTTCCCAAACTACCCACCAAAGCCAGTGAATAGCCTACTAATGTTAATGAATGCCATTCGTATCTTGGATAACGCATCAACAAGTTGTATCACATTATTGAAACCATATTGTTATATAAACCATAGTATTTGTACATTGAAAACTTGAAAACAATTAGCACATATGAGTCACCCCAAAGCATTTGTAAAACATAAAGAAGGGAGCGATGTACTCGCCTGGGATTTGCGGATAAGCCTTGTACAAGTGTATGGTCAACGTCCGAAGATCAAGGAATCAAGTGTGTGTCCTAAAAATGGATAATAATGTAAACATCGAAACTTGAATTCGGAGGATTTGGATAGAATGATACCTTATAAACCAAATGAGTATTGAAACTCATATGACATGGTTTAATAAGTTAACATTCTGAGTTGGAAAGATTTTTGTGTGCTTTTGACCCGTTATGACCCGTTAAGGTAGTTTAAGCCACTTTAACGCGTCATTTGCGTAACTACGCATTCGGATGGTTAGATATGTGTTATGATAAGTCTTTAGTGCCTAAATATGTTTGAAAATGTTATTTGATCAGAATAATTGTCAAAATTTATGTTCCATATACTTAAAGTTGATTTATTTGCGAAAAGGGCATTTTGGTCATTATTGAAGAACATAATAACTAATTATCATAACACTATCCGAATGACATGACCAATAGGTGTAACCTCAGAGGGTTATTCCCTTTATATTTATGGTCAGAAATATGTATTTCGTCGGGTCCGAAGATCCACCAAATGGGTCAGATTCGAAAGTTAAATCGGTGGTCAAACCGTTCAACTTACGACTCTAAACAAGCACTAAAATGAGAGTGACGATTTAGACATGTTTTGGCATGTCTAATTAAGTTTATAAAAGAGTTTTGGCATCAAAACAAACTGTTTTAACACCCGAAAATTAGTTTTGGCATAAAATGCGCATTTATCGCATTTTTGACCGAACTTTGACTTGTCAAAATGACTAGAAATGTTGGAGATCAGTAAGCATGACCACTAAGGATCATAACCACCTTGATTACCATCATATTGCAAGATTCAATTGGACTTTATGTTGATCAATTCATGATCAAATCTGGAAGTCAACAGAAAGTCAAACTGTTGAGTTTTAGCCCAATTAAACTAAAAAAACTTGAATCAAAACGTGAATGAATTACATACAAACACTAGGGATGATCAAGGAATCACAGAGGAAACTCCAAAGTGGTTGCCAGTTTCGGATTTGAGCAGAAAGGATCAAAGAAGGTGTTTGTAAAAGTTCAAAAATAAAGAATACCTTGGTTTTTATAGGTGAATTGGGTTAATTTGATCATGACTAGTGTTTGGAGATGCTCTAGGATGTTAACAAGTGTTGTAGAGGTGTTAGAAGCAGGTTAAGTGTGGCAAATTTCGAGCTAGGTGTCAAAAATTGCGAATTGGTGGCAAAGAAATGAGCTGGGAAGCTACCAGCTTATTTTTCTATGTCTGATGGCTTATCGCGGGCCACGAGTCGTTTAGGGTAAGGGAGTCGCGCCCCGCCAGAGGCTCAAATTTCAGAATTGGCAGAAATGGTCCCTGCAGCCTCTAAACTTGTTTTTCGACACGTTTTGTCACTTTTAACACCCGTTTCGCCCCATTTTTAACATCTATAAGGACGTTAAAGCATAGGGAAATTGAAATATGTCCAAAAATGTCTCAGAGGTCGGTTCGTTTGGTCGTACGGTTACGGTTTTCGGTTAATTACGACGAAAATCGTAACGAACGCGCAAATGACCGTAATTGCGTAACGAATGATATTTTTTGCATTCCAATCATTAATATACTAGATTTTAATGATTACAAAATTTTTGCATGTCCTTACATGTTCCGGATAGCGAAATACGCAAAAAGGCATAGTTTCGCAGAATTTGCAAAATAGCCCCTAAAGTTACAAAAGCATGTTTTTGCCATACCGAAGCCCTCAAAACTTATTTCTAAGCTATTTAAAGGGTATTTATGGTATGTTAAGCTTGTGACCTTGTTCCGGAGCGTACGTCGCTGCGAGAATCGGCAGACTTTCGCAGTTTGTCGTAAATAGTCCTTGTGATCGACTAAACTTGTTTTTGACATACCCAACCCTTCAAAACTTATTTCTAAGTTATGCAAAGGTTATTTAAGGTATGTTTAGCTTACGTAACTATTCCGGAACATACGCTGTATTAAATTGGTTTCGTTTTGCGTAATAGCTTATGTATAACCTCGAGAAAAGCCTAGAGGAGTTGAAATTGTACATGGACTAAAATGTATAAATGTCACATGTAATTACACAACTCTCAGGAATGAAACACAAGATTTCATTAGATTCGGAATTGTTCGGTATTATTTGATGCTTGACGAGGCTCAGATGTCACAATCTCCCCTACTTTAGGAAATTTCGTCCCGAAATTTAATTTAGAGGAAACTTGTGAAAACATATGTGAGGGTATCGCTTCAAGTGATCCTTCGTTCCTAGAGAAAAATCTCTAGAAAACGTTTGGACTCCAGCGAACTTTGTTTATTGTACTCGTTTGTTGTCCATGGTGATGAGTTGAGATTCGAAAATCTTAACCTCATTCCAATAGGTTGGTGCATGACACCTTTGATTGTACTGAGCCTTAGAAAAGATTCTTGTAAATGTCATAGTGGTATCTTTTTGTCGCAGCATACCATAAAAAGAGTGTGGACTTGAAAGAAAGGAGTCGGATTTTGAATAATGAACGGAAGATTGTTTATAAAGGTTTCCCATGAAGACTAGTATAGGAAACTTGTGTATGCTCGAAATTGGAGTCAAAGAGTGTATGATAGAACAACATTGGTCAAGGTCCAGAGCTTCTAGTAACTTAAATAACGCCACGCTTGCAATGTAATAAGGAACACTTAAATATAGGAAGTACCAGCGGCGTATCCACCATGCCCTTTTTACATTGTTCCCGCTTCGTTATTCTTATTACTATAGGTTCTCACACATGACAAAACTTGCTATGGTTTTCTATGCAAGGGATTTTATAATTATGTATGCATCCATAATTACTCAATTGGTTGCACAGTCCGCATAGTTTATTTTGTGATGTGTAGGGGAAAATCATATGAGTAAACATGAAGACTTGTCTAGACCACATCGGGATCTCTTTAATTAGATCAACGCATGATCTCTTTAAATAGACCACCAAAGAGTCTCTTTAACTAGATCTTCACATGATCTCTTTAACTATATTGACGGACAATCTCTTTAACTAGATCAAAACATGATCTCTTTAACTAGATTGACGAGCAATCTCTTTAATTAGATTGACGAGCAATCTCTTTAACTAGATCAACACATGATCTCTTTAACTAGATTGACGAGCAATCTCTTTAACTAGGCCCTGAAAGACCTCTTTAACTAAGCCTTGAAAGACTTCTTTAACTAAGCCCTGTAAGGCTTCTTTAACTAAGCCTTGAAAGACTTCTTTAACTAGGCCCTGAAAGACCTCTTTAACTAAGCCCTGAAAGACTTCTTTAACTAGGCCCTGAAAGACCTCTTTAACTAGATTATGAAAGGTTTCTTTAACTTTGTATCAAATTAGGAATAGTACTTTGGAATTCAAGGGCTTAACTATTTGCATAGAATAACCCTTTCAAGGATTTAAGATAGTACTTTCGGATATCCTTCTAAGAATCTATCATATGAAGATATGGAAGATTCTACACGGATTTGGATAACGAACATTTGAACCAACTTAACACATAAACACATAATCACATAATTGTCAATTTGGTCATCAACTTGTTATTAACTTGTCATCAATTTGTACATAAGTAGTTAAAGTACACTAGGAATCCAATCAAGGAGTTCATTTAGTACTTTAAGCATCCGCAAGAATCTAACTATGAAGATAGGAAGATCCTAATAGGATTTGGGATTCATGTAGCAAAAGTAATTTGAAACCTTGTATTAGGTATACTAGGTCAACATACGAAGTAGGAATGTCCATGAAATCAATGTGCTAGTATGCTCAGACAACATACATAGCAAAAATGTAATGAAAATCAATGTGCTCATATGCTAAGTCAACATATGCCGCAAAAAGTGTCTCTGAAAATCATGCATGAATTTTTTTTTGAAAACATGCTTAATGTTTTTGAAATCATATGTATAATGTTTTCGAAATTATGCACTAGATATATTAGGTAAATATACCTTTGTTAAATTGATTTGAAACCACATGAAAAATCCTTGAATTAATGTATAGAGTTTTTTTGAAAATACGTATTTTGAAATCATGCACTTCGTATATTAAGTAATATGCTATGTTAAATAGCTTTTAGAATCTTATGAAATATTTGAAATGATGAAATTTTGAAATCAATATAATGTTTTTGAAATTATGTACCATGCAAAGTGTTATGAAAAAAATCAGAGGGTTGTGGTATAAACATACTGCATAAGACCATTTAAGGACTCATGGAAGTATCCTTAGGTATCCAATCAAGGATTAAAGTGATACTTTGAGTATTTGTTTAGAGTTGTACTTGTACCTTGTACATTGTTTCTTAAAAAGAAATAGGTACTTAGGATTTTTGTGGAGATCGCGGGAGATCGCAAGATGAAAGAAACTACAAGAGTTGTTTGATTCGCAAGGAATCATGTTATTGGTATTGGTACCGTAGGGGAGGAACACACATATATAATCGCATTTGTAATTAAAATGGAATCAACCAAATTTATTTATAGACAATCAAAGTGTTTTCAAGGTTCTTGGTATATAAAAGAGAAACAGATAAAATCTTAATTGTTCATAGTTGCATCATTGTTGGCTTGAGTCTTGTTAATATGTTCATCCACGAGCGGGATTTGCATTTACAAGTCTTCGGCAGTTGTTTCTAAAATGACCCATCTCGCCACAGTTGTAGCAAGAACCTGGTGGAAAGTTAGCTCGAGCTGATCGGCAGACGTTTGCCAAATGACCAAGTCGCCCACACGAAGTGCATTGACGACATTGTAGGTGAGCCTGATGATGAGCATTGCACCTGTTGCATATGGATACTGTACCAGCATAAGGTTTCCTTGGAAGGGGTTGTGCTGGTTGATTGGGAGGCAGCTTGATTGTTCTGAGCAACTACAGCGAAATTTTGTGAAGACTTACGCTTCTTTGACTTCTTAGAGGATTCAGTCTTGTTTTCTTTTGGTTTTTCATAGGTAGTTTTGTCAGATGGTTTCTTGTCGCCTCTGCGGAAAAGTTTACCCTTTTTGATTTGGGACTCAGTCAGGGTAGCAGATAGTTCGATAGCTTGTCGAACGGTGGTAGGGTTGCTACCAGTAACAATATCCTGAACGGGGTCAGGCAGGCCATCAATGTACTTTTCAATCGCCTTATCCAAGGGCGTAACCATCATAGGACACAATAAACTTAACTCCTCATGCCGGTCGGTGTAAGCTCGGTGTTCTCCACTATCTTGCTTAAGATCGTGGAACTCATTCTCAAGTACCCTTTGTTCATGACGAGGACAAAATTCCTTCATCATCAAAGCTCGAAGCTCTCCCCAAGTTTGTGCCAATGCCACATTAGCACTCCTATCTCTCATTATACCATTCCACCATGTAAGAGCTCTTTTCTTGAATACACTCGACGCGAACTCAACTTTTCGCTCATTTGGACGTTGAACAAAATGGAACGTGCTTTCGAGACTCTCAAACCATTGAAGAAGTCCTGTAGCTCCCTCAGACCCAGTAATCTGAAGTGGTTTAGCCGAACAGAATTGTTTGTAGCTGCACGGAGATAGTGCATTGTTGTTATTGTTGTTTGCTTGATTTAATTGAGTCACTAGGTTCAGGAGGATTGCAGCCATTTGCTGAGCGATAAGTGCAGCCATTTCGACATTTTGAGTTGTATCGTGTCGAGGAAGCATTCTAGAAAAGAATCATGAAAGAAGATATATGAGATTGACATTCGGAAGAGAATCAATAGAGGCATCAATATATTGAAGAAACATATGGATGGTGGTCACTTGTTTGTTTCTCAAAACACACAAATGACGCACGATGACTGATCAAAGTAAATGGGTCTTATAATGTATCGCGAAGACATGCTTTAGCCTATAAGTGGACACTCACCCCAAGAGTTCCCAGGTAAGAGTGACTGGTCCGATTAAGTGATTTGTACGAACACTCTAGCCTTAGACAGAAAACTCGGGGTACAGGCACCCACCCTTCCAGATTGCAGGTGTTCACATTATTAAAACCCAAACTTTGACGAGAGTTTGAAAATTTTGAAGGCAATAAGCCCAAGAACAAACCATCTAAAGATAGATGATTTCTTGTGAGATTTTAGAAAAATTTTGACTTTCAAAGGAACTGATATGCTTTGTTTTTGATAATCACCTAAGGATAGGTGATGGTAATGTTTTAAGAATCTAAACACAAGTAAACTTGCGTTGGGGTCCTAGGAAGGTTATAGTCTAGGTTAAAGCATTACTAATAACCTAATTCCCTATAACCAGTGCTCTGATACCAACGTGTAACACCCCAAATCGCGTAAAACAACACGCGGCGGAAACACTTGGGGAGTCACGTTAACAGATTTTCTCAACAACACATGGTATTTAAATTTTTATTTTATTTGAATATTGAACATATATTACATTGTCATAAATGTCTTAGAAATTTTTAAACAACGAAACAACAAGCATGCATACTTATTGTCTTTCTTGTTATTAAGGCACTAGGTCCAAGTCCGATCCTACATGAGCACGCATCAGTATCATCTAGCATCTTTCCCTGAAACATATGTGAAAACGAGTCAGCAAAAATATGCCGGCGAGTACATAGGTTTTGTGAACATGTCAAGTCCATGGATTTGCATATATTGCAATATAAATAACCCGACTACTAGAGTCGTAAGTGAAACCTTGTTTTGAAAGCATTTGATATTGCAATAGTTATTCAACTAACCAAATTATTAAAAGTTATAAAATCTAGTAGCCATGAACCTTGACTCGAATACATTTGTTTTGTAAATCCAACTTGTAAATCGTCTTGAAATAACTTGTATGGTTTATATCTTTAATCGAAAATCGTTGTGCGACATTGTTTGAAATCATTTGTTCGTCATTCATCATTCCTCGTAATAAACCATTTGTTCATCGTTCATTGTTCATCGTTCTTTGTTTCTTGTTATAAACCAATCGTTCCTTGTTATAAGTGTGAAAACTTTTGGTCGTTCTTTAATGAGTACATTCAAATCTTTGTTGACTCGACTATACCCCAAGAGTATCCTTAATAGATCCTAAAAGATCTCTTTAACAAGACTAGCAAATCAACGAATGATTTGTTAGTCATAAACAGTTTCAGTCGTTCCCAAACTACCCACCAAAGCCAGTGAATAGCCTACTAATGTTAATGAATGCCATTCGTATCTTGGATAACGCATCAACAAGTTGTATCACATTATTGAAACCATATTGTTATATAAACCATAGTATTTGTACATTGAAAACTTGAAAACAATTAGCACATATGAGTCACCCCAAAGCATTTGTAAAACATAAAGAAGGGAGCGATGTACTCGCCTGGGATTTGCGGATAAGCCTTGTACAAGTGTATGGTCAACGTCCGAAGATCAAGGAATCAAGTGTGTGTCCTAAAAATGGATAATAATGTAAACATCAAAACTTGAATTCGGAGGATTTGGATAGAATGATACCTTATAAACCAAATGAGTATTGAAACTCATATGACATGGTTTAATAAGTTAACATTCTGAGTTGGAAAGATTTTTGTGTGCTTTTGACCCGTTATGACCCGTTAAGGTAGTTTAAGCCACTTTAACGCGTCATTTGCGTAACTACGCATTCGGATGGTTAGATATGTGTTATGATAAGTCTTTAGTGCCTAAATATGTTTGAAAATGTTATTTGATCAGAATAATTGTCAAAATTTATGTTCCATATACTTAAAGTTGATTTATTTGCGAAAAGGGCATTTTGGTCATTATTGAAGAACATAATAACTAATTATCATAACACTATCCGAATGACATGACCAATAGGTGTAACCTCAGAGGGTTATTCCCTTTATATTTATGGTCAGAAATATGTATTTCGTCGGGTCCGAAGATCCACCAAATGGGTCAGATTCGAAAGTTAAATCGGTGGTCAAACCGTTCAACTTACGACTCTAAACAAGCACTAAAATGAGAGTGACGATTTAGACATGTTTTGGCATGTCTAATTAAGTTTATAAAAGAGTTTTGGCATCAAAACAAACTGTTTTAACACCCGAAAATTAGTTTTGGCATAAAATGCGCATTTATCGCATTTTTGACCGAACTTTGACTTGTCAAAATGACTAGAAATGTTGGAGATCAGTAAGCATGACCACTAAGGATCATAACCACCTTGATTACCATCATATTGCAAGATTCAATTGGACTTTATGTTGATAAATTCATGATCAAATCTGGAAGTCAACAGAAAGTCAAACTGTTGAGTTTTAGCCCAATTAAACTAAAAAAACTTGAATCAAAACGTGAATGAATTACATACAAACACTAGGGATGATCAAGGAATCACAGAGGAAACTCCAAAGTGGTTGCCAGTTTCGGATTTGAGCAGAAAGGATCAAAGAAGGTGTTTGTAAAAGTTCAAAAATAAAGAATACCTTGGTTTTTATAGGTGAATTGGGTTAATTTGATCATGACTAGTGTTTGGAGATGCTCTAGGATGTTAACAAGTGTTGTAGAGGTGTTAGAAGCAGGTTAAGTGTGGCAAATTTCGAGCTAGGTGTCAAAAATTGCGAATTGGTGGCAAAGAAATGAGCTGGGAAGCTACCAGCTTATTTTTCTATGTCTGATGGCTTATCGCGGGCCACGAGTCGTTTAGGGTAAGGGAGTCGCGCCCCGCCAGAGGCTCAAATTTCAGAATTGGCAGAAATGGTCCCTGCAGCCTCTAAACTTGTTTTTCGACACGTTTTGTCACTTTTAACACCCGTTTCGCCCCATTTTTAACATCTATAAGGACGTTAAAGCATAGGGAAATTGAAATATGTCCAAAAATGTCTCAGAGGTCGGTTCGTTTGGTCGTACGGTTACGGTTTTCGGTTAATTACGACGAAAATCGTAACGAACGCGCAAATGACCGTAATTGCGTAACGAATGATATTTTTTGCATTCCAATCATTAATATACTAGATTTTAATGATTACAAAATTTTTGCATGTCCTTACATGTTCCGGATAGCGAAATACGCAAAAAGG
The DNA here is from genome assembly GCA_947069175.1 of Scalesia atractyloides. Classification (NCBI taxonomy): domain Eukaryota; kingdom Viridiplantae; phylum Streptophyta; class Magnoliopsida; order Asterales; family Asteraceae; genus Scalesia; species Scalesia atractyloides. The sequence goes on along the minus strand of CAMTDV010000024.1, from coordinate 20,163,775 downwards.
CATAGTTTCGCAGAATTTGCAAAATAGCCCCTAAAGTTACAAAAGCATGTTTTTGCCATACCGAAGCCCTCAAAACTTATTTCTAAGCTATTTAAAGGGTATTTATGGTATGTTAAGCTTGTGACCTTGTTCCGGAGCGTACGTCGCTGCGAGAATCGGCAGACTTTCGCAGTTTGTCGTAAATAGTCCTTGTGATCGACTAAACTTGTTTTTGACATACCCAACCCTTCAAAACTTATTTCTAAGTTATGCAAAGGTTATTTAAGGTATGTTTAGCTTACGTAACTATTCCGGAACATACGCTGTATTAAATTGGTTTCGTTTTGCGTAATAGCTTATGTATAACCTCGAGAAAAGCCTAGAGGAGTTGAAATTGTACATGGACTAAAATGTATAAATGTCACATGTAATTACACAACTCTCAGGAATGAAACACAAGATTTCATTAGATTCGGAATTGTTCGGTATTATTTGATGCTTGACGAGGCTCAGATGTCACAATCTCCCCTACTTTAGGAAATTTCGTCCCGAAATTTAATTTAGAGGAAACTTGTGAAAACATATGTGAGGGTATCGCTTCAAGTGATCCTTCGTTCCTAGAGAAAAATCTCTAGAAAACGTTTGGACTCCAGCGAACTTTGTTTATTGTACTCGTTTGTTGTCCATGGTGATGAGTTGAGATTCGAAAATCTTAACCTCATTCCAATAGGTTGGTGCATGACACCTTTGATTGTACTGAGCCTTAGAAAAGATTCTTGTAAATGTCATAGTGGTATCTTTTTGTCGCAGCATACCATAAAAAGAGTGTGGACTTGAAAGAAAGGAGTCGGATTTTGAATAATGAACGGAAGATTGTTTATAAAGGTTTCCCATGAAGACTAGTATAGGAAACTTGTGTATGCTCGAAATTGGAGTCAAAGAGTGTATGATAGAACAACATTGGTCAAGGTCCAGAGCTTCTAGTAACTTAAATAACGCCACGCTTGCAATGTAATAAGGAACACTTAAATATAGGAAGTACCAGCGGCGTATCCACCATGCCCTTTTTACATTGTTCCCGCTTCGTTATTCTTATTACTATAGGTTCTCACACATGACAAAACTTGCTATGGTTTTCTATGCAAGGGATTTTATAATTATGTATGCATCCATAATTACTCAATTGGTTGCACAGTCCGCATAGTTTATTTTGTGATGTGTAGGGGAAAATCATATGAGTAAACATGAAGACTTGTCTAGACCACATCGGGATCTCTTTAATTAGATCAACGCATGATCTCTTTAAATAGACCACCAAAGAGTCTCTTTAACTAGATCTTCACATGATCTCTTTAACTATATTGACGGACAATCTCTTTAACTAGATCAAAACATGATCTCTTTAACTAGATTGACGAGCAATCTCTTTAATTAGATTGACGAGCAATCTCTTTAACTAGATCAACACATGATCTCTTTAACTAGATTGACGAGCAATCTCTTTAACTAGGCCCTGAAAGACCTCTTTAACTAAGCCTTGAAAGACTTCTTTAACTAAGCCCTGTAAGGCTTCTTTAACTAAGCCTTGAAAGACTTCTTTAACTAGGCCCTGAAAGACCTCTTTAACTAAGCCCTGAAAGACTTCTTTAACTAGGCCCTGAAAGACCTCTTTAACTAGATTATGAAAGGTTTCTTTAACTTTGTATCAAATTAGGAATAGTACTTTGGAATTCAAGGGCTTAACTATTTGCATAGAATAACCCCTTCAAGGATTTAAGATAGTACTTTCGGATATCCTTCTAAGAATCTATCATATGAAGATATGGAAGATTCTACACGGATTTGGATAACGAACATTTGAACCAACTTAACACATAAACACATAATCACATAATTGTCAATTTGGTCATCAACTTGTTATTAACTTGTCATCAATTTGTACATAAGTAGTTAAAGTACACTAGGAATCCAATCAAGGAGTTCATTTAGTACTTTAAGCATCCGCAAGAATCTAACTATGAAGATAGGAAGATCCTAATAGGATTTGGGATTCATGTAGCAAAAGTAATTTGAAACCTTGTATTAGGTATACTAGGTCAACATACGAAGTAGGAATGTCCATGAAATCAATGTGCTAGTATGCTCAGACAACATACATAGCAAAAATGTAATGAAAATCAATGTGCTCATATGCTAAGTCAACATATGCCGCAAAAAGTGTCTCTGAAAATCATGCATGAATTTTTTTTTTGAAAACATGCTTAATGTTTTTGAAATCATATGTATAATGTTTTCGAAATTATGCACTAGATATATTAGGTAAATATACCTTTGTTAAATTGATTTGAAACCACATGAAAAATCCTTGAATTAATGTATAGAGTTTTTTTGAAAATACGTATTTTGAAATCATGCACTTCGTATATTAAGTAATATGCTATGTTAAATAGCTTTTAGAATCTTATGAAATATTTGAAATGATGAAATTTTGAAATCAATATAATGTTTTTGAAATTATGTACCATGCAAAGTGTTATGAAAAAAATCAGAGGGTTGTGGTATAAACATACTGCATAAGACCATTTAAGGACTCATGGAAGTATCCTTAGGTATCCAATCAAGGATTAAAGTGATACTTTGAGTATTTGTTTAGAGTTGTACTTGTACCTTGTACATTGTTTCTTAAAAAGAAATAGGTACTTAGGATTTTTGTGGAGATCGCGGGAGATCGCAAGATGAAAGAAACTACAAGAGTTGTTTGATTCGCAAGGAATCATGTTATTGGTATTGGTACCGTAGGGGAGGAACACACATATATAATCGCATTTGTAATTAAAATGGAATCAACCAAATTTATTTATAGACAATCAAAGTGTTTTCAAGGTTCTTGGTATATAAAAGAGAAACAGATAAAATCTTAATTGTTCATAGTTGCATCATTGTTGGCTTGAGTCTTGTTAATATGTTCATCCACGAGCGGGATTTGCATTTACAAGTCTTCGGCAGTTGTTTCTAAAATGACCCATCTCGCCACAGTTGTAGCAAGAACCTGGTGGAAAGTTAGCTCGAGCTGATCGGCAGACGTTTGCCAAATGACCAAGTCGCCCACACGAAGTGCATTGACGACATTGTAGGTGAGCCTGATGATGAGCATTGCACCTGTTGCATATGGATACTGTACCAGCATAAGGTTTCCTTGGAAGGGGTTGTGCTGGTTGATTGGGAGGCAGCTTGATTGTTCTGAGCAACTACAGCGAAATTTTGTGAAGACTTACGCTTCTTTGACTTCTTAGAGGATTCAGTCTTGTTTTCTTTTGGTTTTTCATAGGTAGTTTTGTCAGATGGTTTCTTGTCGCCTCTGCGGAAAAGTTTACCCTTTTTGATTTGGGACTCAGTCAGGGTAGCAGATAGTTCGATAGCTTGTCGAACGGTGGTAGGGTTGCTACCAGTAACAATATCCTGAACGGGGTCAGGCAGGCCATCAATGTACTTTTCAATCGCCTTATCCAAGGGCGTAACCATCATAGGACACAATAAACTTAACTCCTCATGCCGGTCGGTGTAAGCTCGGTGTTCTCCACTATCTTGCTTAAGATCGTGGAACTCATTCTCAAGTACCCTTTGTTCATGACGAGGACAAAATTCCTTCATCATCAAAGCTCGAAGCTCTCCCCAAGTTTGTGCCAATGCCACATTAGCACTCCTATCTCTCATTATACCATTCCACCATGTAAGAGCTCTTTTCTTGAATACACTCGACGCGAACTCAACTTTTCGCTCATTTGGACGTTGAACAAAATGGAACGTGCTTTCGAGACTCTCAAACCATTGAAGAAGTCCTGTAGCTCCCTCAGACCCAGTAATCTGAAGTGGTTTAGCCGAACAGAATTGTTTGTAGCTGCACGGAGATAGTGCATTGTTGTTATTGTTGTTTGCTTGATTTAATTGAGTCACTAGGTTCAGGAGGATTGCAGCCATTTGCTGAGCGATAAGTGCAGCCATTTCGACATTTTGAGTTGTATCGTGTCGAGGAAGCATTCTAGAAAAGAATCATGAAAGAAGATATATGAGATTGACATTCGGAAGAGAATCAATAGAGGCATCAATATATTGAAGAAACATATGGATGGTGGTCACTTGTTTGTTTCTCAAAACACACAAATGACGCACGATGACTGATCAAAGTAAATGGGTCTTATAATGTATCGCGAAGACATGCTTTAGCCTATAAGTGGACACTCACCCCAAGAGTTCCCAGGTAAGAGTGACTGGTCCGATTAAGTGATTTGTACGAACACTCTAGCCTTAGACAGAAAACTCGGGGTACAGGCACCCACCCTTCCAGATTGCAGGTGTTCACATTATTAAAACCCAAACTTTGACGAGAGTTTGAAAATTTTGAAGGCAATAAGCCCAAGAACAAACCATCTAAAGATAGATGATTTCTTGTGAGATTTTAGAAAAATTTTGACTTTCAAAGGAACTGATATGCTTTGTTTTTGATAATCACCTAAGGATAGGTGATGGTAATGTTTTAAGAATCTAAACACAAGTAAACTTGCGTTGGGGTCCTAGGAAGGTTATAGTCTAGGTTAAAGCATTACTAATAACCTAATTCCCTATAACCAGTGCTCTGATACCAACGTGTAACACCCCAAATCGCGTAAAACAACACGCGGCGGAAACACTTGGGGAGTCACGTTAACAGATTTTCTCAACAACACATGGTATTTAAATTTTTATTTTATTTGAATATTGAACATATATTACATTGTCATAAATGTCTTAGAAATTTTTAAACAACGAAACAACAAGCATGCATACTTATTGTCTTTCTTGTTATTAAGGCACTAGGTCCAAGTCCGATCCTACATGAGCACGCATCAGTATCATCTAGCATCTTTCCCTGAAACATATGTGAAAACGAGTCAGCAAAAATATGCCGGCGAGTACATAGGTTTTGTGAACATGTCAAGTCCATGGATTTGCATATATTGCAATATAAATAACCCGACTACTAGAGTCGTAAGTGAAACCTTGTTTTGAAAGCATTTGATATTGCAATAGTTATTCAACTAACCAAATTATTAAAAGTTATAAAATCTAGTAGCCATGAACCTTGACTCGAATACATTTGTTTTGTAAATCCAACTTGTAAATCGTCTTGAAATAACTTGTATGGTTTATATCTTTAATCGAAAATCGTTGTGCGACATTGTTTGAAATCATTTGTTCGTCATTCATCATTCCTCGTAATAAACCATTTGTTCATCGTTCATTGTTCATCGTTCTTTGTTTCTTGTTATAAACCAATCGTTCCTTGTTATAAGTGTGAAAACTTTTGGTCGTTCTTTAATGAGTACATTCAAATCTTTGTTGACTCGACTATACCCCAAGAGTATCCTTAATAGATCCTAAAAGATCTCTTTAACAAGACTAGCAAATCAACGAATGATTTGTTAGTCATAAACAGTTTCAGTCGTTCCCAAACTACCCACCAAAGCCAGTGAATAGCCTACTAATGTTAATGAATGCCATTCGTATCTTGGATAACGCATCAACAAGTTGTATCACATTATTGAAACCATATTGTTATATAAACCATAGTATTTGTACATTGAAAACTTGAAAACAATTAGCACATATGAGTCACCCCAAAGCATTTGTAAAACATAAAGAAGGGAGCGATGTACTCGCCTGGGATTTGCGGATAAGCCTTGTACAAGTGTATGGTCAACGTCCGAAGATCAAGGAATCAAGTGTGTGTCCTAAAAATGGATAATAATGTAAACATCAAAACTTGAATTCGGAGGATTTGGATAGAATGATACCTTATAAACCAAATGAGTATTGAAACTCATATGACATGGTTTAATAAGTTAACATTCTGAGTTGGAAAGATTTTTGTGTGCTTTTGACCCGTTATGACCCGTTAAGGTAGTTTAAGCCACTTTAACGCGTCATTTGCGTAACTACGCATTCGGATGGTTAGATATGTGTTATGATAAGTCTTTAGTGCCTAAATATGTTTGAAAATGTTATTTGATCAGAATAATTGTCAAAATTTATGTTCCATATACTTAAAGTTGATTTATTTGCGAAAAGGGCATTTTGGTCATTATTGAAGAACATAATAACTAATTATCATAACACTATCCGAATGACATGACCAATAGGTGTAACCTCAGAGGGTTATTCCCTTTATATTTATGGTCAGAAATATGTATTTCGTCGGGTCCGAAGATCCACCAAATGGGTCAGATTCGAAAGTTAAATCGGTGGTCAAACCGTTCAACTTACGACTCTAAACAAGCACTAAAATGAGAGTGACGATTTAGACATGTTTTGGCATGTCTAATTAAGTTTATAAAAGAGTTTTGGCATCAAAACAAACTGTTTTAACACCCGAAAATTAGTTTTGGCATAAAATGCGCATTTATCGCATTTTTGACCGAACTTTGACTTGTCAAAATGACTAGAAATGTTGGAGATCAGTAAGCATGACCACTAAGGATCATAACCACCTTGATTACCATCATATTGCAAGATTCAATTGGACTTTATGTTGATCAATTCATGATCAAATCTGGAAGTCAACAGAAAGTCAAACTGTTGAGTTTTAGCCCAATTAAACTAAAAAAACTTGAATCAAAACGTGAATGAATTACATACAAACACTAGGGATGATCAAGGAATCACAGAGGAAACTCCAAAGTGGTTGCCAGTTTCGGATTTGAGCAGAAAGGATCAAAGAAGGTGTTTGTAAAAGTTCAAAAATAAAGAATACCTTGGTTTTTATAGGTGAATTGGGTTAATTTGATCATGACTAGTGTTTGGAGATGCTCTAGGATGTTAACAAGTGTTGTAGAGGTGTTAGAAGCAGGTTAAGTGTGGCAAATTTCGAGCTAGGTGTCAAAAATTGCGAATTGGTGGCAAAGAAATGAGCTGGGAAGCTACCAGCTTATTTTTCTATGTCTGATGGCTTATCGCGGGCCACGAGTCGTTTAGGGTAAGGGAGTCGCGCCCCGCCAGAGGCTCAAATTTCAGAATTGGCAGAAATGGTCCCTGCAGCCTCTAAACTTGTTTTTCGACACGTTTTGTCACTTTTAACACCCGTTTCGCCCCATTTTTAACATCTATAAGGACGTTAAAGCATAGGGAAATTGAAATATGTCCAAAAATGTCTCAGAGGTCGGTTCGTTTGGTCGTACGGTTACGGTTTTCGGTTAATTACGACGAAAATCGTAACGAACGCGCAAATGACCGTAATTGCGTAACGAATGATATTTTTTGCATTCCAATCATTAATATACTAGATTTTAATGATTACAAAATTTTTGCATGTCCTTACATGTTCCGGATAGCGAAATACGCAAAAAGGCATAGTTTCGCAGAATTTGCAAAATAGCCCCTAAAGTTACAAAAGCATGTTTTTGCCATACCGAAGCCCTCAAAACTTATTTCTAAGCTATTTAAAGGGTATTTATGGTATGTTAAGCTTGTGACCTTGTTCCGGAGCGTACGTCGCTGCGAGAATCGGCAGACTTTCGCAGTTTGTCGTAAATAGTCCTTGTGATCGACTAAACTTGTTTTTGACATACCCAACCCTTCAAAACTTATTTCTAAGTTATGCAAAGGTTATTTAAGGTATGTTTAGCTTACGTAACTATTCCGGAACATACGCTGTATTAAATTGGTTTCGTTTTGCGTAATAGCTTATGTATAACCTCGAGAAAAGCCTAGAGGAGTTGAAATTGTACATGGACTAAAATGTATAAATGTCACATGTAATTACACAACTCTCAGGAATGAAACACAAGATTTCATTAGATTCGGAATTGTTCGGTATTATTTGATGCTTGACGAGGCTCAGATGTCACAATCTCCCCTACTTTAGGAAATTTCGTCCCGAAATTTAATTTAGAGGAAACTTGTGAAAACATATGTGAGGGTATCGCTTCAAGTGATCCTTCGTTCCTAGAGAAAAATCTCTAGAAAACGTTTGGACTCCAGCGAACTTTGTTTATTGTACTCGTTTGTTGTCCATGGTGATGAGTTGAGATTCGAAAATCTTAACCTCATTCCAATAGGTTGGTGCATGACACCTTTGATTGTACTGAGCCTTAGAAAAGATTTTTGTAAATGTCATAGTGGTATCTTTTTGTCGCAGCATACCATAAAAAGAGTGTGGACTTGAAAGAAAGGAGTCGGATTTTGAATAATGAACGGAAGATTGTTTATAAAGGTTTCCCATGAAGACTAGTATAGGAAACTTGTGTATGCTCGAAATTGGAGTCAAAGAGTGTATGATAGAACAACATTGGTCAAGGTCCAGAGCTTCTAGTAACTTAAATAACGCCACGCTTGCAATGTAATAAGGAACACTTAAATATAGGAAGTACCAGCGGCGTATCCACCATGCCCTTTTTACATTGTTCCCGCTTCGTTATTCTTATTACTATAGGTTCTCACACATGACAAAACTTGCTATGGTTTTCTATGCAAGGGATTTTATAATTATGTATGCATCCATAATTACTCAATTGGTTGCACAGTCCGCATAGTTTATTTTGTGATGTGTAGGGGAAAATCATATGAGTAAACATGAAGACTTGTCTAGACCACATCGGGATCTTTTAATTAGATCAACGCATGATCTCTTTAAATAGACCACCAAAGAGTCTCTTTAACTAGATCTTCACATGATCTCTTTAACTATATTGACGGACAATCTCTTTAACTAGATCAAAACATGATCTCTTTAACTAGATTGACGAGCAATCTCTTTAATTAGATTGACGAGCAATCTCTTTAACTAGATCAACACATGATCTCTTTAACTAGATTGACGAGCAATCTCTTTAACTAGGCCCTGAAAGACCTCTTTAACTAAGCCTTGAAAGACTTCTTTAACTAAGCCCTGTAAGGCTTCTTTAACTAAGCCTTGAAAGACTTCTTTAACTAGGCCCTGAAAGACCTCTTTAACTAAGCCCTGAAAGACTTCTTTAACTAGGCCCTGAAAGACCTCTTTAACTAGATTATGAAAGGTTTCTTTAACTTTGTATCAAATTAGGAATAGTACTTTGGAATTCAAGGGCTTAACTATTTGCATAGAATAACCCCTTCAAGGATTTAAGATAGTACTTTCGGATATCCTTCTAAGAATCTATCATATGAAGATATGGAAGATTCTACACGGATTTGGATAACGAACATTTGAACCAACTTAACACATAAACACATAATCACATAATTGTCAATTTGGTCATCAACTTGTTATTAACTTGTCATCAATTTGTACATAAGTAGTTAAAGTACACTAGGAATCCAATCAAGGAGTTCATTTAGTACTTTAAGCATCCGCAAGAATCTAACTATGAAGATAGGAAGATCCTAATAGGATTTGGGATTCATGTAGCAAAAGTAATTTGAAACCTTGTATTAGGTATACTAGGTCAACATACGAAGTAGGAATGTCCATGAAATCAATGTGCTAGTATGCTCAGACAACATACATAGCAAAAATGTAATGAAAATCAATGTGCTCATATGCTAAGTCAACATATGCCGCAAAAAGTGTCTCTGAAAATCATGCATGAATTTTTTTTTTGAAAACATGCTTAATGTTTTTGAAATCATATGTATAATGTTTTCGAAATTATGCACTAGATATATTAGGTAAATATACCTTTGTTAAATTGATTTGAAACCACATGAAAAATCCTTGAATTAATGTATAGAGTTTTTTTGAAAATACGTATTTTGAAATCATGCACTTCGTATATTAAGTAATATGCTATGTTAAATAGCTTTTAGAATCTTATGAAATATTTGAAATGATGAAATTTTGAAATCAATATAATGTTTTTGAAATTATGTACCATGCAAAGTGTTATGAAAAAAATCAGAGGGTTGTGGTATAAACATACTGCATAAGACCATTTAAGGACTCATGGAAGTATCCTTAGGTATCCAATCAAGGATTAAAGTGATACTTTGAGTATTTGTTTAGAGTTGTACTTGTACCTTGTACATTGTTTCTTAAAAAGAAATAGGTACTTAGGATTTTTGTGGAGATCGCGGGAGATCGCAAGATGAAAGAAACTACAAGAGTTGTTTGATTCGCAAGGAATCATGTTATTGGTATTGGTACCGTAGGGGAGGAACACACATATATAATCGCATTTGTAATTAAAATGGAATCAACCAAATTTATTTATAGACAATCAAAGTGTTTTCAAGGTTCTTGGTATATAAAAGAGAAACAGATAAAATCTTAATTGTTCATAGTTGCATCATTGTTGGCTTGAGTCTTGTTAATATGTTCATCCACGAGCGGGATTTGCATTTACAAGTCTTCGGCAGTTGTTTCTAAAATGACCCATCTCGCCACAGTTGTAGCAAGAACCTGGTGGAAAGTTAGCTCGAGCTGATCGGCAGACGTTTGCCAAATGACCAAGTCGCCCACACGAAGTGCATTGACGACATTGTAGGTGAGCCTGATGATGAGCATTGCACCTGTTGCATATGGATACTGTACCAGCATAAGGTTTCCTTGGAAGGGGTTGTGCTGGTTGATTGGGAGGCAGCTTGATTGTTCTGAGCAACTACAGCGAAATTTTGTGAAGACTTACGCTTCTTTGACTTCTTAGAGGATTCAGTCTTGTTTTCTTTTGGTTTTTCATAGGTAGTTTTGTCAGATGGTTTCTTGTCGCCTCTGCGGAAAAGTTTACCCTTTTTGATTTGGGACTCAGTCAGGGTAGCAGATAGTTCGATAGCTTGTCGAACGGTGGTAGGGTTGCTACCAGTAACAATATCCTGAACGGGGTCAGGCAGGCCATCAATGTACTTTTCAATCGCCTTATCCAAGGGCGTAACCATCATAGGACACAATAAACTTAACTCCTCATGCCGGTCGGTGTAAGCTCGGTGTTCTCCACTATCTTGCTTAAGATCGTGGAACTCATTCTCAAGTACCCTTTGTTCATGACGAGGACAAAATTCCTTCATCATCAAAGCTCGAAGCTCTCCCCAAGTTTGTGCCAATGCCACATTAGCACTCCTATCTCTCATTATACCATTCCACCATGTAAGAGCTCTTTTCTTGAATACACTCGACGCGAACTCAACTTTTCGCTCATTTGGACGTTGAACAAAATGGAACGTGCTTTCGAGACTCTCAAACCATTGAAGAAGTCCTGTAGCTCCCTCAGACCCAGTAATCTGAAGTGGTTTAGCCGAACAGAATTGTTTGTAGCTGCAAGGAGATAGTGCATTGTTGTTATTGTTGTTTGCTTGATTTAATTGAGTCACTAGGTTCAGGAGGATTGCAGCCATTTGCTGAGCGATAAGTGCAGCCATTTCGACATTTTGAGTTGTATCGTGTCGAGGAAGCATTCTAGAAAAGAATCATGAAAGAAGATATATGAGATTGACATTCGGAAGAGAATCAATAGAGGCATCAATATATTGAAGAAACATATGGATGGTGGTCACTTGTTTGTTTCTCAAAACACACAAATGACGCACGATGACTGATCAAAGTAAATGGGTCTTATAATGTATCGCGAAGACATGCTTTAGCCTATAAGTGGACACTCACCCCAAGAGTTCCCAGGTAAGAGTGACTGGTCCGATTAAGTGATTTGTACGAACACTCTAGCCTTAGACAGAAAACTCGGGGTACAGGCACCCACCCTTCCAGATTGCAGGTGTTCACATTATTAAAACCCAAACTTTGACGAGAGTTTGAAAATTTTGAAGGCAATAAGCCCAAGAACAAACCATCTAAAGATAGATGATTTCTTGTGAGATTTTAGAAAAATTTTGACTTTCAAAGGAACTGATATGCTTTGTTTTTGATAATCACCTAAGGATAGGTGATGGTAATGTTTTAAGAATCTAAACACAAGTAAACTTGCGTTGGGGTCCTAGGAAGGTTATAGTCTAGGTTAAAGCATTACTAATAACCTAATTCCCTATAACCAGTGCTCTGATACCAACGTGTAACACCCCAAATCGCGTAAAACAACACGCGGCGGAAACACTTGGGGAGTCACGTTAACAGATTTTCTCAACAACACATGGTATTTAAATTTTTATTTTATTTGAATATTGAACATATATTACATTGTCATAAATGTCTTAGAAATTTTTAAACAACGAAACAACAAGCATGCATACTTATTGTCTTTCTTGTTATTAAGGCACTAGGTCCAAGTCCGATCCTACATGAGCACGCATCAGTATCATCTAGCATCTTTCCCTGAAACATATGTGAAAACGAGTCAGCAAAAATATGCCGGCGAGTACATAGGTTTTGTGAACATGTCAAGTCCATGGATTTGCATATATTGCAATATAAATAACCCGACTACTAGAGTCGTAAGTGAAACCTTGTTTTGAAAGCATTTGATATTGCAATAGTTATTCAACTAACCAAATTATTAAAAGTTATAAAATCTAGTAGCCATGAACCTTGACTCGAATACATTTGTTTTGTAAATCCAACTTGTAAATCGTCTTGAAATAACTTGTATGGTTTATATCTTTAATCGAAAATCGTTGTGCGACATTGTTTGAAATCATTTGTTCGTCATTCATCATTCCTCGTAATAAACCATTTGTTCATCGTTCTTTGTTTCTTGTTATAAACCAATCGTTCCTTGTTATAAGTGTGAAAACTTTTGGTCGTTCTTTAATGAGTACATTCAAATCTTTGTTGACTCGACTATACCCCAAGAGTATCCTTAATAGATCCTAAAAGATCTCTTTAACAAGACTAGCAAATCAACGAATGATTTGTTAGTCATAAACAGTTTCAGTCGTTCCCAAACTACCCACCAAAGCCAGTGAATAGCCTACTAATGTTAATGAATGCCATTCGTATCTTGGATAACGCATCAACAAGTTGTATCACATTATTGAAACCATATTGTTATATAAACCATAGTATTTGTACATTGAAAACTTGAAAACAATTAGCACATATGAGTCACCCCAAAGCATTTGTAAAACATAAAGAAGGGAGCGATGTACTCGCCTGGGATTTGCGGATAAGCCTTGTACAAGTGTATGGTCAACGTCCGAAGATCAAGGAATCAAGTGTGTGTCCTAAAAATGGATAATAATGTAAACATCAAAACTTGAATTCGGAGGATTTGGATAGAATGATACCTTATAAACCAAATGAGTATTGAAACTCATATGACATGGTTTAATAAGTTAACATTCTGAGTTGGAAAGATTTTTGTGTGCTTTTGACCCGTTATGACCCGTTAAGGTAGTTTAAGCCACTTTAACGCGTCATTTGCGTAACTACGCATTCGGATGGTTAGATATGTGTTATGATAAGTCTTTAGTGCCTAAATATGTTTGAAAATGTTATTTGATCAGAATAATTGTCAAAATTTATGTTCCATATACTTAAAGTTGATTTATTTGCGAAAAGGGCATTTTGGTCATTATTGAAGAACATAATAACTAATTATCATAACACTATCCGAATGACATGACCAATAGGTGTAACCTCAGAGGGTTATTCCCTTTATATTTATGGTCAGAAATATGTATTTCGTCGGGTCCGAAGATCCACCAAATGGGTCAGATTCGAAAGTTAAATCGGTGGTCAAACCGTTCAACTTACGACTCTAAACAAGCACTAAAATGAGAGTGACGATTTAGACATGTTTTGGCATGTCTAATTAAGTTTATAAAAGAGTTTTGGCATCAAAACAAACTGTTTTAACACCCGAAAATTAGTTTTGGCATAAAATGCGCATTTATCGCATTTTTGACCGAACTTTGACTTGTCAAAATGACTAGAAATGTTGGAGATCAGTAAGCATGACCACTAAGGATCATAACCACCTTGATTACCATCATATTGCAAGATTCAATTGGACTTTATGTTGATCAATTCATGATCAAATCTGGAAGTCAACAGAAAGTCAAACTGTTGAGTTTTAGCCCAATTAAACTAAAAAAACTTGAATCAAAACGTGAATGAATTACATACAAACACTAGGGATGATCAAGGAATCACAGAGGAAACTCCAAAGTGGTTGCCAGTTTCGGATTTGAGCAGAAAGGATCAAAGAAGGTGTTTGTAAAAGTTCAAAAATAAAGAATACCTTGGTTTTTATAGGTGAATTGGGTTAATTTGATCATGACTAGTGTTTGGAGATGCTCTAGGATGTTAACAAGTGTTGTAGAGGTGTTAGAAGCAGGTTAAGTGTGGCAAATTTCGAGCTAGGTGTCAAAAATTGCGAATTGGTGGCAAAGAAATGAGCTGGTAAGCTACCAGCTTATTTTTCTATGTCTGATGGCTTATCGCGGGCCACGAGTCGTTTAGGGTAAGGGAGTCGCGCCCCGCCAGAGGCTCAAATTTCAGAATTGGCAGAAATGGTCCCTGCAGCCTCTAAACTTGTTTTTCGACACGTTTTGTCACTTTTAACACCCGTTTCGCCCCATTTTTAACATCTATAAGGACGTTAAAGCATAGGGAAATTGAAATATGTCCAAAAATGTCTCAGAGGTCGGTTCGTTTGGTCGTACGGTTACGGTTTTCGGTTAATTACGACGAAAATCGTAACGAACGCGCAAATGACCGTAATTGCGTAACGAATGATATTTTTTGCATTCCAATCATTAATATACTAGATTTTAATGATTATAAAATTTTTAGATGTCCGTACATGATCCGGATAGCGAAATACGCAAAAAGGCATAGTTTCACAGAATTTGCAAAATAGCCTCTGATGTTACTAAAGCATGTTTTTGCCATACCGAAGCCCTCAAAACTTATTTCTAAGCTATTTAAAGGGTATTTATGGTATGTTAAGCTTGTGACCTTGTTCTGGAGCGTACGTCGCTGCGAAAATCGGCAGACTTTCGCAGTTTGTCGTAAATAGTCCATGTGATCGAATAAACTTGTTTTTGACATACCAAACCCTTCAAAACTTATTTCTAAGTTATACAAAGGTTATTTAAGGTATGTTTAGCTTATGTAACTATTTCGGAACATACGTTGTATTAAATTGGTTTCGTTTTGCGTAATAGCTCATGTATAACCTCGAGAAAAGCCTAGAGGAGTTGAAATTATACATGGACTAAAATTTATAAATGCCACATGTAATTACACAATTATCAGGAATGAAACACAAGATTTCATTAGATTCGGACGGTATTGTTTGATGCTTGACGAGGCTCAGATGTCACAGCCGCCTTCACTATTTTCTTTACAGCAAACAAACAGTTAGCAAAATGGAATTCCAAGTGCAAGATAATGCGCAACTACTGCAACAAAAATTCCAAAAATATTCATACCAGGCGAAAATTTCTCCGCTAGAGCATCTAGGTTGCTCTTCTTGCCAATGCGCGGCCGCGCGCAGCTTTTTTCGGCGGTAAAGGTGGTGCAGTTTCAGATTCTTTCCTCTTCTTCGAGGTGCGCTTCAGCACCATCTCTGGGCTTGAAGGTACTTCCAAGGGTTCGTTTGGGTTGGAAGCAAGAATGGATGACGTATCTATAGGTTCCTCCTTTGGCTTCCTCAAACCTACAGGCGCGAGACCCTCTAATGAGTCTGAAACCACCACATATTCACACCAAGAATCAGATACGAGATGCGTACCTTTCTTGACCTCATGATTCACAGCAACAGATGTCTTAGTTTTTGGTATATCTGACTTGGGGGGAAGTGCAACAGCAACAACTGGTTTTTTCTTTTTCTTCTTCTTCGAATCAGGGCCTACGCCCAAGTTTAGCAAATCACCTACATAATCAATAATAAAGGGCAAACGTTGCGCCATAAGTTACATTGCAATATTACTTAGAATTAATATCTGATAGTAATATTGCAATACTAACTCAGGCTTTACAACATACTACGTACCAGTAGTAGAGGAGGGCTGCGTGTTGAGGTTTTCTTACTTGGGGAGTTCAAAATTTCCCAAGATTTGATCAAACCATGGCTCCTCATTCTGTTCAAGTGGCACCGCTGCCATCTTTCCATTGTCTCTCTTGAAAGAGACCAAGTATAACGGCGCAACTGTATCACAAAGCACAAAACATCATCAATATACATTTATAGAGGACAGTCCTAACGAGTTATGTAGTAACATACCAACTCCATCTTCTGTATTGATTGGTTTCTCTTGACGTTCTTTCTTCCACAAAATGCTCATTCCAGCAGCAATCAATGCCCTTTCTGGCAAAATAATGTTGGGCACATCCTTGATATTTTGATACCATACCTCGTTGCTAGGAATGGCCAATGTCTCCAGTTCTATCTCCTCTCCAGCCGGAATGTCATCGCTATCGGAATCGCCGCCTTCACATAAAAAAACTTTTGATTCCAGTCATGATAAGATTTGGGAGGCACAAGCAACAGGCGTTTGGCTTGAACTCGTTGCTGGAAGGAATAAAACCCTAAAGAGCAGTGCAATTGATAAAAAAACTCTAAACTTCTCAACCGTCGGGATTATGTTCATCGATCGGCAAACAAATTCAAAATGCCTGATTCTAACCATTCCCATTGGGTTTAACTGAGAAACGTGGAATTTATAGAAGTCAAGAATCTCCAACATGAAATGGGTCACCGGAAGCCTAAAATTACCCTCAGCAAAATAATCGTAAAACAATGTAATATAACCGGCCGGAGCATCTGCCGCCGTAGCACCCTCCTTGGGATAAAACGCCCCCCCAAGTTTTGGCAAAAAAAAATTACTAACCAAAGCATCAAAATCTTATTTCTTCCATTTTAATGGTGGAAGAGGCTATGTCATCGGCATCTCGGTTTTCCCACAACTGGTACTAGTAACCATTGATCTATGAAGATAAGTTTTTTAAGATGAAGGAAATCTCAAAGAAGAAGAAGAGGGATTTTGGAAGCATAAGGCAAAAGGCGTTTGATCTTCTTCTATTTAAAGGGATCGCAAATAATGTTGTGGAAAGACGTGTAACCGCCCATCCACTTTTTCAGAACCCTAGGCACTAACAGGGCGACTGGGGAACAATAGTTGTCCCTCACGCGTGCGTGTGAGCCACATTTGCCGTCAGGAAATTAATGTTGTACGATTGACAACTGTTGACAGCTGTCAAACAGTGCTCAAAACGTCACAACAGCACGTTGTTTTCCACCAACTTCCGGACATTACGTCTCGTCAACAGATAAGTTGTTTTCAACTTTCTTATTGCTTCTCCTATAAGTTTGCTCAGTAAAAATAACACTTGGTTCTTTAGCAACCATGCATCAATAAGAGCACTACCTTTTTTACTTTTAGTCCAGTACTCCACCTCAAGAAAGCATAAGTGATCTCACGATGACACGTGGAATCACACTAGCCGTTGATAATAAGTCAATCCATGTGGATTAACAGTAACGGCAACACTTAAAGGAATGGAAAAGATTCCGTTAAGTTTTCATCTCTCCTTTTTTGGCGCCCAAATCTGTCTATAATAAGTAACTTAGGCTTCAAGGAAAGGTATTCACTCTCACTTACTCTCTCTCTTACTTCACTTGAACTATTTCTCCAAGTACCGATACTTATTCTCACGCCGGAGGGTGGTCACGGAGAGAACACCCCTTCTCCCCATGGCGAGGCTAACGGCGTTCTGTTTTGCAAGTATCGTCGGAGTGTAGTTGCGATCATCTCGAAACCAAACGAAGGATTAACCATTGTTATGCAAGAAACTAAACCCTAGATCTGACTAGATTCGGATCAGTTAGGTCTACGTTTCTTCAACACCCCAACCGGTGGCGGAAACATCGGGGCGTGGCACTAGGCGAACCAGATTGTCTCATGAGAAATTCCATAACACTATTTAAGCGACAATATTTAAACGTCAATATCCCATACTATTAACATATAATCCTCAAATAACATTACAAAATATCAAGATTCTCAAAACACAAATTCAAGTTCGATCTTCCCTAGATTTATTACAGTGCGATTCTAAAAGAAATCCTAAACTAAGCATCCATAGCTAATGTCCTCAACCTGCCACATATGTTAAAATAAAACGTCAATACAATTAAGTAAAGGTGAGCATACGAGTTTTGCGTACAATATAGATATAAAAGCATTTAGCATACACCGCATGACATATGTAAGAGTTGTGAACTATGTAACTACGCAGATTTAAGCAAACCAACAAACCGCGATTGATCGAGGCATGCGAACAAGCGTTCACATCCTAAAAGAGAAAAATAAATGAGAAATAAAAATGAGAGCCTTAACAACCCCGGGCCTCCAGGTGGTGGGTCAACCTCTAGTATACTATCATGTTAAGGGTGGCATACAAGCAATCAAGTAATACATACAATTCAGCAGATTTCACGTATAGTCATGTAATCGCGGGATTGCGAATAAGAGTTGAGTTGTGTGATGTGTTTTGATATACGAACATATGTGACACCCAAAAGCGCGTTTAAGCGTAAAGGGTTTCAAGTATACTCACTGTCGGTGCGAATCGGGAGATGAGACGGGATCTGAGAGGAGTTGCGGAGAGTGCCGGATCAGCCTGTAAGCGAACATAAGTGCATCAGTCTTCCGAATTGTTGAAACGGTTAACGGGTGAAGGAGTAGTAGACAAGTTTGGGCGAACTTGACTAACCAACTTACTGAATGTACAAGTTCGGGCGAACTTGTCATGTTTCCTGATAAACTAGACAAGTTCGGGTGAACTTGTCCTGTTTGATGAAGGGGAATACAAGTTCGGGCGAACTTGTGTAAAATTGGTGAAGATTTGATCAAGTTCGGGCGAACTTGATCACCAAACTGGTGACAAGTTCGAGCGAACTTGATGCCTTCTGAGCGAACTTGACTGTTTTGGCATCCAAATCGTGCGTTTTCGCGTCGTTTGCTGAGGAAATCGAGTGTCTATCCCTCCAACCTTAGGCTACTGAGCAAAACCAAGGCTGAAGAGGTCTTTTGGGGCGAGTTTTAGCCATTTTACAGAAACTCAAACTATTCCGAGCGAACTTGAAGGTTCGAACGGTTTAGTCCAGTTTGTGCAAAGTGACGACTTCGTCCTTGTTCTTCCGGATCTGAGATCTAGCCTGAAAACGCCTCGTTCCACTTTAAAGTGAACGAAACATACGTCGCTTAGTCTGAATATTGTGTAAAAATCGATGTTTAAAGGTTTTACTCAGATCTAAGCACAGATCTAGGTGAAAACAGATGTTTTGCATAAAATGATGAAGATTTTCGTAAACAGAAGAATTTAATGAAAATGAAGGCAAATCCCTGTGCAAAATCGTTGTAAAACGTTGTTGTAGCTTGAAAACGGGTGGAATATTACTTAGAACACAAAAGGTTTCGGTTTTGGGGAGCTCCGGGCGAACTTGCAGCAAGTTCAAATGAGAAGAGGAGCTGGGTATTTATAGGTGAGGTGAAATAATGGGCTGAAACATCAAGTTCGGGCGACTTGTATCAAGTTCGGGCGAACTTGTTTGTTTCTCGTGAGTTTTGAGACAAGTCCGGGCGGACTTGTGGTGTCTTGAAGATTCTGGTGGCTGGAACAAGTTCGGGCGAACTTGTGATGCACAAGTTCGGCCGAACTTGACCTGTTGGCCAAGTTTTGTTCGTTTGTTTTGTGTTAAGAGTTCGTTTGGCGATTCGGTTCGTATAAGATAGTTATATTAAGCGTTTTAGCGAAGCGTTAAGCGTTATATTATCATTGGTTTGAGAGAGAGCGAGTTACGTGAGCGTGCGAGCGTTTTTAGCGATATTAAACCATAACATAAATAAATATAACACACGTAAAACATAATTCCACATAATTAACTATGTTTTGCGATGCGATGAGATAAGCGTTGCGATGGCACAAGTGTTTATTATACAATAACACACTCGGCTCGTATAGTAGCATAACTACTTGTGGTTGCGTTGAATTAACGATTAATAAGCGATTAAATGCGATGTAGATGTGACAAAATGAAATTCCATTAACATAAACTTTTTCATAATCCAAATCTCGGAGTACAATTGATAAGTATAAACCAAATACACGAAAAGGAAATAAATAAATTAACAACAAAATTTGGAGTTGTTACATATAACACAATGGCCATAATAACACAATAAGTATCAAACAAAATAAAATAACCGAAATGCTATCGTGACCCAAGGAAGTGCGAGGAAGTTTCGTAATAAAGTCCATAGCTATACTCTCCCACTTCTACATCGGGATTTCGGGTAGCCAGACGGCCTTTAATGTTCGGCTTTAACCTTCGAACAAGTTAAGCGCTTTGAGACGTAAACCGCGATATCCTTTTTCATGCCCGACCACCAGTATTTAGGACGAAGGTCCTGGTACATCTTGTCGGCTCCGGGATGGAGTATCGAGATTTATGAGCTTCGGTCATTAGTAATTCACGAAGATTATCACGGCTAGGAATCCAAATACGATCAAGATAGTAATAAATACCATTAGGTTTAACAACGAGCTGAGTTTCAGCACCACATTTCATTTCTTCCTCCAGGGTATTCCCGTTAAAACAAGCAAACTAAGCAGAGCGAATCATGATTTCGAGATGATTCAAAGCTTGAGAGTCACGAACACTATACACATAGCTTCGTCGACTTAGAGCATCGGCTACAACGTTTGCTTTTCCAGGATGGTATCGTATCTCGTAATCTTAATCGTTGAGAAGTTCAACCCATCTGCGTTGGCGCATATTTAGTTCCTTTTGATTAAAGATATGTTGTAAGCTCTTATGGTCGGTGAAGACCGTACACTTAGTACCGTAAAGGTAGTGTCGCCATATCTTCAATGCAAAAACAACTGCACCGAGTTCGAGATCGTGGGTTGTGTAGTTTTTCTCCTGGATCTTGAGTTGTCGAGATGCATACGCGATAACCTTGTCTCGTTGCATAATAAAACAACCAAGACCAAGATTAAAGGCATCACAATAAGCAACGAAATCGTCGTTTCCGTCAGGAAGAGCAAGCACGGGAGCGTTGCATAGCATACGCTTGAGAGTTTGAAAAGCTTCCTCTTGTTTGGAATCCCAAACAAAGGCGTGTCTTTATGAGTTAAAGCGGTAAGCGGAACGACGATTTCCGAAAAGTCGGTGATGAATCGGTGGTAGTAACCCGCCAATCCAAGAAAGGAACGAATTTCAGATGCATTCTTTGGTGTAATCCAACTCCTGACAGCTTCAATCTTTGCTGGGTCGACGTGAATTCCTTGACTATTAACGATGTGGCCGAGAAATTGGACTTCTTCGAGCCAGAATTCACATTTTGAGAACTTAGCATAAAGACGATTACCTTGGAGAAGTTCGAGGACTAAACGGAGAAGGCGCGTGTGTTCGTCTCTCGACTTCGAGTAGATAAGGAGGTCATCGATAAACACAATAACGAAACGATCTAAGAAAGCTTTACACACACGGTTCATGTAGGAACGTCCACGATTAGCACGGGAACCTAAATTTGTTTATTGTCCGACTAGGCGGAAATTAATGACAAGTTAACCAAATAACAAGAATTACTCATTTAAATGTTGTTTTCATTGATCTAAAGTTCAATACATTCGAGAATCGGATCCAATATAGCTTCGCCGTCTCTGTGCCAAAATCTATGAAGTTACAAATGAAATTACCAAGGCACCTATATATAGCATCACAAGCAGAACTTGACATCCTCATACCATGACCAGCGAACTTGGCCTCCAACTCACTTAAATACGCCTTGTTTCTAATAGATTAAGCCATATTCTCTCAGACTCAATACATAATGACCTAGGCAACAGACATATGCACCAACAGACTCCCCCTTGGATGTTGCCTTAGTCATTGACTTTTAAAATCTTCTGAGTCTTTCGATCTTTAGTTCTTGAATAAACCTTAACATCTTGATCTTTATATCCTCTTCCTCTTTCTTGAGCTTTGTCTTGATAAAACTTTAATCTTCATGCCCACCTAGCTTTTAGCTTTAGTCTTCAGACTTCCCTTTGCTTTGATCTTTAGACTTCAAACTCCCCTAACTTTGAGCTTTCTGAAATCTTTTGATAATGTTTTATCCAGCTCCCCTACAACTTTACTTTCTGTTCTAAAGTTCTAAGACACTCAAAAACATTTCAGATTCAAAACTTTGAAATTTTATACCATCAACATTTAAAATTTTAATCTTCACTTTTAATCTTTTTCAAAAATTTAGATATTCAAGTTCAAACTAATGACCTTGAACACTTTTAACATTTAAGTCTTTGTCCGCTTAAAAGAATTTTCAAATATGAAATCCACTTAGTTGACCAAGTCCAAGTTAATGACATTGGTTAACCAATTTCATTTACCGAGTCCAAGTTAATGACCTCGATTTGAAACTGTTGTGATTAAACCATGTTTTTCCTCAATTTTAAAGTTTCAACTTAATGAACTTTTTAACACTTTTTGATCATTTTTTGTTTTTACACAGATGTCATCATGATTTTCACCATTAAAGCACCTTACCAGACTTCAAAGAACCATTCTCCATCATTGGCTCGTTGAAACTAATGAAGAAACAAAACCTTTTTGAATTTTAAAAAGTTCATGCTAAAACACTCTGATAATCTTTTTTATTTTTAACTGTAAAGCAATTAAAGAAAATAAACTATGTACAAACATATTTATAGAATTCGTGTCTAAGGATCATATCAGTTGATGAGACATATCACCAGTATCGTTGACCTTTTGAGACTTTAAGTTTTAAACCTCGTTTACCTAGATTGTCGATATGTTTGTCCACTTAAACTTTGACACATTTCTCAATTGTTCCAAGATATGTTAGGTATGAATTATGAAACTTGACTTAACTATGGTTCCCATCTTAGAATATACTCCCGTATCACGATTCCCTAGATTTCATCTTAAAGGTGAGTATAGCATAACTGATATCTGTATCTGGGTTGTGCGAGACCTTGAGAGCTCAGGTTAGTACTACCGTACAGACAAAGAGATGAAGGCTCGTATTTAAGGTGTGTTCCACTTAAGGAATCTTTTCAGCATTGCAAATGATTAGATCTTTCGAATCTTTTCAAGTTTTTCAAGTTATTTTGGGGTTTTTAGCAAAAGCATTATAGAAGTTCTAGGCTATTGCTTCCGCAAAATCAGAAGAACTTGTATAATACCCCAGAATCATCTATAAAGACCGCGTATCTCAGAATCAGGCAATCTCTAAAACAAAATTTCGGAGTACTAAGTCCATATATCCGAGAGATGTCAATCCACGAGATTAAGCAGTTGTAAAATTTAGTTTATATCTCAGAAACAATTTACTGAACGTGTAAAGCCTATCGACACATCCACTGTAAGACTTGTTTATCACCTTTTAACTTTACAATTCTTTAGCATACTGTGATAGTCCACTGAAGTACTATCATTTCCTTTTTGACAACCAAATTCTTTTTGTCTTTTTCACTGTTTTTGTTCTTTTAAGAAATTTTTCATATGTTTTTGATTTTTCTAACAATTTTCTTACTCCCCCTAAAATCAAAAACATATTTTTGGATTTTAGGTTTTAAAAAATACTATTCTAAAAAGATAACAAACCAATGTGGATCCTGAGAATTCGTCGTCCGATCCCATTTTCCAACATCTGCATCTGCACATGTTCAACATATAAACCATTAAACTTATTTTCGTGAAAGAATAAATGGTTATAAAATCAGTGTTTTGTTCAATGGTGTGGATTTGCACAATTTGAATTTGACAAATTTTCCTTTTCAACTTCTTCTTTTCTCAAAATATGAAGCTCTGCTATCCAGGTTTAACTTTTACAAATTGGATCTTTTGAACTCCTGCACACAAAGCAACTATTTGAATAAGGAAACCCAAACCTTTTTGGTTTTGGGTTTGACATGATAAGCATCATAATCACTTTCAAAATCATCATTGTATTCAAAATCATCATCAAACATTTCGTCCAATGTCGATTCTGAAAACGTTTTGATTTTTTCTTTCTTTGTCTGTTTAATTACTGACTCGGTTGATTTAACATTTTCAATTTTGTCAGCAACAGACTTTGATTTTTCTGATGATGAAAGCCTTTTCTTAGCAGCCCAGGATTTGTAGCTTGCTTCTCGCTTTCTTAATATAGAACCTAGAATCTTTGTTTTCGTTTAATTTTGAAGTTTCACCTTTTTCAAATGTTTAATTTTCAAATTTGAACCAGTTTTAGGTTTCACTTCGCCTTTAGATTCATAGATTCTATTTGATTCTGTGACAGGTTTCACAATTTCTGGTTGTTTTTGCTTTTCATCTTTTGACACAGTTTTTCTTCGTGAAAACACAGGCCTTAGATTCAGACACTTGCGAGCAATATGACCAACAGTATTGCATTTAAAGCAAGTCCGATTATCAGGAGCATGTCCACTAGTAGGTTTTACTCCACTTGTGGACTTGGTCTTAGCCTTCTCCCGAAGTTCTTTCTCCTTTTTGAATTCATCATTCGATTTCTTACTGATCATACCTTCTTCTTGAACCGTATTTGTCCCATACACAAACTTCATGTGTTTACCTTTGTATTCATGAAAATGGCGACTTCTGGTTCCTTCTTGGCTCATCTTCATTTTCCTCCAAACCAAATCCTGCTCTCCTGTTCTCAGAAAAATCACCACCAAACTTTCGATAATTGTTAGCATTCCTTTTGGGTTTCTAGTAAAATCTTTTCTCATTTTTCTCAAGATCATCTAATGAAACTTCTACAAGTTTGAAAAATTTATCAAGTTGATCCTCTTTCACGTTCCGGATCGAAAAACTATCATCGAAGTATAATCTATCAGATTCCTTAATCTTGTACATGACAACATTAGGATCATCACTTAGATCATGTTCTGATGATGTATCGTCATCTTCAGATTGTGATTCCGAGTTTTTCGAACTTGATTTGGCACTTTCAGAGCTACCTTCATCAGAATCATTTCCCAACACATTTTTAACCACATTTTTTACCACCGCTTCATTGTCATAATTTGATTTCGTAAAGTCTACGTCAATGTTCTCAGGCAATTTATCTTTCATTTATGATAAAAGTAATATATTAAATGCCTTTTCAATCTCATCATCTTTCTTGCAGGAATAACTTGCAAGAAGTGGTGGATGAACACTTTCGTATTCTTTATGCTTTGATTTATCAACATTTTCCTCCGAATTGGTCATAGGAAGAATGTGATCAATGACATAAGCGTTTGTAGTGTAACTTTTCAGCAATTGTCTTACCCTTTCTGTTTCTATCTTTATGTCATGAAGCTCACGCTTTGTTTCAGCAATAGTATTAATGTACATTTTATTTTGTTTTTCAATTACTGTGGCATTTAACATCTTTAGATTAGCACTGAGTTCAAGATTAGCTTTCTCGACATTTTTATATGTGCTTTTCATTTTGTCATAAGCTTCTTTCATGGTTCTGTAATCATAACGAAAATTTTTGTTGTGCATAGTCATTTCTCTTATGACTTTGACCTTTTCAATACAAGATTCACAAGGTTTTGTGCACTTTGTGCAAGGTTTTTCAACCTCCACAACCTTCACAACTTCCTTTCCAAACGCTTCTTGCCTTTGCATCTCAAGATAAGCAATTTATTCTTCCTCAGCTCTCTGCATACATCCTTCCAGAATGGCATTTTCCAAAGCAGCATCAACATACGATGTCTCAGATTCATCCACTACCTCTGCCATCATAGCAACACAAGTTTTCTTTCGGATGTATCTGTTCCAGTCAAACCATCTTCTTCATGAGTAACAACAAGAGCTTGTTCGGTTGTCTTTGCAGATTTATCTTCTACTTCGACTTGTGTTCTCTTTGGATATGGCTTATATTGAAGAGTTTTCTTGTAGTACTCATTGTTACTGCCAAAAAGATTTTGGTTTCCACCTGCTTCTTGATTGTTACATTCATGTTTGAAGTGTCCCTTTTGTCGACACCTGAAGCACGTGACTTTTGACTTATCAAATCCAAGCTTGTTGCTTGAGTTTCCAATATCCCTTCCAGTGAGTGCCACAAACTTGGTAACTCTTCTGATGATAGATGCCAAACTCCACTTTATATCCATCAGTTCTAACTCTTCTTCGTCTACCTGATCATAATCCTCGGCAGTCATTTCCGGGATTACCGATCTTTCCAGCAACAAGACTTTCATACGATTCAAGAATAGTAGCAAGAAGTGTTATATGCTGTTTGGCCACCTTTTTAGGAAATACATTCTTCAAATCAACTGCTATGTTGCACTGGAAAACATTTGAATCAGAACTAGATGGGTTTGTCTGATGCGACTGATTGTTCTGATTTTGGAATGAAGAGTTTGAACTAGCACTTGTATATCCAGCATATGGGGAACTCTGATTTGGAGAAGAATTTATATTTGCACTAAATGTTGTTTCAATTTTTGGACTTTGAATCGGGGTATCTTGAACACCTCCTTTGTAATAAACACCGACATCTTGAACAACATTAGCATTCTTTGATTTTGCAATCTTCATCAACTCCATTTCATGACCTTCTAATTTGTCGATGAAAGATGACAATTTGAAATGTGTCCTAGAAGGACTATTCTTCAGAATCATCAGATACGTTGTCCATTCTCCCTCAGGAAGTGCATCGGCCAACTTCTCAATTGTTTTTCATTAGATCTCTTGATATCATGTCTTCGCATCTGGACATGAGGGACAATATCTATCGATCTTTTGCTTCATAGTTTCACCTTTGATCATAGTGAAAATCTCAAACTCTTTCTTAATCAAGGCCTTTTTGCTTTTGATCATTTCATCACTTCCTTTGAATTTGTCACAGAGAGAGTGCCATAATTCTTGGAAGTTTCATATTATGGCAATAATATCAAGATATCTTCCTTCACTGATTGTTGTATCAAGCTGATCATTCTTTTTTCAGCAACATAATTTTCTTTGTCAGTCGGTGAAAACTTGTTCAACAGAAGATCTTGATGAAGAAGTACCCATTCGTTGTCTATCCTTCGAATTCGTCTATACTCATTAGCTTTCCATCCTTCGAATTCGTCCATACTCATTAGCTTTGGGTTTTGTTGTAGTACCCATTTCGTTGTCTATGTTCATCTGGTTCGCCGCAAGAGTATTAGTATTTGATGAAGAAGCCACTTGTGAAACGAACACGTTATGGAAATCTTCCATTATGACAATCTGAATACTTATATGAAAACACGATCAAAACACTCGAAACTTGATTAGTAATAGACAAGTTCGGTCGAACTTGTTGAAAATCAGATTTTGATTTCAGTTTCAACAAGTTCGGTGAACTTAGATGACACTTTTCAAATTTTATCACAACCAATCAAGTTCGATCGAATTTAGATAAGAAGATTTCAAATTTGAACTATTTCAAGCGGACTTGTGAAGGATTTCAAGGAAAAGATAAGTTCGGATCGAACTTAGGTGAAATTTCAAGAAAGTTATCAAGTTCGGGCGAACTTGTGTGAGAATTTCAACAAAAAATTTACTCAAGTTCGGTCGAACTTTCTTAAGAATGTTGTATTATCTCTCAAGTTCGAGCGAACTTCTATAAAAATCTTGAAAATTCTTATCAATTTCGGTCGAACTTGATTAAAATCAGTGAAGTTTTAATCAAGTTTGGTTGAACTTGATGTTAAGTTCGGCCAAAACTAGTTTCCAAAACATTGGTTTTTTCAACTTTTTGATATTAATTCGATTGAATTTGATGTCCAAACTCTCAGTGGTTTACCACAAGTGAATTTTACATGACATGTTCAAATTTGGACAGAGTTTGCCCGAAAATTCTTCATTTTTGTGAAAATGTTAAGAAAATGATAGAATGGAGTAGAATATGAGAAATTCTTGTCTTGATTCCAGCAAATTTAGGTATCCAGGCTCTGATACCACTTGTAGGAACGTCCACGATTAGCACGTGAACCTAAATTGGTTATCTATTGTCCGATTATGCGGAAACTAATGACAAGTTAACCAAATAACAAGAATTACTCATTTAAATGTTGTTTTCATTGATCTAAAGTTCAATTACATTCGAGAACGTATATCGATCTTAGAGAAACAAGTAGCACCTTGAAGCTGATCAAATAAGTCGTTGACCCGAGGAAGAGGGTAGCGGTTCTTTATCGTGAGTTTGTTAAGTTCAGATAATCGATGCACATTCGAAACGTCCCATTTTCTTTTTCACAAAAAGAACGGGTGCGCCCCATGGCGAAGTGCTCGGGCGTATGAAACCTTTATCAAGAAGCTCTTGAAGTTGGCTTGAGAGCTCGTGTCATTTCGGTGGTGCGAGACGGTAGGGAGCTTTTGCAACGGGAGTAGCCCCCGGGAATCAAATCGATACGGAATTCAACATCTCGAGTAGGGGGTAAACGGGTAAATCGTCAGGAAAAAATTTAGGAAATTCACAAACAAGGGTACATCTTTCAGGTTTTCTTTTCTTTCTCGGGTTCATGATATGGGCTAGGAAAGCAACGCATTGCTTGCGCAAATGCTTGCTCGCTTGAGTACATGACATAAGCATCAACTTCTTTGAGGGAGTTTCACCATAAACTGGAGTTGATCACCGTTAGGGAGAGGGAAGCGAATCATTTTATCAAAGCAAACAACTTCAGCATGATTTTCACGAAGAAAATCCATGCCTACTATGATATCAAAGCTACCTAACTGCATAGGTATGAGATTGATCGAGAAGACATGGTTGTTGAGATCGAGAGTACAACCACGTAGGAAGAGTTAACGGTAATGGTTCTTCCGGTGGCAGACTTCCACATCGAAAGTCTTTGGGAGTTTAGCGCGTTTACATTTTACAACCTTTTCGAATTCTAATGATACAAAACCACTATCGGCACCAGTATCAAACAAACATGAAGCATAAATACCATTGACAAGGAACATACCGTTAACAACATTGTTGTCGTTCTGAGCCTGGCGATGATTCAGATTGAAGGCTCGTCCACGCGCTGCCTGTGGTTGTTGCTGCTGAGGCTGTGGTGGTAGCTGCTGCTGAGGCTGAGGCTGCTGTTGCTGAGGCTCTTGTTTGACAGCTCGGTTTGGGCAGACGTTACTGAAGTGGTTTGGGTCCCCACATGTGTAGCAAGCACGGGCCTTTGGGGCTGGCGCTTGCTGCTGGTACTGCTGCTGATTAGCCTGAGGAGTGCGAGGGGGAGCTGGTAAAGCTGGTGCTACAGGGGCCTGAGGAGCTGGCTGGCGCGGGCCTGAAGGTAACTGACAATAAATTGGCCGTATATGTTGCAGTTGGTACAGAAACGGCAATTGCCTCCAACCACATGGTGATAAGTGCATTTTGAGCACAAAGGATGCATGGCTAGTATACACAAGCTTTGCCGGAGGTGCGTTTGGTGCGGTTGACTGAAGCGGCTAGGGTTTTGCGGTGCGGTAATGGCAAAGTTCTTGCTCGGGTTTTCCCTTTTGCGACCTCGGTGGCTAGATTTCACTCTCGAGTCTGATCGGTAGGAGTTGCTGATTTAGTGATAGCTTGGTTGGCGACCTTGCTGTTCTTAAAGTAACCAGACTGAACCCGTTTTCATTGATCTCCGCGGCTAGCTGGTAGGTCTCCTCGATCGTAGCAGGGCGTGCTGCTTGAACAAAGTCCGCGACGCAGTCAGGCAGAGCAGTTGAGGTATTTCTTGATTGCTTTCTCGATCGTGTCCACTTGACCGGGACAAATAATGCTCAAATGTTTGAAGCGAGTGTTAGACAAGTATTGTCGGGTCCGTCTTGCTTAATTCCCCAAAACTCGTTCTCCACTTTCTAATTTCATAGGGGGACATAATTCATTGATCATGATCGCTTTAACTTCCTCCCAGGTGAGTCCATAGGCTTCATCGTTTCCCCTCTTGTTACGCTCTACGTCCACCAGTCGAGAGCCCTGGATTGGAAAACGCGGTAGTGTTAATAGTGCGAAGGGGTCCAGGACCCCACTCTGACGAAATGTGACCTGGATAGCATAAACCAATGGAACACGGCACTTGCAGTGCCGGTAAAAGTAAGGGGTCCACAAGCTTTGAACTGCTTAAAGCTGAAGGAAGTCTTGGGCGGGTCGACTTTCGAGTCCACATAGGTGTTGCTGCTGACCGCGTGGAACTCGATGACGATTTGCGGAATCACCTTAGCCATTTCCTTGGCTACAAGAGAGGCGGTACGTTTGTTGGCACTGTTACGCTGGAGATTCCTCCTGGTGTGTGATCCCATAGAAGACATCTACACAAAGGATTTGATTGGATGAGATTTGATTATGATAGATTTGTCTTCAAAAGTTTGTAATTATTATTATTATTATTATTATTATTATTATTATTATTATTATTATTATTATTATATTATTATTATTATTATTATTATTATTATTATTATTATTATTACAGTTAAGGCATATAACATATAGACACGTATCCATAAGCACATAAGCACATAATCACGTAGGCACATAATCACATAAGCACATAAGCACATATTTTGCACGTATTCATCTTCAAACTAAAACATGCGTAGCGCGTATGAGATGCGATGTAATAGCGTAAATAGCAAGTAGAGTTGTGTATGAGACACACGTGTCCTCATGAGCGTAGGCGAGTTGAGCGATTAGTTTGGTTGGTGAATTGATTAGCGTTTTAGATTTCGAGAGTTGTGCATATATTGATGGAGCGTAAAAGCGATAAATCGAGAAATCGATTAAGCGAGAAATCAAATAAGCGTAAAATCCATAAATTTAAACATATATATAATAAATAAACTCGGTGATGCCTAATAGACAAATGCTCTTGCCGTACAACGGTTAACGGCATTTATCCTTCCAGTTACGTCGTGTTCCGAGTCATCGAAATAATCGAGACTTTGGTGAGATTGAAAATCGAGGAGTGGAACTAGTTATTAAGATGCGGGTTTCACCCCTAACTTAACAACATCGTTCCTAGCTGTGGTTATACTCACCGATCAAATCGGGAGTTCCACTAGATAGAGACGGAGATTTTCATTGAGGTTTGGATATCACTCTTAACTCAACGAAGGTATCTTGTGCGAGAGAGAATGCGTGGAGTGAATGATCTTATCGAGAGTTCTTGGTTTTCACACCTATTCTCGACTTGATCACTCGTTTTGTGTGATACGAGCGTTCCTCACGTGTGTTGTGGTTGCCTTAGGAAAAGCAATGTTTGAAAGTTCGTGTCGAAGGATTTTGGTCAAGTTCGAGCGAACTTGTTGGTTGTTGTAAGGGGGCTGACAAGTTCGAGCGAACTTGGTCAAGTCTGGGCGAACTTGGTCAAGTCCTGGTGAACTTGATCAAGTCCGGGCGAACTTGATCAATTTCGAGCGAACTTGTCCCCCAAGTTCGGGCGGACTTGTCTGTTCGTATTCGTTTCGGCGTTTAGTCGATGCGTAACGGTCTGATTTGGTATCCTAACTATAGTCTAAGGCAAACATGGCAGTTCTACCTACTTTTCCCTATAGTTATGGCTCTAATACCAATCTGTTACACCCCAACCGCTGATGGAAACATCGGGGCGTGGCACTAGGCGAACCAGATTGTCTCATGAGAATTTCCATAACACTATTTAAGCGACAATATTTAAACGTCAATATCCCATACTATTAACATATAATCCTCAAATAACATTACAAAATATCAAGATTCTCATAACACAAATTCAAGTTCGATCTTCTCTAGATTTATTACAATGCGATTCTAAAAGAAATCCTAAACTAAGCATCCATAGCTAATGTCCTCAACCTGCCACATGTGTTAAAATAATACGTCAATACAATTAAGTAAAGGTGAGCATAAGAGTTTTGCATACAATATAGATATCAAAGCGTTTAGCATACACCGCATGACATACATAAGAGTTGTGAACTATGTAACTACTCAGATTCAAGCAAACCAACAAACCGCGATTGATCGATGCATGCGAACAAGCGTTCACATCCTAAAAGAGAAAATAAATGAGAAATAAAAATGAGAGCCTTAACAACCCCGGGCCGCCGGGTGGTGGGTCAACCTCTAGTATACTATCATGTTAAGGGTGGCATACAAGCAATCAAGTAATACATACAATTCAACAGATTTCATGTATAGTCATGTAATAGCGGGATTGCGAATAAGAGTTGAGTTGTGTGATGTGTTTTGATATACGAACATATGTGACACCTAAAAGTGCGTTTAAGAGTAAAGGGGTTCAAGTATACTCACTGTCGGTGCGAATCGGGAGATGAGACGGGATCTGAGAGGAGTTGCGAAGAGCGCCAGATCAGCATGTAAGCGAACAGAAGTGCATCAGTCTTCCGAATTGCTGAAACGGTTAACGGGTGAAGGAGCAGTAGACAAGTTCGGGTGAACTTAACTAACCAGCTTACTGAATGTACAAGTTCGGGCGAACTTGTCATGTTTCCTGAGAAACTAGACAAGTTAGGGCGAACTTGTCCTGTTTGATGAAGGAGAATACAAGTTCGGGCAAACTTGTCTGATTCTCTTGAGAATGGGACAAGTTCGAGCGAACTTGTGTAAAATTAGTGAAGATTTGATCAAGTTCGGGCGAACTTGAACACCAAACTGGTGACAAATTCGAGCAAACTTGATGCCTTCCGAGCGAACTTGACTGTTTTGGCATCCAAATCGTGCGTTTTCGCATCGTTTGCTGAGGAAAAAGCGAGTGTCCATCCCTCCAACCTTAGGCTACTGAGCAAAACCCAGGCTGAAGAGGTTTTTTGGAGCGAGTTTTAGCCATTTTACAGAAACTCAAACTAATCCGCGCGAACTTGAAGGTTCGAACGGTTTAGTCCAGTTTGTGCAAAGTGACGACTTCATCCTTGTGCTTCCGGATCTGAGATCTAGCCTGACAATGCCTCTTTCTACTTTAAAGTTGTTGATGCATATGTCTGTTGCCTACGTCATCATATAATATCGAGTCTGTATTTAGGAGCGAAATGACGAAGTTTATGTATGTTTTAAGCCAAGTTCGCTTTAAATGTATGTTTTGTAGTCAAGGCCGAACTTGACTAAGCAAGTTCTCCTGAACTTGCATCCCACAAGCGAACTTGACATCCTATAAATAGGAGTCTTGTCATTTCATTTGTAATTTTCAGAGATTTTGTCACGACAGAGGCGAAGCTCTGTCCAAGTATTTCCAGGATCTGTAACGTTGAATATTAATGAAATGGTGATTAAATAGAAACAAATGAGTGTATCCAATGCCGCCTATGCAAACGGATTCCGCACGTTTACCTTAGGTTTGTCAGATTAGTGCCCGAACGATCAGTACAACGGACCTACAATTGGTATCAGAGCAGGATTGGCCTAATTTGAAGACATTGGACATAGAACATCTCATCTTCTACTCATTTCTTCTATTTTTAACTTTTCATGGACAATTCACAGACAAAATGGACTGATTTTCAAGTATAATACTTAAAATCTATAAGAGTAAAACCCTTGAAAAGATCAGAGCTTAAAACAAACGAATTCATGCCGAAAAAATTGAAAAAACCATGTTTGAAATCACAACTTCTCTCGAATTTAACATCAAGTTCGCTCGAACTTGACTGAAAACTCAAATTTTTCATCAAGTTCGCCCGAACATGACTGATTTTTCAAGGTTTTTACTCAAGTTCGCTCATACTTGACTTTTTTTTTATTATTTTTTTTCATATGTTTTTGAATTTTAAAATTTTCAAATGTTTTTGTATTTTCTCTAACATTATAAAAACTCACAAAAATTTGAGAATAAGTGCTGTAGGTCGGACCACAGTGCTTCAAAGTCAAATCAATATTACAGAAGAAGCAAGAAAGATGACTACTACACGTCAAATCAATGTGCTGTTTTGGGTGTTTGGTCTGAATGGAGAGATTGGTACGATTACAGAGTGTGTTACAACTGTGGATTTGGTGGACACATTGCTGTTAACTGCCTGAAAAAGAGATTTTATACGAGAAGATGCTATAAATGTCAAATCAAAAGTCAATTTCCAGGGATTATCCGACTAATCTGAAAAGAAGATCGGTTAAATCTCAGGGGGAGAAAAGACCAGAGGAGAAGAAAACATAGAAGAAAAATGAGAAAATTGTAGAGAAGCTCAAAGAACAAAAAGTCAAGTTATCACAAGAACAAAAAGACAGATTGAGAAAAAAGAAGAAAAAAGTTAGAGAGTATTTGGAAAAGATTTTGTCCTCGGATACGTCTAAAAAACCAGTTAAAAGTTCTAATGAATCATTTTACTCACAGTCAAGTAAAACGAATTCATCAGATAAAAATCTGAGGACAAAAGAGAGAGTAAAACATTGATAATTCAAACAGTTAAAAAATCAAAGAAAGTAAAATTTTCAAATAACGTTTCTATCAAACTGTTTGAATATCAAAAGGAGTGTGAATGTTTGTTTACTTCAGATGTTAATGATTTTGGTAAACCTAAATCCAGAATGGATTGGGTTCCAATTCAAAAGTGATTAAAGTTTGTTTGAATGTGCAGGATAACCAAGCTTCAAGCCAAAGGTCATTTCAGAAGCAGTGGTTGTTCATACAGAGAGACAAGAGACAGGAGTGATATTCCACACAAACAAAATGGTAGTCTCGCGTTTACCTTCGTAAAAGGTCGTTAAATGGTTAAAATGGAAGATTCTTATTTTCGATTTTAATAAGATGTTTTTGATTTTAGGGGGAGAAATGTTAGAGAAAATTCAAAAACATTTGAAAAAAGCAAAAAGTACAAAAACATTGAAAAGAAAAAAAGAATTCGATGTCACAAAAAAGAAATGATCGTACATCAGTGGACTATAACAGTATTCTAAAGAAATGCAAAGTTTAAAAAGTGATAAACAAGTCTTACTGTGGATGTGTCGATAGGCTTAACACGTTCAGTAAACTGTTTTCGAGATATAAAATAAATTTTACAACTGCTTAATCTTGTGGATTAACATACCTTGGATATATGTACTTAGTACTCCGAAATTTCGTTTGAGAGATTGCATGATTCTGAGATACGAGGTCTTTATAGATAGTTGATATCTGGGGTATTATACAAGTTCTTCTGATTTTGCGGAAGCAATTGCCTAGAACTTCTATAATACTTTCACTATAAACACCTGAACTGCATGCAAACTTGAAAAGTATCGAAAGATCTAATCATTTGCAGTGCCAGAAAGATTCCTTCATTGGAACACACCCTAAAGACGAGCCTTCATCTCTTTGTCTGTACGGCAGTACTAACTGAGCTCTCAAGGTCTCGCATTAACCTAGATACAGATATCAATTACGCTATATTCACCTGTAAGATGAAGTCTAGGGAATCTTGATACGGGAGTATATTCAAGAAGTGGGAACCGCAGATAAGTCAAGTTTCATAAATCATACCTTAACATATCTTGGAACAGTTGAGAAACGTGGTAAAGTTTAAGTGGACAAACATATCGACAATCTAGGTAAACAAGTTTAAAACTTAAAGTCATTAAAAGGTCAATGGTACTGGTGATATGTCTCAAAAACTGATATGATCATCTAGCACGTTTTCTCACAAAAATACAAACTGTAAATATTACATTTTAGTAATTTACATTTCTGCATTCAATATTAAAAATCCAAAAAGATTTTTTTCTCATATCTTCCATGGAAACCTAATAATGTTGAATGTGAGTCGGACCAACGAGACTGTTAAGAAACTGTTTGTGTGTGGATACGTGTGATTATTCTTAATCGTCAAATTTTAGAGATTCGGAGCATCATTTGAGGGGGAGCTAGATAAACATGTTGATTGAAGATAACATAAAGCTTAAAGTAAGGGGAAGCATAGATGATAAAGTTATTCAAGAAATAAAGATAAGAGAACATTAAAGACTCTACGGAAACATCCAAGGGGGAGTCTGTTGATACATATGTCTGTTGCCTACGTCATCATATAATATCGAGTCTGTATTTAGGAGCGAAATGACGAAGTTTATGTATGTTTTAGGCCAAGTTCGCTTGAAATGTATGTTTCGTAGTCAAGTTCGGCCGAACTTGACTAAGCAAGTTCGCCTGAACTTGCATCCCACAAGCGAACTTGACATCCTATAAATAGGAGTCTTGTCATTTCATTTGTAATTTTCAGAGATTTTGTCACGACAGAGGCGAAGCTCTGTCCAAGTATTTCCAGGATCTGTAACGTTGAATATTAATGAAACGGTGATTAAATAGAAACAAATTAGTGTATCCAATGTCGCCTATGCAAACGGATTCCGCACGTTTACCTTAGGTTTGTCAGATTAGTGCCCGAACGATCCGTACAACAGACCTACAAAAGTGAACGAAACATACGTCGTTTAGTCCGAATATTGTGTAAAAATCGATGTTTTAAAGGTTTTACTCAGATCTAAGCATAGATCTGGGTGAAAAACAGAAGTGTTTTGCATAAAAAGATGAAGATTTTTGTAAACAGAAGAGATTTGATGAAAACGAAGGCAAACTCCTCTGCAAAATCGTTGTAAAACGTTGTTGTAGCTTAAAAATGGGTGGAATCTTACTTAGAACACAAAAGGTTTCGGTTTTGGGGAGCTCCGGGCGAACTTGCAGCAAGTTCAAATGAAAAGAGGAGCTGGGTATTTATAGGTGAGGTGAAATAATGGGCTAAAACATCAAGTTCGGGAGAACTTGTATCAAGTTCGGGCGAACTTGTAATCAAATTCGGGCGAACTTGTATCAAGTTCGGGCGAACTTGCTACAAGTTCGAGCGAACTTGTTTGTTTCTGGTGAGTTTTGAGACAAGTCCGGCGGACTTGTGGTGTCTTGAAGATTCTGGTGGCTGGAACAAGTTTGGGCGAACTTGTGATGCACAAGTTCGGCCGAACTTGACCTGTTAGCCAAGTTTTGTTCGTTTGTTTCGCGTTAAGAGTTCGTTTGGCAATTCGGTTCGTATTAGATAGTTACATTAAGCGTTTTAGCGAAGCGTTAAGCGTTATATTATCATTGGTTTGAGAGAGAGCGAGTTACGTGAGCGTGCGAGCGTTTTTAGCGATATTAAACCATGACATAATTAAATATAACACACGTCAAACATAATTCCACATAATTAACTGTATTTTCCGATGCGATGAGATAAGCGTTACGATGGCACAAGTGTTTATTAAACAATAACACACTCGGCTCGTACAGTAGTATAACTACTTGTGATTGTGTTGAATTAGCGATTAATAAGCGATTAAATGCGATGTAGATGTGACAAAATAAAATTCCATTAACATAAACTTTTTCATAATCCAAATCTCGGAGTACACTTGATAAGTATAAACCAAATACACGAAAAGGAAACAAATAAATTAACAACGAAATTTGGAGTTGTTACATATAACACAATGGCCATAATAACACAATAAGTATCAAACTAAATAAGAACAAATAGATGCAGCAGATAAAAGACACAATTGATAACAACAGATAAAAAACACAATGGAGAGCAGATGAAGACACAATGGAAAACAAACTAAAAACACAATACACAACAAACTAAAACACAATGACCATGGCCTTGACGTATAACATAATGGCCATAATGTATACACAAAAAATATTAAAGCAAATAAAAACACAATAGATGACAGCAAATAAAAGACAATTGATAACAACAGATAAAAGACAAAATGAAGAGTAGATGAAGACACAATGGAAAACAAACTAAAAACACAATACACAACAAACTAAAACACAATGAACAAGAGATTAAAACACAATTGACAACATATTAAAACACAATGGATAACAAATTAAACACAATGACCTGAATGAATAACACAAT
The DNA here is from genome assembly GCA_947069175.1 of Scalesia atractyloides. Taxonomy (NCBI): domain Eukaryota; kingdom Viridiplantae; phylum Streptophyta; class Magnoliopsida; order Asterales; family Asteraceae; genus Scalesia; species Scalesia atractyloides. The sequence continues at coordinate 20,126,060 of CAMTDV010000024.1, read as the reverse complement.
TTATAGAAAATCCAGATATAACACCATCTTCATTGTGTCAAACGTAATGGGTAGAACCCAAATTAACATTGTGTTATAGGTTTTGATAATAACATAATGTATAGAAACCCTACTAAAACGTAATGACAAAGACCCAGTTAATAGAAACCCTACTAAAAACGTAATGACCAAGACCTAGTTAAAAGACACAATGACCTGAACCTTTAACACAATGCAAAGAAAAAAAACCCAATAAAATGAAAATTTATTTTATTTTTATATGACAATATGGTACTCATATTAAAGATAAAAAACGCTTATTATTATGGTGATTTTTTTTAAATGTTGTATGAAAAAGTTATGGATATTTTAAATTGATGGGGAAATTGGCATGTGCCTTGCATGTGGAGAGAGAAAATCCATAAATGTAAAATTCCCTTTATGCCCTTCTATTATTTCTTTTCCCTACAATAAATCTCAATCCTCCAAATTTAATATCAATGAACTAAAATCCTTCCTACATTTATTATTTATTTTATCCTTTGTAATTGATCCTTACTTACTAATTCAATTGATAAAGAAAAAGTGATGGCAATTTCATAATTTATTTTTATATTAAAAAGGTTGCTTAGGTAGAATTTAGAAAGGGATAACTACAACTACGATTAAATCGAAGTATGCCATTAGGCAAGAAATATTTTTGTTTGCTTTTATTTTTTTAAGTATGTCATAAAATAAAGAATTATATTATCTTTTTATCTTAAGTATAGTAATATTGTTATAGGTTTTAACTCAGTGCGTATTCCTGAATAATTATAAGGATACCATTATATATGTAATTATATTCGCGGAAAATCAGGCGATGTCGTTCATGTGGCTGAAACATCGGGTGAGACAACAAAGGTTAGAGTGGGCGAAGTGGCTAAAGTTTGATGTTCTGGGCTGACCTGTAATGTGTGTATGGGGTGAGTTATGTACTGGGGTGTGGGCTAACGGGTACCAGCGACTTACTGGCCAACATGTTGTTGTGATGTATATAAATTTGGTGTGGAATAAAATCACTGTTTACTGTAAAAATAATAGTTTTTTTTCTTTATTTATTTTTTGTTGCTTTGAAAAGTAGTTTGATGTTGCATATGACAAAGGTTCATAGTTTAGGCCTATTTAGTGCGTCTATATCAATTACATCACTAATTTATGTAACATGGCACTTTGGTTTTATTTTATATTATCTATACACTTAATGTTTATCTATATAATTTTCTTCAATCCGGAAAGCAGTCTCGGGTGATAACCTAATGGTTTGTATGTATTAGTATGTATGTATATCTTGTCTAAAATACACATGTCATATTTTATTGACTTCCTAGCTTTCTACAAAAATAGAGTTTGTATTGGAAGTGCCTAATGTACACACACATTAGAGGGGAGGTGTCTGCTTAATGCGACGGAAAACACGAACATTGTTAATATGTAATATGTTAACTAAGTAAACTATAGTAATACCTTACTCAAACTTAATTGAAATAAAATTACTGCTTGATTTTATGGTGTATTTTTTATATATGTGTATATATAAATAGAGTAGGAGTTGGCTACAAAGCCAATTTTTCTACAAAGTGTAGGAAGCCACCACATAATGACATGTGGCAAGTAGTTATTTTAATGAAAAGGGTAAGAAGATATTTGATATTATTCTATTTATGGTATATATTTATTATAGCTAACACGTAGAAAATTTAAGGAAACACAATATCACATTGAAATCGAATTGTCAGTTACATTAGGATTGATTGATTGTTTACCATTCAAGTAGCAATTCATCTTCATCTAAAGTGGTTCACGAAAAAAAAACCATGGTGTCACAGTTGACACACTGCCATGAACACATCTACCTTGTGTTTTTGTAGCCAGTAATTGGTTCGTCACGTTGTGTTTTATAAATCAGGTGCTGGGTTGGCATTGTGTATTATCACTAAAACACACTACTATGAACACACCTAGTATCCAACATCAAGTGCAGTAAAACAAAGTACTATGATCAAACTTTAAAACATGTTGTCTTCAACAAACATATTGAATACATGTATATGCAATATCTAATTACAATGTAACTTTAACACATCAATCCTTAAAACAATATCAATGTAAAAAAAACAAAACCGTTACAAAGTTAGTCACTTGTTCATCACATTGTGTTTTAGTAAAACACACTACTATGAACACATCTAATATCCAACATCAAGTGCAGTAAAACACAATACTATGATCATCTCTTACGCTTATATTTCATGCCGAATTTGTAATCTTGATCCATGATTCACGCTAATTTTGGTATGCAAGATGATATTTGATAGTGGGTTTTAGATAGAGAAAAGAAATGTGCTAAATTATAGGAGGTGTGTTATTTTTGGCAGTTATTTGATTAATTTAAAACATGGTAAATGACCAGACTACCCATAACCTATTAAAACAATTAAGTAATAACACACAAATATTACAAAAATGCCACCAACTTAATCTCAACCATTAAATACACCCATCTAATGGCCATGATCACTTCCTACACTTTGTAGGAAAAACACACTTTGCGCAAGAACCCCACTCTATATAAATATACATATAGGGTAGGGTTAGTTTATAAAAGCCATTTCTATAAATTGTGAAAGTTTATGTAGGCATTATGTTTTAAATGTTTGACGTGATGTCTTTGATTCTTTTTGCATGGTATTATTATATAGAAAAACAACAAGCGTAACAATTTAAAACACAATCAAATGTATTCTAGGCATTAAGTTTAAAATACATTGATTAATTTTCTGCGCATGATGTGTAGGACCAAATTGAGATAAAAACTGATATGATAAGAATAAAGATGAACACACACAAAAATGTATCTTGAAAACCCACTAAATTGATTTGCAAATAAAAAAAAACAATTAGTCCCAAAATCTCTCTAGAATGTGTGTTGTCCTAAATCCCTAAATCTCATTCTATTTATAGCCTAAACACACTTAGGCTTATTACATTTAGGCCCCTAGAGATTTAAATCACTAAAGCTATCACTTGAACATAATTTGTCAAAAAAATAAATATATTTTATAACATATAATATATTTAAGCAATCAGAACACGATTATATCTTGAACTTTCACACGCTGATCCTTCCCCTGATCTTATCGAGTTGACTTACGCATCGACTCGACTGTTGGTGTTGACTTTGTTGACTTGACTCGTTAATAACATCAGACTACCAAATTAGACTCAACAATCTTCCCCTTTGGCTAATGTTATCAAACTCTTGCATCATCTTTAGTACCGTCAACTTCATGGATGTTGTAATCTTCAATTTGGCAAGCTTCAGTCTCAATTTCAAGAACCAACAATCTCCCCCTAGATGATGCTTTCCAAATGCTCATTGTTGAAGATCTGTTCTTGACACTTTGCTCTTTGACAACTTTCATCTTACAAGCTCCCCCCTTTTTGCATGCATCATCTTTGATAATCAGGAACGAATTTTTTCCAACTCTCTTTAGCTTGAGTGATTTAGAAGATGTAGAAAGAGGATTTCTAACTAGGCATCTTCTGCATTTTTGAGGAAATAAGTGCTTTGGTCTCGTATCTTGCTCAATTGATGATCGGCCATCGTTGTAGCAAATAGTGGAAGTAACCTGTTCACAATGACAATGACAAACAACACAACTCCAAATTTTGTTTAGATAAATTCAGCATACAGATAAAACCGTATTCATCTGTAGTATAAAAATCAAAATGAGTATCTCAAGCGGTTTGAGATATAATTGATATGATATGGAAGACTTAGAAAAATAACTGTACACAAATCAAAATATTTTTGAATTCTAGTTTTTTTCATTAATTTTTTTTAATCATGAAAACATCCAACCTTTGAGATATAGAACGGACTAGATTATTTTTGAATTTTAGTTTTTTTCATATAATTTTTTAATCATGAAAACATCCAACCTTTGAGATATAGAACAGGCTAGATTATTTTTGAATTTTAGTTTTTTTCATTTAATTTTTTTAATCATAAGAACATCCAACCTTTGAGATATAGAACAGACTAGATATGAAATCATACCAACTTGAAATACCTAGGTACACTACAACTTTCTTCAAATAGCCCCGGCTCAAACAAAAGTGCCGATAAATCCATGTTAAAAATATACTCATACATTCCTTTATTCTCGCCAGTCAACTCCTCCACTAGTTCACTTCGAATATAACCAAAGTAGTGTTGGCTCAACCCTAAACCCTCAGCCACTAGTCGAACCCACAATGTCCATCCGGCTTGACATATTTATTGTTGAAATGTAGGGGTGGAATAGTTTTGGAATTTGATTTTTATTCGAGAACCTTTAGCCGATTCATCCGCCTGGATTAACGGAAACCCATAGTCCTCATGTGGCTCTTTTTTGAGAAACCGTTGAACGACCGAGTCGCATTATTGACTTTTGAGACATTGCAATAGTATGTGGTATTAGAGAGTCTTGCGACGGTACGTAAGAGTTATGTCAGGAGGGTCGCACCTGCTCTGTTTAGAAGTCCCAACGAGCTATTCTAGAAGCTTGTTCTCTCCTTTTTTGTTGGACCTTAAATGTTGGACGCCAACAAGTGTTTTCTTATATGACAGATGGTTTTTGTTGCTCATTAGTGGGTTTAACACCGCCTTGATCTCAGACATCATGCTTTTCTTCACTTGTGGGGTTCTATATGGATTTATAGTTTCACATCATCGTTTCTTTTTCCAGATCAACGTCATCATTATCAATTGTTGATGGATCAAGGTCAATATTTTTCCAGAACATCTCTATATCATCGAGCTGAATGATGCACCTGCAAAAAAATAAAAAACGGTGACACAGTTGGTCGCATATTAAAATAATATAATAAATGGTAAAATAACCTTATAAGTACCAGTATTTTGATTTTTCTCTAGATGACAGGCACGTGGCAACCCACACCTGTGTACAACTGGCAGCCAAATGTTGAACCATATGACCGCAAGGTGGATTGCGGCCGACGAAGCTCGTTTTCTAGTAGTCAAGAGGATGGTGGAAACTTTACGAATTTGTGTGAAGTATCAATGTTCGCTTAGAGTTACTTTCTTCTAAACATTTCTTTATTTATTTATGATTTCTGAATAACATATCGTCGACCTTATTCACAAGGCTATCTAGACTACATTTATTTGAATTAAGCTGTCTTTTTAATTCAGCATGCGTGCTCTCGGCTATATTTGTCGTAGTTTAGTGAAAGTTGACCGTTCGTTTGATCCACGCGGATAAAAATGTATCTTGGAATGTCTCTAACCGTTATCACATTGGTAAAAAAAACATCTGAAAATATAAAACATAATCAAATTATGTATCTATTTAAATGAATGTATAAATTTAAAAAAAAAACTTTCATGCATGTTGGTCTCTAAGAAGGTGTCTATGAAGGTTGGAGAGGTATAGTGTATAATGCCTCGTTCGGGGAATCAGACGCTGTCAACTATGCACGATTAAAGCCCTCCTATTTTGGTTTAGTAAAGAAATTCTTGCAGTATTTTACGGTATTATGTAAATGTGAAATCTACAAAGATATCTATGTGTGTTCGGGAATATTTTGTGACACGCGTTTATCAGAGCTTGGTCTTTGTTCGTAAGAATTACACGTGATTCCATACACTTATGCTGTGACAACTCTCATTTTCAGGTTATTACCGAGCACTTTTACCGAACACTTTTACGTACATTTGATACTCTTTATGAATTGTGAATATTCATACGTGTAATTATTTGAAACAAATAAGTTGCAAAATATTATACGGTTTCGTACCAACTATAAAGTTAACGTGTCAAATTTCTACACAAATTGGATAGTTTGGACACACGAGGAATTGAACTCGTAACAACACAACTTATCTAGGATAAGTGGCTACCCAAGATCGTTGTTCAAACTTGAGGGACTTGAAACTGTAACTGAATAAATGTTTATATATAAAAAATGTGTTAATTGTAGTGTTGACAAAAAACATGATCACTCTGATTATTTCTTGAAGATGACAAAGTCAACAGGTTATGAAAGAAGAACATACAAGACAACAGAACAAGAAGAAAGCCAAACATCACCTTCAAACAAGTATCAGATGGTGATCATAAGCAAAGAAGGACGATCAGAAAAGACCCCTTTCATACCTCACCTTCGACCTATGATCCCCCACACGAAGGACTACCTTCGTGTCCTACTCCCACACACACATGGACCACACTTTCGCTCATCCTTTCCTCCTTCGCCCCTGTTTGTGGCCCAGTTGTTACTGACTTATTATATGATATAAATTCATGCTTTAATCGTGAAACCTAACCCTAATCACAAAATATCTCAAAGCTCTGTTCGTCTCTCTCTCTCTCTGTCAATGAACAAGGAGCACAATGTAATCTCTTTCGGTTTTTGATCTCTATCGCACTCGTTAACGTACCACGAACTCGTTCCTAATATTTGGCACATCTACATGATGCTAATCTGCCTTTATCTATTTTTGTACGTGGAACCTGATTTTTATATGCTAGGGTTATAGCGTTTAATTTATTAACGATTGTTCGTAAAGTTTATTCGTTACATGTTTCATATAGATGGTGTGAACGATAGAGTTTCTTATATATGTTGGTAAACATGTATGGGTCGAAAAACATGATAAACATCATATTTTCGGTTTGGTGAAGGTTTGGGTATAAAATACATTATGTCCGAGATTCTGCAGCCGTCTTGCAACGGTTGTTCATTTTAGGAATTAGGATAATGGCATGATCACATATAATGTAAAAACTCTTTGAATAATATAAAATGATCTTTTTTATAAAGAAAATGTGCATGTTAGAGCGTCTAATTCGCTCAAATGGTAGTTCTAGTTTTTGTAGTTTGGGGATTGGCCAAAGAAGCGTGTAATTCACCCAAATTACCCGCTTTACCCAAGAAAAGTTCGGATTTACTCTTTTTCCCATTATCGCCAATAATTCAAAAAATTCTTAAAACTTCCGGTAGGTTCGTTAAACGATTATTTTGCCTGTTTTTGTTATTTATAAATACATAATATTTAATGCATAATTTTCATAACTATATATCCGATTTAGTTACATTCAAAAAAATTTTATATAAAACCATACACACACAACATATAAATATATATATATATATTATATATAATATTTTATAAAGTCACACCCCAACCGATGGCGGAATCATCAGGGCGCGGCACTAGGCGAATCAGATTGCTCAAGAGAATCCACAACAACTATTTAAATGACAATATTTAAAAGTAATTTCCCATACAATTAAACAATATTTCATAATAGTCACCACAATTACATATCTTTAAACAATCAAAATCCGACAACCTAAAATTTTGTTACGAGTTTCTAAGGATAAAGCGCTAAATCCATTGCTGCATAGAACCATGAACCTGTCACATACGTTAAAATAAAAGTCAATACAATAAGTAAAGGAGAGTAAACAAGGTTTAATAGCATAATAATAGTGAGAAAGCGTTTACGCATAACCAGCACATGACACGTAGAGAGGCGAATCTAAGTATGCCAACAACAATGATACAAGCTAACCAACACGACTGCGAGGTGGAGTATGCGCGATACGTAGTTCACAACAGCGAAACGCACGTTAAGTTAATATCAGGCCTTAACAACCCTCGAACCAATCGGGTGCTGAGTCCAAACTATAGTAATATCGTTGCTAAGGGTGGTCTGCAAGTCCTCATTATTTACACATAGCAAACAAACATTCAGCGATTCACGTATAACATGCGAGAGCGGTTAGCGTTAAAATAGTTTAGCGTTGTGTGTAGCGTGTTTTGATAAGAGAACGTATGTAACACCCAAAAGTGTGTTTTAAGCGAAAAAGGGTTCAGGTATACTCAGAGTTCGTGCTTAGCAAGTAATGCACAATCTGCTATGGATTGAAGGGAGCGCCAGAACAGCCTGTAAGCGAGAACACAAGTGCATCAGTCTTCCGAAGTGCTGAAATGGTTGAAGGAAGTATGGTGGTGTAACAGTCTAATTCGTGCGAACTTGTGCTAGTTCGTACGAAGTGGAACTTCATGCGAAGTAGCACCAGTTTCTCATTAGGTGGCTACTTCGTGCGAAGTAGTACCAGATTCTTACCAGGTGGGTACTTTATGCGAAGTAGCACCAGATTCTTACTAGGTGGGTACTTCGTGCGAACTAGGTGTCTAGTTTGTATGAAGTAGCTCTTCTGTTGCGAATTTAGGTTGTTTTGGTGTCCAAAATCATGTGTTTTTGCGTCATTCGTCAGGAAAATCGTAGTGTCCATTCCTCCAACCTTGAACTACTGAGCAAACAAAAGCTGGGGAGGTCTTGTAGAGCAGTTTAGTCACTTTTAAGAACTTGGACTAGTTCGTACGAACTAGGACTAAATCGTACGAAGCAGTCTAGTTCGCAAAGTTGACTGTTTTGCGTCCTTGTGCTTCCGGAACTGAGTTTCCACTTGAAATAGACGTAGTTTCGAATCCATTTCAAGTACATTGCCTGACCATGTTTCGTTCCACTATTTAGTGAACAACACACACGTCAGTTTAGTCCATTTTAGTGTAAAAATCAATACTTTAAACAGTTTTCTCAGATCTAACACTTGTGAGTCGAAATAATCAAGATTTCTAGCTTGGGAAGCCAAGGTTAAGCCCAATATACTCATTTAAGTGTAGATCTAAGTTAAAATCAGAAGATTTTATGGAAAAAGATGAAGATTTTCGTAAACCGAGAAGTTTAGATGAAATCGAAGGTAACCTTGTGCAAAATCGTAGTGGAAAACGTGTTGTTTACATAAAACAAGTTGTTTCTTACTTGAAAATTAGAGAAATACGGGTAGGAGAGGTTTGGTGCGAAGTGGCAGCAAGAGGATATGTGTGGAGGTGTTGGGTATTTATAGAAGAGGGTGAACTGGTGTGGCAGGAGAGGCAGTTCGTACGAAGTAGGCCTCTAGTTTGTACGAACTTGGCCAATTCCTTGATTTGGTCTAGTTCGTACGAAGTAGGGGCCTACTTCGTGCAACTAGCCCTTTTTGGCTAGGAATTGTTTCCAATACGCTCGCTGGCTATTTGTTCGCTGATTTGTTCCTATTTGACCGTTATCTTAAGCGTTTCAGCGACGTGTTAAGCGTTGTGTTACCATAATAATGGCATGAGCATTTAGTCGAGAGTACACCCAGATAATAAAATACAAACATGTAGCACACATATAACATGATCCATATAAACAATTGCGTTTTGCGATGCGATGTGATAAGCGAGGTCATAGGCACGAGTGGTTACTGAACAAACAAACACACTCGGCTCTTAAAGTAGTATAGTTACTTGTGATATGTGTTGCGTTAGCGTTGCATGTATTAAGCGTTTAAATGTGACAATTATGTTGTGTGATTGAAATGTATTTAGTATATCATAAACCACTTCTTATATCGAATCTCGGATTAGAAGATGGTTACAAGTCGAATAAACGGAAAAAGAAGAACAACAAAAGTTGGGTTGTTACAATCTCTCCTCTTTCAGGGAATTTCGTCCCGAAATTCAGGTAGCGTCCGTAACGAAGAGATGAGGATATTTAGCTTTCATATCACTTTCGAGTTCCCAAGTGAACTCGGTGCCGCGTTTGCCTTCCCATCGGATCTTCACAATAGGAATGCAAGAGCGTCGAAGTTTCTTGATCTCTCGATCCATGATTTCTACTGGCTTTTCCACGAAGTGTAGAGTCTGTTGATTTGCAAGTCTTTGAGAGGCACATGAAGATTTTCTTCAGCTAAACACTTCTTGAGGTTCGAGACGTGGAAGGTCGGATGTACGTTGCTGAGTTCTGCTGGTAGCTCGAGTCGATAGGCCACTTTGCCAATTCTTTCCAAATCTTAAAGGGGCCAACGTATCATGGCGCTAGCTTCCCTTTCTTGCCGAATTGAATCACTCTTTCCAAGGTGAAATATTTAAGAGGACGTGATCTCTAACTTCGAACTGTAGGGGCTTGCGGCGTCTATCCGCATAACTCTTTTGACGGCTCCGAGCTTTCAGAAGATTGTCTCTTATTTGGAGGATTTTTTTGGTCATTTCTTGTATTAACTCAGGACCAGTGATCTGAGCGTCTTAGATCTCGTGCCATACAAAAGGCGATCGACATTTCTGCCGTATAATGCCTCAAAAGGTGCCATTTGAATACTAGTATGATAACTGTTATTGTACGAGAATTCTATTAAAGGTAAATGTGTATCCCAATTACCACCGAAATCCATAAACCCACGATCGAAGCATGTCTTCGAGGGTGCGAATCGTGCGCTCAGTCTGACCGTCGATCTGAGGATGAAATGCGGTACTAAGATTAAGTTTAGTACCAAGTGCAGATTGGAAAGTCTCCCGGAGACGTGACGTAAAGCGACCGTCGGATCAGAGATGATGTCACAAGGCGTCCCGTGTCGACAAATGACTTCGTCGGTATAGATTTGTGCTAATCGTTCTACCTTATAGTGTTCTCATATGGCAATGAAATGGCAGATTTCGTGAGGCGATCCACGATAACCCAAATGCTATCGTGACCAGAAGAGGTGCGAGGGAGCTTTGTAACAAAATCCATAGCTATACTATCCCATTTTCATATCGGGATATCGGGTTGCTCGAGTAAGCCAGAGGGTCGTTGATGTTCGGCTTTAACTTTCGCACAAGTTAAGCATTTCGAAACATACAGAGCGATATCCTTTTTCATGCCCGGCAACCAATACCTAGAACGGAGATCCTGGTACATCTTGTCAGCACCGAGGTGGATGGAATATCAGGACTTATGGGCTTCTGTCAATAGTAACTCTCGAAGGTTATTTAGGCTAGGGATCCAAATGCGATTCAGAAAATAATAGATCCCATTAGACTTGTTCTCCAGCTGGATTTCGGCACCACATTTCATTTCCTCATACAAGGTATCTCAATGAAACATGCGTGCTGGGTATCGCGAATCAGGGTTTCGAGTTTATTCTGGGTTTGAACGTCATGAATGCTATACACATAGCTTCGTCGACTGAGAGCATCGGCTATGACGTTTGCTTTGCCGGGATGGTAACGTATCTCACAATCATAGTCGTTGAGAAGTTCAACCCATCTGCGTTGGTGCATGTTTAGTTCTTTCTGGTTAAAGATGTGTTGTAAGCTCTTATGGTCGGTGAAGAGTGTACACTTTGTACCATAAAAAATGCCGCCATATCTTTAACGCAAAAATGACTGCACCGAGCTCAAGATCATGGGTAGTGTAGTTCTTCTCGTGGATTTTGAGTTGTCGAGACGCATATGCGATATCCTTGTCTCGTTGCATGAGAACACAACCGAGACCGAGGTTAGAGGCATCACAATAAACGACGCAATTGTCGTCTTCTTTGGGAAGTGCGAGAACGAGAGCGTCGCAAAGCATACGCTTGAGAGTCTGAAAGGCTTCCTCCTGTTCGAACCCCAAACAAAAGGTTTATTCTTATGAGTCAAAGAGGTGAAGGGTACAGTGATTTTCGAAAAGTTGGCAATGAATTGACGGTAGTAACCTGCCAATCCGAGGAAAGAACGGATTTCAGACGGATTCTTTGGAGTATTCCAACTCTTTACAGCTTCAATTTTGGCGGAATCGACGTGGATTCTTTGGTCGTTGACGACGTGACCGAGAAATTGAACTTCATTAAGCCAAAATTCACTCTTGGAGAATTTGGCGTAAAGACGGTTTCTTTGGAGAAGTTCGAGAACTAAACGAGGATATTGCGCGTATTCGGCTCTCGACTTCGAGTAAATGAGGATATCATCGATAAAAACAATGACGAAACGATCCAAAAAGGTTTTGCACACATGGTTCACAAATCCATGAAGACCGCGGGCACGTTGGTGAGTCCAAAAGGCATGACCACGAATTCATAATGGCCATACGAGTGCGAAAGGCGGTTTTCGAAATGTCTTGATCATGCACACGTAGTTGGTGATATCCGGAACGTAAATCAATCTTCGAAAAACAAGTAGATCTTGGAGTTGGTCAAATAAATCATCGATTCTGGGAATGGGTAGTGGTTCTTAATTTTAAGCTTGTTAAGTTCCCTATAGTCAATGCACATTCGGAACGATCCATCCTTCTTTTTCACAAAAAGGACGGGTGCGCTCCAAGGTGATGTGCTCGGCGTATAAAGCATTTATCAAGAAGTTCTTGAAATTGGCTAGATAGCTCGCGCATTTCGGATGGTGCAAGGCGATAGGGAGCTTTAGCGACAGGTGTAGCACCGTGGATTAGATCAATACAAAACTCGACATCACTAGTAGGGGTAAATGGGTAAGTCATCAGAAAACTTTAGGAAATTCATAAACAACGGGTACGTCTTTCAAGGTTTTCTTCTCATTCTCCGGTTGTACAATATGGGCTAGGAAAGCGTTGTACTCATGAAGGAAATCCATGCCAACTATGACATCAAAGCTACCTAATTGCATAGGTATGAGATCGATCGAGAAGCTGTGATTGTTGAGTTCGACAGTACAATCACGTAGAACGGAGTTAACGGTAATGGTTCTACCAGTGGCAATTTCGAGGTCGAAGGTCCTTGGGAGGTTAGCGCGTTTACATTTTAGAAGCTTTTCAAATTCTAGTGATACAAAACAGTTATCGGCCCAGTATCAAATAAACAAGAAGCATAAGTACCATTAATGAGGAACGTACCATTGCCAACATTGTTGTCGTTCTGAGCCTGGCGGTGGTTGATGTTGAAAACTCTTCCACGCACAGCCTGTGGTTGTTGCAGCTGTTGTGGCTGTGGTGGCTGTTGTTGAAGTTGCTGCTGCGGTTCTTGTTTCACAACACGATTTGGGCAGGCATTGCTGAAGTGGTTTGGATCACCACAGATGTAGCACGCACGTGCTTGTACAGCTGGTGCTTGCAGAGCTTGATTGACTGCATCGCATTGAGAGGAGCTGCGGTGCTACGAGAGAGGAGGAGCTTGCTGTCATGGACCAGTGCGGCAGTGCGCCGTGAAGTGCCCGTAGATGTTGTAGTTGGCACAAAAGCAGCAGTTTTCTCCAACCGCTGATGATATGTGCACTTAGAGCACAGAGGGTGAGTACCAGCATACGCACGCTTAGCAGCTGGTGCGTTGGGAGTAGCAGCTTGGCAAGACTGGGAGTTCAGTGCTGGGACTACTGCGCTGTTCTTGTTGTTGCCCTTTCGCTTGCGATTCTGGTGATTTGACTTGGAGGTTTGAGATGGTGTGGCGTCTGGCGCTTGGCTCAACAGTAGCTTGGCTGAGGTTCTTGGTTGTGACTTTGAAAGCTCCAGCCAAGACTCGCTTGTTGTTGATCTCGGCTGCGATTTGGTAAGTTTCTTCAATTGTAGTTGGTCTTGCTACTTGAACAAAGTCGGCGACACAGTTAGGGAGAGCCGGAGATACTTCTTGATGGTTTTCTCGGTGGTATCCACTTGGCCTGGACAGATGATGCTGAGCTGGTTGAAGCGGGCAGTGAGACCTGCGTTGTCACCATCGACCTGCTTGATACTTCAGAACTCAATTTCCAGCTTTTGAATTTCGTGCGGTGGGCAGAACTCCTTGATCATGCGTTCCTCAAGTGCCCTTGACTGAAAGACTCCTGTGGCGTTAACGGTGCGAGATTTTCAGGACATCCGCTTTGCCTGAAAGTGACTTTGATCGAGTCGAACCAGTGAAACATCTTGATGGGTCCGTCTTCGCCTGTGAATGCTGCAGGACCGCTGGTTTTAAACTGATTGAAGCTGAACCGAGATTTCGGGGCATCGCCCTTAAAGTCCACAGACGAATTGCGGCTAATGGCTTGGATTTTGCTGACAATTTGCGGGATCACCTTAGCCATTTCCTTGGCTATGAGAGAGGCGATGCGTTTGTCGGCGTTGTTGCATTGAGTGGTACGGCGAGTGTGAGATCCCATGGATGCCATTTGCGAAAGTGAGATTCTGCAGAATGACACATATGGGAAATTAGATGAGATTCGATTCTAATGGGTTCCGTTTAAAAGTTTGTGTTTTACACCATATACTTATGATTATTATTATTATTCACATAAGGCATAAAGTCACGTAAGCACGTATCCACATAAGCACATAAGCATGTAAACAAGTAAGCACATAATCACATAAGTCATGAAAGCACATATTTTGCACGTATTCTTCTTCAATCAAATTATGCATAGCGCGTATGAGATAAGCGTAGTATAAGCGTAATAAGAGAAATTTCGCATATGAGGACATTTCGCGTAAGAGGGTTGAGGTTTTTAGTTTGGGTTGTGATTAATTTGCGTTTTAGATTACGAGAGCTGTGCGAGTTGTGCGCATTTTCGTAAAGCAAATAGCGATAAAACGAGAAATCGATGAAGCATAAAATTCACAAATTTAAACACATAATTGATAATAAAACTCGATGATGCGTAAAATCAGCGATTGCAGGCTTAAAAAAATGGAGCGTCCTGGGTTTTGATACATCGACTACCCAAAGTAATTCGACCATTCCTTTGAGTTCGGGCACACGCTTTGGCCTAATAGACAAATTCTCTCGCCGTACTACGGTTAACGGCATTTATCCTTCCAGTTACGATGTACCCCGAGTCATCGAAGTAGTCGAGACTTTGGTGAGATTGAAAATCGAGAGTGGAATTTCGTTATTAAGATGCGGGTTTCACCCCTAAATTAACAACTTTGTTCCATGTTTGTGGTTTTCATCGAACACGTCGGGAGTTCCACTAAAATAGAGGTGGAGATTTTCGTCAAGATATGGATATCACTACTAACTTAACGAAAGAATCTCATGCAGTAAATAGTACGCGGAGTGAGTGATCTTATCGAGAGTTCTTGGTTTGCACACCTAATCTCGACACAATCACTCGTTTGTGTTATACGAGCGTTTTCAAGCGTGTACATTGTGTTAGCCTTAGGAAAGGCATGTAAGCATTTAAGAAAAGTAGTTTAAGTATTTAAGTCTAAGAGTGAACTAATTTGGTTCTTAGACTATACACTAGGTCGAACATGTCAATTCTACCTATTTCCCTATAGTTATGGCTCTTATACCAATCTGTCACACCCCAACCGATGATGGAATCATCGGGGCGCGGCACTAGGCGAATCAGATTGCTCAAGAGAATCCACAGCAACTATTTAAATGACAATATTTAAAAGTAACTTCCCATACAATTAAACAATATTTCATAACAGTCCACCACGAATTACATATCTCTTAAACAATCAAAATCCAACAAGTTGTTTCTTACTTGAAAATCAAAGAAATACGGGTAGGAGAGGTTTGGTGCAAAGTGGCAGCAAGAGGAGCGTGTGAGGAGATGCTAGGTATTTATAGGAGAGGTGAGATGGTGTGGCAGGAGAGGCAGTTCGTACGAAGTAGGCCTCTAGTTCGTATAAACTTTGCCAATTCCTTGATTTGGTCTAGTTCGTACGAAGTAGGGGCCTACTTCGTGCGAACTAGCCCTTTTTGGCTAGGAATTGTTTCCAATTCGCTTGCTGGTTATTTGTTCGTGATTTGTTCGTATTAGACGTTATGTTAAGCGTTTCAGCGAGGTGTTAAGCGTTGTGTTACCATAATAATGCGATAGAGCGAGTTCCATGAGCGCATGAGCGTTTTAGTGAGAGTAAACCATATAATAAAACATAAACATGTAGCACACAATATAACATGACCCATATAAACAATAGCATTTTTCGATGCGATGTGATAAGCGAGGTCGTAGGCACGAGTGGTTACCAAACAAACAAACACACTCGGCTCTTAAAGCAGTATAGTTACTTGTGATTTGTGTTGTGTTGGCGTTGCGTGTATTAAGCGTTTAAATGTGACAGTTATGCTGTGTGATTGAAAAGTTTTAGTATATCATAAACCACTTCTTATATCGAATCCCTGATTACAAGTCGAATAAACGGAAAAAGAAGAACAACAAAAGTTCGGGTTGTTACAATGTGTGTGTATATATATATATATATTAGAAAGACTATTTTCAAAATATTAAATTTATTTATCATGCTTAATAAATTAGTTTTAAAAATCTGTTAACCGATAAATTAGCGATTCATACCATCATTACTCCAAAAATTTCAAATTTTGTAGAGACTCTTTTTGTACTGTATGTGATCACCCTGTAAATTTCATGTACTAATGATACCTACACCACAGGTTATGCTCAAACAAAGTTCTAGTGCCCCTAATTTTAGTTTTTGGCGTTATACCTTCCATTTCTAGGGTCCTTACGCGATTTCTATGTAAGACTAGATACCATATCTACAAACGATATACTAGCACAAAGATGTCTACCACATCACCTATCAAGCGTCAAAAATTATATTTTTCAGTTAGGGTTTTGATTAGGCGTTTCTTGTCGAATTCTTAGTCTCTTTGATCCATATATATATATATATATATATATATATATATATATATATATATATATATATATAGAGAGAGAGAGAGAGAGAGAGAGAGAGAGAACGGGATCCATAGAAAATGATGGAAAGTGTGAAAATGGTGAGAACAGATCCTGACCCAACACGTGGCAGCGGGCGCTAAATGATATACGGGGGGCACGATTGTCATTTTCCATCCCCACTTAAGTAGATGGCGTTTTAATTCAGTTCAACTTTGAATCATCGTTAGGCGTTTTCATCAGCTAGAACTTATAGTTTTCGTAGTTTAGCGTTCGTGGAAACTTGCGTTTTACAATCTACAGAAAAAAAAAATTAGATAACAAACTACAGAAAAAAATAATTTAAAAATCCGAATCTAATATCTTCCAAATCCTCACTGTCACCGGTCTTTTTCTTCTTCCGAAACTACAATAACTGTCACAAATATATGGGTGTTTTTTCGTGATTGTCTTGTTCGTTCTTGAAGTGGCTTTTTTGTGGTTGTATGGAGACATAGATCGACGCTGTGTGGGTGGAGGCTATTTGCACTGGTGTCGGTCTATTTCTTCCCATTCAAATATTCATCAAGAACAAAGCACAGAAAATGACATATCACTGTCATCATCTCTTTTTCTTGAAGATCCGTCCATCTCATTCAATAAAAGCCTATTGAGTTATCCCCTTACTTAAGTATCCTTTCTCCAAAACTTCATCAAAAACAAAACTGAACATCAACACAAGTTGGTTGCCATATTTGTTTTTTTAACCTTTTGGCGTTTTTAGAGTGAGTGATATTTAGGAAACATGGCGTTTCTTTTCTTGGTGTGATCAACGGAAGGTGCTGAGACGTTTCACTTTAAAAGATATATTTTGGCGCGTAGTTTTGGGGGAATATTAATAAATGCAATTAATAAACTATCCGTCATTTTGGTTACAACTTGTATTTTACTGTTTTTGTTCAGCTTTATCTGTCAAGTCTGTAACACGCCCCATCTTTCAAGTTTGGCGTTTTGTTTTTAGTTTGTATTTTATATTTTTAATGGCGTTTTTATGTAAGTAAGTATGTCTTGGCGCCAAAACAATAGTAGGATGCAGACCTATATATTTCTGATTTGTATTGTTGTATATGTCGTTTGGTTTAGGATGCAGACCTATAACGTGACAGGTAATTATGGCGTTTATAAAATATAAAAAATTGATTGGTGTGCCATGGCGTGGTTTTCAAAATATAATAAATGGTTGTAATCAACTACGCGTCGCTTCAGTTACTGTTTGTTCAGTCTGTTAATGATGTAAAACTTCCCATTTTTAAAGTTGGCATTTTATATTCAATGTCGTTTTATAGATAAAGATGCAAACTAAAACTTTAGTACGGTACCCCCCCCCCCCCCCCCCCCCCCATTTTTTGTTCTATTCACTTGAACCTTGAATTTGTTTTTTTTGGCATTTTTTGTAAGTAATTTTAGGGAAGTTTTTATTAGTGTAAATAGATAACAAAAAATGATGCCAAATAAAAAAAAACAGGAAAGAAAAAAAATTAGAAATGCTAATCAAATTTCTTTTTTTTTCAAATCTTCGTTGCTATCAGTCTCTTCTTCTTGACCCTTTTTTTGTCCTCTGATCGTTTGTACTCCTTGGATAGGTGCCGATTTTTTTCATACACAGTTGAAATGCCAAATGCTAGACGAAGCTGAATATGGCGTTTTGGTTTTTGGGTTGATATGTTGTTGTTGGTTTGCGGGGGTGGTTCTTTGGATGTTGGAAAGACAGACCGGTACCGTATTTTGTCGATGCTATTATTGGGGTGTGATTGTGAGTGGGTTCTCGCTTGATGTCCAAAATAGCGTTTACACATGCTATTATCCTCATGCTCATTCCACTCTACACCATTTAATAATGGAGTCCAATATAGCATTTACACCGGCATAGGTCTCTTATTCTCATCCAAACCTTCCTCAAGAACAGAGCCTACAATGTGACATATCATCGTCACTATAGTCGTTTTCTTGAGGATTTGTCCATCTTATTCAGCAAAAGTTTATGGATGTGACAAAAGATAAACATGGCGTTTTTAAGTGAATGTATTTGCGAGAGAGTATGGCGTGTAAAGTGAATAGTTTGCCAAGAGAACATGGCGTGTAAAATGAATAATTTGCCAAGGGAAAATAGGTTTTTTGTTTTTTTGGGTGTGATAAAATTGTTCCTGAGATGTTTGTTTATATAATAGTTTTTTGGCACGTAGTTTAGGCCGGATTTTATTTTAATAAAGGTATTACTATCTGTCTCTTCAGTTACTGTCGTAGTTACTGTTTGTTTCAGCTTTTTGCCTGTGATGGCTGTAAACGTCAACAACTTCCATCTTTGGCGTTTTGTTTTTTAATGGCGTTTTACTGAAAGTTACAGTTTTTTTTCACAACAAGTATATGCAACGCGTTTTATCATTAAGTGTCGTCGTTTATGTGCCAATAACGTTTTAGATACATTAGCGACGTGGCTTTTTCGTATGAAATGGCATTTTATAATTAGTGTGGTGTTTTGTTTTAAAACAGTAGAAAGACCATTTTACCCTTTAGTGAGACACGTTCAAGTAATAAAGTTTATTTTATCTACGAAAACGCCACCCACTTATCTAATCCATTGATTGTTTTGATCCAACGGCTGATGGTCGTTCTCACCTTTTTCATACTTTTTATCGTTTTCCCTAAATCCACCCATATAATCACCTTTTCATACTTTTATCGTTTCCTAATCCCACCCTAAATATAAAATATATATATATATATATATAGGGTGGATTTAGGAAAAGTAAAAGTATGAAAAGGTGAGAACGACATCAGCCGTTGGATCAAAACATCATGGATTAAAATGTGTGTGTGTATGTATGTATGTATGAGAGAATATTTTAAAAAATATTTAATTTATTTATCATGCTTAATAAATTAGTTTTAAAAATCCGTTTAACCGATAAAGTAGCTATTCAGACCATTCGACTCCAAAAATTCTCAAATTTTGCAGAGACTCTTTTTTTTACTGTATGTGATCACCCCATAAATTTCATGTATTAACAATACCCACGCCACAGGTTATGCTCAAACAAAGTTCTAGTGCCCCTAATTTTAGTTTTCGACGTTATACCTTCAGTTAGGGTTTTGATCAGACTAGATACCATACCTACAAACCATATACAACACAAAGATGTCTACAACATCACATATCAAGCCTCAGAAATTATATTTTTCGTTAAGGTTTTGATTAGGCATGTCTTGTCGAATTCTTAGTGTTTTTGATCCATAAATCCGGAATTTTGTACCATCAAACATCGTGAACTAACTTGTTATACATAATATGAGTCTAAACATTCATCATGGCTAAAAGATTGGGTGTTATGGATTAAAAACCTTTTCTTTTTATTTATACCACTTTTATCATAAAAAAACCTTAAAAGTTGACTGATAGGGCTTTGTATACCTTAAATGTTTAATATTGTTGTTTAAATTTGCATAAGTAGGAAATGAAATATGTAGGACCGGTTTGTTGACGTGAAATCTTGATAAAATTGAAAAACAACATGTATGATATCTACGTAACTTGTAAAATGTGTGGAATCCAGATTACAAAGTAGAATACACAAGGATTTCCAAATATCTCTGTTTATATAAATCTCAATAGAGTAACGGTGTCTCTACACAACATTTGAATAAGCTCCAAAATCACACCTTCAAAAGTTTTGAGCTCAAGCGTACATACCAACATATATATAGGCATTGGTTGGTACGCGTGCAGTACTTCTACGCTCTATGTCCTCCTACGCGCTTATGACTCATGCGCACGCATGAGTTCATTAGAAAATAAGTCAAACTTTAAACTCAAACATGTTACGCTACCTATAAACAAAACAAACTCTAACTAAGACGTATGCATTGGACATTATGTATAACAAACTCCCCCTTGGATGATGCCGTTGTATTGTATTGGTCTTCAAAATATTAAGCTTTCCACCCAAAAACCCACCTATGATACTCCCTCTTATGCTTCTTGAAGCTTTTCTTTGGTCTCTGATCGGTGAGTGGCGGTTTCATGTATTTATAGCTTGAAATAAATGCTTTCATTGTCCTTTGAGCAATCTTTTCCGTTCTCTTCATCTCTTTCTCATCTTGCTTCTTCTTTAGCTCTCTCCAATTACTTGGCCACATTCTCCCAGAATGAATCTTGTAAGGAAAACATATCTGAATAACTCTTTGAACTTGCTTTGCTTGTTCTTGATCAATGCGAGCAAAAAAGATCTTGTTGAAGAATAATATCTCGATGTATTCAGATAAGTTAACAACCACATTAGATCATAAACCCTAATAGTTCTCCAATCCTTCTCACCTTCACATAGCACTATCACTGCCTCCTCTATCTTTTATCATAACACTACCATCTGAAAAAATTTATAGAAATCCTACTCCATCTCATGAAATGGTATTATACGTAACACCTTTGACCTCTTGTACTTTGATGTGACAACAAACTTTTTGGTTTCTGGCTCTATCTCAGTTTTAGATACTATGCGTTTGGGTTCTTAAAATTTCCAATGCTTCAATCCAGTTCTGGCTTTACTCTTTATAAACCTGAGTACATGTTGATTGTATTGGTTAAGCTGGTAGTTCATCTTGATTCTTCATGACTCCATAACATCCCACCAGAGTAACGATTTGATGTCGTTGATAACCCTGAAATACTATACCTCATATTCTCTTCTAATTGCAATCTTCTTCAACTTGGGTATCCAACTCCATCTTATTATATCACCCATAGATATATTGTTTTGTTGCTTGAAGAACTTCAGTGGTCATAGAAGCTTCCTTTCATCTTTCAATTCTTTAAACCATCTGACCCATTGAAAATTCTTACAGCATTGATTATATGAGGAATATTTCCTTAGCATTAATTGGGTTGAGAAGGGAAAAGTGTCATCCTCAAGATTATCAAGATTGATATTCAGTTGTTCATTTGATGTTGAAGCAAGTTGTGAATTAATAGGAAAAGGTAAATTGAACGTGTTAACACATCATATACATCAAAGAACCAATAGGGACCGATTTCAGTATTTTTTGGATTGATTCTTTCTAGTCCACATAATAGAACTCTTGAATCATCTTCGTGTGTTTTATGTATACTAGAGAATCCATTTGTGAATGGAGTATCCAACAAAGAAGCACTCATCTCCAACATCACCAAACATGTTTAGATTCTCTTGAGCATTCAGCAAGGGGGATGAGCACCCGAATCGTTTTAACTAGTCGATCCATGGTTTTTTTTTTTCAAACATAGTTCATATTTTATTTTTATATGAGGTTTAACCATCCGAGCTCCATAGAGAGCATAACATACCATGTTGACGACTTCTGCCCATAAGATGATTGGTAGTTTTGAGTTAATTAACATGTTGCGTGTTGTTTCTATATATATACAATTCTTTCTTTCAGCTACCCCATTTTGTTGCGGTGTTCCGGTAGCATTGAATCGTCTTCCAATCCCTTTTCTTTCATAGTAAGAATGAAAGACTTGATTCTTGAATTCCGAGTCATTGATTACCAGTACCAGCTTTGAAGTTGCCATGGGTGTGCTGCAAGGTTTACATCATCCATATCAAACTTGTTAAGCAGTTCTTTGACATACTTGTTTTGATGGATGAAAGTGCCATTGTGCATTTGTTTGACTTGTAAACCAAGAAAACATTACAACTCACCCATTGCACTCATTTCAAACTCTATGCCATGAGTTTTCTGAACTCTTCGCACATGGCAGTGCATGTGGATCCAAATATGATGTCATCCACATAAATTTGGACAAGCATTAAATCTTTTCCTTTCCATTTTAAAAACAAGGTTTTATCAATTTTACCTCTTGAGAAACCTATGGATAAGAGAAAAGTGGATAAAGTTTCATACCAGGCTCTTGGTGCTTGTTTAAGACCATACAGTGCTTTGTTTAACCTGTACACATGATCAGGATGAAATGGATCTTCAAATCCAGGAGGTTTGGCATACATACACTTCTTCCTTGATCTTTCCATACAAGAATGCACTTTTGATGTCCATTTGAAACACTTTGATGTTGTGGTTAGCAGCAAAAGCTAAGAACAGTCTGTTTGGCTTCTAACCTTGCTACAGGACCTGTCTGTTGTAGCCTTGAACCACAAGCCTTGCTTTGTTTTTGACAACAATACCCCTTTATCTGGTTTGTTCTTGAAGATCCACTTTGTGCCAATTGGACTCACATCCTTAGGCAGTGGTACAAGTTCCCAAACTTGTTGTCTGTAAACTGAAGGAGATCATATTGCATAGCTTCTACCCAACTATTGTCTTTCTGTGCCTCTTGGTACTTGACAGGTTGGATGAGTGATAGAAAGCCAGCAAAGAGGCAAATGTTTTGGGATTGGCTTCTTGTGAGCACTCCCTCATTTATGTTGCCAATAACTTGATCCAATGGATGGCTTTGAGGAAGATCAGATCACCTTGATATGAAGTGCATTTTGAGGTGAAGCTTGCAAATGTGTATCGTCTGAGCTAACCTTGTTGGTGAATTTGATGGTCAAGCCTCTGATTGGAATGGAGGTGGTGGTATGGGTGGTATAGTGGTCGATGTTTGTTGATTTTTATCCAGGTTTGATGGATTTTTATCAATAGTGTTTTGGTTTTGAGAGCAGGCAGAAGATTGAGAATTAACCACTGTTGAACCAGCAGAGCTTTTCACCATTGTTACTAACATCTGCTCCTCTGCTTGAAGGACAGATCTTGAAATTTGGAAGAATGCAATCATATCCTTGCTCTTGTGGTGCTGACTGTGATGTACCTGCAGTGTTAGTTTGACACACACATCTTCAAATGTAAATTTATCTAGATCAAACAGTTCAGCAGGATTTGCTGGAATTTTCAAAGATGAGAGTTCATTGAACTTCCCCATTCAGAGTTTCTTCAACACGCTTGGTCCTAGAGTTAAACACTCTATAGGCTTTGGCATGGTTGAGTATCCTAGAAAATAACCACAGTCAACTTTGGCTACAAACTTTGAGATAGAATCTTTTGAGTTCAAAATGAAACAAGGACAGCCAAAAACTTTGAGATATGAGATCAGAGGTTTGATTTTGTAAAGCAATTCATAAGCAGTCTTTTGATGCCTAGGGTTAATCAAAACTCTGTTCTGAACATAACAAGAAATGTTTACAACCCCTGCCCAAAAAGACAAGGGTAAACCTGAGTCTGCTAGCATGGTTCTTGCAGATTCAACAAGAGTTTGATTTTTTCCTTTCAACTACCCCATTTTGTTCTGGAGTTCTTGGGACACTAAATTGCCTAGCAATCCCTTTTAACTCACAGAAGGCATTTAACTCCTTATTTCTAAACTCTGTCCCATTATCACTCCTAAAGATTTTTACAGGAATGTCATATTGCTTTTCAACTTGTTTGACAAAATTTTGCAATATACTAGCTGTTTCATCTTTGGAGTGTAAAAAGAATGTCCAAGTAAACTTGAAAAATCATCTACAATGACTAAACAAAATCTTTTCTTCATTAAGCTCATGATTTTACAGGGCCAAACAAATCCATGTGCAGCAATTGCAAACACTGGGTTGTTTTGGACTCTTCAATTGACTTGTAAGAACTTTTATGTTATTTACCTTTTAAGTAGGAAACACAATGCTCTTCACAAGTAAATTTCTTGTGTGGGAAACCTCCTATAATTTGACATGTTTTCTTTGTAAAGAAGGATCTATATCCTTTGTCACTCATTTATGAAACACTCAGAAGATTGAATTTTAGATTGTCAATTAAGTTAACATTTTCAAATTTGAGATTCCCGCCTGAACACATCCTGAACCAACACCTTCCCTCTTGAATTGTTACCAAAGGATATATCACCCCTTCCATGAGCCAAAAAGTCTTTGAGAGGGCTCTACATCCTGTCATGTGCCTGGAGCCTTCACTATCTACATACCATAAACTTTCAAGGCAAGTAGAAGCTCCCTGTACACAAGTAAACAATTAGTTTAGATGAGATTCCAAAGCCAGGATGGCTTTGGATGGGTTCACAGATGTTCCACTCTCAAATCCAGGAATATGGTCAGTGGTTTAAGTTTGCCTTTGTATCCACTGTTGTGAACCATTTCCGTCAGATGTTGGTAACCATGAGGATATCTATTTACTTTGGGCTTTGAAGGTTTTGTAACCTTCATAGCTCATAGGAACCTTTTGATACACTGGTTGTCCATGTCCTCTTGGATACCTATTGGTAGGCGGAGCATCTGTCACTTGTACCTCTCTGGGAACAGAGGTTTTGTTCAATGCTTTTGTGACAGATGTTTCAACAGGTCAAAGTTCTGCTTAGATTTATCTCTAGCAGAGCTTGAACTTTCTTTCTCTAAAGATTTTTCTTTGATCTCTTTTACCTTTTGATCATAGGTTTGGAGATAAACACACTCATGAGTTAGATGGTTTGTTTTTCCACAGATAAAACATTTTGAATCATTTGGGATAACATGTGTTCTGTTTATGTCATATGTTTTTAAAAGAAAACTGTTTTCAGATACATGGTTTCTTTTGTTGCAAAACTCACAAAACAGATGTTTGACCTTTTCCCTTTTCTTTCTATCAGATTTCTTCTCAGCAGATGTTGTAACATCTGCTGGAAGATCTTTGATGGGAATGATTCTAGCTTTTGGTGCCTTAACACCTTCAATGGTTTAGAAGTCCATTGGCTTGAAATTTTCAAGAATATCACACTCATCTGACCATGTTCGTTTAAATTGGTATTTTTCAATTTCTTTGAAAGTTGAAGATCCTTCATGTTTTTCAAGAGAAATTTTCTTACCATTTTTATCAGTGATTTTTATCTCATTTCTAACAAAATTTTTTGGAATTACTTTAATCTTTTCAGAATCAATTTTTGTAACATTTTCAATGGCTTCTTCATCAGTTTCAAAACTAATGCCAAATTTTATGTTACTCTTGATCTTTTTGTCTAGCATAATTTCCAAACCTTTTGAAGATTCAACCCATTTTTCACCTGTGATTTGAGTATCCTCTAACTCCTTTTTGCAAACTTGGTATTTATCTACCATAGTTTGGAATTGGTCCTTGGTTATGCTAGCTTCATGCTTCAGGCTACTTATCTCAGAATCTTTTGAAAATAATTTTGATTTCAACTCTTTGATAAGTTTTTTTAAAACTAAGTTCATTTTCTAACATTTTGTTCCTAAGGTTTTCATTCACCTGTTTAATGTTAGCAAAGGCTATTATACATTTTTCTGAATAGAGATCCTTTAAGATCTGAGGTGATACCTTAGTAGCAGCCATGAGAGCACAATCATAATCATCTTCACACATATCAGTATCCTGTGGGTCAGATAAAGAGATCTTTTCTTCATCAACAGTGTTTTGATCAACCACTGGTGTAACCACTGCTTCATCATAACTTTGAACTTCATCAGACTTTGACCCTTGTTCTACAGACTCATCACTTTCACCAATTGTCACTAAGGCCATTAAATAAAAATTTTCATTTTCAAAATCATTTTTAGCCATTAGAGCAAAGTTTTCATCAGATAAATCCTCAGGAAAACTACTCCAATCAACAAAGCCTTGTGTAAAGAAACTTTGCTGATTAACCTTTGTCTGAGCAGTGGTTTGAGTAGTTTGAGTGCTTTGTGGTGCTTGTTGCACATGCACTTGAGGTGGTGCTTGAACATACTGAATCTGTGGAGCAGGAGTTTGGATATAATGGACAGGGTCATTAGTAGCAGGATGTGCAAAATGTGCAGTATGTAGCATTTGTGACGCAGGGGTATAATGGGAATAATGAGCACTGCTTTGAGGTCTAGGGCCTGGGTGAGTCACAATTGGACCTACATTTTGGGATCTGCATTCCCTGGCAAAGTGTCCTAACCTATTACACTTATAACATTTGATTTTGGATTTATCCAACCCCACTTTCAACCCCCATGCAATCCTGGAAATTCCACCAGTCCTTTTGTAGAATTTACTTGCTCTAACACTCAACAGAGCCAGCTGATGTAAAATGTCCATTTCTTCCAAATCAGTGGGTTCAAAATGTTGTAAGTCATTAATTTCAAAGGACATATTGTCAGAGTTTTGGCTTTCCACATTTGCAGCAAAAGCAAAATTGGGTGTGAAAGGATCAAAGGTAAAATTGTTTCCAGATGTTATATCAATGTAATGATCATAACCTTCATCCTTCCCGCTACCAAAACTCTTATCATGACTATAAAGAGCAGTGTTACCCAAAGTATAGTCGTCAGTTGTTTTCCCAGACTCTTGTAACTTCTTTTTTGATTCAAAACTCTCTCATAAGTGAGAAGTCGACCATGAAGTTGAGTGAGGGTCATTTCTTTAAAACCAACAGATGTTCGAGTAACGTAAGCTACAGTCTCCCATTTATCTGGTAACGATCTTAAGAAACGACTATTGACAGTCGAATTAGGAAATTCCACGTTAACCAGTTTCAATTCACTAATGAGACAGCTAAAACGTTCGAACTGTTCTGTTAACGGCTCACCTTTTACGTGACAAAACGTCTCATACTGTTGATTTAAAACTTCTCTATTATTCTCTATCACCTCCTCAGTCCCACCGAACTGTTTTTTAGTGCATCCCATAACTCTTTTGCACTATTACAGTGGAGCAATCCAGCGTAGATTTCGTTGGGTAGCGCGGAAGCAACGACGCTAAAAGCTTTGCATTCAACTCTATTTTCTGGAAGTCTTGCTCAGAGTAATTTTCGAGACTTTTGGCACTTGAGTATTGGGATCCTCTATGTTGGGAACCATGGGAATATGTGCTCCATACACAACAGATCGCCAACAGCCAATGTTGCTTAGCCAAGATGTGACCCATCCGACGTTGCCATATAAAATATTCATTTCGTTTCAACATTGGTAGTTTAAACATTGATCCAATGTTAGAATCCTGTGTGTTTTGGCCATTTCTGCTTGTTTACAACAGATTTGTGTTTTAAAAACTTTGAACGTAATAAAACTTTGTATTCAAGTAAAACTATCAAACTAATTAGCAGGGAAGCTGATCTTTCAAATCAAATTGATATTAATCAAATTTTGATTGACCAAGCTCTGATACCAATTTTAAGGATCTGAGTTTGATTTACTTGTAGTTTTTGTTTCAAAAACGGAAATATGATTGATGTTTAAAGTAAATGCAGCGGAATAGAATGGAAAACTTTTACTACAAGTAAAGGTCGTTTATTTTCATCATCATCATGCTTTCAAGTATGTAAACTTTGCATGTGATTCACAAACTCCCCTCAGCCTATTACAATAAAGCTTGATAGTACAGAAAATGGAAGAAGATGATTGGTGTAAAGATCTTTTTAAGAAGATGAATTGTACTGTTACATTGACGCTACTATTTATACTAGCTATCTAACCTCTGAGCATCTTTCATGACGTCAGGGTTGATAGTGACATCTAACAAGAAAATAACTAACTAGAAACACTGATCCCTAACATATGTTAGTGCAAAAGCACTGTTACATTGGAATTAAAAACAAATAAGCTAAACTCTGATGGCTAAGCACTGCTTCCTTTCTTCTGTCAGACCTTTAGCTTTTGTGAAGGTAGATGTTGCATAAGTATCAGACTTTAGAAGACAGAGTTTAGTCAGAGGTTCTAAGCACTGATAAAAGGACCAATCCGCGGATAGAGTATTTTGGCTTTATATCATTGTTCCTTTGTACAGGTTCAATCCCAACACTTTTCGATTGCAAACATTCTAGATTGAGAATAAAACCTTTTATTTAGCATATCTACAATTTCACTCTTTGCACCTAGAAAATACACCCAAGTGTAACAAAAGTAGTCATATGTGATAACCAAATACTAAGATCTTTTAGAAATACTTTTAAAGCTAATGGGACCAAAAAGACCCACATGTAACAATTGTAAAAGAACACTAATGGAGATCACTATCTTTAGCTTTTGATATTTCTAGTGTTGCTTGCTTTTGTAACATGAGATACATTTTTCAGAAAACATAAACTCCTTGTTAGACAAGCATTGAACAAGGTTTTGTTATTCACGACGATTTATATTTTTGAAATTGACATTCCCTAATTTCCTATTCAAAATCAATGAATCTTAACAAAATGCTTTTGAGATCAAACACGCCATGGTACAAGAAGAGACGTCATAATGCATATCAACAACATAAGTCTTGATTTTCCTTGGCGCCTTCATCAGATATATTCCGACACTTTGAAACCTGGCTTAAGAAATAGACACTCGGAATCGTTGCATAACACTGACAACTTTTTATCACAAACCTGAGATATGCTAAGAAGACTATAACACAATTCTGGAACAAATTTAACTTTTTCAAGTATCAATGTACCATTTGTCACATTTCATTGTCCAGTTATCTTAATACCCTTTTCATAACTCACGAACGCCACATAATCACCCTCTATGATTCGAATAGCCGACAAAAGGATCCTTTAGTCTAGTCATGTGTTGTGAACAACCACTATCGGCACACCACTTGCGGTTAATAGTGCTTGTGGGATTATCTTGTCACAAAGAAAAACAATTATTGAGAACTCAGAACCCAAGTTTGCTTCAACTTGGGTTTGTCATTGTCACACCCCAGCTGATGGCGGAAACATTAGGGCGAGACGAAAACGATATTGTAAGAGTCGGCATAACACTATTTGCGACAATATTTAATAAGTAAATTTCATTTCATTTCTAAGAATCAAGTCCAATGTTTCAAAACAAAATACAACAATTAAACAAAAGACAAATACAACAACGAGTACAAAAATTAAGATGAGTTTCTAGTTCATCCTACTAAGTTCCATTCATCATCATCATCAAATTTCAGCAATACGTATTAAAGTATAGTTCAATACAAAAGTATTGGCGAGCATAAAAGTTTAAGTATTAACATAATTATAAAGGTTTAAACAAATCCACATGGCAAAATTCGAATACTAAAACTTAACATAGCAATACTATCATGCACTATATTTGTCAACCCAAAGTTTCCCACTAGCGTAATCTAATCATAGCAATGAAAAGACTATTTTGTTTACTTAACATGACCTCAAGAATACGGGTGGTGTGTTAATCCTATAGCGTTATACATGTTAAGGGAGACTCGTACGAAGTTAATGACAAGTATAAATAATAAAGTATCATGTATATGTTTAAGCATATCGTATCAAGCATGATTGGATCATTTGTTTGTAAGCACGTTTATAAGTGTAAGTGTGCGTTTTTGATAGATTATGTAGCACCCCAAATTTCGTATGTCATAATATAAAATTTTAATTGTAAGGTTTTGATGATAAGAAATGGTAAATATAGATTTTTACCATTTTTAAACTTTTATAAGTTTTTGTAAATCTAAATCTTATGTATACATGAAAGTTAATTAGGTTAGTATGTAAATGTGAGGAAAGTGGCATGTTTTAAAAGAATGAGGGGGTGGAAATGAAAATTTTGGAATTAAAACACTTAATAAAAATTTTTGTCAGTATGTGAATGTGGGTGTGTGTACGATCAAGAGAAAGGGGCAGGGGAGAAACCCTTCATCCAAAAATCCTACAAATTGACCAAATTGAGAAGGTTCAGAGCTGAATTCTAAATGCATGAGTTAGGAATGTTCATCCCCTAAGTGAATTTGATATCAAGTAGGTTTACTTTTATGTTTTTGGTAAGTTTGATAAAATGGGTTGTGGAAGTTGTGAATATGTATGGAATTAAACATGTATGTTAGATGATATGAACAATTAGGAATGTAAATTATGCTTGAAATTGTCTATAATGATAATTTGGGGTAAAACCCATTTGAATGAACATGATGATATGATGATGGAACTTGAAATTGTCAAGAACTTAGTTTAGGTTAATGTATAGTATGATAAATGGTAGATTTTGGTAATTAATCGTGATGTAGATGCAATGGTAAAGCGATTTTGTTGGTTATAATGGTTCTTGATATAAATTGGGAAAAAGTATGCTTTGTGTAGGACCGATCCTGATAGCATAGGAACCTAGATTTGATATCTAATGTCCATAATAGCAGAAATATTACGACATGATTACCAACAACAAGAATTAGTGAATTAATCGTCAATTTTATTGATATAACATCAAGTCTCCAATTTGACAGAGCTCCGCCTCAAAGTGCGCAAAGTTACAAATGACCATGACATCCTACCTATTTATAGAGTGGTAAGTTCGCTAGAGGGTTGATTGGGATTGACATGTCAGTTCGGCGAACTTGACTTCACAATGCCTTCTCAAGCGAACTTGACCCTCAATTACATAAATACTTCGTTTTACTAGCCTATTCACATCTAATCTATACAGACACGATATAAGACTAAGACATAGACATTATGCACCAACACTTTAATTGCTTGTACCCATGGCTAGAAATTTTGTACGCACGCCATGTGTTCGATGAAATGTCTAAATAGTGAGTAGATAGTTATGCATACATAATGCTTTGCAAAAATGTGTGGTATATGAAATGGATGAATAAACATGATATAAATTAAGAATGATCATTTATGAATGTTGGTTGGGAATTGTAGGATTTAAAGAAGGCGGCTCGAGTAACCGGGACGCAAACAAGACAAGACAAAGGTAAGCTTAACATTTACTCAACTAGTAGGAAATATAGATATTAAAGTTTGATTTGTATTGATGTTGTTTTGGGATATTGATGGTATGTTGGAATGTTATGTAGTCGAACCGTATGAACGGATGGTACTAACGGAATGTATGTTGGAATGTTATGTAGTCGAACCCTATGAACGAGTCGTACTAATGGAATGTATGCTGGAATGTCATGTAGTCGAACCGTACGTACTAACGGAATGTATGTTGCAATGTCATGTAGTCGAACCGTGTGAACGTGTCGAATTAATGGAGAATGTTATAAGTTAGACGGGTCTTAGATCAAGTCATAGTGTGTGAACTTGGTTTGATCATAAAGACTCGTTAGATGGAAAAGTATGTATGATTAAAAACAAAAGAATGATAATTGTTGAAATAAAAGAATGAATATGTTAGATTATTGTTTTGCATATCTAGTTGACTTGTTAAGAATGTTGTAGGTAAATATTCCTTTGGAGCAAATCTTGGACCGGAGGAACGAACACACATCACGCTGTTTAATTGCTTTCGCTCGTCAAGTTCTAAAGGGTGATAGTGTCTTTTGGTTAATGGATTTTTTTTATTGTGAGGGAATGGTTACAATTTTTATGTCTTTTGGAACGTGTCGTAGAATTTAGTATTGAATGATGATTGTTAAAAGCAGAGAATCACTTATAATACGAACGGGTCATGCCCAATTTTTGTTAAAATTAATGTCATTATATAATTATATTCGAATGTGAATTAAGGGCGTCTCAAGTTGGTATCAAAGCAAAGGTTTGAGGGATTCAAGTTGTGTTTTGTCGCTTGAACTCAAACCGGAGGCTCTTGCGAAGTGTGTGTGTTTGTTTCAAGAAACCGGGCAAGAAGGAAGGTACGTACATGTTTTTTTTTATTTTACCATAGATATCTTATGGTGGAAATTTAGTAGTCGGGAGACCGGGGCACTGGTAGTATGTTTTAAACTTGTTAAGAAGCGAACCGGAATGAATCTTGACGGATTGGTATTTGAATCGGGTCAAGGGGGCTGCCAAAAAACAAACAGCAGCGTCTGGATCATGCAAGGCGCGTCGCCGACGTGGCAGGTGGTCGTCGCCGACGCCGCCTGGTTAACCTTTGGGACGGACACCTTAACTGGCTGTCTACGTTGTTTCTGACCCAACGCGGTCTTCTGCAACGCATCGCCACGTGACGTCTCCTCGTCGCCGACGGACCTCTAACGCGAGGTTTTTAGATTTATGTTTTATGCCTTAATTTTCTGCGTGAGACCTTTTCCGGGACCCCGAAAAAGTCCCGAAACGTATTGTAGTGTTATTTAAACCCATAAAACTAAATTAATCAAGGATGACATGATTGAACGATAAAGAATGATCGAAAATTAGAAAGAACTGATATGTCAAAATGATCATAAATGAACTAGAAAGGTATAGAACGCAAAGCATGATAGAATGACTAGTATGGTGTGGTTTTAA
Organism: Scalesia atractyloides; assembly: GCA_947069175.1. Classification (NCBI taxonomy): domain Eukaryota; kingdom Viridiplantae; phylum Streptophyta; class Magnoliopsida; order Asterales; family Asteraceae; genus Scalesia; species Scalesia atractyloides. The sequence continues at coordinate 20,093,475 of CAMTDV010000024.1, read as the reverse complement.
GAATAAGGAAGGATGTATCAAGTAGAAAGCAAATGAATGTAGAATGATAATTGATAAGAAGGAAATATATTGTGGAAACTAAATTCAAAAAAAATGTTGTGTAGATGACGGACGAAGGAGATATTTTGAAAGATATATACGATCAAACTTAGAAAGTATGAAAGTATTTGAATGATAAGTATGAATGAAATTAGGAAGTTACGAACATGAAAACAAAAAAAATTGCAAGTAATGTATGGTTCTAAGGATGAAACACTTGTCAAATGGGAAGTAAGCATATGTAGAATGCGAACTAGGAGGGAAGGTAATTATGTGGAAATAGATTCCAATATGCTTTTGTAATAAATGGACGAAAGTGATGCTAGCGCACACGAAGGAGGTCGAAAAGAGGGAATAAATAGAATGATGGCGGAGTAAGTGAGAAAGGCTATTCCAAACTAAATCATGTAATGTTGAATTACTTGAATGATAAGCATAAGCAATTAGAAAGTCAAGAATGTGAGATTAAAAAGCGAGGTAGTATGGACTGGGAGGATGCGAGGCATGACCAACAGAAAGTAATAGTCAGTAGAGTGTAATTTGTAAAAGAAGATATTTATGTGGAAACACTATATAAAACAAAATATAAAATGTTTCGTAGAAGCACAACGTATGAAATAAAATGTAGAATGTAGTGTTGGAACATGATGTTTGAAGTTGAATATAGAAGGTTGTTACGAAAAGTACCAAATGAAATAAGACGGGGAAAGAGACGAAGGAAAGAAGAAATGAAAGAATGAACTATTTGAATCTGTCATTGAGTGCAGATCAACAGATATGGATGAAAAATATGAAAGAATATATTTGAACCCGTAAGCGAATACGGCCCAAACATACCCAAACGAGATATAAAAGTAAGAATAAAACAAATGACAAATGTGGCATCATGAGAAGGTGTAAGTATGTGTATCTATATAAGGAATGGTGCACTGAATATGTTACATGTTAGGCATGTAGTGATTGACTCATGAGAATCAGGATGAAAAATGGACTGGGACCTAGATGAAGGAATTAAGTACGACAAGGATAGGGATTTTTGCAAGAATGGTAAGATGATAGTAAGTATGTCAGGATTGAAACGAGATGAGAAGGTAAGGACGCTCACAAGTAGAAACTCATCACAAATATACATAGGAAAGCGTGGGAAGTAAGTGAAGGATGTATAGAAGGGTAGAGGAGGATGTGAGACACTCGGGTAAATCAAGAACGTTCCATCATAAGAGGGGTGGTATGAATGAACAAGAATAAAAGTAGAATAAAATTGTGTAAAAATATCAGAAAGAAAAATAGAATTTGGATGTTTAAATGACATGTATGAACTTCAAGAACGTAGGATATTGGCCCAAAATGTAAGTGCAATTACATGTTGGACATATTAGTAATTGATTTAAAAGAAATGGGATGGCTGACGGGTTGAGACCCTAACTAGAAGCTTAGTTATAACAAGAAGTACAAATGTGTGAATTTGTCCATATTGTGGGGATGGAAGGTGCAATGACTAAAAGTCATGAGTTGATTAATGAAATTGAGTATGTAACTTGGTATGGAAGTAAAACATTAAATTATTAAGTATGGTAGATAACTAGACATCGCATGCGAAAGGAAATTGTGAATGTTTGGAAACACAGATTACGTGCAATTGAGTGCAATACGAGTAAAGTGTTGAATAAATTAACGAACAATTAATAGGAATGGAAGTACCTAGTGTCTGTGGCATGTATATATATATACACACACATATATACATATATATGCATATGTTGGTAGACATAATTTTATGTCACAAGGAAAGTGATTAGAAAGGATGATATTAATAACAGGGTAATTGAATAGTAGGCTCATGATGAGCGTTATCGTTGCTAATGATATGGCGAAGGATCAAGTATGGTTAGTGATCAGAGTGTCGCGCTCCGGTCAAAGATAATATTTATATACCCAAATTACCCTTAACAAATAGCTAGTGGTAGTAAGGGGTCGAACCACGAAGAGTATGTGGTTTGCGAATGGACTTGATTGAATTTGAATGAGTGTCACAATTTATGAAGTTTGCTAACTTGTTTTTATGATTTTTGATTATTGAAAAGATGTTGAATAAACTAAACAAAGTTGATTGTATTGATTAACTACTAAAGATTAACAATTGCAAGGAACTTGATTATAAAACAATATGAAATAACAAGGTTCACACCCGGTTTCAACAAATGCAAGACCTAGGATTACTATGCGAATTTATTTGATTTACTCGAATTAGTTCATTAACGGGGCAACCATATGACATAGAGTTGTTAATAAGTTATTGAATGAACTGATGTACTCAGTTTTATGTAGTTAGTATGAGTAATGGAACGGCATGTGTAATAATGCTTATAACCTCGTATGTAACGAAACATTAGAAGGTATATACATAAAAGCTTTTTCACTTTAGTACGATGTTGGTACTTGTCTATGTATCGTATTATTAGAAGGATTGTCGTATGTACGATTGTTATAGAATATGGTGACATGTATAGTTGCGTATAACACCCTGAGTGTGTTACGAGATACATGAATGTTAATATATCGGTACAAAATTATGTTGATTATGTGGTTAAGTCCCTATGTTGGCTCTTGTAACCAAAGGAAAAATGGTAGGACGTTGAAGCAAGATAGTATATATATGCGAGAATGTATAAATGTATGTATCGAATTGCAGCTAACCATACAGATATTATAAACTATCAATGAAAGAAATATTGGTCTCGAGTAGAGATCACACGTAGGTATCGCAAGAAAAGTATGAAAGGAATTATCAAGCAAGCGCCATGAAAGAAATTTTGCTCGATATTGGCCCAGGAAGAATGGAATGTATGTAGAAGTAAAATAGTTAGCAACTGTCAAATAATGTATGACTTATGATATTTGTGAATGTCTAGGAATGAACAAGTATGAATATTATGATAATTATTTCCCTAAGTATATGATGGAGCTACGCAAGAATGATTAACTTGATAGATAAGTTTTAAGAAATCAGGTTGGACAAATAAATGATGATCATGGAATAATGTAATAGGATAGCATTGAATCATGCAAGGTTGATTTACCATGTGTATTAGACAAGTTTTAAAGGAGTAATGACCGATTTATCATGATGGATGATCGAATGAAAGCATGTTGTCAAAGTTCGAGGTATGTAATTACGAAGGGATACGGGTAGACCTATCAGAAGGTATGTATTTAGGTTTCGGGGACGAAACCTTCTTTAAGGAGGGTAGACTTGTAATACCCCAAATTTTCGTATGTCATAATATAAAATTTTAATTGTAAGGTTTTGATGATAAGAAATGGTAAATATAGATTTTTACCATTTTTAAACTTTTATAAGTTTTTGTAAATCTAAATCTTATGTATACATGAAAGTTAATTAGGTTAGTATGTAAATGTGAGAAGGTGGCATGTTTTAAAAGAATGAGGGGGTGGAAATGAAACTTTTTGGAATTAAAACACTTAAAAAAAATTGGTCAGTATGTGAATATGGGTGTGTGTGCGATCAAGAGAAAGGGGCAGGGGAGAAACCCTTCATCCAAAAATCCTACAAATTGACCAAATTGAGAAGGTTCAGAGCCGAATTCTAAATGCATGAGTTAAGAATGTTCATCCCCTAAGTGAATTTGATATCAAGTAAGTTTAATTTTATGTTTTTGTAAGTTTGATAAAATGGGTTGTGGAAGTTGTGATTATGTATGGAATTAAACATGTATGTTAGATGATATGAACAATTAGGAATGTAAATTATGCTTGAAATTGTCTATAATGATGATTTGGGGTAAAACCCATTTGAATGAACATGATGATATGATGATGGAACTTGAAATTGTCAAGAACTTAGTTTAGTTTAATGTATAGTATGATAAATGGTAGATTTTGGTAATTAATCTTGATGTAGATGCAATGTAAAGCGATTTTGTTGGTTATAATGGTTCTTGATATAATTGGGAAAAAGTATGCTTTAATTGCTTGTACCCATGGCTGGAAATCTTGTACGCATGCCATGTGTTCGATGAAATGTCTAATAGTGATGAAATAGTTATGCATACATAATGCTGTGCAAAAATGTGTAGTATATTAAATGGATGAATATAAATGATATAAATTAATAATGATCATTTAAGAATGTTGGTTGGGAATTGTAGGATTTAAAGAAGGCACCTCGAGTCAACCGGGACCAAACCAAGACAAGCAAAGGTAAGTTTAATACTTACTCAACTAGTAGGAAATATAGATATTAAAGTTTGATTGTGTATTGATGTTGTTTTGGGATATTGATGGTATGTTGGAATGTTATGTAGTCGAACTGTATGAACGGATGGTACTAATGGAATGTATGTTGGAATGTTATGTAGTCGAACCGTATGAACGAGTCGTACTAATGGAATGTATGTTGGAATGTCATGTAGTCGAAACCGTATGAACGGGTCGTACTAATGGAATGTATGTTGGAATGTCATGTAGTCGAACCGTGTGAACGGGTCGAATTAATGGAGAATATTATAACGTTAGACGGGTCTTAGATCAAGTCTTAGTGTGTGAACTTGGTTTGATCATAAAGACCCGTTAGATGGAACAGTATGTATGATTAAAAACAAAAGAATGATAATTGTTGAAATAAAAGAATGAATATGTTAGATTTTTTTTTGCATATCTAGTTGACTTGTTAAGAATGTTGTAGGTAAATAGTCCTTTGGAGCAAATCTTGGACCGGAGGAACGAACACCATCGCGCCGTTTAATTGCTCCGCTCGTCAAGTTCTAAAGGGTGATAGTGTCTTTTGGTTAATGGATGCTTTTTTTTTTATTATGGATGTAATGTTTACGATTTTTATGTCTTTTGGAACGTGTCATAGAATTTAGTATTGAATGATGATTGTTAAAAGCAGGGAATCACTTATAGTACGAACGGGTCATGCCTAATTTTTGTTAAAATTAATATGTCATTATTATTATTATCTTCGAATGTGAATTGAGGGCGTTTCAGATTACACGTATTGCACCCGAAAGTGTGAAAATAGAAAGGGGTCAAGTATACTTACGGTTTTGCAAGCTTTCCGAGTTAAACCGAGGTTGATAAGTTGTTGGGATGGAAACACCGAAGTTACCCTTCATGGGGAAAACGTAGGTGTCTGAGTATCCGGTTTTTGATGAATAGTTTGGATTCGGAGTCTCTAAGTACATAACAGTATGTATACGGAAATTATTATCTAGAGGTTTTGAACTAAGATAATATAACTTATTTTCACGACATGTAACCACAATTTGGTTAACATCATGTGTTCGGTTAAATATATAATTTTATATGTATTAAGTAGTATATAGTATATAGTAGGTCCAACATGTAATATCATAGATTTCATGGAAGTCAAGCATGGAGGTAGGATATAAACATCCATTAAACCTCTTTGTATTATTCACCAATGCACAAATCACCACAAGGGTGATTCAGATGGTTATGAATGTAAAAAAAACACTACTAACTACTAACTCAACTAAAACTATGAACAACCAAGTAAGCAAGCTAGGTGCGTGCATCCCGAAACATGGTAACGTTTGGGGACGTGACGTGGCCTTGTTACTCAAGTGAAAGTTGAACAAGTTTTAGTGACATAAACATAGAAAATATCAAGTGAGGTAGTGGAATGAGGTTATGATAGCCAAGGCTTCCAAGTATTCACACCTTGCACCATAACACAAGCCTTGCCATAAGAACTATGGTAACCTTGGTTGGTTTCAACACTTGTGGGTTGTCTAAATCCTATTAAACAGAGAATTTAGAGGTGTTTGCACCTCTTTAAACTCATAAGAATCAACTCCTAACAAGTGTTATAACTTTAGGTAGGTTCAAGAACAAGTAGTTACAAGATTCAAGCAAGAAAAGTAAAGTTTCAGAAAAGTTAACAAGTAATCTTCCAAAACAAAAAGGTTTGGACTTCAAAATGGTGATGTTCCACCTTGGTTTACCATGGTAAACTGTGGAAACACTTTAGAGGTGTTCCAAGCTTTGTAGAGGAAGAAGAAGTGAAGAAAAGATGTAAAAATGTGAGTTTGAACTCACTTTAAGACTTAGAGTATTCTGCCATGTTCTCTCGCCAACCGCGAGATGCAAAGGCTAGCCTCTCGCGCCCCGCCAGAGCGTCATTTAGTCAGCATCTTTGTTTTATTACATTTTGGCCCTGAACTTTGGATTTTCCCTCATTTTAAGCTAAAACTTGATGTTTTGGCATGTTTTTAAGTATCTAACACGTATGCAAGTATAATTTGAGTATCAAAAATGTATGTGTGAGTATTTGGACGTATAATAAGCGTTAGTTTGTATGTAAATATGTATTTAACAATCGAATGCATGTAAGACAAGTATGTATAAAGTACGAATTTCATTACGATCGAAGTCTCGGATTACAAAGCTGGAAATGAAATACGAATGTGATACGAATACAAGTTTCCATTAATAGAAATACGATTACACTTTCTAAATAAGGAAAGTACAAAATACGAAGCGTTACAGTCATCGTTCTCCTCATTGTTGTTGTATTCTTCGTTTTAAAAAAAAAACACGCTGATTCGACAAAATTCTTAATGTTTTTCTTGAAACTCTAATTTTGTTTGAAAACAGATTTGTCGTTTTAACTTGGTTGTTATAAGCACCTAACTCATCAAGCATATCGGGTTTTTTTATCTCTAAATCAACCCGATTATTCTAGTGTGTGGAAAGCTAGAATTATCCAACATTAGAGGTTCGAGATGATGAGGGCTGAGATGATGTTCTCTGTTGAATTTATTGTTTAGCCGTTACTTTTGCTGTGATTCTTCAATTATTTTGTTATTGGATCTTTCGGTCACCTTATGGATAACATCATCATGTACATCTTCATGTGAGTCACTAGCGGAATCTTTTGAAGAATTAGATTCTGAATCACTTTGACTTACATATTCTCTTGATGAAAGATACTCAGATTCGATCACTTTGAGCAGCACAGTTGCTTGAAGTTTCGACTCTCATTGGGATAAAGGTTGGAATTTCTTTTATCCAATGGACCAATACTTCCCAAATCTATTTCAATTCTAATGTTGGTAAACGTATGAGAAAACTAGGAACAAACTTTTCATTATAATAACTAAAAGTAAAACTATTACAACTATTAGAAACTAAAAGATTTAATGATGCGAAAATAAAGATCTTTTAAGTTTTATATAAATGAACGAGCCATGTTCAGGTTTGTTGGAAATCAGTTGGATCAAGAAAAAGAAAAGAACATGTTGGAACTTAACTTTGAGTTGCCGACTCTTTGTTATTAAACTTTTGATATGAAAATATTGACTAAATGACTCATATATACTAACCAAAATATCCTAATCATACCAGGATGTAAATAATTAACCTATAAAAACTGTATACCAATTTCAATTCTAAACAGACTCGAAGTCAATATCCTAAGTATTCAAATTTAGACAACTTAAACAAACTATTAAAAAACAAACCTTAGACAACTTAAACAAACTATTATAAAACAAACCAAACAAAGACAACTTAAACAAACTATTAAAAAACAAACCTTAGACAACTTAAACAAACTATTAAATAACAAACCAAACAAAACTCAAGTTTTTCTACTTCAACCAACCAATTTGATTTTATGAATATTAAACCGAAGAAAGGTTGACATGTTTGATTAAAAGGGCAATTTAGTTTAGGGCGGAGCTAGCATGTAGTTAGGTGTAACCTGGGCTACCCCTTAACTTTGTCGGCAGAGTGCAAAATTAGTTCAAAAACTTCTTTTTTTCCTCATTTTCTGTATTGCATACCTCTTAACAAATATTAAGATAGCTCTACGTTAAAAAAATAGAATAACTCTAAGTTTTTCTTCTATATCTGCTACTGGTTTAGCTTATAACTTATAATAATTCAATGTTTTAATGATTTTAATAAAAATAAGTTATGAAATAGGCTCCTTTTATAGTATATCTTACTTATAATATAAACATTGGCCTAAATTCCTTCCGTAGGTCCCACTAACCATACTAGATCCATTCCTATTCCATTTTTGGAAAGATTTATTCTGACAACACTTACTCTAAGTCCCTCTCCTTCCTTTTATTTATTTTCTTTAATTCAATTTAATGGTTGCAAGTTTACAAATAGAACTAAAATAACCCTTGAAAAAGGATATGGATTCCGGTGGCCACCCCCCACACATACACACGTGGGGTGGTGTTCTTGAACACAATCACTTTATTGTATCTTTACTCTCAAAGGTCCCCACGAATACATCCTTACTTGGCATCTATGTAGTGTTTTAGATATGGCACCCCATCCCCCTATCTATAAAAACAACCCTCACCACGTCCATATTAAATATCTTCAATAACCATTTATATACATATTAATTTACACTTCATTATCATATTTGTCATGTCCGGTGTTTGGGTATTCAAGAACGGCGTGGTTCGGCTTTTGGACAACCCTTCGCTCGAGGGGTCAGGTCGTCGTAAGGTACTAGTTCACATAGCGTCCGACCAAGTCATCACTTCGTATGAGGTTCTTGAGGGAATGCTCTTGTCTTTAGGGTGGCAAAGGTACTATGATGATCCTGACTTATTTCAGTTTCATAAAAGCTCAACGGTTCACCTCATATCTCTTCCAAAGGACTTTAACAAGATTAGATCTATGCATTTGTATGATATCGTAGTCAAGGTTCGCTCCAATGTGTTTGAAGTAAGAGACATGTAGATGCCCCATGACTAATATATAGCCGTTTGTAATATCACTTTAAGTATATGGCTAGATACTCATTATGCTTTTTGTGTGTTCCGGTTTGAATAAAACGAGTGAAAGTGTGTGTGATGTTGTTATGGTTTGATATTTACGTTTGTGAGGTTCAATGCAGCCTAAGTATGTGTGATGTTTGTTGTAAGTGTATATAATTGATTAAAAAGTAAGTTTTTTTAGGACAACTAAATTGTATTTTTATGCATACATCATAAGACCATCTCTAATGGCTTTTGGGGAACTGTCAATGTGGAGTCCGGATCGTTTAACGTTCCGATTGCTCTAAACAAGTAACTAAATACTTTTTTGAACGGCCAACGAATAAAAGTTCGTCTACCTAGTGTGACCTAATGGTAAAAGACGACCCCAACGCCTATGATCGCAGACAACACTGAGTAGCACATGCCCACCATCTACAATACCGGGGAAACTCACCACCCGAAGACACACTACGGTAAAATTCCGTTGAGATCGGATTCGAATATTCGACCAGTGGCCTTCAACCTCAAATCTTCACTTCACTTCCAATACCAGTTGAGCTATAGCTCATTTTTAAATACGCAACCAACTGATTATCAGATTATTCGTCTCAAAGAAAAAAAAATTTAGATAGTTGAAAGGAGCACGTAAATGATGGACAAATGTCCCTGATGCATCTACTTATAAATAATGATCAAGGTGCTTAACATTTTCAATGGTATCATAGACGTCATAAGTAGGACCCGACCATTCATTACATAATTTTTTACGTTGATTGTAAAGCCCAAAAACAAAAAGAAAACTAATATTTAAGAACACTTTTGGAGTATTTTTGGATGGTCTAAAACTAAAAGAGTGGATTTCTAGTAAAGTGTCATTTTGTTAAGAAATTTGGGAAAATTACATATACTCGAAACAAATTTCATGAATTTCATATATACCTAAAATCAAAATTCCTCTACACCACATACTCTCTCAATCGCTCTCTCTTTTCCCTCTTTTCCCACTTGATTTAGAGATCATTCCATCTCTTTGAATATACACGAAAAGTGTGCCATATACACGTGTGTCTCAACCCTTATTAGCATGGTTTTTTTATGACACCGTCTGTGGGTAAACCATATATTACCATACCTATTATTGTTCATTCCTACAAACCAGTCTACAACCTCCCCTATCGTCACTAAAGATGGGGATATATTTAATTCTGATTTTAGATTTGGTATATATCAAATTAATCAACTTTGTAGGATATATGTAATTCTCTCTAGATACAATTCAACAATAAATTCATAGATATATAAATAATTGTCTTTTTTTTTAAATAGAGCTTGTAGGTCTTTTTGTTTAGAGCGCTATAGGCTTTATGATAATGTACTTTATACGCCATAACAACTTAGTGTTGCTACACCGGATGAACTTGATACGCATATGATATGTGCCCTTCACACATATTATGTGCATGGTGAATATGTAACATTTGTGTAAATCGGATTTCGAAAACCCGTCCCTTTTATCAATCAAAGAATAATTTGTTTTCGTGTTTAGATATTTATTTATAACGGTTAAATTAAATGTATAAAAATAAATTTATAAAATTTAAAGATTTAATTCATTAATCAAGAAAAACAAATTAACTAATTAGTAGCAATTTATAATAATAAAAAACGGTTTTAAAAATGAATGGGTGAACCGGGAGTCGAACCCGGGTTCCCCCAGCCACACGCACGCAACAAACACCGCTATACTACACACACCAGTTGCGTTTATGTTTGAAACTTAAAACCTTTATTTAGAAACGGAGTAAGAACCTGCAAACCGAATCCATCAACACGCGTTTTCCTTCTTCTTTTGAATCCTTTCATAAGTATTTTTGGTAAACAGAAATTTGTCCGACTGTCTTCGCCTCATCAATTTCCAATCACTTTCCAATACTGAAACAAGTTTCCAAGAACAGAATCGAAACACCCCTCTTGCTCACCTATAAATACTGGACCATGATCCCACTCTCAACTCGCTCAATTCACCATGAAACTTCCTCTGTTCAAACGAAATTTCTCCGTCGTCGGAGTTCCCTTCTCGCCGGAATACAATTCGCACCGGAACCCAAGTCACCATCGACTCAGTTAATCGGTAGACCCTCAACCTTTTATTTTTCGAATTCTATGAAATTGATTATTGAATAGGGGTTTGCTTGAAGCTTCAGGGCGGGTATGATTCTGGGTAAAAAAAAATTTAAATTGAAGAAGACAAAGCAAAACTAGTGTTTTATATATTTAAATTACAAGATTCAACCAGGTTAGACACACAGTCCAGTGGTGGACTGTGTGCAAATATACCCGCATGTCACACGCTCGAATCTGTGCACACGCCCGATCATTTTCAAACCTTTTTAACACTGATCACTTATGCAACAACCCAGTTAGTATATATGTATATTTGAATCACAAGATTTTGTCGGGTTAGACACCCAGCCCAGTTGGTCGGGCTGGGTGCGTAACATCACCAAGGTCGCCGGTTCGAATCCCCCGACTTCCACCGGTCGGACCATATAATTCTCTTTTTAAATTTAATTAAAATAGAATGAACCTAAAATGTGTATAAGAATAATAAAAATCCAGATTCTTTCGGGTTAGACACGTAGCTCAGTTGGAAGAGCTGCGTGCACGCAACCGAGAGGTCACGGGTTCGAGCCTCAATTCACGCATGCCAAAAACCGGTCGAACCGGTCTGACATAAAGCTTGTCAGACTGTCAGTTTTTTATCTTTTATTTTGTTATAATATCTACTTTATTGGCCTATTAATTTAAACCAATTAAAAACATATATATATTTCCCAAGGGTTTAATATATCTAAAACTCACAAAAAATAATCTAAAAAAATCTAAACAAAAGGTTATAACCTAAATAATAGTTACGTATTTATCAAGTTATCGCGTTGTTATTTCTAGGTTAGTACTTTTTCGTTGATTAATTTTCCAACTCGTGCGCTGTCCTTACCATTCAAGAATACGCACCCAAGGTGTGTGAATCTCTATAAATTCCCCGTTTTATTCACGTTTTGGGTGTATCATGTGTCGTACAATTCATTTATTTTATTTAAACACTTGTGCTTATATCATCTTGTGAACAAATGTGTAATGGTTGTTGTGTGAATATTATGTGGATTAAATTTATCATTTCAGTGCACTCATTTCATTAGGCCCATCAGTTCCTCGTGGGATACGGGTTGAGCATCAGGTGCCTCATTTGATCGGCTCCGTTTGATTGAGCCTTGATCTCAAACACATCAATATTCATGTCATATATTCATTCAATGTGGTTTGTGATTGTTTACATATATATATTTGCTCACATGTGATTTATGCACGAATTCTCTGTAATAAATAAAACAAGCAATTATTTAAAATGTTTTATCAAGGTTCACTCGCCAACTTTTGTTGACCCAAAATCTCCCATGTTTTACACATGATACAGGTGACCCAGTTGAGAAAAGAAACACTTAGGATGGCCTAGAAGAATAAACAAGTTATTGCGTTGGAATAAACATTTAGATTTGTTTCTTTTTTTTTTGTATTTGTATGAATCTTATTCATTGGATATTTGAATTTGTAATTTGAATTTAATAAATATGAAACTTCTTAGTAAATATCATGAGCTTTGGTGATAACCCAATTATGCCCCGACTTTTATTCCGCTGCGGGTCGGGGTGTGACAGATTGATATCAGAGCTTGTGGCTATAGGGATATAGGATAGGTTATTAGACCCTTAGAGCCTATACTATAGTTGATTAAATTTTAATTGTTTATGTGTTACATGCAAAGTTCATGATGTTTATATGTTTCATGTTCACACCCAATACTATGCAAGCACACTCACAAGTACATGTTAATATGCAATGCTCATCATAGTTCATATCCTAATAACATGCCATATATATGAAAGCACACCTCACGATTTCCATGATTTTTACAATGATTTCGTATTTTTTCAAATCACATCAAAGTGAGTTTTCACGACGGGCATGTAGTAACTGGAAGGGTACAAGTACCGGTAGTCGGAACGTCCTGTTTAGGCTTGACATTCGTATAAATCCCAAATAAAGGACCAGTTTGCCTACCTGGGGACTAACGATGAGAGTACGAAGGACCTATTAGGCCAAATCATGCTATACCAAACGTTGTGCGAGCTAACCCCACTTTGAGTTGTCATTGTGTCTACACCTGGACACCCTCCTACCATACATCTCACAATCATGTTTTACGATTTTCATTCGGATGGTGCGAGTGTTAACCCGCCGACACCAATGTGAATCCTACCAAGCCCAATAGTCATGGGAGCCCACATGACTACACAGGCAATGGTATGGGGGACACTTAGAGGCCCAAACATGAGCAAACCCAAGACATCCTATGGATGTAGTTGAATTATTTTGAGTTATGTTGTTTTCATTCTTTTTACGACACATGACACATAGGAAATTCTTGAACTCACAATCTTCCTACATATGTCCCTGTAGATGTCGGCTAGGCAATTACGTGGAGGTAGAAAATCAGGAAAGTCAAACGAACGCTTGGCCACTAAATTGCTAAACAGATGGCCGCAGTGCTTCCTAACATCGTGCTATAGGTTCAACAAGCCCTCACCGCTCATCCCATCAACCCTCCCAACCAAGAAGACCAAAGCGTCGCCACCCCTCCTCCCAAAACCCCCAAATGCACCTACAAACACTTCAAGTCCTGCGATCCCCCAAAATATGAAGGGACTGAAGGTTTTATCGCCCTCCTTCACTGGTTTGAGGAGATGGAAAACACCTTTCTCAATTGCGACTGTCCCGAGGACCGTAAGGTACGTTACGCGACTGGAAGTTATTTGGGGTAGCCCTTACCTGGTGGAACACGGAAAAGGGTAAGCGAGGTGTTGAAGATGCCATGGCCTTAACCTGGGAAGAGTTAAGGGAAATCATGACGAGACGCTTCTGTCCAAGAAGCGAAATCAAAAAGCTAGAAGACGAGTTTCACGCATTGAAACAAAAGGAAGGAGACTACACTTCATACAATAAGAGATTTCTAGAATTGAATCAGATGATCCCCAATTTGTTCACCCTCTTATACCGCTTAGTCGAACACTACATTCGAGGCCTCCCCTCGAAAATCCAAGATTCGGTTTTAAGCACTTCGCCTGTAACACTTGAAGCCGCAATGGAATTAGCTACGGAACTCACTGAAAATCGCATTCGAAACGGCAAATTCAAAGATGAGAAGAAGAAAGCACCCATTGAGACCCCAATTCCGAACCACCTAGGTACATCCTCGAAGTTTGCTGGTAAGAGGAAGCGAAATGGCAAGAACTTTGCCGTCACCCAAACCACCAATCACCCAAGTTGCCCCTCCAACCGCCCCATTTAAAAGGCCATACACTGGCCCACACCCAAAGTGTAACTGTTGTCAATACCATCACCCTCCCGAAAACCCCTGCAAACATTGCACAAGTTGTGGTCGTGCGGGTCACACCATCCAAACCTGTCGTACCCTTCAAGGAATGAACCGCAGTCAACCTCCAACCCAAACCCAAAATCAGATGGTGGGCCAAGCCCAACAACCCTTACTTCTACCACTGCACAACTCGCAGCCCAACCTTACTACCAACCCAACTACCCCATAATGCAACCCATGCGAGCCTGTTTCAATTGTGGGGACCCAAACCACTTCAGGAACACTTGTCCACGCCTAGTGAACATCATCCATGCACAAGCTCAAGCGAACCCGGTAAACCAAGCTAACCAAGCTCCTCCACCTGCCAGAGGAAGAGCTTTCAATATCAATGCCAACCAAGCCAGGGCTGACAACAATGTGGTCAACGGTACGTTTCTCATCAATGGTAGTTATGCATCCATATTATTCGATACTGGTGCGGATAAGAGCTTTGTGTCCTTAGAATTCGAATCTATCCTCGACCAACCTCGTGTTAATCTCATTGAATCTCTAACGGTGGAAGTTGCTGACGGAAAACTCACTTCATTAAATTCTATTATACGCGATTGTACTCCTACCCTAAACGATCACGATTTCCCAATTGACCTCATTCCTATGAAGTTGGGAAGTTTCGATGTTATAATCGGTATGGACTGGCTCAGCCAGCATCACACTGAAGTGGTGTGCCACGAAAAATTCATTCGTATTCCTCTCACAGACGGTCAGACACTACGTATTTTTGGGGAAACCCCTTCGAAAGGACTCAAATTGATGTCCTGCCTTCAAGCCTGAAGTTATCTCTGCAAGAACTACGTCGCATTTCTAGCTACGTCGTCAAGAAGGGAGGCAAGGAGAGGAAGCTCGAAGATATTCCAATTGTGAAGGAATTTCCACAAGTTTTTCCCGACGACGTTTCAGGACTTCCTCCTGTGAGAGAAGTCGAATTTCGCATCGATCTTGTGCCTGGCGCTACACTGGTCACAAAATCTCCTTATAGGTTAGCCCCATCCGAGATGCAAGAATTGGCCAGTCAACTGCAAGAGTTGACTGACAAAGGATTCATACGTCCTAGCTCATCGCCTTGGGGTGCGCCTGTTCTTTTTGTGAAGAAGAAAGATGGAACGTTTCACATGTGCATTGATTATAGAGAACTCAACAAGTTGACGGTTAAGAATCGCTATCCACTGCCTCGCATTGATGACCTCCTGGACCAACTTCAAGGCGCCACCTGTTTTTCCAAAATCGACCTTCGTTCTGGTTATCATCAGCTTAGAGTGCGCGAGGAAGATATCCCAAAAACCGCCTTCCGAACTCGTTATGGTCATTACGAGTTCATGGTTATGCCCTTCGGTTTAACCAACGCCCCTGTTGTCTTCATGGATTTAATGAATATATGCAAACCCTACCTCGACCGTTTCGTCATAGTCTTCATCGACGACATCCTTATCTACTCCAAGTCAAAATCCCGATCATGAGCAACACCTTCGGCTCATTCTTACACTCTTAAGAACTGAAAGGCTTTACGCTAAGTTCTCAAAATGCGAATTCTGGTTAGGAGAAGTACAATTCCTTGGTCATGTCGTCAATGACAAAGGGATTCATGTCGATCCTTCAAAAATCAAGGCAGTACAGGAATGGCAAGCGCCACGTACCCCTACCGAAGTTAGGTCATTTCTCGGCTTGGCTAGTTACTACCGACGTTTCATTGCCAATTTTTCCCGTATCACCGTACCGCTCACGGTCTTGACTCACAAAGGAAAACCCTTCATTTGGGGACCTAGGCAAGAGGAGGCCTTCCAAACTTTAAAGCAAAGGCTTTGTGACGCACCTATCCTTACACTCCCTGAGGGTTGCGATGACTTTGTGGTCTATTGCGACGGGTCAGGGCAAGGACTAGGCTGTGTATTGATGTAAAGGGGAAAAGTGATAGCCTACGCCTCTAGGCAACTCAAAGTTCATGAGAAGAATTACACCACCCACGACCTGGAACTTGGAGCCGTTGTGTTCGCTCTCAAGATATGGAGACATTACCTCTACGGTACCAAGTGTGACCACAAGAGTCTCCAACATATCTTCAACCAGAAAGAGTTGAATATGAGGCAACAAAGATGGGTCGAACTTCTCAACGACTACGATTGTGAAATTCGGTACCATCCTGGCAAGGCAAAAGTGGTGGCCGATGCGCTCAGTCGAAAAGGTTATGCGAACTCTATTCGTCTTCTATGTTCGCAAATCATAACCGACATCAAAGATCGAATCCGGGCAGCTCAACATGTTTCTGTAACAGAAAATGACGTACGCGATGAGCTGTCATGTGGAGCTGAACTCAAAATTGAAACCAAATCCGACGGTATTCTATACTATTTAAACCGCATATGGATTCCTGATCGCGATAACCTTCGTGATTTCCTCATGAATGAGGCACACAAAACACGATACTCTGTACACCCAGGAGCCGATAAGATGTATCAAGACCTACGATACACTACTTGTGGCCTGGCATGAAAAAGGACATCGCTGTTTTTGTTTCCAAGTGCCTTACCTGTTCCAAAGTGAAAGCTGAACATCAAAGACCTTCAGGACTTCTAGTCCAACCCGAAATACCTGTATGGAAGTGGGAAAACATAACCATGGACTTCATTACCGGGTTACCTCGCACCACCAGTGGGTATGACACCATATGGGTAATCATTGATCGTCTTACAAAATCATCTCACTTCATTCCGATTCGCGAGGACTTCAAGAACGAGAAGCTAGCTCGTATCTACATTAGCGAGATCGTAAGCCATCATGGTGTAACGTTAAGCATCATTTCGGACCGCGATGGTCGTTTCACTTCACGAACGTGGCGAGCCGTACAAACCGCTTTGGGTACACGGTTAGATCTCAGCACCGCCTTTCACCCTTAAACTGATGGTCAATCTGAACGCACCATCCAAACCCTTGAAGACATGCTTCGAGCATGCGTCATAGATTTCAAAGGGAACTGGGACGCTCACCTACCGTTAGTCGAGTTCTCGTACTACAATAGCCATCATTCAAGTATCAGCATGGCTCCTTTCGAAGCTTTATATGGTCGTAAGTGTCGATCTCCAGTATGTTGGCACGAAATTGGTGAAGCGCAAATCACCGGACCTGAATTGTTTCAAGAAACAACCGACAAAATCCTTCAAATTCGAAACTATCTTCTAGCTGTCACACCCCGACCCGCAGCGGAAAAAGGTGATCGGGGCATAATTGGGTTATCATCAAAGCTCATGACATTTATTATAACGTTTCATATTCATTATTACAATTTAATGAGAAATATACAATCATAATTACATCATGTCCTAAACATCATTCTAGACTTTATTGCTTTCTTCTAAGGCATTTCCTATGTTTTCCTTGCTTCATCCTGTTCACTTGTATCATGTGTAAAAATGGTTTTTGGATCAAAAAAAAGTTGGCGAGTGAATCCTATGAAAAACATTTGAACAAGTTTATTTAATTGGTTATAAAATAAAGTGCACAACCACACATGAGTAAAAATAGATGTAGACATATGCACCAAATCATTTAATATTACATAATGCACACACGAACAATAATGGATTTGTTTTGAGGCACGCGTTGCTCAACTCGTCTCCCACGAGGAACTGATGGGCCTAATGAATGAATTGCATATAACTTGACAATATGAAATACATAACTACAAACAAAGTTTAGATCACAATATGGTATGGCACAAGTTTAAATAAACGAGTTAATTTTAGTGACACATGACACACCCCAAAACGTGTAATTAAAAAGGGGAGTTGTAAGATTCACTCACATTGGGTGCGTTCGGTTGATGATGTTGAATGCGCACGAAGTTGGTTTTAACCACGAGTGAAACTAACCTAGATAATAGCATAATGGTTCGATAAGTAAGCGGATTTTATTAATCAATTTTAGTAGAATTGTTGGATATATTTTTGTGAGTTTAAGGCTATTTTCTAACCTTAAAAATGTTATTTTAAGTATTTTTAATTGATTTTTAAATAAAATAAATAAATAAAAATAATAAAAAATGTTGACTTTTTGCGACCGTTGACCGTTGACTTGTTGACCGATTTTATTGTATAATTGTGTGCGCCGGGTGAGGCTCGAACCCGAGACCTCCCGTTCGCGTGCACGCAGCTCTACCAACTGAGCTACGTGTCTAACCCGAAATATTTCTGTTTTTCATTGTATTTATATACTAATTGAATTAAACTGAAAATCATTTATTTTTAAAAACGATTTTAATGCATCGAACCGGTGTTCTCCACAGGTCTCGAACCCGGGACCTGTGGTTTAGGTTAACACACAGTCCACCGCTGGACTGTGTGTCTAACTTGGTAAATACTCTGATTTTTATTATACTTATATACAAACTAAATTATTTCATTTCTGTTTTATATAAAAAGTTTGATAATTGCCCGAACCGGTGCGGTAGTCCAGACTCGAACTCGTGACGTGTGATTAAACGTTCACACAGTCCACCACTGGACTGTGTGTCTATCTTGGTTATTATTCCGGTTTTTATTAAACTTAACATCTATATGAAATGAATCCGGTTCAGTTTAAAAAAAACATTTTTATTAAGGCGAGTGTGCGTGGGACAAGAATCGAACTCGGAACGTAAGCGTGTTTATTTGCACACAGTCCACCGCTGGACTGTGTGTTCTAACCCGAGATATATCTTGATTTAAATTAAACTTATACACAACTGATAACTCCGTCTTCTTCGTTAAACTTCAGCCAGAACTAAAGTCCGACTGGTTCGACGATTTTATCATGTTCTTTTAGTGTCTTGATGATTAATTACAGGTGAGGTTAATAAAAAGAATGAGAGTTTAAGTGTAAGATATACCGAACAGGACTCCTCTGTTTCGCCGGCGAAACTCCGATGACAGCAGATGATTCCGGCGACGTGTGTCCTGCGGCAGAGGGTCTTCAGGGAGCTTGAGATGAGTGTGGATGGCTTCGGTATGAGCTCTGGGGTTCAGTAAGGCTCAGAGGTGAAAGGCTCGGTTTTCCCGGCGAGTTGCAGAAATTCTCCGGCGAGTGGAATTACGTCGGGAAAGAGTGTGATTGTGAGCGAAAAAGCTAACAGAGGTTAGAGGGGGTATTTATAGGGCAGAACATTGACGAATTTGGTCCGTTTTCCGTCTTGATTCGTCGGTCAATAACTTTCCGGCGGTTATGACTTGCGTCGCGGTTTCAAACGTCGGTTATAACCGAGTAGTAGTTAAGGCTTCGGTTAAAACAGAAGTAACCGTCCAATCCGGCGAAATCGTCGGGATTTCCGACGACTGCGATTGGGCGCGTCGGTTTTGAATTCGAGATTTATGTTATGTATTAATTGTTTCCAATTATGAACAAGAAACACAAGTGGCGGAGTGGTTGAGCGTGTGTGTGTTAAGTCATTGCTGAAATCGCTGGCTGACCCGGGTTCGAAACCTGGCAGCAGCCTTTTATTTTTATTTTCTTATTTTAAATACTTTTTTCAAATATAACTTATATATTCCAATATACTTATCAATTATGTATCGTTTAAAATTAATTTGGGCATTAAATACGCAACGAAATTTTTAACTGATTGTTCGGTTAATAAACGGAGCGGGTTTGGTAAATCCGGTTTTTTTTACGGATGTTACACTAGTGGCTCAAAGTCGTCAAAAGAGTTATGCTGACAAATGACGAAAGCCTCTGGAGTTTTGTGTTGGTGATCAAGTACTTTTGAAAGTATCACCGTGGAAGGGAGTGGTTCGTTTTGGCCAAAAGGGCAAGCTAGCACCACGCTACGTAGGACCTTTCAAGATACTCGAAAGAGTAGGACCTGTAGCCTACAAGCTTGACCTACCAGAAGAACTCAACAGAATTCATCCCACGTTCCACGTATCAAACTTGAAAAAGTGTCTCGCCGACGAAAACCTCCATATCCCCTTAGAAGACATTCAAGTCGATGAATCAATGCACTTCGTTGAAAGACCAGTGGAAATCATGGATTTCGGTGAGAAGCGTTTAAGGCGAAGTCGTATTCCAATCGTCAGGGTACGTTGGGAGTCAAAACGAGTACCCGAGTTTACTTGGGAACGTGAAGACTCAATGCGCGAAAAATACCCGCATCTTTTTCCAGTTACAACTACTACTTAAATTTCGGGACGAAATTTCTAAAAGTAGGGGATACTGTAACATTTGTGTAAATCGGGTTTCGAAAACCCGCCCCTTTTATCAATCAAAGAATAATTTGTTTTCGTGTTTAGATATTTATTTATAATGGTTAAATTAAATGTATAAAAAAATTTATAAAATTTAAAGATTTAATCCATTAATCAAGAAAAACAAATTAACTAATTAGTAATTATAATAATAAAAAAACGGTTTTAAAAATGAATGGGTGAACCGGGAGTCGAACCCGGGTTCCCCCAGCCACACGCTCGCAACAAACACCGCTACACTACACACACCAGTTGCGTTTATGTTTGAAACTTAAAACCTTTATTTAGAAACGGAGTAAGAACCTGCAAACCGAATCTATCAACACGCGTTTTCCTTCTTCTTTTGAATCCTTCCATAAGTATTTTTGGTAAACAGAAATTTGTCCGACTGTCTTCGCCTCAGCAATTTCCAATCACTGAAACAAGTTTCCAAGAACAGAATCAAAACACCCCTCTTGCTCACCTATAAATACTGGACCATGATCCCACTCTCAACTCGCTCAATTCACCTTGAAACTTCCTCTGTTCAAACGAAATTTCTCCGTCATCGAAGTTCCCTTCTCGCCGGAATACAATTCGCACTGGAACCCAAGTCACCATCGACTCAGTTAATCGGTAGACCCTCAACCTTTTATTTTTCGAATTCTATGAAATTGATTATTGAATAGGGTTTGCTTGAAGCTTCAGGGCGGGTATGATTCTGGGTAAAAAAAATTAAATTGAAGAAGACAAAGCAAAACTCGTGTTTTATATATTTAAATTACAAGATTCAACCAGGTTAGACACACAGTCCAGTGGTGGACTGTGTGCAAATATACCCGCATGTCACACGCTCGAATCTGTGCACACCTACCAACCCGATCATTTTCAAACCTTTTTAACACTGATCACTTATGCAACAACCCAGTTAGTATATATGTATATTTGAATCACAAGATTTTGTCGGGTTAGACACCCAGCCCAGTTGGTCGGGCTGGGTGCGTAACATCACCAAGGTCGCCGGTTCGAATCCCCCGACTTCCACCGGTCGGACCATATAATTCTCTTTTTAAATTTAATTAAAATAGAATGAACCTAAAATGTGCATAAGAATAATAAAAATCCAGATTCTTTCGGGTTAGACACATAGCTCAGTTGGAAGAGCTGCGTGCACGCAACCGAGAGGTCACGGGTTCGAGCCTCAATTCACGCATGCCAAAAACCGGTCGAACCGGTCTGACATAAAGCTTGTCAGACTATCAGTTTTTTATATTTTATTTTATCTTTTATTTTGTTATAATATCTACTTTATTGGCCTATTAATTTAAACCAATTAAAAACATATATATATATATATATATATATATATATATATATATATATATATATATATATATATATTTCCCAAGGGTTTAATATATCATTAAAACTCACAAAAAAATAATCTAAAAAAAACCTAAACAAAAGGTTATAACCTAAATAATAGTTACGTATTTATCAAGTTATCGCGTTGTTATTTATAGGTTAGTACTTTCTCGTTGATTAATTTTCCAACTCGTGCGCTCTCCTTACTATTCAAGAATACGCACCCAAGGTGAGTGAATCTCTACAAAATCCTCGTTTTATTCACGTTTTAAGGTGTATCATGTGTCATACAATTCCTTTATTTTATTTAAACACTTGTGCTTATATCATCTTGTGAACAAATGTGTAATGGTTGTTGTGTGAATATTATGTGGATTAAATTTATCATTTCAGTGCACTCATTTCATTAGGCCCATCAGTTTCTCGTGGGATACGGGTTGAGCATCAGGTGCCTCATAAGATCGACTCCGTTTGATTGAGCCTTGTCTCAAACACATCATCATTCATGTCATATATTCATTAAGTGTTTGTGATTGTTTACATATATATATTTGCTCACATGTGATTTATGCACGAATTCTCTTTAATAAATAAAACAAGCAATTATTTAAAATGTTTTATCAAGGTTCACTCGCCAACTTTTGTTGACCCAAAATCTCCCCTGTTTTACACATGATACAGGTGATCCAGTTGAGGAAAGAAACACTTAGGATGGCCTAGAAGAATAAACAAGTTATTACGTTGGAATAAACATTTAGATTTGTTTCTTTTTTTTTGTATTTGTATGAATCTTATTCATTGGATATTTGAATTTGTAATTGAATTTAATAAATATGAAACTTCTTAGTAAATATCATGAGCTTTGGTGATAACTCAATTATGCCCCGACTTTTATTCCGCTGCGGGTCGGGGTGTGACAGAATATACGCGGACGTTAGATGATATATGTGTGGAGCTAGAGTGCATGACTTTTTATTTATTTTTATTTCTTATTTAATTTCATAGTCTTTGAATAATTCTTTATTGGTTAGTGGAGTTCTCGAGTCAATAATAGGGTTGCTAGTTAGTGCATATTTTTAGGAATCATGGGTCACTGTCTTAGTAGTGGGTAATCTACCTATGAGTGATTTGTCTTATATATTTGAGTATTTACTTTTTTTTAAGTAGAATGAAAAATATTAGTCTAAACTCCTCTCTAAATTGCTTTCTGGTTTCTCTCTATTTTCTTTGGTCAATATTATTGGTTGGAACCACATCATTGGTATTAGAGCCGTCGTGATCCCTCCGGACCATGGTTGCTCACAGTCTATCCGAAATCGAGTTCTATCAATGGATGAATGAATCCCTTATGAGACTCAAATCTTAGTTGCAAACCCTCTTCAACGAGTTCTGATAGTTCCGTACAACGTGGAAAGCTCAATCTCCTACACTTCCACCACCTGTTTCCGCCACCGCACCACATATTCCGTCTCCCGTCAACCACATTGGCATCGTACCCCCTGTTCAAACCCATCACTAAAAACAGCCCTGACCGTTCCACCGAAACCCACATCATTGACCCCTGTAGCCGCTCTAATCCCAACATAGAATCGGGCATTGTCACTAGAACCATCCGTATCGAACCCAGCTCCGAAACAAACGCCTCCCCCTCCAGCTACACAAAAACAACAACCACCAGTCCATACACCCCTGCCAATACTTCCATCACGGACTCTTCATATCTATTTTAGTGAATCAAAGAATCATGGGTGTGGCCTATTTGTGTGGTCGAGGACTTTAAAAGAAATGAGGCTTGAATGTCATGGTGAGCAGTCAAGACGTAGCTTTGCATATTTGAGGAAAATATGATATGGATATGAACGTGAAAGATGAAGTCGGGCGACGCCAAGTGGCATCCACCATGGCACACCATCGAGACTTCCCCAAATGTCACCGGACGACACAAGTGGCGACCACCATGGTTACTTATTTCGTCCTTGAGGACAAGGATGTTTTCAGCCGGGCAGGAATGATATGTGCCCTTCACAGATATTATGTGCATGATGAATATATGCAGGCGTTAGATGATATATGTGTGGAGCTAGAGTGCCTGACTTTATATTTATTTTTGTTTCTTATTTAATTTTCTAGTCTTTGAATAATTCTTTATTGGTTAGTTGAGTTCTAGAATCAATAGTAGGGTTGTTAGTTAATGCATACATTTGGAATCATGGGTCACTATCTTAGTAGTGGGTAATCTACTTATGAGTGATTTGTATTATATATTTGAGTATTTACTTTCTTTTTCTTTTTAAAATATGAATGAAAAATATTAGTCTAAACTCCTCTTTAAATTGCTTTCTGGTTTCTCTCTATTTTCTTTGGCCAATCAATTATTGGTTGGAACCACATCAGCATATGTTAACGCTTTGCACGAAGATGTTCTGATATGGATATATTAATGCTCTGTATGAAGATGTTTTGCTACATAGGTTGATGTTAGTCCGGATGAAGAATAAGCTAACTAGGATGAATTGTTATTTTTATACAGTTGTTGTATTTAAGTCGGCAAGTTAATTGGTTAGCTCTTCCATTTAACTATATAAATAGTACACTAAACTTGTGATTTTGTTCGGTTTAGTTAATGAAATCAGAAAATTCTCAAAACTCTCTCTCATTTTACATGGTAAGAGAGTAGAATATCTGCATGATCAGTTCATCTGATTTAATTTCCAACTGATTCGTCGGAATTGTTTTGGATTTGTTCCTTTCTTTCAGATCATTGATTTCCATTCTCCTTTCAATCCCCTTATCTACGTTTCAACAAACTCTTTTGTTTCAGCATTAATTGCATTCATCATATGATTTTGTTCATCCATTGATTTTATTTTAGTTTCCTCCATACCTAATTCAAACTTTATATCAAATCTCAGTGTTTGATTTCTTTAAATCATGTCTTCAACATCTACACATTCGAAAAAATCGAACGCTTCATCAATGGAATTTCCAAATTTGTTATAAATTGGATCCTTAAAATCATCCATGTGTGTTTGCAACAAAATCCATTGATGAATCTTGTTTTGGTACGTGGAAAGAAGCAATACCAATTGCTTTATCTGCAAAGAAGAAATTAGATTTTGTTACTACATTAATTTCTCATCCTGCAACTGCTGCTCATATTGATTTACAAAAAAGAAGAATGATATGGCAATTTCATGGATCCTTTACATTTTTGACGAGAATCTAGTGAAAGTGTTTTATTTATCAAAACTGAATTCAGTGGATTTGTTCCCGGAAGTACCTAAAAAGGAACCTTTGCTCTCCCCAACCATTTCGGATTAAGAAGATGTCAAATTTGGATCAAATTCATTAATTGTTATGGTCAAGCCTATGGAATTTGCGTGAAATCTCACAAGGAACTACTAATATTACAACCACCCAATGGTGAAACCAGAAATTTTACAACCGGGGTCATAGTAGAAACATTCTTTTTACATTCTTTATCATATATCAATTATTTTGTATCATGTATAACAAGCTCAAAAATGACTTTGAGTTGTAGTTAGCATATAAAATCTCATATCTTGAAATTGTTATAAAATTGTATGATTACTAAAAGGTATTGAAGAGGGAAATCTGGGCACTCTGTCTATAGATGTTGGAGTTTCACTCTCTAGCAACAATGAAGCCTTGGTTCGTTGAGAGAAGAATATGAAGTATAGTACAATCAACGCGATAGCATACCTGAGCATTTACTTATTTATTGCTAATTACATGAGAGTTCTTTTAAGGCCGACATCATGGTTGTGTAAGGTGGTCCCTCTCTAATCGTCTCATAGTGACATCTTCTTTCCTTTTGGTGGAGAGAGAACATTCTTTTTGTCATCATTATCCCTTATTAGTAGTTACGTGAGTTCCTTTTTGATTTGGTGTTGGGCCTTTTCGGGTATGTTTATTGACTTTTGAGTCGGGTCTTGGACTCTACCTCGTCAGGTGTAATTAAATTTGTTGAGAAAATCGCCTTACATAAATGTTTGAAATAAATAATCTTTGGCAATAATTTATATTTCTATTAGTGAGATCAAACAAAGTAAACAAACAAAATAATAATTTAATAGAAAATATGAAAATTGATTTGCTATATAACAATAAACAAAATAAATAAGTAACTATATTCAATACACACCTGCAATAACATCCCCTTTAATTTTTCTTTGATATGACTATTCCTATATTTTTATTGGCAACCTAAAGATTTGAAACCCATAAAAATATATCATGTCAATTCCTTCTTTTCTCTTTTCCACTCTTCGGCTTTACTCGACGACCACCACTACTCAAAGTTGCGAACGATGCCTAAATTCTTTTTTTATTATATTCCCTTAAGTTGCACAACTCTACGGCTAATAATAAACAGCAAAAGACGGATATGCAAAAACATATTCCTTTTTAACCCTTCTAAATCCTTGTGATTCATGCAGGTTACTTAGCGATATTGGGGAGATTTGATTTACATAAAAGCCTATGATTTATGCATGCTTTGGTTTGAACTCAAGTGTACACTTAAACTCACTTTACACACACATATACGCAACCCAAGAGTTGATGTGAACATTGTGAGGAGTATGAAATTATGTATAATCAAAAGCTCTACGCGCGCGCACACGCTATATATATATATATATATATATATATATATATATTATATGGGAGGGTTCAATTTAAACTCATAGTTAGGGAGAAAACGCTAAACCTTTACATTACGTATGTGTACTATATCATATGTTACACATATGCAATATATCATATATTGTATATGGGGGATATATATTTTATATGTGTAATATATATTACATATATGTAATACAGAGTTTTTCAGTTTTTCTTGAACCCTGATATATATATATATATATATATATGTGTGTGTGTGTGTGTGTGTGTACGTATGTATGTATGTGTATATATATTTATATGTTATATTATATATATACACACACATGCACACGATAATGTTCTTACGTGTTAAGTAACGTATTACATAAAAATCGGGGTTTTCACTAAGAAAAGTTCAAAGACAGAGCCATGAGTTTGATCTCTGTTTTAATAATGATTTTATGAATAGTAGTAATATGATTTTGTGAAAAGAAAAAAAAAAGGAAATAGATATCCTATCTACAATACATTATAAAGCATTGTAGTTGGTTAATATGGTAATTTCTTTAAAATTTAAAAATGTCTATTACAACTTTTTAAAATATACTACAAGTGCTCTATGTAATAGCATCTAATATGTCCTTTTTAATAAATTTCTTCTAATTTATAAATTATTTAATGCAAATGAGAATTTCATCATATCAACTATTATCTTATTTATAATTAGAATACTTTAAATTAAGATTTATATTTAGGTTATTATTTATATTTTTATACCTGAATACTATTTAAATTAAGTAGTATTAAATTTAAGTATATAATTACTATTTATTTATTATAGTTGTATTAAATTTAAATTAAATACTTAAGTATATAATTACTAAATATTTAGAAGAATAATAATAATAATAATAATAACCAAATATAAAAGGTGTTTAAGGCATCAGGAGTTAACTTGTGTTTTTCAAAAGAGTCTCAATGACACCCGCAGCACCATGTAGCACTATCTTATTTAAATACGTAATTATATAATTACTAAATATTCACGTAATAATAATGATAATAATAATAAACAACAACAACAACAATAATAATAATAATAATATACAAATATAATCAGTGTGTAAGGCATAGCGGGTTAGATTGCGCTCCTCAAAAAAACCACGGTAACACCTGTCACATTATACGGGTCAATCCACTAGTATGAGATAAATGCACTTGTTTCTTTTTTTTATATCTATAGGAACTATTCAAAACTGAAAGTTGCTTTTTTCTATTGTACCGTTGGTGTAACTTTTCGGTAACTTTTCGGTTAATTATTTAACTTTTTAGTTGGATTAATTATTATATATAGTTCCAAATACAAGATAGGTGCACTGTAACACCCTGACCACGTGTAACTTGTGGAGGAAATGTCGGGGATTCACGTTACAAGATTGTTCACAACACATGACACTAATATTTTATTAAATTAGTTCATCAATTACATTGTTTTTTCAAACACAAAACATAATATTACAAGTAGTTCTTTTTAATTTAAAGTAACTAAGGCCGAGTCCGATTCCTATGTAAAGCATACTTGAATAGCATCAAACATTAGCACCTGAAACATATGTGAAAATAAAGGGTCAATATAAAGTTGGTGAGTAACATAATCTTTTAAGTAAAGTTCTTGGCAAAAAGTTTCGTATTGCAATATGGTGTCTGACTACAAGAGTTGATGAGTACAATAAATTTTGTAGCTAATTACATGTCAAATTTTGGTATTACAGTATGTTGACCGACTACAAGGGTTGGTGTGAGAAAATAGTTTTGTAGCCAAGTGTATGACAAAAATGGTTTTCGTACTAATCATGTGATAATAATTGTTTATGCACAAATTTTATTGTTTAATATTGAAAACTTTTGTGTTTTTGTATAAACGAGTGTAGTCGTTTGGAAATACCTTCAAACCTTTGTTGACTTGTCGGATAAACCTAAAAAGAGTTCATCAACACAAACTGAACACCCAGGAAGCAGGAATGGGGTGTCAAACATATACGCTTATAACATACTACCAGTCAGGTTGGCCAAAGTTAATGAATGTATTTTTGTTATGGATGACGCACCACCAAGTTTCATACAAAAGGAAAGTATACTTTATATAAACCATATGTAATATGTTTATAAATTTAAATAAAATAGTTGGCAGATGTGAATAACCCCAATGGTTTAAGAAAAATGAAAACTATGTACTCACTTTGGTTGTTGATGATGAGTTTAAACGCGCTTTGAAGAGCTAAAGTGTTTCTTATAATTAGGATGATTATATTGTTAGTGTAGATTTAGTTATTGTTTAAACAGAAGATTGGATAGAATGTAGTTTACAACCATACGAGCGAAGGATCTCGTGTAACATGGTTTTAAACCTTACATTCTGATTTGGAAGAGTTTTGAAAAGATTTGACCCGTTATGACTTGTTTAAATGGTTTAAGTCATTTTAACAAGTCGTATGCGCATATACGGGTTCGATGGTCAAAATGGATCCGTGACAAGTTTAACATGTTAGAATATATTTTAGTATGTTGTGCAAACTGTTTTGAAACCAAAACACATGTTACATATGCTTAGAACCTCATTCTTTGATTATTCGTAAAATGGTTATTTTGACTTTTTAGAAAATATATGTTTGAGTTGTCACTTGACCCATTGTTGATCATGTCATGTAAATGCGGATTTATACACTATATTATGATGATAATCTAGGTGAAAAGGTTCACATCAAACTAGTGCTAGTTGATGCGAGTTACTTCGGAAACAAACGGACTTTGAAATTGGACTATCAAATTAAATGCAAATGAAAGAGCTAAGGAAAGAACATTTACTTACTTCAGAAGGTTGAAGGCAGAAGAGAAGGAAACTTCACATAAGTGTTTTGAAGTGGAATTAAGAAATTGAAGAAATTGAGAGGATATTTATATTAAAGTATGATGCACAAGGCTTGGACAAGTGTCCATGGATGCTTAGGAAGCTGATTAGTGTCCTACCATGTGTCAAGACTAGGTTTAAGGTGGCAAATTTGCGAGTTATGTGTCAAAAATACAGCAAAGGAAGCTGCCAGCCAAGAACTTACTGTCCGGGGACCCCTTACGAACCGTAAGAGGTAAGGCCTTACGGTCCGTAAAGTCTTCTGACGGGCAAAATTTTGATTTTTGGTAGTTTTGGCCTCTAGACTTACAACTATGCCCTATTTGATGATTTTAACCCCCAAAGTTAATTTATTTAGGCTATCAGGGAGGTTTTAAGGCACATGATACTTGGGATTATTCGATATGTCACACCCCGATTTCCACGTGTATTCCGGTGGGCCCGGTGGGGAGTATCGTGACGTACAGTTGATATCATCATAACCAATTACAACACAGAGCAACACAGCGGAAGCCTGGAGTAAAATAAACTATTACAAACCATAAAGTGTCCAAGAGTTCGAAACACAAATATACATCAAGGCTTGTAATAAGATCCACAGGCAGATCGGAAATAAACATACACAAAATGATAACAGACTCTATAAGCTCAACTCTTAGGTCGCAACTCCTTAATGTCAACGCCCCGCAGCTTCCGGCCTATTTCGTACTTCTACCTGTATTTTAATCTTTGAAAATACGTTAGTTTACACTAGTAAATACCTTCAACCGACTCATTTTGAAAATCCTTTAGAAAATGGTTTTAGGTGCACTTGGCACATTTTCATAAATAACTTGGGATAATACAAATGACCTTGTATACAGATTTACAAGTCAGGCTTTTACATATGGAGCCCGGTACAGAAATCGAGACCTGATCGACTGACACACCACTCTGAACTTTACATAGAAAGCAGATAGCAATTACCCAGTGTATGCCTACACGCCATGCTATATTGTCATGGCCACTAGCACTTTAGTGAGCCAAGGATATCCCGGACACGGTCAAGTCCACCCCCAATGTTTTAGTTTCAGACTAGACAGATCAAAACGGGTTATGCAAAATTTTAGTTAATTACCACAACTGGATAAAACATGATCCCATACCCGACCAAGCGGTAATAATTTACCGTATCCCAAGCCTGTATAAGGAGAATTAAGTTAAGGGTATTTACCTGAAGTTAAGTCTTTGGAAAGTCAAAACTCAGCCGCAGATCAAAGCAAGTACATGTACAATTTACCGGAAGGCGTTTAGTCTGAAGTGATGGTAATTATTAACCAATATTAGAATGCTAACGGGTCCTTAGTTAAGTCTTAGACTCGAACCGGTTAGTCTTACGCTAAAACAATACAATACGATGCGCTAGATTAAGCGGTGACCGGAATAGGATGTTAGTTGGACCCGACAAGTATATAAACTTGTCTAATATGGGTAAACCTACAACATTCTAGATTTTGATATAGAAATGACAAGGTTAAACCCGTTTCGGTTTAAGTACGTAAATTAGCTACGTAAGCTTAACCGAACGCACATAGGCGAAACCGGGTAACCGAGAGAGTCATATACAAGTTCCATATGAATACATGTTTAAAATATGTTATAAAATCAGTAGCCTTGCAAAAGACAGGCCCGAGGTATATTTAAAACCAAATTATGCCTTACAAGGGCATTTTGGTCATTTAAGGTTTATAAAAGATGTTAAATATGAATATGATGTCAAGACCTTTATAAAATCTGTAAAAATACTTATTTTATAATGTTACAATAGTAGGATTTCAAATATATGTGTGTTTGACGGTTTTGAAATAACTTATGTACCGTAAGGGCATTTTATTAATTTCACACATAGCTTTGAAGCCAAAATTGGGATTCTGAGTTCGGGACTTGTACTTACTGTTAAGATGTTGAAAATAAGTTTATAAATCAGTAGATAACAAGTCTTGGCTCATAGTTATGCTTTTAAACCATACTATGCGCCGAAAAAGGCGTAAAAGTTGCTAAAATGCCGTTTAATCGATGTTTAAGTTAAATAGAAGTTATGACGTGTTTTATATACCAAAAATATGTCATTTAACTTATTACATCAGTAGGTTTAAGTTTTGTTTACAAAAAGATTTATTTAAGTCATTTTTTTCGTAAAAAGGGTAATTTGGTAATTTCTTGGCATTTAACGAATTTTAGATCTTCATTCAGGTCGTAATCTGAATAAAATCCCAATATGTCCTACTTATCATATTATATCAGTAAACATTTTATTTTGAGGGTAAAACCATGTTTATTCTTTCTAAACTGCCGAAAAGGCTATTTAGCCATTTAAATGCCAAAAACGCATCTTTTGTGAAAACTTAGATTATAATAAGATCCTTGACATCAACATAATCAATTAATGCTTACAAATCAGTTTATGTCTTATTATTACATGCATTGGTGTTTAAAATCACAATTTGCACAAAAAGGACCTTTTTGCAAAGTTTATGTTATTTTAGCGGAACTTGTATGTAAACTCATATTTCTAATGAATCGAGTAACAAAACTTTAGGATGTCGTCATATACTTAAATATGGTCTTAAGTGATCAAAAGTCAGTTGCCAAAGTGGCTAAATCGGGTCAGAAGCGAAAGTCAAAGGAAAAGTCAAATATAGTGACTTTCGGTTGCAAACCGACCCTAGACCAAATCTTGACGTGTCAAATCAGTTGGTATATGTTAGAATACTTATTTTTATGTTGTTAGTGAATCAAAAATATTTTATAACATCTGGATCATGAATTATGAATTTTTACAAATCTGGATAGTTTGACTTTTGTTGACTTTTAGTTTGACTCGTCAATTGATCAAGAATTTGTGGTAATCATGAGGTGCCCTCTTAGGGGATTAACACCTACATCATTACAATCACGTAGCCACTTTCGTTACGACCAATGGCTGGACCATCACGGATTTAGATCAAAGTCAAGGCGTATTACGACGAGACTTTGATCTAAGCTCAAAACCGTATAAAATCGACTTAGCACGAATTGAAACACTTACACAATGTTTAAAGGTTGCTAGGAACAGAATGGAATACTTCAGAATGAGCAGGAGCTCCTTTGGACAAACTTGGTGGGTTTAAGTTGCATAAAGGTTGTTGCAACTCACCAAAGATCATCTTAAAAGCAAATGGGGGTTTCCGAGAGGATGGCCAGGTGGTTAAGGGACGTGCATAAGGGCCCTAGGACGTGGCAAACATGCAAGGATGGTGCCAACACTCCAGAAATGTGGCAGAACAGGCTGCGGCCAATTTCCGTTCGCTGGCAGGTCCTTGCGGACCGTATAGGTTAGGCTTTACGGTCCGTAAGGACCTTAGGCGCCCATAGATTCAGATGGCCTTGCGAACCGTATGGCTTGAGTCTTGCGGTCCGCAAGGGGTCTTCAGAACATGAAAAATTTTCATATTTCACATTTGGCCCCTCAACTTTAATTCTTTAACGAGGATATTTAAAGCGATTCAACGACTTTGGTCCCTCCTGTTTTGGCACACGGCACACAAGGATTGCCGGGACACGTGTCGGAAATAAATTGGACGTAAAAACACGTAGTATTACATTCTCACCCCCTTAAAATAAATCTCGACCTCGAGATTTTAATTAAACAAGTAAGGGTATTTCTGTCGCATAACGAACTCAACTTCCCAAGTGTATTCAGGACCTCTACGAGCGTCCCACTTGACTTTCACAATCGGCACATGCTTCTTGCGAAGCTTCTTGACTTGTCGATCTGCAACCGCCATGGGCTTCTCTATGAACCGCAGGTTCTCATCAATCCGCACGTCATCATGTAGCATAGCCAGTGATTCCTCAGCTAAACACTTCTTCAAATTTGAAATGTGAAACACATCGTGAATTCCGCTGAACCTGTCAGGTAGCTTGAGCTTATATGCAACAGATCCAAGACGTTCGACTGATCTCGAACGGTCCAATATATCTTGGGCTCAACTTGCCCTTCTTGCCAAAGCGCATAACGCCTTTCCATGGCGATACTTTCAATAAGACCTTGTCCCCTACCTGGAACTGAAGTGGTTTACGCCTCTTATCTGCGTAGCTTTTCTGCCGATCTCTAGCAGCTTTAAGACGATCACGAATTTTTAGAATTTTATCAGTCGTTCCAGGACAATCTCTGGTCCTGATAGTTGTGCTTCGTCAACTTCGGCCCAACAAACGGGCGTCCTACATTTTCTGCCGTATAATGCTTCAAACGGTGCAGCTTTAATACTCGTATGGTAGTTGTTGTTGTAGGAAAACTAATAAGTGGTAAGTGATTATCCCAGCTACCACCTAGATCAATCACATAAGCGCATAGCATATCTTCTAGTGTTTGTATAGTGTGCTCACTTTGTCCATCCGTTTGCGGGATGATAAGCTGTGCTGAAATTTAATCTGGTGCCCAAGGCTTGTTGGAAACGTTTCAAAAAATGAGAGGTATATCGTGTGTCCTTATCCGACACAATGGATACTGGCACACCATGTAGAGATACAAATACAGCTTAGCTAATTTGTCTGAGCTAATGGCTTCCTTAATCGGTAAAAAGTGGGCTGACTTAGTCAACCTATCTACGATAACCCATATCGTATCATTCCCGCGATTTGTTCTAGGTAACTTGGTGATGAAATCCATAGTTACGCACTCCCACTTCCACGTGGGAATTTCTAGCTGCTGCAGTAATCCTGACGACTTTTGGTTTTCAGCTTTAATCTTTGAACACGTTTCAGACACTTAGCCACATATGCAGCTATATCCTTTTTCAAACCCATTCACAAGTAGTTGGGTTTTAAATCCTTCTACATCTTGTCACCTCCTGGGTGAACAAAGTATTTCGAACTATGAGCTTCCTGGAGGATTAAATCTCTCAATCCTCCAAAGACGGGAATCCAAACTCAACCATTAAGTTTAAGGATTCCGTCATTTCCTGGTGCCAATTGGTCAACAGTTTTGCCCAACTGTTCGTTTGGAAGGTTAGCCTCTATCAAGGCTTGTTACGGCACCTAATTCCAATTTAATGCGTGGTGTAATTTCTTGTCCACCAACCCCGACCGCCAGCGGAATAAGAGTCGGGGCATATGGGTTATCACCAAAGCTCATGATGTTTACGAAAATGTTTCAATTTATTAAATTCAAATTACAACTTAAATATCCAAATCAAAATTCATACAATTACAAGGAAATGAAACTATGTAAATGATCCAAAGCTTAAACTGGTTTATTCTTCTAGGCCTTCCTACGTGTTTCTTGCCTCAGCTGGATCACCTGTATCATGTGTAAAACGGGGGATATTTTGGGTCAACAAAAGTTGGCGAGTGAACCTTGATAAAACATTGTTATTAATTTCTTGTTTTATTTAATATGGAAAATTTGTGCAATAATCACATGTGAGCAAACATATATAAGTAAACAAACACAAACCACTTTGGATGAGCATATGATATGAATGATGATGAATGTGAGATCAAGGCTCAATCAAACGGAGCCGATCTTATGAGGCACCTGATGCTCAACCCGTCTCCCACGGGGAACTGATAGGCCTAATGAAATGCGTGCACTGAAAATGATAAATCCAAACTACATATAATCCACACAACAATTGATACACATTTACACATTTAATCACGGATATGATGTATGCACAAGTGTTTAAATATAATAAAGAATTAAACGACACATGATACACCCCAAAACATGATTAAAACGGGGAATTGATAGAGATTCACTCACAATGGGTGCGTTCTTTGATGATGATGAAGGCGCACGAATTTATGATTCGATTGACGAGGAAGAACTAGCCTAGATAATAACAAAATGTTTTGATAAATAAATAAATTTTGGTTGAGATTAATATTTTTAATTAGTGTTCTTAAATGGGATTTTTAGAATTATTTTTGTGAGTTTAAGGAAGTTTTCTAACCTTAATAATCTTATTTTTAAGTATTTTTAAATATTTTCTAATTAAATAAATAAATAAAAAGAAATAAAAAAATTTGACTTTTTTGACCTTGACCGTTGACGGTCGGACTGTGTTTTTTTATATGCGCTGAGTGAGGTTCGAACTCGGGACCTCTCGTATACGTGCACGCAGCTCTACCAACTGAGCTACGTGTCTAACCCGAAATATTCTCTGTTTTAAATTATATTTATATACTAATTATTTTAAACCTATTTGGTTTTTTATTAAAAATGATTTATATGGCCGAATCGTGCAGGGACCCGGAGTCGAACTCGGTCCTTCGGTTCGAGTGCGCACAGCCAACAGTTGGGCTGTGTGTCTAATCTGTTTAACTTATGGATTATATTACTCTTATAAACATTCTGTGACTTGATCTGGTTAAGTTTTAAAAATGTTGGTTTTATTTCTGAAAGTCGGTAACGTGTGCGATTCGAACCCGGAACGTGTGTATTGTTTGTGCACACAGTCCACCGTGGACTGTGTGTCTAACCCGTTCGAATATCCAGTTTTAATTATATTTATACATATACTCACTTCATCTTCTTCGTTTACAAAAACACAGATCAGTGAAGTCCGACTGTTCTGTTTAAATCGGTCATCAAAACTTATAATTGGTTGGAATGAAATAGATAAAAAGATTACGGAATAAAATGTACCAAAACAGAATGTTTTCTCAGATTTCCGGCAAGAGTCGTCGGCTCTGATTGGTGACTTCCGGCTAAGTGAATTGTTTAACAGTTTTGATTAGTGTGTTGTGCAATTAAGTTACCAAACAAGAGATATCAAGAGGGTTTAGATGATTATACCGATCGATAGTAAGACTTCTGTTTTTCAGTGATATTCCGGTGAGTGTGGGTTTTTCCGGCGGCGTAGTCTGGGACAGATTCTGGTTGAATGATTAAAGTTAATACATGCCGAATAATGGATTACAAACAAAAGAGTCGAGAATTTTACCGATTTGAAGTAAGTCTTGGTTTTCTGGTGAAAGTCCGGCGAATGCAGAATATCTCCGGCGACGTG
Organism: Scalesia atractyloides; assembly: GCA_947069175.1. NCBI lineage: Eukaryota > Viridiplantae > Streptophyta > Magnoliopsida > Asterales > Asteraceae > Scalesia > Scalesia atractyloides. The sequence continues at coordinate 20,057,041 of CAMTDV010000024.1, read as the reverse complement.
TTTTGGAATAATAAAGCTTCGGAAACGATCGTGGTTCTGAGCGAAAAGATTTCCAGAGTGTTCAAGTGGGTATTTATAGTGGAAACAGGCTGAATTGGGTCAAGGTTCGCGATTTGAGATTTTCCGGCGGTTACGACCGAAATTGACTGCCAGCAACGGTTATAACTGGCGTCGAGATTAAATTGTGCGTTTCAGTCAAAGGAAAGGTAGCCAAAATCGCGGAGCGTCGGTTTTTCCGGTGAGTGCGACTTCTAGGCGCGCTGATTGCAGATTTGACTTTTCGGTTTTATTATAAAACCTATCTGTTTCCGTGTTTATTATAAAAACAATGTGTGGCGGAGCGGTGTGTTGTGTGTTTGAGTTTGTGGGTGACCCGGGTTCGAAACCCGGCGTCTCCATTTTATTTTTTATTCACGATTTATTATTAATTATGAATTATGGTTTTTAAATTCTAATATATTTATTAATTATGTATTGTTTAAAATTAATACGAACCATAAATACGCAACGAAACTTATGACTGAGCATTTGATTGATAAACGAAGCGAGTTTGGAAATCCGTTTTTCGACGAATGTTACAGTATCCCCTACTTTTAGAAATTTCGTCCCGAAATTTAAGTAGTAGTGGTAACAGGAAAAAGATGCGGGTATTTTTCGCGCATTGAGTCTTCACGTTCCCAAGTAAACTCGGGTCCTCGTTTTGACTCCCAATGTACCCTGACAATTGGAATACGACTTCGTCTTAAACGCTTCTCTCCGAAGTCCATGATTTCTACTGGTCTTTCAATAAAGTGCATAGATTCATCGATCTGAATGTCTTCTAGAGGAATATGGAGGTTTTCATCGGCGAGGCACTTCTTCAAGTTTGATACGTGGAATGTGGGGTGAATTCTGTTGAGCTATTCTGGTAGGTCAAGCTTGTATGCTAGGACCTACTCTTTCGAGTATCTTGAAAGGTCCTACGTAGCGTGGTGCTAGCTTGCCCTTCTGGCCAAAACGAACCACTCCCTTCCACGGTGATACTTTTAAAAGTACTTGATCCCAATGTCAAACTCCAAGGGCTTTCCTCGTTTGTCTGCATAACTCTTTTGACGACTTTGAGCCGCTAGAAGATTGTTTCGAATTTGAATGACCTTGTCGGTTGTTTCTTGAATTAACTCTTGACCGGTGATTTGTGATTCCCCAATTTCGTGCCAACATACTGGAGATCGGCACTTACGACCATATAAAGCTTCGAAAGGTGCCATGCCGATACTTGAATGATAGCTATTGTTGTACGAAAATTCAACTAATGGTAGATGAGCGTCCCAATTCCCTTTGAAGTCTATGACACATGCTCGAAGCATGTCTTCAAGAGTTTGGATGTTGCGTTCAGATTGTCCATCAGTTTGAGGATGAAAAGCGGTACTGAGGTCTAATCGTGTACCCAAGGCGGTTTGTACGGCTACCATGTTCGTGAAGTGAAACGACCATCACGGTCTGAAATGATGCTTAAAGGTACACCATGATGGCTTACGATCTCGCTGATGTAGATACGAGCTAACTTTTCGTTCTTGAAGTCCTCGCGAATCGGTATGAAGTGAGCTGATTTGGTAAGACGATCGATTATTACCCATATTGTGTCATACCCACTGGAGGTGCGAGGTAACCCGGTAATGAAATCCATGGTTATGTTTTCCCACTTCCATACAGGTATTTCGGGTTGGACTAGAAGTCCTGAAGGTCTTTGATGTTCAGCTTTTACTTTGGAACAGGTAAGGCACTTGGAAACAAAAACAGCGGTATCCTTTTTCATGCCCGGCCACCAGTAGGTGTATCGTAGGTCTTGATACATCTTGTCGGCTCCTGGGTGTACAGAGTATCGTGTTTTGTGCGCCTCATTCATAAGGAAATCACGAAAGTTATCGCGATCGGGAATCCATATGCGATTTAAATAGTATAGAATACCGTCGGATTTGGTTTCGATTTTGAGTTCAGCTCCACATGACAGCTCATCGCGTACGTCATTTTCTATTACAGAAACATGTTGAGCTGCTCAGATTCGATCTTTGATGTCGGTTATGATTTGCGAACAGAGAAGACGAATGGAGTTCGCATAACCTTTTCGACTGAGTGCATCAGCCACCACATTTGCCTTGCCAGGATGATACCGAATTTCACAGTCGTAGTCGTTAAGAAGTTCGACCCATCTTCGTTGCCTCATATTCAACTCCTTTTGGTTGAAGATATGTTGGAGACTTTTGTGGTCAGTGTATATTTCACACTTGGTACCATAGAGGTAATGTCTCCATATCTTGAGAGCGAACACAACGGCTCCAAGTTCCAGGTCGTGGGTGGTGTAATTCTTCTCATGAACTTTGAGTTGCCTAGAAGCATAGGCTATCACTTTTCCTCTTTGCATTAATACACAGCCTAGCCCTTGCCCTGATGCGTCGCAATATACTACAATGTCATCGCAACCTTTAGGGAGTGTGAGGATAGGTGCGTCACAAAGTTTTTGCTTTAGAGTTTGGAAGGCTTCTTCTTGTTTAGGTCCCCATATGAAGGGTTTTCCTTTATGAGTCAAAGCCGTGAGTGGTACAAAAAATTGGCAATGAAGCGGCGATAGTAACCAGCCAAACCAAGAAATGACCTTACTTCGGTAGGGGTACGTGGCGCTTGCCATTCTTGCACTGCCTTGATTTTTGAAGGATCGACATGTATTCCCTTGTCATTGACGACATGTCCAAGGAATTGTACTTCTCCTAACAAGAATTCGCATTTTGAGAACTTAGCGTAGAGTTTTTCAGTCCTTAAGAGTGTAAGGATGAGTCGAAGGTGTCGTTCATGATCGGATTTAGACTTGGAGTAGATAAGGATATCGTCGATGAAGACTGTGACGAAACGGTTGAGGTAGGGTTTGCATACCCTATTCATTAGATCCATGAATACAGCTTGGGCGTTGGTTAAACCGAATGGCATGACCATGAATTCGTAATGACCATAACGAGTCCGGAAGGCGGTCTTTGGGACGTCTTCTTCATGTACTCTGAGCTGATGATAACCAGAACGAAGATCGATTTTGAGAAACAGGTGGCACCTTGAAGTTGGTCTAAGAGGTCATCAATGCGAGGTAGTGGATAGCGATTCTTAACCGTTAACTTGTTGAGTTCTCTATAATCAATGCACATGCAAAACGTTCCATCTTTCTTCTTCACAAATAGAACAGGCGCACCCCAAGGCGAGGAGCTAGGACGTATGAATCCTTTGTCAGTCAGCTCTTGCAGCTGACTGGCCAGCTCTTGCATTTCGGATGGGGCTAACCTATAAGGGGATTTTGCGACTGGTGTAGAGCCAGGTACAAGATCGATGTGGAATTCAACTTCTCTCACAGGAGGAAGTCCTGAAATGTCGTCGGGAAAGACTTGTGGGAATTCTTTCACAACTGGGATATCTTCGAGTTTCTTCTCCTTGTTTCCCTTTTTGACGACGTGAGTTAGGAATGCGACATAGTTCTTGCGGATATATCTTTGGGCTTGAAGGCAGGACATTAATTTGAGTCCTTTTGAAGGGGTTTCTCCAAAAATACGTAGGGTCTGACCGTCTGCCAGAGGAATGCGAATGAACTTTTCGCGGCACACTACTTCAGCGTGATGCTGGCTGAGCCAGTCCATACCGATTATAACATCGAAACTTCCCAACTTCATAGGAATGAGGTCAACTGGAAAATCGTGATCGTTTAGAGTGAGGGTACAATCACGTATAACAGAATTTAATGAAACGGGTTTTCCGCCAGCAACTTCCACCGTTAGAGATTCCATGAGATTAACACGAGTTTGGTTGAGAATAGGTTCGAATTCTAAGGACACAAAACTCTTACCGTATCGAATAACATGGATGCATAACTACCATTGATGAGAAACGTACCGTTAACCACGTTGTTGTCAGCCCTAGCTTGGTTGGCATTGATGTTGAAAGCTCTTCCTCTGGCAGGTGGAGGAGCTTGGTTGGCTTGGTTTACTGGGTTCGCTTGGGCTTGAGCATGGATGATGTTCACCAAGCGTGGACATGTGTTCCTGAAGTGGTTTGGGTCCCCACAGTTGTAACAAGCTCGCATGGGTTGCATCATGGGGTAGTTGGGTTGGTAGTAGGATTGGGCTATGTGTTGTGCAGATGGTAGAAGTAAGGGCTATTGGGCTTGAGCCACTATCTGATGGTGGGTTTGGGTTGGGGGTTGATTGCGGTTCATTCGTTGAAGTGTGCGACAAGTTTGAATGGTGTGACCCGCACGGCCACAGCTGGTGCAATGTTGGCAAAGAGTTTCGGGAGGGTGATGGTACTGACAACGGTTGCATTTTGGGTGTGGGCCGGTGTATGGCTTTTTAAATGGTGCAGCTGAGGGAGCAATTTGGGTGATTGGTGCAGCGGTGATAGGAGGGTTGGTTTGAGTGACAGCAAAATTCTTGCTGTTTCGTTTCCTCTTACCAGCAAACCTTGAGGAGGAGACTGAGTGGTTTGTAGTTGGGGTCTCTGTGGGTGCTTTCTTCTTTTCATCCTTGAATTTGCCGTTTCAGATGCGATTCTCAGTAAGTTCTGTAGCTAACTCCATTGCGGCTTCAAGTGTTGCAGTCGAAGTGCTTAAAACCGAGTCTTGAATTTTCGAGGGAAGACCTCGAATATAATGTTCAACCAAGCGGTACACGGGGGTGAACAAATTTGGGATCATCTGATTTAGCTCGAGAAATCTTTTATTATAGGAAGTGGGATCTCCTTCCTTTTGTTTTAGTGAGTGGAATTCGTCTTCCAGCTTTTTGATTTCGCTTCTTGGACAGAAGCGTCTTGTCATGAGTTCCCTTAACTCTTCCCAGGTTAAGGCCATGGCATCTTCAACTCCTCGTTTACCCTTTTCCGTGTTCCACCAGGTAAGGGCTACCCCAAACAGTCTTCCTGTTGCATAACGTACCTTGCGATCCTTGGGACAATCGCAATTGAGGAAAGTGTTCTCCATTTCTTCAAACCAGTGAAGGAGAGCAGTAACACCTTCGGTCCCTTCATACTTTCGGGGATCGCAAGATATGAAGTGTTTGTAGGAGCACTTTTTGGAGGGAGGGTTGGCGACGCTCTGGTCTTCTTGATTGGGAGGGTTGATGGGATTTGCGGTGAGAGCTTGTTGAACTTGAATCACGATGTCAGGAAGCACCGCGGCCATTTGTTTAGCAATTTGTGTGGCCAAGCGTTCATTGGATCTTCCTAACTTTCTACCTCCACGTAGTTGCCTAACCGACATCTACAGGAACATACATAGGAAGATTGTGAGTTTAAGAATTTTTCTAGGTGTCATGTGTCGTAAAAAGAATGAAAAATAACATAACTAACAATAATGCAACTACATCCAAAGGATGTCTTGGGTTTGCTCATGTTTGGGCCTCCAATGTCCCCCATACCATCGCCTGTGTAGTCATGTGGGCCCCCATGACTATTGGGCTTGGTAGGATTCACATTGGTGTTGGCGGATTAACACTCGCATCACCCGAATGAAAACCGTACAATATGATTGCGAGATGTATGGTAGGAGGGTGTCCAGGTGTAGACACAATGACAACTCAAAGTGGGGTTAGTTCACACGACGTTTGGTATAGCATGCTTTGGCCTAATAGGTCCTTCGTACTCTCATCGTTAGTCCCCAGGTAGGCAAACTGGTCCTTTATTTTGGATTTATACGAATTCCAAGCCTAGACAGGACGTTCCGACTACCGGTACTCGTACCCTTCCAGTTACTACATGCCCGTCATGAGAACTCACTTTGATGTGATTTGAAAATACAAAAATCATTGCAAAAATCATGGGAATTGTGAGGTGTGTGCTCTCATGGATATGATATGTTATGAGGATATGATTTATGATGAGCATTGTATAATAACATGTATTTGTGAGCATGCTTGCATAACATTGAGTGTAAAAATAAACATAAAGCATATAAACATCATGAATTTTGTATGTAATGCATAAACAATTTAAAATTTTAATCAACTATAGTATAGGCTCTAAGGGTCTAATAACCTATCCTATATCCCTATAGTCATGGCTCTGATACCAATCTGTCACACCCCGACCCGCAGCGGAATAAGAGGCGGGGCATAATTGGGTTATCACCAAAGCTCATGATGTTTACTAAAATGTTTCATATTTATTAAATTCAAATTACAACTTAAATATCCAAATCAAAATTCATACAATTACAAGGAAATGAAACTATGTAAATAATCCAAAGCTTAAACTGGTTTATTCTTCTAGGCATTCCTATATGTTTCTTGCCTCAGCTGGATCACCTGTATTATGTGTAAAATGGGGGATATTTTGGGTCAACAAAAGTTGGCGAGTGAACCTTGATAAAACATTGTTATTAATTTCTTGTTTTATTTAATATGGAAAATTTGTGCAATAATCACATGTGAGCAAACATATATAAGTAAACAAACACAAACCACTTTGGATGAGTATATGATATGAATGATGATGAATGTGAAATCAAGGCTCAATTAAACGGAGCCGATCTTATGAGGCACCTGATGCTCAATCCGTCTCCCACGGGGAACTGATAGGCCTAATGAAATGCATGCACTAAAAATGATAAATCCAAACTACATATAATCCACACAACAATTGATACACATTTGATACACATTTGATCACGGATATGATGTATGCACAAGTGTTTAAATATAATAAAGAATTAAACGACACATGATACATCCCAAAACATGATTAAAACGGGGAATTGATAGAGATTCACTCACAATGGGTGCGTTCTTTGATGATGATGAAGGCGCACGAATTTACGATTCAATTGACGAGGAAGAACTAGCCTAGATAATAACAAAATGTTTTGATAAATAAATAAATTTTGGTTGAGATTAATATTTTTAATTAGTGTTCTTAAATGTGATTTTTAGAATTATTTTTGTGAGTTTAAGGAAGTTTTCTAACCTTAATAATCTTATTTTTAAGTATTTTTAAATATTTTTCTAATTAAATAAATAAATAAAAAGAAATAAAAAAAATTGACTTTTTTGACCGTTGATCGTTGACCGGTTGGACTGTGTTTTTTTTATATGCGCTGAGTGAGGTTCGAACTCGGGACCTCTCGTATACGTGCACGCAGCTCTACCAACTGAGCTACGTGTCTAACCCGAAATATTCTCTGTTTTAATTATATTTATATACTAATTAATTTTAAACTTATTTGGTTTTTTATTAAAAATGATTTATATGGCCGAACCGGTTGCAGGGACCCGGAGTCGAACTCGGGTCCTTCGGTTCGAGTGCGCACAGCCCAACCAGTTGGGCTGTGTGTCTAATCTGTTTAACTTATGGATTATATTACTCTTATAAACATTCTGTGACTTGATCTGGTTAAGTTTTAAAAATGTTGGTTTTATTTCTGAAAGTCGGTAACGTGTGCGATTCGAACCCGGGACTGTGTATTGTTTGTGCACACAGTCCACCGCTGGACTGTGTGTCTAACCCGTTCGAATATCCAGTTTTAATTATATTTATACATATACTCGACTTCATCTTCTTCGTTTACAAAAACACAGATCAGTGAAGTCCGACTGTTCTGTTTAAATCGGTCATCAAAACTTATAATTGGTTGGAATGAAATAGATAAAGAAGATCACGGAATAAAATGTACCAAAACAGAATGTTTTCTCAGATTTCCGGCAAGAGTCGTCGGCTCTGATTGGTGTCTTCCGGCTGAGTGAATTGTTTAACAGTTTTGATTAGTGTGTTGTGCAATTAAGTTACTAAACAAGAGATATCAAGAGGGTTTAGATGATTATACCGATCGACAGTGAGACTTCTGTTTTTCAGTAATATTCCGGTGAGTGTGGGGTTTTCCGGCGGCGTAGTCTGGGACGATTCTGGTTGAATGATTAAAGTTAATACATGCCGAATAATGGATTACAAACAAAAGAGTCGAGAATTTTACCGATTTGAAGTAAGTCTCGGTTTTCCGGTGAAAGTCCGGCGAATGCAGAATATCTCCAGCGACGTGTTTTGGGATGAATAAAGCTTCGGAAACGATCGTAGTTCTGAGCGAAAGGATTTCCAGAGTGTTCAAGTGGGTATTTATAGTGGAAACAGGCTGAATTGGGTCAAGGTTCGCGATTTGAGATTTTCCGGCGGTTACGACCGAAATTACTGCCAGCAACGGTTATAACTGGCGTCGAGATTAAATTGTGCGTTTCAGTCAAAGGAAAGGTAGCCAAAATCCGGAATGTCGGTTTTTCCGGTGAGTGCGAGTTCTGGGCGCGCTGATTGCAGATTTGACTTTTCGGTTTTATTATAAAACCTATCTGTTTCCGTGTTTATTACAAAAACAATGTGTGGCGGAGCGGTGTGTTGTGTGTTTGAGTTTGTGGGTGACCCGGGTTCAAAACCCGGCGTCCCATTTTATTTTTTATTCACGATTTATTATTAATTATGAATTATGGTTTTTTAAATTTATTATATATTATTTATTAATTATGTTATTGTTTTAAAATTAATACGAACCATAAATACGCAACGAAACTTATAACTGAGCATTTGATTGATAAACGAAGCGGGTTTGGAAATCCGTTTTTCGACGAATGTTATCAGTTTCTCTCATGTACTTTCAGTTGTCGCGAGGCATAAGCAATTACCTTTCCTCTTTGCATGCGCACACATCCCATGCCGGTGTGCGATACATCACAATAAACCACAAAATCTTCTGTTCCTTCAGGCAAGGTTAATACAGGTGCATTACTTAGCTTTTGTTTCAAAACTTCAAAAGCTTCCCGCTGTTTTAGACCCCAATTGAACTTAACATCCTTGCGGGTCAAAGTAGTCAGGGGCAGCAATTCTTGAGAAATTTTCAGTAAATCTTCGATAGTAACCAGCTAATCCCAAAAAGCTACATATCTCTGACGGGGTTTTAGGGGCTTGCCAATTCATTACGGCCTCGACCTTAGCTGGGTCTGCTTGAATTCCACGTTCACTGACAATGTGCCCTAAGAATTGAACTTCATGCAACCAAAACTCACACTTTGAAAACTTTGCGTAGAGCTTTTCTTGCCTTAACAATTCTAGTATGCACCTCAAATGTTTCTCGTGATCGACCTGATTACGAGAATAGATAAGTATGTCGTCAATAAAGACGATGACAAACTTATCAAGATACGACTTGCAGAACCTGTTCATTAGATCCATGAATGCTGCAGGTGCATTAGTGAGCCCAAATGGCATCACTAAGAACTCGTAGTGTCCGTACCTCATTCTAAATGCTGTCTTCGGAACATCTTCTATACGAACTTGAGTTGGTTTTATCCAGACCTTAGATCAATCTTTGAAAAGTAGCTTGCTCCTTGAAGTTGATCAAATAAGTCATCGATCCTGTGTAATGGGTAGCGGTTCTTAACAGTTAACTTATTCAGTTCACGGTAGTCAATGCACATCCGCATTGAACCGTCTTTCTTTTTCACGAACAAAATCGGAGCTCCCCAAAGTGAGGAACTAGGTTGAATAAAACCCTTTTCTAGTAATTCATCCAGCTGGGTCCGTAATTCCTTTATTTCTGTAGGTGCCAATCGGTATGGAGTTTTTGCAACAGGAGCGGCTCCTAGTATGATATCAATTCTAAACTCCACTTGTCTGTATGGAGGCAGACCAGGCAAGTCTTTGGGGAAAACATTTGTAAATTCAGAGATGACAGGCAGGTCTTCAATCTTTGGCTTTGGCTCATCAATGGTCACTTGTGCCATATAAATGACACAACCTTTCTTCAAACACTTCGATGCTTAAGTAGCGATCCCTTTTCTGATATCCATAATAAAGATCTCCTTGTATGACGAGTGCATCTCCAGTTGGGGTTTTGATCTCGATGAGTTTCTTGTTACAGGCTATATGGGCTTGGTTACTAGACAACCAATCCATACTAAGAACTACATTGAATCCTGCAATTTCATGGGCAGAAGTGAAAAAGGAATGGAATGGTCCTTGATGGATATGGAACATCCATCTAGAATCGTAGAAGCGGTCTCAATCGTTCCATCAGCGAGTTCAACGTCATAGATTATGTCTAGAGTTCTTATAGGCAAGTTTAATAAGGCACTAAACTTATGATCTACAAAAGATTTATCGGCTCCGGAATTAAAGAGAACTCTAGCATAAACATCATTTATAAGGAACGTACCTATTATCACATTGTCGTTGTTCACAGCCTCCTTAGCTTTCATCTAGAAGGCACGAGCCTTTCCTTTCTTGCCTCCATCGTCCTTAGCAGTGTCATCTTTCTTGTAGTTGGGGCAGTTGGGTTTGATGTGCCCCTTCTCACCACAATTGTAACAAGTGGCTTCCTTCAAATCTTTACAATTTAGGGCCTTGTGCCCCATTCTCTTACAATACCACAGGGTTTGGACTGAGAGTTATCTTGACATAATCCAAATTGTCGTCGGTTGCACTTTTTGCACTTTGGCATATCCTCCGACCTTTGCTGAAACCTATTTGACCCAAACCTTCGGTTCTTGTTTGACCACTGATTCCGATCATCCTCTCTCTTTCTCTTTCCTTCTGTTTCAGATTTGATGGATCGTTGCCTCTTCAAATCTTGAGTGAGTGTCAAGGCTAATTCTGCTGCAGATCTGAAAGTTTGGGTGTGGAAGCTCTGACATTCCCCTTGATCTCTGGTTCCAATCCACCAATAAAACGCGCGATGCGTTTGGGTTCAGGGGTAATCAGGTAGGGTACCAATCCTGACAAGGAGTTGTAATCGGACAAATACTTCCTGCAGTCCAAGTTCTTCATCTGCAAACCCAGAAAATCTGTTTCAATCTTTTCCACCTCGTGAGGTGGGCAATAAGTTTCCTTAATCAGTTCAACAAATTTCTCCCAGCTTAAATTATACAAATGAACCTTCCCGGACGATTGGATCATTTACTTCCACCATATCCAGGCATCACCTTTGAATGATTGAGCAACATACTTCACGACATCCTTTTCAGCGCACCCGCTGATCTCTACAACCGTCTCAATCTCGTCTAACCATCTCAACGTTTCTACCGCTCCTTTTTCTCTTGTAAAGTCTCACGGTTTGCAGGACACAAAGTACTTGTATGAGCAACCGTCCTTTGAAAACTTAGCCTTTCTCTGATATTCATCTCTTTCTCTCCTCACATTCGAGGAGTGTTATGATTGTTCCTTCTTTTCCGAAGAAGGTTTTGAGTGCTGCTTGGTGGTATGCTTGGAGGAGTGCTTGGACGAGTGTTTAGAATGTGAAGCACTTGATTCTATTGGCTTATCTACACGATCCTTTATTGCCTTTTCAACTTCTGTGTCAATGAGTGCTTGGAGATCTCCTTTTGTTATAACAATGTTTTCGTTCACGTCATCATCTTTCCTTCGGTTGTTCACTTCGTTAGAATCCGCCATCTTGCTTGAAGAATCTATATATTAATAATAATTTAAATTAGTCGTACATGCTTGATGACTTGCAATGTATGGTATGGCATAATAGAGCCATACTAACTTGTCAATTTTATGGGGGTGTTTAAGCGTGGCACGAAGGCCTGTTACCAAGGACATAAAGAATAGCGCCAAAGGCTTAGTCGAAAAAAGACTTAAATTACAAAATGCTAAGATCACTAAAGGATCACGAAGTTTCGAGGTTCGAACGTAGTTTTACTACCTCGAGACAGAGAGTCGTAGACTACAGCTGTCGGTCGTCACTAATGGACATAAATATAGCTTGAAAGCATCACAAAACTAATAGGTTTTAAGTAAAATAATTGTCGCACTGATGGTTGATCATAATCGAAATAGATCATATAGGTTTGGGCGTAGTCCATTACCTAGACGGTTCGTGTGATTCCTCAAGTCACACTTACCAGGAGGTTAATATTTCGAATATATTAACTTTTTAGAATAAGCTCTTAAAATGATTTAAATAACTAGTCCAGATCAGGCAGACTAGGGAGGTTTAGAACATAGTTCACCACCTCTGGATAGAAGGGAAAATCTCAACCTTAACTATCATGGTAGAAAACCATATAACTACGTTTTACCAATTCATGTGACCTGATCACTTGGCGGGCGTAAATCATTAAGAGGATCTTTTGGAAATATTACGCAGATCATAAATTTCGAATTAAAATCAAGACGATCGCTTGAACAACTTGATGAAAGGAACACATAATTAAAATTCCAAAATTTCATTAATAATGGCCATATGATACAATAGAGTCCATGAATAGGACTTAAGTAAAGGAAAACTGTCCTCGCAGGGACTATACTTGAAATAATTAAAATGTCCACGCAGAGACTAAATAAGACTTGTCGAAGCAAGGACTTAATTTAAAATAACAAATACAAAGATAGTTATGAATTTAATCTTTTCTTCCCTCCTAGCTTCTTTACTAGCCTTTTCAACAGCTTGTTATTTTCCTTGTTGTCTTTAGCTGTTTGTTCTTAAAGTTCCTTGACCTTTTCTATTGCTTCAGTAAGAACTTCCATTGTTGGCGGCGGCTATTGTGGTTGCGTTTGAGGTTGAGATGGTGCAACCGGATGTTGGTAATTATAATAAGGTTATCCACTTGGTTGGTAGGGATAGGGGTTAGGATAGTGAGCATTCATGGCCATTTCTAGATATGGGTCTGAAGAGGTACATTATGACTGTGGCTATGCTCCGGCCAGGTAGAAGGTTCAAATGGGTTGTATCCAGATGGGTTTGAATAAGAAGGGATGGGTTATCAAAACCTGATGGTGGTAGTGGTAGGGTTATCAAAACCTGATTGGTGGTAGTGGTGGCGGCTCACTTATAGGAAATGGTGGTTGAGGCTCAGGCTCAATAGTTAGTTGTGGTTGGTTCTCCATAAATGGTGAAGTATGCGAGGGTCCACCCATTTGTGGGTCCTCGGGGATAATAGGGTAAGGGTTAGGTGAGAGTGACCCTACTCTCGGTCCTAGGCGCACCGACATGCGCGCCCCACTTCTTCTTGGAGGTGGTGGTGGTAGTGGCTGCTCCACTGGTGGTTCTTGTGGTGGAGTGTGGTATGAAGGTGTGTTGTGGTGGGATGGGGTACCATGAACTGAGGGAGTATTGTAGAAAACGTATTGTCCCCACCTCACCTCGAAGTGTCAGTGTAATGATGAGGGGTTCCATTGTATGAGTTCGAACCGCTGGATATGTCGATGGGGTGACCCATCGATCCTGTTGCTGGCATTTCGGGTTTTGAATCTTCTTCCATAGGTTCAGGAGAATCTTCGGGTGGAGTTTCTGAAAGTGAATGAAGGCGTATGTCAGTATTATAGTATTCTTGGGATGAATAGAGTGTTGGGGTTGTTGGGTATAGTGTGAATGATGGGAGTTTGACGGTGGTGAGTATTCATAGAGTAAGTTAGGGTATGGTTCCCATGGTGACGAGGAATCGTCCGATCCTTCGTACGGGTTGTATACGGGGGCATTAGAAGGCCCTTGCTTCGAGGATCCACTCCTCATTAACCCCTTTCCTTTTGCTCCTCTAGAAAATTTAGGCGGCATGATTCCTGCTTCAAAAATAAGTCAAAACACAAAACAAGGCATAATAATATCAATAAGGTAATGAGTAATCCTAGGTCATAGCCTAGACTTGAGAGTCTAAGGAATGTGTTACTGTGTCGTTGAGATCAAACACTAAAGACTAGTGTTGAATTCCCTCAAACGTTGGCTCTGATACCAACCTGTCATACCCCGATTTCCACGTGTATTCCGGTGGGCCCGGTGGGGAGTATCGTGACGTACAATTGATATCATCATAACCAATTACAACACAGGACGGAAGGCTTGGAGTAAAATATAAACTATTACAAACCATAAAGTGTCCAAGAGTTCGAAACACAAATATACATCAAGGCTTGTAATAAGATCCACAGGCGGATCGGAAATAAACATACACAAAATGATAACAGACTCTACAGGCTCAACTCTAAGGTCGCACTCCTTAACGTCAACGCCCCGCAGCTTCCGCCCAATTTCGTACTTGTACCTGCATTTTAATTCTTTGAAAATACGTCGTTTACACTGGTATATACATTCAACCGACTCATTTTGAAAATTCTTTAGAAATTGGTTTTAGGTGCACTTGGCACATTTTCATAAATAACTTGGGATAATACAAATACCTTGTATACAGATTTACATGTCAGGCTTTTACATATGGAGCCCGGTACAGAAACCGAGACCTGATCGACTGACACACCACTCTGAACTTTCACATAGAAAGCAGATAGCAATTACCCAGTGTATGCCTACACGCCATGCTATATTTCGTGGCCACTAGCACTTAGTGAGCCAAGGATATCCCGGACACGGTCAAGTCCACCCCCAACGTTTTAGTTTTAGACAAGATAGATCAAACGGGTTATGCAAGATTTTAGTTACTTACCACAACTGGATAAAACATGATCCCATACCCGACCAAGTGGTAAAATTTACCGTATCCCAAGCCTGTATAAGGAGAATAAGTTAAGGGTATTTACCTGAAGTTAAGTCTTTGGAAAGTCAAAACTCAGCCGCAGATCAAAGCAAGTACATGTACAATTTACCGGAAGGCGTTTAGTCTGAAGTGATGGTAATTATTAACCAATATTAGAATGCTAACGGGTCCTTAGTTAAGTCTTAGACTCGAACCGGTTAGTTTACGCTAAAAAACAATCGATGCGCTAGATTAAGCGGTGACCGGAATAGGATGTTAGTTGGACCCGACAAGTATATAAACTTGTCTAATATGGGTAAACCTACAACATTCTAGATTTTGATATAGAAATGACAAGGTTAAACCCGTTTCGGTTTAAGTACGTAAATTAGCTACGTAAGCTTAACCGAACGCACATAGGCGAAACCGGGTAAACGAGAGAGTCATATACAAGTTCCATATGAATACATGTTTAAAATATGCTTATAAAATCAGTAGCCTTGCAAAAGACAGGCCCGAGGTATATTTAAAACCGAATCATGCCTTACAAGGGCATTTTGGTCATTTAAGGTTTAAATGTTAAATATGAATCTGATGTCAAGACCTTTATAAAATCTGTAAAAATACTTATTTTATAATGTTACAATAGTAGGATTTCAAATATATGTGTGTTTGACGGTTTTGAAATAACTTATGTCCGTAAGGGCATTTTATTAATTTCACACATAGCTTTGAAGCCAAAATTGGGATTCTGAGTTCGGGACTTGTACTTACTGTTAAGATGTTGAAAATAAGTTTATAAATCAGTAGATAACAAGTCTTGGCTCATAGTTATGCTTTTAAACCATACTATGCGCTGAAAAAGGCGTAAAAGTTGCTAAAATGCCGTTTAATCGATGTTTAAGTTAAATAGAAGTTATGACGTGTTTTATATACAAAAATATGTCATTTAACTTATTACATTAGTAGGTTTAAGTTTTGTTTACAAAAAGATTGATTTAAGTCATTTTTTCGTAAAAAGGGTAATTTGGTAATTTCTTGGCATTTAATGAATTTTAGATCTCATTCAGGTCGTAATCTGAATAAACATCCCAATATGTCCTACTTATCACATTATATCAGTGAACATTTTATTTTGAGGGTAAAACCATGTTTATTCTTTCTAAAATGCCAAAAAGGCTATTTAGCCCTTTAAATGCCATAAACGCATCTTTTGTGAAAACTCAGATTATAATAAGATCCTTGACATCAACATAATCAAATCATGTTTACAAATCAGTTTATGTCTTATTATTACATGCATGGGTGTTAAAATCACAATTTGCACAAAAAGGACCTTTTTGCAAAGTTTATGTTATTTTGGCGGAACTTGTATGTAAACTCATATTTCTAATGAATCGAGTGACAAAACTTTAGGAAGTCATCCTATACTTAAATATGGTCTTAAGGTGACCAAAAGTCAGTAGCCAAAGTGGCTAAATCGGGTCAGAAGCGAAAGTCAAAGAAAAAGTCAAATATAGTGACTTTCGGTTGCAAACCAACCCTAGACCAAATCTTGACGAGTCAAATCAATTGGTATATGTTCTAATACTTATTTTTATGTTTTTAGTGCATTAAAACATATTTTATAACATCTGGATCATTAATTATGAATTTCTATAAATCTGGATAGTTTGACTTTTGTTGACTTTTAGTTTGACTCGTCATTGATCAAGAATTCGTGGTAATCAGGAGGTGCCCTCTTAGGGGATTAACACCTACATCATTACAATCACGTAGCCACTTTCGTTACGACCAATGGCTGGACCATCACGGATTTAGATCAAAGTCAAGGCGTATTTACGACAAGACTTTGATCTAAGCTCAAAACCATATAAAATCGACTTAGCACGAATTGAAACACTTACACAATGTTTAAAGGTTGCTAGGAACAGAATGAAATACTTCAGAATGAGCAGGAGCTCCTTTGGACGAACTTGGTGGGTTTAAGTTGCATGAAGGTTGTTGCAACTCACCAAAGATCATCTTAAAAGCAAATGGAGGTTTCCAGGAGGATGGCCAGGTGGTTAAGGGACGTGCATAAGGGCCCTAGGACGTGGCAAACATGCAAGGATGGTGCCAACACTCCAGAAATGTGGCAAGAACAGGCTGCGGCCACATTTCCGTTCGCTGGCAGGTCCTTGCGGACCGTATGGGTTAGGCTTTACGGTCCGTAAGGACCTTAGGCGCCCATAGATTCAGATGGCCTTGCGGACCGTATGATTGAGTCTTGCGGTCCGCAAGGGGTCTTCAGAACATGAAAATTTTTGTGTTTCACATTTGGCCCCTCAACTTTAATTCTTGGCTTAACGAGGATATTTAAAGCGATTCAACGACTTTGGTCCCTCCTGTTTTGGCACACGGCACACAAGGATTGCTGGGACACGTGTTGGAAATAAATTGGACGTAAAAACACGTAGTGTTACACGATAATATGTTAAAACCGATTTTCTTGTATGAGGATACCGAAATGCATATGAAACAAGAAATAGAATTTTTAAATTACGAATAAATGATCAAAGGTTACAAGCTTGAAAATTTTTGCTAGGTCAAATAGCATGTACGTGGCATCCACTTCATTCATTGGTTTTTTTTTTATTTTTATATTATCTGATGTCTTTTTTTACTTTTACATTTACCCTTCTACTTTCAGGATTGACACCTACAACACCTCAACTTTCCAAAGTCTTTGTAATCGACTTTTACGTGCTTATTTTTATGTAAGTGTCAGTATAAATTCAAGTTAATTTACATTTCTTCGTATTTTTTTTAGAAATGAGTAGGCTAAGATATTATACGTTTTACTTTTATGTCCATGTTTAATTGGTATTTTTATTAGACGGTATAAATTCGAGTCACTTTACGTTTCTCCGTTGCCGCAACGCGCTTATTTTGAAGTTGGTTAACATTTCGATCTAAAATGATTTCGCAAATAAGTTGGGTCAAATATAATACGTTCTCGTACTTATTATTACGTATGTTTTCTGTTGGTCTACGTTTTGACATAAATTTCAGTCTGGTCAAATATATAACTTCTTGAGGATATAAATTCGAGTTACTTTACGTTTCGACGCCGCACAACGTGCGGGAAATTTACTAGTTGAACACAACACATATATAACTTTAGTGTTTGACCCATAAGAAACTAGACATTTGGGCCTGGATGGTATACATCTGAACATCTTACGTTTATGCTGTTCTGCTACTTTCGCCTAGAGTGTGAAAATGCGGTACTATTGCGAGAAATTGACCTTAAAAAAGACATTTGGGCCTGAGTCCACATCAGACTTCTAAACCAACTATTTTTGGGCACTAAGTTTGACCTTAAGTTATGATCTGGGTTTACCAGAGTCGGGTATGGGCCTGATAGAGAACGGATCATTCAAATCTAAAATGTTATTTATTTATTTTTCTATTATTATTTATTTATTTTTTTGTAATTAGGCTTTTACATAATTGTTTTCTCGATAATACATGAAACCATCTTTAACACAAACACCCTTAGGTGTTGTAAACTGATATGAAAGACGGAGAGACGTGAGGAAGACATGGCAAGCAGTGGCAAAGCTTGAATTTTTGACGGGGGGTCGAAAACATATATATCAAAAATTTCTATAGAATCAATGGGTCGAAAACATATATACCCAAAATTTATACAAACTAAACTAACATATATAACACTATACAAGCGAAAAATTCGAAGGTCGGGGCTCCCCTCCCGGGGCCCCTTAAATGCTACGCCCCTGATGGCAAGAGAGAGGGAGGATGAAAAGTGTCTCCACAAATGCCAATGAGCTTCATCTCTAACAAGGGCCTCGGGCACCCAATAGATTTTTTTAACGGCCAACTAAATCACCAGATAAGCATTGCCCTCAATCGAGCAAATGCATCCTTCTCCATGATGGTCAGAGTTGAATGCATACCCGAGCCACCAAGCCACCGGTTCTAGGGAAAACTCGCCCGCCCGAAGGCCCTACTGCGGTAAAACCTGGTTCGGATCGGTTTCTAACCAGGAAAACCCTAGTTCTAAACTTCATTGCCAATACCAATGTCTTTTAAAATAATGCTTAAATGAATATTGTATCGCACCTGCGAAAACCTCAAGCGACAGTCTAGCACCCATTTTTGCTTAAACGTAAGGGGCAGTTTTCGATATGTGTAGTCCAACTTAGTAGTTTAGATTAAAAAAAATGACTAAATGATGTTATATAATTGTGTTTTATATTTAAATGAAATATGATTTTGGTCATGCAAAATTGTTTTATCATGATTTCTAACGATTATAAATATAGGAAAGTAAATTAAATATATTTTTCTAAGCTATATTAAATTAAAGAGTTAATTGTTGTTTTCGTCCTCTGTGGTTTGTCAAAAATCACTATTCCAGTCATTAGTTTAAAAATTGCGATTTCAGTCCATGTGGTTTCACTTTTATAACAATTTCAGTCCCTGTGGTTTCACTTTCATAACCACTTCAATCCATTTATTATGTAAGTACATGGACTGAAATGGTTGGCGAGGTGAACTTAAATGGTTACGAAAGTGAAACCACAGACTGAAATCGCAATTTTTAAACTAATGGACTGAAATAGTGATTTTTGACAAACCACAGGGACGAAAACAATAATTAACTCTAAATTAAATATCTTTATAAACATACGCAATGTCATAGTCGCACGTTATAACTCCAGAAGTGAAATCTCGCATGTTGCAAAAAACAAAGATCGCATGTTTAGAAAAAAAAACAAAAAACGCATGCGTTAAAAATATTGCATGTTGTAGTGAATCTCGTACGCATCATACTAAATTTGTATAATAACCGGCCTTCTATATACATATATATATATATATATATCTAAATCATTATATAAACAAATAAGGTTTGTCCTCACATGATGCAACAATTTTAGGTTTTTTACGGGTAAATGTGGGAAAAAGTGCTATTTTTTATATGGATCCGTGACATTTACCAAACCGGATTTTTATATAAGCAAAATAATTACCCTAATTACCAAACCCCTCATTCAAACACGTTACTTTTCTAAACCCTAGCCTCTCCTTCATCCATCTTCTCCTCTAGATCAATCATCGCTTCCATCACAACGGAAGAGAACAAACATCGATCAACAACCCCAGAATTAAATACACATTATTGTTTTGTTATTGCGTCGATTTCGATTTGTTAAATCCATCTTTTATTTCATTCAGCACTATCACAATAAAACCCTAAATCGCATCTAGCATGGTTTTACTCGATCTTCGTATTATCGAAAGAAAACCTTAAATCGCTCATTCTTGTCCGCCGAATCTCTAATCCACGTTAATGCTTCTTTCTCGTGATTCTTATGATGTTTGACACTGATGTTTTTCATGTTTTTTTATTCAGATTCATGTTAAGCAATTCCAGACCCGTTCGTAGAGAAACAATATATCTTTGTTAAAAAGTATGATCTTCAATGAATTCTTCAATATTTCTGTAATTGATTTACTGTTTCCTGTTTTGTTTTTGTGATTTTAGGGGTTTTGTTAGTTATTATAAGTTCTTGACTTAATCGAATGGTTTGACAAGTTTTTATGTGATTCCATTCAACATTTGTTATGGAGTAGATTTGACTAAATTGAATGGTTTGACAAGTTTTCTTCTTGCTATTTGTTTGCAGAATTGGCGTTTAATCGAGGTTATCTGATTAAAAGATTCGAGGTGAAACATAAGAACTCATAGAGGAAGCGCCAGATAGACGGAGGTGTTATGGGTTTGTTCAGTGTAAGATCTGATTAATCAGCATTCTTAGTGAAATCAGTTTGTTCAATGTAAAATTAAGTTTTTTTGTAGGTATTATGGATTTGATTGTTGTATTGTGTCAGTACATGTGGTGCGAATTGGTTGTCTTAGTACAATTGGGTTGGTTCAATCAAGATCGACAAGTTATCTTGGACGGGGATAATCTTTTTGAGAAGTTGAGGTCAATCATATTAAAATCTTTAGAAATCAAACCCAAATCTAAAAGCCAATTACAAATAAGAGGGGTTTGTAAGTGTAAATCATAATGAGCTACAAACTTTAAAGCATTTGATGTCTAATTGGGTGAATGTGTAGCAGATCGAGTTCATGATACTTTGGGTGCAGACCCTAATAACATTCTCACCGGTGAAAATTTAAATTATTTCCTTGGTGTTAATGTACTTGCTTTCGTTGTCAATTAGCCAGTTATGCAATAACTATCTCTTCATCTTTTTCTTAATAAGAAAAATAGAAAAAAAGAATGTGCCAAGTTTATTCATGTTTTATTTTTTTGGATGGCATTATTAACTTTTGCTTCTGTATGAATTCTAGTGGAAATATATGTTGATGTCGTTATACATTTTGTGTAAAGGGAGTTGGCGAAAGTGTGCGGAAGCCCTTGATATATTACAATAACAATATTATTGGTACTATCACTATCTTCGAAGGTAAGGCATCCTATGGCTTCAAGAAGGATCCCATTTATTCCTATTTGCTCATTGAACTTGCATTAGTGAAAGTTACTTCCATTTTGCGGGTCCTATCCATATTAGGCTTACAATCACAACTTCCATTTCCAGGATATTTTGTTGACATTAAATTGGTTAAATGGATAATTTAACATAGAATATGCTTAAAATGTTCATATATCTATTAATTGAAAGCAACATGTTAATGAGACGTGGTTATATGCTTCAGGACGTTCGTTCTTGCTGAAGACACTATAATTCATTTGTTCACTAAAGGAACCAACCCAATAGGAAGGTATGTGGTCTTGATAGTTTAAACTCGATTGTAAGAAAAATCGTAGTAGTGAAGAATAAAAAAAGAATATAAAGACCTGAATACATATCTATGTTTTTAACTGATCAGGCAAAGCTTTGTGAAGGCACTGGAGTCATTTGTGAAGTTGCTGGAACATGAGGAAATTGACGGTACAAAACAAGTTCACAAGAGTCATGCTGCAGGAAAAACTATACAAAGCAAGTTCGATATAGTCGAAAATCGGGTAGCCATTTAAAGATATCATGAAGAAGATTAACTAGGTGGTATCTGGATATGAATGCTACTAAATAATATAACTATATATAGTTTAACTGAATAATAGCGCTCATCTCATGATTTTGTTGTGGCAGGAGGTGAGGAAGAGCCAACAAAGCTTTTGCCTAATGAAGATGTTTTCTCAACTTGCTTCAATGGGATTTAATCATCTTCATAGTAAAAAAATTGCAATCAACACTTCAAATTCGAGGTGGAAGAAGCGATGAACTGGTTGCTTTTCCTATGGATGATCCAGGTTTTTCTCTTTGATTTATCACAAACTTCATTTGTTTTACTTTTTAAGAGTAAACTATATTTTAATAGGTTCAAGATAAATGAAAATATTTATATTATATGTTAATTGAATAATGTTGATGCTAAATACAATCAGTTATTAGGTTGGTGGTGTTGTGGTGGTTCTTGAACATTGCAGAATCATACATTAAGAATACGGAGAATCTTGGCGTTTTTTCTTTGGTTTGCTACCAACCTATGTAGTCCCATGTTTGGATATCAGCTGAAAACAAAACTAATGTAGAATGCTCATTTTCATCAGTATTTTCCTTATGGCTTTAGCAAATTTTATGTATATATATGACTAATAAGACTTGTATTATATACTTTCACTAATTAGGCGAGCATGGAATGTTGGATGAAGCACAAAAAGCATTTAAAGAGGCTGAAGCGTGTTTAAAAAGGTTTAGCACTTTCTGATACATATTAGTATTCTATTTCAGTTTTCAATCGCTCCTACGAAACCCAAGTGGGTGTTTGGTCTGTTACACGAGAATGTGAATGATTGTGGATTTGTCACAAGTGATCAATCTCTATTTTTTTCATTTAAATTAGTTATGAGATATGATATAGTTTTGTAGTAGTTTTCAGTCCATTTAAGTCATTTAATGACCCGTTCTCACCAAAAAGCTTAATTGCACTTGGAAGCTAACGCTAGATATGCTCTCATGGCTTCAGTGTCAGATAAGAGTCACTTTACATGCATTCCACAAGTACAATTTTTCGATGCAACTGAGCTTTTGTTTTCAATGGTAGGGCTGGAATGTTTAATAAGTTCTGTGGGGCCTATGCATCAATTTCCGTTTCTTTATTCCTATCATATGCATATTGCTTTATGATCTTGCTTTTTGTTAGCATTTCATAGGGATTGCCATGTATGGTTCAGTTAGATGACCTCTGGTGATTAAGTTTGATGACTCCTTGTGTGACCTTATCCTCATTGATTAATGGTTTAACTGCAACATCTTATTACGTACAGATACTTTTTGGATTGGCTTATGGGAATTTTGATGAACTGAAACAGGACACTGAAGATGGGAAGCAAGAATGCCAGCAGGTTGCCACTGTGGGGAAGTTTAATGTTATTTGGAACTTTGTAGGTGGGATATGCGGGACCAACATGGGATTGTTCAGAATCTCGCTGATGCAAACACCCATGTCTTGAATTGGACACAAGGACATCAGTTTTCTAGAGGGTCAAATAAGGTGTGATCAACTCAATAGGTGTGCTCAAGTTTTCAATTTCTACCCGTTTAATACTTATATATTTTTCTTTACAATTTATACTCACTTTGTAAAGATGTAATGTGACGTGTACGAGGTTAAATTTACCTAATAACATCAAAACTACACCTTTACTACAAAAGGTTCTCAATACATTCTTTCTTTTTTACACTGGCAGTCTCTAAAGATGTTGCTGAGCTAAATCAGGCTTGGAGGATAATTCTAAGTGTATGTAGCTTGGTTTGTATACATCATTTAACTATAGGTGGCAAATACATATGGGTTGGATAACAAGACTTTGGGTCAAAGCATATGTTGGCTTTGAAGCTGTATGGGGGTTCCCAAACTGCAAGAACAAGGAGTGCAAACCCACATTGCATAAGGTGACCAAGTTAAGAAGGGTACAGACCCTTTGGTTGCACAAGGGAAGCGTTGTTATGACTTATGACAGGAAACAGTCTTGGTATGGTGGTCAAACCAAGCCCGTCATTCACAAGGTTGTCAATAGTGGTCGCTTAAACGAATATCGTAGCGTATAGGTGGAAGGTCGCTGTAAGGTATGTAGCCATAAATTGTGGATTTCAGTCTTTTTAAATATTTTAAATATAAATAACGATTAAATATAACTATAAAATAGTTGGAATTTAGTCATGACGTTAGCAAAATGCTTGATAGCGCGCCTAGGAATTTGGTTCATCGACCCAAATTGGCCCCTAAATCAATGTTCGGTCATCCCAACAGTCGGTGTAAATTGAAGACGTCAGATGAAAGTGTAAATTGAACTCTTGTGATGATTGAAACAGTTGGAGCAATATAATCAATTAGGCGACTTGATCTCTCCCTCATTTCAGCCGCATCAATACACAACGGTATTACTGCTACAACGTTGTTTCCTGCCCAACATTCCCTGATATTGCAGATAAGGTTTACGACAGCTTGCATGGTAAAACTGTCTTTGTTTTTGTTTTTGTTTTTTGGAACTGTCAAAATGTGACGATTAGTGTTTAATGAACATCATCATCATTTGTGAAATGGATTGTTTGACAGGAAGAGTGTGGGCGGGTCACAATATAGTGGAGTTTGATTGTGTGAGGTTAAAGGAGGCGTATGCGCAAATAAACTGAAAGCCTCCTGTACCCAAGGGAACCATGGATACATTAAAATTGTTGACTGAGACGTTTTGGAGGTGAACCGATTACATGAAGGTATACTATCGTTTTCCTTTTAGTCGGGTTTTAGTGTGAATTGGGTTGCTTTCTTATGGTTGCATGAAGTTGTATTTCAAATAATGGTCAACATGACCTTAGACCAAGGGCCACAAATTTTGCAATATTAGCTAGCCGTCCTTTCAAAACTGAGGAAGAAAGGGTTGAAGGTGTGTCATTAGGAATGATGCGGTGAATTGCTATGTACGGTTCTTGATTTGCAGGTCTTAAGACCTAGGGTTATTATATAACATAACTAGATAGGGATTATTAAAGACGATGAAAATGATGATTTCTTTTTTAACAGTGACTACTTGTTTGTGGTCAATGATGCTTCAGCAATGTTAGTTGCAACAAACACTTTTCTTTTACCAGGAGGCGCAGGCTCGAAAATCCTGGATTGCATTTCACTAGGGTGTGCACTATAAACAGGTAAAATACTAAGTTCGGGTACGTTTTTACCTAATCCTTTCACTCCCTCATAGAGACACTGGCAAGCATGATAAATTTCTTCTTGACCCGTTAAAAAAACAAGGATGCCACCTTCAGCTTCTGTTAAATGGATTTGCAGTTCAGTAATAAGTGCAGCATCAAGCGAGATTAGTGATGGCGTTGCGCCAGCCGTCGGATGTATCTATATCGCTCCCTATGCATTATTTACACTTTTGCCATTGTATATGTGACGCGGACTATCATGTTTCATATGAGCTATTGTATTGTTTCAGTATATAACTTTTTCGCTTCTGTTGTCAAACGTGTAACAGGATGCAGAAACGTTATGTGTTGGCAGGTTCCAGTGTGATTGAATCCGAGGAACATATTTTGCATATGGCGAAACAAATAAGGTCGTCACTTCAAACCATGTTCTTTATCCTAAATAAGTATATGCGTTCGTAAAAAATAAATAGATTGTGTGGATGTATGTTTGTACAGATGTTCATTGCATACCTTAAGTTATTTTCTTCAAGTTTCGTTCAGGATGCTTATGTCGCTTGCCTTTTTGTAGACTCGGATTGCCTTGAGTTTTCAAGTCAGGCTTTGACAAAGCTAACATTAGCCGAGGGATCGATAGTTGACTCCAGATACATTGATATGTTCTAGCACTTGTGTTATTAATAATATCAAAAAGGCATACTGAGGATCATTGTATTATTAATAATATATCAATTATTATGTGATTTGAACTGGTGTTGTGTATCAATTTTAATAGAATATGTTGCAAGAGATGGTATTTGGATTTGCTCCTTCTGCTCTGCTTCAACAGATAATCAAGCATCATAATTGTTAAATTCAATTGAACATGAAATATAACAATTTATTCTCTATATTTAATAATAATAGTAATGATAATATAGGCGGTTCGGTATTAGTCTGAGAGTCGACCCGAAACAAACTGTTTTTATTATTTTGGTCGAAAAGAACTGAACATGTGTTGATATCGTTTCAGTCATATAACTTTTTTTTGTGTTTTCTCTTTCACATGATATGGTTTCATTCATATAACTTTTTGGTGTTTTCTCTTTTAGTTGCTAATGGTAACGTATTCGAGTTTTCTCTTTTAGTTGCTTTACCAAGTCGCGGTACCATATGAACTAAACAATACCGACCGAATTCTCCTGACGTAACAAACCCGTGCAACGCGCGGCCACCACTATTACTATACAGTTTCTTTCTTTCTTAGGTTGAATTACACGTTAAAAGCGGGAAAACTTATAAGTTGGTTTTGTTTTTCACCTAATAAAACGAGTTATGTTATTTGTCAGGTTATTCATGCATGGTTAAGTTATTTGCCAATCAAAGGAGATCTTATTGAGGCTAAAGGTGCTCACGAGCTACTTGTTCATTAGTCGAAAGGTAGGTGTGAGCAATGCTTTCTTTTGGTTCTCCTTTAAACTTCTTTTTGCGGTGCTTCTAACAAACTCTGCTGTCTATATCACAAGTCAGACATTGAATTTCTGGGTCCCAACAACACGATATGTACTTTATAATTAATGTTCTGCTACTTTGATTTTGTTAGTGAAATGGGTTTTTATTAAGTTTTGAAGGGTGTTTTGCAGGTGGAATCAAGAGTAATAGGAGATTCAAGCTACACAAACACAATTGATTGTTTTGTTATGACTTAAGTTGTTATCTCCAATATGTATAAAAAAGTAAATGGAAATTTTGGTGTAAATATCAACTCAACCGAAAATAGATGTTTATTGTGGCACTAGGGACCTTTGTCATTCTACAAGGGCTTCATTTGTGATCATGTTTCCAACACTTGAACATGTATGCATATTTTTATTGTATAAACCATCGAGTTAAATCAGCTTCACCTTTACACTTTTATCCATAAATGATGATGGAGTGCCAATGTAGTATATATACGTGTGTATGTGGGAAGTGGACATTGAAGCTGGCACATAAAAATATTCAATTCGTATGTTATTATTTGTAACATTAATAACTAAGCTAATAAAACAATATAACGTTGAAAACATGTCTTTTTATTTTATTTAAGGACATAATTAGATTAAAACAAATTAAATTTTCCTAACCCAGGAAGGGTGATAGCCTAGTATATATCCACTATATAGGTGAAGGTTCATTTGAGAAGAAATTTAATGTGAGAAGAAAAAAAGAAATGGCATAGTGGTAAAACATAAATAGTTTATAACTCCTCTCATTAATTATTATCTCTCATTAATAAAACAAAAACATTGTATCCTACACATTTTCAAAATTTATCCTACATATGTCTTACAATTACCAGAATTTACCCTACACGCATTTTCAAAATTTATCCTACACATACTAAAAGTTATCCTACACATACTAAAAGTTATCCTACACATATCGAAAATTGTCCTTTACCATAAATTATTTTATCTTGAAAGAGTATATTATAAAAAATGAGTTACAAGCTTAACTAATTAGCTAATTAATGACAATTATAGATTTACTTATATGCCATTTCTTCATAACATTAAAGACACACATTAAATGAAGTAAATGGAGAATTTCTATTGGTTTAAAAGTTATTCTTTTTATTCTTACAAAAATTTTCTTCTCATTTGAACCCTCCACTATATATATATATATATATATTATATATATATAATAGGAGAAGGATGCGTTAGAAACCATCCTTTAGCGATAACCGCGAGAACCAATGTGAACACAACCAAAACTACCTAAGAATATAAAAAACACACATTTTTTTATTATTTTTTATAAAAAAATCGCTATATTTCGTCACTAAAAATAAAAAATTCGAGTAACAATTATCGATGCATATGTGCATATGTATAATTTCTTTGATAAATTCCGTAATACATTACCAATATTAGACAATTGCACTTTCATTCACACTACCATCCATAATACACTACCTTTACATTATCAATATTAGAAATGCACTTGTGCATCTATATGTATGAATGTGTTTTTGGTACACTACTTTGAATACACTTTCCATTTCATCTATCATACCATCCATAATACACTACCATTACCTTCTACCATCCATAATACAATATTATTACCTCTTACCATCCATAATACAATACCATTACCAATATGTATAATATTTTCACTTTATGCACATGTACATCAACATCCTTCATACCATCCAAACAACATATTACATCATAAAATGAGAAATATAACCAAACCATCAACCACTAGATATGTTGGTTCTATTGAACCCTATAAAACAACATATGATAGAAAAGCCAAAATATTCTATTTACTTCTGATCAGAAATAAACAGAGTTTCTAAACTCTGCTCTCCAACACCTGTTAGATTTTAAAGATTGTTTACAAATACCGATGAAGAACAAAGGTCTGCTGGAAGCTAACGTCTGTTGAAGAGAACCTCTGATAAAGACTAAGGACTATTTAAAGCAAAGGTTTGTTGAAGGCCAACAGAGGATCAACTCAGTAGTAGTTTCATGACAGTGTTTACTTGTAATTAATGTAATAGTGTTTAGTATAGCAGTGTTTAGAGTTTGTTTTATTTGTTAAATGTCACTTTCATAGTGACGTCAGCATAAGATGCTCAGTGGTTTGCCCGGCACTATAAATGGAACAGTGCCTGTGCTGTTCCATTCATCACTTCATCTTGACATTTTGTGTACGAGCAAATTAGAGTGATCTTAGGCTGAGGGGGAGTTTGTAATCTACATGCACGTAAACTTTTGTTTTATAAAAGCATGTTTGTGAAAACAATCTCTATATTGTTGTGATTTCGAAGTTTATTATTTCCGTGGCATAATTCATATTTGTTTATCATATTCCATTGATATCATATAAATGATCACAACAATATCAAGCTCAGATCCTGACAATTGGCATCAGAGCTTGGTCAATCGAATTTGATTTAACAATCAATTTGATTTGAACATATCAGCTCTCACTGCTAATTCGGTTGCTCGTTGGATTGAGAACAAAGTAAAAGTTTATTTACGATCATAGTAGTTTAAACAAAAACCTGTTTTACAAACAATAGAAAATGTCTCAAAACCCACAAGATCCACACAACACCGATACTTGTCAGATGAGAGTATAACATCTAGCAACGTTGAATGGGGCATATACTTGCTCAGCAAAACACCGGCTGATGGAAGGCGGTTATCTTTGGACCTCATGTTTCAATGGTGCCGAGTACTGAGGATCCAAAGAGTCCGAAAAATTACACTGAGCAAGATCTCCAAAAGATCGAGCTAGACGCAAAGGCTTTTAGCATCGTGGCCTTTGCACTGCCAAACGGTATCTATGCTGGCCTGTTGCATTGCAACAATGCAAAAGAGTTATGGGAAGCTTTGAAAGAGCAATTCGGTGGTACTGGGGAAGTAATTGAAAATAACAAAGAAGTTTTGAACCAACACTATGAAAGATTTTGCCATGTTAAGGGTGAATCATTGACCCAACAGTTTGAAAGGTTTAGTTGTGTCATTAGTGAGCTAAACTGGTAAACATTAATTTTCCAAATTCAACTGACAAATGGGACAATATAGCCTTTGTAACTCAAAATTCTGTGGGATTCAAAGAGATGAATCTAACTCAGCTTCATGGTAGGCTCCTCACATATGAGAGAGAGCTTAACCAGAAAAAGAAACTACAAGAGTTAGGGAAGGTTGCTGATGACTATGCTTTGGATATCAACTGTATGTAGTCCCATGTTTGGATATCAGCTGAAAACAAAACTAATGTAGAATGCTCATTTTGATCCAACTGACTTGGAAGAGATGGACATTTTGCACCAACTTGCCCTTCTCAGTGTTAGAACAAGTAAATTTTACAAGAGAACTGGCAGGAAGTTTCCATGGTTGCATCGGGGTTGAAAGTTGGATTGGATAAGTAAAAAACCAAATGCTATAAGTGTAACAGCCTAGGCCACATTGCTAGAGAATATAGGACTCAATCAACTGGGCCAATTGTCACACATCCTAGCCCTAGACCTCAACACACTCAGAGACTGTCCATTATTCCCAATATACCCCTGCTCCTCATATGCAAAACACTGCTTATTTTGCGCACCATGCAACCACTATTCCAGTACAGTATGTCCAAACCACTGTTCCTCAAATCCCATATGTTCCAACCCAAGTTCCTCAGGTCCAAGTGCAACCTGCACCACAAGCTACACAAACCACTACTCAAGTAGAAACCAATCAATAAAGTTTCTTTACATAAGGATTTGTTGATTGGAGTAGTTTACCTGAAGAACTAACTGATGAAAACTTTGCTCTAGTTGCCAAAGTTGAAAAGAACAAAAGGATTTTTGCTTTATGGCACTAGATACAATAGTTGAAGGGGTTGAGTATGAGGAAGTGGTGTCTATTACTAATGATGTTTGTGATAATGTTGCAGCAGATGTTTCTGAAGAAAAGGTTGGTGAAAAACTAGAAAAATCTCAGTCAGACCCATGGGATTCCAGTTTATGTGAAGGTGAATGTGACTGTGCCATGACGGTTGCTGCTAAGGTATCACCTCAAGTCCTCAAATACTTATGTTCAAAAAAATGTATCAAAGCTTTTGCTAACATCAAAGAGTGAATGAAATCTTAGAAAAAAAATTTTGGATGATGAAAATCAGTTTGAAAAACTTACAAAAGAGTTAAAATCAAAACTGTTTGAAAAAGAATCTGAAATCATCAGTCTCTAACATGAATCCAGCATAACCAAGGACCAGTTTCAAACAATAATAGAGAAATATCAAAGTTGCAAAAAGGAGCTGGAATCTACCCAGATCACTTGTGAAAAGTGGGTGAATCCTGTAAAGGTTATGAAGTGATGCTTGAAACCAAATCAAAAGTAATATAAATTTGGCATAGGTTTTCAAAAAAATGACCAAGTTTCTGAAAATATTACCGAAAATGATTTTGGTTTGGTTGAAGCTATTCAAAAAATTTTGGATGGTCAAGAAATCAAAGTCATTGATAAAGATGGGAAGAAAATTGTTTTAGAAAAACAAGCAGGATCCTCAACTATTAAGAAAATTGAAAAATATCAATTTAAACCTACATGGTCTGATGAGTGTGATATTCTTGAAAACTTCAAACCAATAGATTTTACAACCATTGATGTGGTCAAAGAACCCAAAGTCAAGATCTTTCCTTAAAAGATCTTCAAGCAGATGTTAGAAAAAGGGAAGAAAACAGAGAAAATATCAAATTTGTTTTGTGACTTCTGTGAAAAGAAGAATCATGTTACTAAAAACTGTTTTCTTCTAAAAGCTTATGACAATAACAATACAAGTGTGATTGTTGATTCATCAAATTACACAATTTGTGGCAGAACAAACCATAAAACTTAAGGGTGTGTTTATCTCAAAAATTTTGATATCAAAAGAAATGAGTATAAATCCAAAGCACCGGAGAGTCCAATGATTAGTACTTCAAAGGAAAATCCAAACAGACCTTTTCCCTACCCAAACATCTGTTACCAAAGCTATAACCGTTGTTCCCAGAAAAGTCCAGGTAACACATGCTCCACCAGCAAACCAATATCCAAGAGGATATGGCCAACCACCTTATCAAAGGTACCTCATGGTTATGAAGGTTACAAAAGATCTTCAAAACCAAGAGTCAATAGGCATCCTCATTGTTATGAGCATTTGACAGGAAATAGTTCACAGCAGTGGTTTCAAAAATCTATACAAACACTGCCCATTCTCCTGGACTTGAGACAGGAATGTCTGTAACCCCATCCACAGCCATTTTGGCTTTGGAAACTCATCCAAACTAATTTGTTACTAAAGTGCATGGAGCTTCTAATTGCCTTATAGTTTATTGTATGTAGATAGTGGAGGCTCCAGGCACATAATAGGATGTGGAGCCCTTCTCAAAGACTTCATGGTTCATGGATGGGGTGATATATCCTTTGGTAACAACTCAAAAGGGAAGGTGTTGGGGTCAGGGACAGTCCAGGCTGGGAAACTCAAGTTTGAGCATGTCAATCTTATTGATAATCTGAAATTTAATCTTCATAGTGTTTCACAAATGAGTGACAGGCTATGAGTCATTCTTCACTAAGAAAATTTGTCAGGCTGTTAGGTCAGAAGTGGTTAAAAAGATTGATCAAATCATAGCAGAGAGAAAAGCACAACTTGTTGCTCATACGAGTGGCAATGTGTATGTGGTTGATATGTTGAAAGATAATCCAATGTCCAATGCATGTCTGTTCTCAGCTGCCTTGACAAAGAGACAAAACTATGGCATAGAAGACTTGGTCACACAAATCTTAAAACAATCTTCACACTCTCAAAAGAAAATCTTGTCAGAGGATTACCATCAAAACTCTTCACATGTGAAGAGCATTGTGCTTCCTGTTTAAAAGGTAAACAACATAAGAGTTGATACAATCCATGAGAGTCCAAAACAAGTCAATGTCTACAATTGTTACACATGGACTTGTTGGCCCTGTAGAAATCATGAGTCTTAAACAAAAGAGGTATTTTCTTGTCATTGTTGATGATTTTTTCAAGGTTTACGTGGACCTATTTCTTGCACTCCAAAGATGAGACTGCATGCATTTTTAAAATTTTGTAAAACAAGTTGAAAAGCGATTTGACTTACTAGTAAAAATGTTTAGGAGTAACAATGGAACAAAGTTTAAAAATAGGGAGTTGGATGCTTTCTGTGTGTGAAAAGGTATTGTAAGGCCGTACAGTATTCCAAGGACCTCAGAACAAAATTGGGTGGTTAAAAGGAAAAATAGAACACTAACTGAAGCTGCTAAGACCATGCTTGCAGACTTAGGATTACCCTTGTCCTTTTAGGCAGAGGCTGTAAACACTGCTTGCTATGTCCAGAACATAGTTTTGATTAACCCCAGGCATCAAAAGACTTCTTATGAACTTCTATTCAAGATCAAACCACTGATCTCATATTTCAAAATCTTTGGCTGTCCATCCTTCCATTTAAATTTAAAAGATTCAATTTCAAAATATGCAACCAAAGTAGATTGTGGTCATTTTCTGGGATACTCAACCACTGTTAAAGCCTATAGAGTCTTTAATTCAAGGACTATGTGTGTGGAAGAGACCTTGAATGTAACGTTTAATGAACTTTCTTCATTAAAAATCCCAGCAAATCTTGCTGAATTGTTTGGTCTAGATAAATTTACTTTTGAGATGTGTCTATCAAGACTAACCCTGAAGGTACATCACAATCTTCACCTCAAGAATATGGATTTAACATTGTGATTCCACAATATAAAGTCACTTCTACCACCAAAACAACAGATGTTTAAAACAATTGTGAAAACTCTGCCACTGCTGCATCAACTGTTGTTGATCCTCAAACCACTGCCAGCTCATCAAAACAAACAACTGTTGACAAAAGTCCAACCTCTGTGGATAAAAGTCAATCTAGTTACACAGCCATCCCACCTATACCTCCACCTCCATTTCAAACCTCTGTTGGTTCTTCAAAATTGCCTACATATGTTAGCTAAGATGATTCCCATATGCAACCTTCACCTCTCAATGCCATAATTCCATATAAGGGAGATCTAATCTACCTTAAAAACCATCCACCAGACCAAGTTAATGGCAACATTAATGAAGGGGTTCTCACAAGAAGTCAATCCCAAAACATTTGTGTTTTTGCTGGTTTTCTATCTCTCACACAACCTGTCAAGTACCAAGAGGCACTAAAAGACAACAGTTGGGTAGAGGC
The DNA here is from genome assembly GCA_947069175.1 of Scalesia atractyloides. NCBI lineage: Eukaryota > Viridiplantae > Streptophyta > Magnoliopsida > Asterales > Asteraceae > Scalesia > Scalesia atractyloides. The sequence continues at coordinate 20,023,621 of CAMTDV010000024.1, read as the reverse complement.
TATGCAAGAAGAGCTCCAACAGTTCAAAAACAACATGTATGATAACTTGTACCATTGTTGAAGGATGTATGTCCAATTGGCACAAAATGGATCTTTAAGAACAAAACTGATGAAAGGGGTATTGTTGTCAAGAACAAAGCAAGGCTTGTGGTTTTAGACAAGAAGAAGGCATTGATTATGATAAACTTTTGTTCCTGTTGCAAGACCAGAGGCCATCAGATTGTTCTTAGCCTTTGCTTCCAACACAACATCAAGGTGTACCAAATGGATATCAAATATGAATTCCTATATGGTAAGATCAAGGAAGAAGTATGTGTCTGCCAACCTCCTGGATTTGAAGATGCCTTTTATCCAGATCATGTCTACAAGCTTAACAAACCTTTATATGGCTTGAAACAAGCACCTAGAGCCTGGTATGAAACTCTTTCCACCTTTCTCTTATCCATAGGCTTTACAAGAGGTAGTACTAATAAAACTTTGTTTTTAAAATGGAGAGGAAAGGATTTGATGCTTGTCCAATTTTATGTGGATGACATCATATTAACAGAGTTTGAGATGAGTGCAATGGGTGAGCTCCAATGCTTTCTTGGTCTCCAAGTTAAGCAATTGTAAAATGGTACATTCATTCATCAAATCCAATATATCGAAGAACTATTAGCCGAATTTGATATGAATGATTGTAAACCATGTAGCACACCCATGGTGTGACAGCCTGGGAAAAATCTCAATCAAACTTAGCAACACAACTCATGCAAACATAACCTAATCAGAATTTACAGCCGATTGTATCGGCTGTAATGTGGGCAAAACTTGACAAAAACGTGTATTTTTGAGTCTAACATGTAATTCCAGAAAATAGCTTTCAAACCCCACTAGAATCATAATTTTTCGACAAGTTGTTATATTTTAAATTAATTTTTCCGTGTCAAAGGTGCAGGCTGCGTTTTTCAGTAGAAACTGCAGCCTATTAAGAATATCATAACTCATTCGTGTTTGGAATTAATATGTGAAATTTCTACGGTAGGTAGTCCTAGGATATCTCGAAATTCTCCAACTGGAGTTATGTCAATCTGATAACCGAGGAGTTTTAAATAATTTTTTTGGTAAACTACAGTCAGAAAGTGACGTATCAGGACACTGCATGGTAAAATATTTTTCTAAATTTTTGGATAAAGATTTAGACCTTAAAAATTTAACGCAAGGACAACCCCACTGAAGGGTATGTCAAATAAAAAGATCATAATTTTTAAACATCGTAAATATGGTAAATGGGTTTCCTAAAACAGTAAAATTTTAGTGATTTTGCTATGAATGATTTATAAAGTGTATAAGAGTCGAACTTGCAGTTTTGTTGTCCGTACTTGCTTATTGATGGTATGATTAGATTATCCCATTTCATAGGATGTATGATAAACTTGTGCATGAAAACCACACGGTAAAATAGTTATGAGAACGTGATTCGGTGACTATGTGTAGGAATTCATAAACTGAACTAATTGAAACGGTAAACATATCAGGACAAATTTGACGTTCCTGATTACCTTTCAAGTTTAATACCGAGCAAACTAAGGTGAGTTCACAACTCTTTTCTAAAAGCATGTGTCCTTGGTTTGGAACAACACTTTTTACGGTAGCCCTGGTTTGGGCTATGCGCGCGTCCCTTGTGTGGACCACTGAAACTTGCTATCCACTGGAGGTGGATAGTACACTTAGACTAAACGAAAAACTGGAGGTGGATAGTACACTTGTGGTTTTAAGCTTTTGATGGGTTTACTTTATTTTTCCGTTGCAACATAAACTTTGTTTTGGACAATTAAAAACGGTATCGCTAATCATGTTATTAGTGAGGTTTTATTGTTTTAAATAGTTGGTTCAACATGATTAGTGGTTAGATCCTTGTCAGTCACACGCCTCGTGGTAAAACTCCGCATGTGGAAATTGAGGGTGTGATAGATTGATATCATAGCCATTGGTTATAGTGAACTAGGTTTAATATATAAAATATTCTTTCATGAAAACTAGACTATAACCCTTCTTATTGGAAACCACAACGACACCACTCCAGATTGAAAGGTTCGTCATACTTAGTTATATACATGGTTATTGTATTACTTGGCATCTACACGTGCATTATTTATTTACAGTACCATGAATTATGTGCGAACTAAATATGTAAACATGATATACCGTAGGTGAGAATGAATCCCGACAAACTCTTATTCGAAACCACAACACCTTAGTGACAAGGAACCAGTCGCTCCTGAACCACCACCTCAATCACATTACCCAACCCATTTATTCCAAATCAGAAGGTTGCAAGCTCGGCTTAAAACCATCCCAAACCATACAACCGATGCCTATATTCACGTACAATACCCATGATTTAACGTTACCGGAAAACGTTCTCAAAAGTCGTCCTCGACATTTTTCTCACATACCAAAATAACCCTAACAATGAATATAAGTTTCTATGGAGTAATACCTTTGCGTACGTGTCGTCCTTGGCGCATCTATTTTGCTCTTAACTCCTAACACAAAATGCGAGTAGAATCTTGTTTCACCCATAACTTGACCATACGACATCCGTTTCATGCGTTCTACCTATCCATGCGATCGTCTTGACATGCCCGACAACTAAAAATTATGGCATCATCCGCCGACACCAACGCTGCTGCTAGAACACAGATCTAACTCCCCGTTCGTTCGGTTTTGTGTGTCAAATTCGAGTAGACCAGAACCGATCCAAACGAACTCGGATTTATGTGAATAATATGTCCACGCATTCGTGTCCCCATTACCTCCTTCTGTCGCCATTGCCGGAAACCACCACTATAGTTGCCGGAAAACAAAACAGTGGTTGGAAGTCACAGTTTTACACGTTTGTCGCGCAGAACGAAACCTTATCATCCGAACTCCTTTTTGGACAAACGATATATCCACGTGATCGTTACGCAACGAACTTTCATCCCGTGCCATTGACATTGGCGGCTGCTGCTGCAGCTGCCGGTGATCAGAATAGTTGTTAGAATTCTTTGGTTATATGTCAGATTCTTTGTTTTTTTCGCTTAATACTTCGCCTCAGCATCACCAACCTCGTGTTCTTTTGATCCACAACTGGAATGGTGAAATGCTAACAACCATATCACAATGCCCCTCGATCCCAAGGTTACCCCCTTCCCATTACCCTGTTATATGGTAAATCCTTAGCATAACTTGATTTGCACCTTAGTATATCCAACACTGTAAATGGAATTTCTCCTAATAATTTGATGGTCTAAGGGACATTGGAAGACAGAGATACGTATTAGTCAACCCACAGATGAACGCGATGACCTAACAATTACCTTACCTCCTATATTGCAAGAGTCGTTACTCCATGAAAGTTGTTTTGTTGATGCGGATCTTCTCACTAGCCTTTGCACTGGCCGATGTTTATCGTTTAATGCGATATATAATTTCTATTATCGACGTAGATAAATCTATCATTCCTTAATCACGGTGACATTGGATCTTCGTTTCTCCATGCGGAAAACTCTAGTAAGACTTCACTCTAGCTTAAGGAATTGGTAAGCTCGACTTTCGATCCTTGGTGATCACTCCTTGAACCTGAAGAGGGTTATATATTGTTAATATGACTATACTATTTTGGTCATGTTTCCCGTCCTCGTATTGAAACCTTTTGATGACGTATGTGTTATTTCTAATTCATCCACAGGACCCAGTTCAACCCTTTCGAATTTGGTTGCTTACCAGCTCGACTAATCACAAACTCATTTAAATTCATGGATCAAGGTGAATTTATCCTTCTTCGCACACAGGAAAGCTTGAAAACTTTGACAGACGTTTCTGTTGAACCTTGACACTACAACCTCGTATGACAACCATTCTCCTTTGGTTAATTCTTGTTGTGCCAACCCCATTGATGTAACACTTCTATCGGCGAATAACATTCCTTATTCTATTTTATACCACTGGCGTACGACCAACTACATCCTCGACATCGGATAAATCTTTACTTATGATTCTAAAACATTTATGTATTCCAACAAGTCGAACACATTGATTGTGGCTACACTTTGGTATGTTTTCACATCTTATCCTTTTGTGCTTTAATGAACACTATAGTTCTTGTTTAACCCTATTCTGCGTGAATCTTCGCTTGGTAAAATCACTCTCTACGAACGTTACTCGAGGAGCAACGACCAATACTTATGTTCATCAAGTGCAGGAGCACAAAGTAAATTTTCTACTTCCATGAGGTATTCCTAGGTCAACACCCTTTCCATGTGAAGCACCTTGCTTATGTATAACTTCGTATTCAACAATCTCTTTATTTCTGTACTTATTTCCTCTTAGACCGGGAGTTTGTCATCTACAACAATCAACTGCAACCAATAAAGCATTACGAGTTCCTGGTTATGCCATTTGGGTTAACCAATGCACCTGCGGTTTTCATTGATCTTATGAACCGTGTGTGCAAACCCTACCTCCACAAGTTTGTCATCGTCTTCATAGACGATAGCCTAATATACTCTAAGAACAAGGAGGAACATGAATAGCATTTACGCCTCATCTTAGAGCTTCTTAAAGGGAACAACTGTATGGAAAATTCTCGAAATGTGACTTTTGGACGTGAAGTCCATTTCTTTGGACATGTAGTTAGCGAAGCCGGGATACCTGTCTATCCAGTCAAGATTGACTACATTAAGAATTGACTTCATTGAGGGATTTTTGAAAATCGCTCAACCTCTCACTGCTATAATTCAAAGGTTCCCACTTACAAGTGGGGTGATGCCCAAGAATCTGCATTTCAACTCATGAAGGAGAAACTTTGTAGCGCACCTATCTTATCCTTAGAAGAAGGCGCCGATTATTTTGTTGTCTATTGTTACACATCTATTCAAGGTCTCGGTTGCAATTTAATGCAACGCGAAAAAGTATCAAGTACGCGTCTCATCAACCAAAAGTTCACGAAAAGAACTACACTATCCACAATTTGGAATTGGGAGCCGTAGTTTTTGCCCTCAAAATTTGGAGACATTACTTGTATGGTACTATGTGTACGATCTACACCGACCACAAGAGTCTTCCGCATATTCTTGACCAAAAGGAGCTAAACATGCGGCATCGTCGTTGGGTTGAACTCCTAAATGACTACGATTGTGCAATCAAGTATCATCCGGGTAAGAAACCAGACCCAAGCGAGTTCGATCCTTACAACCCACCATTCATTGAAGGTTAGAATGAATGGTGGGTTGTAAGGCTCGATTCAGTTTGTGCAGCACGGATCTGAGTCCATGCGAGGCATGGAAAAGCAACTTGAAACCAAATGGACGGTATTCGCTATTTCATGGAGCGAATATGGGTTCCACTAAATGGAAATTCGAGGGATCTCATTATGGATGAAGCTCACAAATCTCGCTACTCTGTTCACTCTGGCTCCGATAAGTGTATCACGAACTAAAGACCTTGTACTGGTGGCCGAATATGAAAGCTAACATAGCCACCTACGTGAGAAGGTGCTTGACCTGTGCTAGGGTCAAGATAGAATACCAAAAGCCATCAGGGTTACTGCAATGTGGAAATAGGAGAAAATTTCTATGGATTTCATTACCCTGGTTACATAGAACTCAGAAGGGGAAGAACACCAGCTGGTGATCGTGAACCGTCTAACTAAATCTGCTCACTTTCTCACGATCAAAGAAACCGATAAGTTTTCCAAGCTTGCCAGCATATACTTGAAGGAAGTAGTTGATGTCACACCCCGACCCGCAGCGGAAAAGGTGATCGGGGCATGATTGGGTTATCATCAAAGCTCATGACATTTATTAAGCGTTTCATATTCATTAATACAAATTAAATGGAAATTTACAATAAATGTTACATCATGATCTAACTAACAATCTAAACTTCTTTGTTCTCTTCTAAGGCATATCCTATGTTTTCCTTGCTTCAACCTGTTCACCTGTATCATGTGTAAAAAGGTTTTTGGATCAACATAATGTTGGCGAGTGAATCCTATGGAAAACATTTGAACAAATTTTATTTGAATTGATTATGAAATATGTGCACAACCAAACATGAGTAAAATTAGATGTATCTTAATCAACAATCATAAGATATTAAATGAAACACTCATGAACAATAATGGAACAATTAGAGGCACGCGATGCTCAACTCGTCTCTCACGAGGAACTGAGGGCCTGATGAATGAATTGCATAAACATGATAATATGAATGACACAACTACAAACAATATAAACTCAATGATACACACATGAACAATAATGAATTTGATGTGAAGCACGCGATGTTCTACTCGTCTCCCACGAGGAACTGATGGGCTTAATGTATGAGTTTCATATAATTTGATAAAAGGAAATAAGTAAATCACACAATAAAAACAATCTAAGTTTAGATCATGATGTGGTATGGCACAAGTTTAAATAAATAAATTAATTATTTTCATAACACATGACACACCCCAAAACGTATAATTTAAAAGGGGGAGTTGTAAGATTCACTCACAGTGGGTGCGTTCGGTTGATGACGTTGAATGCACGCGAAGTGGTTTTAACCACGAGTGAGATTTAACCTAGATAAATCGCATTATGGTTTGGTAAGTAAACGGGTTTTATTAATCTATTTTAGTAGGATTGTTGGGTGTATTTTTGTGAGTTTGAGGCTATTTTCTAACCTTAAAAATGTTATTTTTAAGTATTTTTAATTGATTTTTAATTAAAATAATTAAATAAAAAAAAAATAAAAAATTGATTTTTTTCTGACCGTTGACCGTTTGACTGACCGTTGACCTGACCGTTGACCGGTTCAATTCGGAATACAAGTGCGCTGAGTGAGGCTCGAACCCGAGACCTCTCGTACGCGTGCACGCAGCTCTACCAACTGAGCTACGTGTCTAACCCGTTATAAATCTGATTTTAATTATATATATATACTAATTAGTTTAAATCGAAAATCATTTTATTTTAAAAACAGTTTTAAGCGAATCGGACATGCACCCCACAGGTCTCGAACCCGGGACCTGTGGTTTAATCCAACACACAGTCCACCGCTGGACTGTGTGTTCAACATGTTATATTATTCGATTTTTATTATACTTAAATACAAATTATTTGTTTCCTTTTCTGCCTTATTTAAAAAGAAGAGATAATTGTCCGAGTCGGTGCAGAAGACCGGACTCGAACTCGTGACCAGTGATATAAACAAACACACAGTCCACCGCTGGACTGTGTGTCTAACTTGGTTATTATTCCGATTATTAATATACTTAACATATAACTGTGGCGACCCGGTTCGGTTTAACAAAAAAATTGATTTTTATTAAGGCAGCGTGTGAAACGGGATTCGAACTCGAGACCTTTGAATGTTTAACGTGCACACAGTCCACCGCTGGACTGTGTGTCTAACCCGATTAATTTCTTGATTTATTTTATACTTATATGTTACGGAAATACATCGTCTTCTTCACTGAAATATAACCAGAGTTCGGAAATCGACTGGTTCAAAGTTTTTATCGGTTTATTAGTGTCTTACAGATCATTACGGTGAGATAATTGTGAAAAGGAAAAGAAATTGGGCGGAGAAGTATACCGACTGAACTCTCTGTTTTCCGGCAGAAACTCCGGCGACAGAATTCACCTCCGGCGACGTGTTCCTTGTAGCAGCGAGTCTCCAGGAAGCTTACAAAGGGTGTGGGTATCTCCGGTATAAGCTCAGAGGCTCAGTGAGGCTCAGGGATGGAGAAACCGGTTTTCCGGCGATGAGCAGGGAAATTCCGGCGAGAGAGTTTTCGCCGAGAAAGGGTGTGGTTTTGAGCGAAAAGGTTTGCAGTCGGTTGTGGGTGAATTTATAATGCAGATCGTTGAAGAATCTGGTCTGATTTCCGACTGGGTTCATTGATTTAAATTTTCCGGCGGTTATAATTTTGGTCGCGGACTTCAAACATCGGTTATAACCGATGTCTGGTTAATGGTTTACGTTATAATGTAAATTGTAGTTAAGACTCGCGAGATTTCCGGGATTCCGACGACTGAACTGTTTGGGCGCCGGTTTTGAATTCGTGACGTTACTTTATGATTTAAATGATTTCATTATATAACAAACAAAATCCGCAGCGCAGTGGTTTGTGTGTTGAGAGATAATTCTGTTTGCTGGTTCGGTACAGACCCGGGTTCGAAACCCGGCAGAGTACTTTTATTTTTATTTTGCGATTTTCAACAGTTTTTCAAAAACTAAATATATATTCCCGTATAATAATCGATTACGGATCGTTTAAAAATATTTTGGGCATTTAATTCGCAACGAAAATTTTGACTGACTGTTCGGTTGCTAAACGGAGCGGGTTTGGTAAATCCGTTTTTGACGGATGTTACAGTTGATAGGCACGGAGTGACGGTTTCCATCATCTCTGACGTAACCCATGTTTCACATCTGGTCTGTGGTAAGCTATGCATAAATCATTCAGCTCACGTCTAGACATGAGCACAGCCTATCACCCGTAAACCTATGGACAAACCGAGCGCACAATTAAACCCTAGAAGACATGCTGTGAGCATGTGTCATCGATTTCGGTAACGATTGGGAAATACCTCTGGTGGAATTCTCTTATAACAATAGTTACCACACCAGTCTACAGGTTGCACCATTCGAAGCATTGTACGGATGGAAATGCTGATCACCTCTTTGTTGGCTAAAATTGAAGATAGTCAAATCACTGGCCTTGAACTCGTACTCGAAACCTTGGAAAAGATTGCTCAAAGACGGTGGCAGCTCGCGACCGTCAGAAGAGCTACGCTGTTAGGCGTAGGAAACCGTTGACATTCCAAGTTGGTGACAGAGTCTTGCTGAAGGTCTCACCTTGGAAGGGTGTTGTTCGTTTTGGTAAACGAGGCAAACTAAATCCGTGTTATGTCGGTCCATTCGAGATCATGGAAATAATTGGTACAGTGGCTTATCGACTGAACCTATTGTAACACCCCGACCACGTAAAAATAACAAACCATGGCGGAAACATCGGGCAGTCACGTTAACAGATTGTTACAACAACACATGGTAATTAAAGTTATGTTTTATTGGATATTGAAATTACATAGTTACATTGTCATGAAGTTTTAAAATAAACTAATTAAACTATTGTCTTTCATATTTTAAGGCACTAAGTCCGCGTCCAATCCTACGTGAGCATGCATCAACATTAAACTTGGTTTCCTGAAACATATGTCAAAACGAGTCAGCAAAAATATGCCGGCGAGTACATAGGTTTTGTGAGCGTGTCAAATTCATGGCTTTGAATATGTATTGCAATACCTCGTCAGACTACTAGAGTCGTTAATTTAAAAACCTTGTTATCAAAATTATTTGGTATTGCAATGATAACTAACCAACTAAAACAAGTTAGTTATAGTTTATAAAAGACTTGTAGCCATGAATCTTGACCAAAACATTTGCTTTGTAAATTCGAGTAGTAAATCGCCTTGAAGAAACTTTGTATGGTTTATATCTTTAGTTGAAAATCGTTGCGTGTCGTTGTTTGAAAACCTTTGTTATATGATAAAGGCACTTATATATAGGAAGTACCAGCGGCGTATCTACCATGCTTTTATCACATTACACACGTTTCTTTATCTAAATCACTTACCATAAACCAATCGTTCACTGTCCGTGTCATAAACCAATCATCCATTGTTCGTGTCATAAACCAATTGTTCATCGTCCGTGTAAACAAATCGTCCTTGTTTTTAATTGTGAAAACTCTTGGGCGTTTTGGTGAATACGTTCAAACCTGTGTTGACTCGTCTATACCACCAAAGGGTATCTTTAAATTGCAATAACAAACCACCAAAGGGTTTGTTAAAGTAAACAGTTTCGATCGTTCCCCAAACTTCCCTACAAACACCAGGAAACTTGGTAACGGGATTGTCAGTCCCATGGTACTATAACTTACTACTGGTCGGCTTGGCCGAAGCTAATGAATGTCATTCGTGTCATGTATATAACGCACCAACAAGTTCGTTCACATTATTGAAATCATCGTGTTTATATAAACCATAGCATTTGTAATTTGAAAACTTGAAAACAATTTAGCACATATGAATCACCCCAAAATATTGAAAACATAAAAGAGGGGAGCTATGTACTTACTTGGGATTGCCAAGTAACCTTGAAAAAAAAGATCAAACAATCTCAAAAGTCCGAGAAATCAAACGTGTCCTAAAATTGGATAACTATGTAAATGTCGGGACTTTAATCGGCGGATCGGATAGAATGAGGCCTTGTAAACCAAATGAGTGTTGGGACTCATATGAAATTGTTTAACAAAGTCTACATTCTGGTTTGAAAAGATTCCTAAGTGCTTTTGACCCGTTATGACTAGTTAAGGTAGTTTGCGCTACTTTAACGGATCATTCACGTAAAAACGTGTTCGGATGGTTAGATATGTGTTCTGATAGGTCTAATATGCCAAAATAAGTTTATTATAGTTGCAACATCAGTTTTTATGTCAAAACATTGGTCACATATGCTTAAAGTTGATTTATGCGCAAAAAGGGCATTTTGTCATTTATAGGGCATAATAGACGGCTTAATATAACAATAACCAAATGACGTGACCGTAAGGTATAACCTCAGGGGGTTATTCCCTATACAACTATGGTCACATATATGTGTTTGGTCGGATCCTAAGATCGACCAAACGGGTCGGATTCAAAAGTCAAAGTGGTGGTCAAGACCGCTCGACTTACGACCCTAAATAAGCACTAAACTAAAAGTGACGAGTTAAACATGTTAAACATGTCTAACAAGGTTTATAAAACTGATTTGATATAAAACAAAGGTTTTTGATACCCGAAAATAGTTCCATCGTATAATGCGCATTTGCGCATTATTGACCGAAACTTTGACTCGTCACTTTGACTAGGAAAAGGTGGTAATCAGTAGGCGTGATCGCTAAGGATCTTAACCATCATGATTACGATCACTTTGCAAAGTCCAATTGGACTTTGCTTTGACCAATTAATGGTCAAAGCTGAAAGTCAAACACTATTTGACTTTTAGCTTGAAATAGCTAAAATGAATGAACAAGGCTAAGTTAGAGCACTTACTTGCACTCAAGGAAGCTAAGATTACTTAGAAAAACTCAGATGGGAGGCCTCCTAATAAGGTAGCAACTCCACTTAGAGTTTAGAGAGAAGAAAAATGGAAATGAGCAAGGAATTTGTTTGAAGATCAAGGGTATTTATAGTTGTTGGAGAGCTTTAGGATTATGCCAAGTGTTAGGAGATGTTGTAGGATCATTACAAGTGTTTAGGGAGGTGTTGCAACCAGGAGAAGTGTGGCAAAAAACGAGTTATAGGTGTCAAGTCAAATGAACAAGAAGCTTCCAGGTAGCTGCTGCCACTGGGCATCCCTGCGCATCGCTGGAGATCTTGGGGGTCTCTCGCGTGGCGCCTGGGATTCCTAAGTTTCAGAATTGGCAGAACAGACCCCTGCAGCCTAAAACTTGTTTTTCGACGCGTTTTGGCACTTTTAACACTCGTTAACCCCATTTTTAAGCTTATAAGGAAGATAAAGCATAGGGAACTTGAAAAATGTTCGGAAACTTTTCGGATGTCGGTTCGTTTGGTCGTACGGTTGCGGTTTTCGGTTAATTACTACGGAAATCGTAACGAACGCGCAAATGACCGTAAACGCGTAACGATTGATATTTTTGCATTCCAATCATTAAAATACTAGATTTTAATGATTACAAAAATTTTTGGATGTGCGTATATGTTCCGGAGTAGGAAATACGCGATTTGGCATAGTTTCGCAGAATTTGCAAAATTGCCCCTGAGCTTGCATAAGCGTGTTTTTTCCATACCGAAGCCCTCAAAACTTATTTCTAAGTTATGTAAAGGGTATTTAGGGTATGTTTAGCTTATGTCGATGTTCCAGAGTGTACGTCAAGTTAAACTAATTACGTTTGCGTAATAGTTTGCGATTTCCCTTCTAGTAGTCGTTTAAGAGTTCGGAATCGTGCAGGAATCGAACACGTGCAATTGTCATGATAAAAATACACATCTTGAAAATAAAACACAAAAATTTCATTGATTGATAATTCGTTCGGAATTGTTATACGATCGGATCGCCAAAAATGTCACAGTCTCCCCTACTTTAGGAAATTTCGTCCCGAAATTTAATTAGAGGAAACTTGTGGAAACAGATGTGGGTACTTCGCTTTCATTTGATCCTCTCGTTCCCAATTAAGTTCTGGGCCATGTTTGGATTCCCAGCAAACTTTGACTATCGGAATTCGTCTTCGCTTGAGTTTCTTGACTTCACGGTCCAAAATCTCCACAGGTTTCTCGACAAAGTGCATAGTGTCATCAACGTGAATTTCGTCGAGAGGGACATGAAGATTTGTGTTGGCTAAACACTTCTTTAGATTGGACACGTGGAATGTAGGGTGAACGTTTCCAAGTTTAAGGAGGTAGCTCAAGTCGGTAGGCCACCTTTCCGATTCTTTCAATGATCTTGAATGGTCCAACGTATCGTGGTGCAAGTTTTCCTTTCTTTCCAAATCTGACCACTCCTTTCTAAGGGGATACCTTGAGTAGGACGTGATCACTAACTTGGATTCCAAGGGCTTGCGTCGTTTGTCCGCATAACTCTTTTGACGGGTTCTAGCTGTCAGAACGTTATCGCGTATTTTCTTGACTTTGTCTGTTGTATCATGAACAAGTTCTGGTCCAGTAAACTAAGACTCTCCAACTTCATTCCAACAGACAGGTGAACGACATTTTCGACCGTATAAAGCTTCGAAAGGTGCCATGTTGATGCTAGCGTGATAACTATTGTTGTAGGAGAATTCGATCAATGGTAGATGCGAATCCCAACTACCACCAAAGTCGATCACACATGCTCTAAGCATATCCTCCAATGTTTGAATAGTTCTCTCGGTTTGTCCATCCGTTTGAGGATGATAAGCAGTGCTCAAATTGAGTTTGGTTCCCATAGTAGATTGCATGGTCTTCCAAAAATGAGATGAGAACCTAGCATCTCTGTCAGATATGATGTCCAAAGGAACACCATGACGAGATACAATCTCATCGACATAGATCTTGGCGAGTTTGTCAGCAGAGTGATCCTCATGAATTGCCAAAAAGTGTGCTGACTTTGTTAGACGATCAATGATTACCCAAATGGCATCATGACCTCTAGATGTGCGTGGTAGTTTTGTGATGAGATCCATCGCAATGTTCTCCCACTTCCGTACCGGAATTTCTGGTTGTTCAAGCAAACCAGATGGGCGTCGATGTTAGCCTTGACTTTAAGACAAGTTAGGCATTTTGATACATACAAGGCAATGTCTTTCTTCATACCCGACCACCAATACTGGGTACGAAGATCCTTGTACATTTTGTCTGCACCAGGATGGATTGAATAACGAGACTTATGAGCTTCGTCCATCAATAAGGTACGGAGGTTGTCTTTACTTGGAACCCACAAACTGTTCAAATAATAGAGTAATCCATTGTCTCTCGTTTTGAGCTCAAGTTGATGCGGTAATTCACTACCCATCATACCTTGTGGAACACAAGTATGTTGAGCTTGGAAAATACGTGTCTGGAAATCAGATTGAATTCAAACACAATGAAGCTTGACATGTTCCTTACGACTGAGCGCATCGGCCACAACATTCGCCTTACCAGGATGGTAGCGAATTTCGCAGTCGTAGTCGTTTAAAAGTTCGACCCAGCGTCGTTGTCTCATGTTCAGCTCCTTTTGATTGAATATATGTTGGAGACTTTTGTGGTCGGTAAAAACCACGCATTTCGTACCATAAAGGTAGTGTCTCCAAATCTTGAGAGTAAAAACTACAGCACCTAATTCAAGATCATGGGTCGTGTAGTTCTTCTCGTGGACTTTCAATTGTCTTGACGCATAGGCTATGACTTTATCTCGTTGCATAAGAACACAACCAAGGCCTAGGTTCGATGCGTCACAATAGACAACAAAATCATCATTGCCATCATGTAAAGATAGAATAGGAGCATCGCAGAGTTTTTGTTTCAGAGTTTGGAAAGCTTCCTCTTGTTTGGGTCCCCACTCAAAAGGCTTATTCTTTTGAGTCAAAGCGGTGAGGGGAACCGTGATCTTTGAGAAGTTCGCGATGAATCGACGATAATATCCAACAAGACCAAGACATGAGCGAACTTCTAAGGGAGTAGTGGGTGTGTTCCAATCCTTAATCACAGTGATTTTGGAAGGATCCACATGTATACCTTGCTCGTTGACTATGTGTCCCAAAAATTGAACTTCTTTTAGCCAAAACTTGCACTTGGAGAATTTGGCATAGAGTTGTTCTTTCTTTAGTAGTTCCATAGTTAATCAAAGGTGTTGTTCGTGTTCGGCTCGAGACTTGGAATAAATAAGAATGTCGTAGATGAAAACAATGATGAACATGTCCAATAAGGTTTACAAACCCGATTCATCAAGTCCATGAAAACAGCTGGAGCATTTGTCAAACCGAAAGGCATGACAGTAAACTCGTAATGACCATATCGAGTGCGAAAGGCAGTCTTGGGAATATCTTCTTCGAGCACACGAATTTGATGATACCCAGAACGCAGATCAATCTTTGAAAAGTAACTAGCACCTTGTAGCTGATCAAAGAGATCATCAATGCGAGGTAGGGGATATCAATTTTTGATCGTGAGTTTGTTGAGCTCACGATAATCGATACACATAGGGAAAGATCCATCCTTCTTTTTCATAAATAGGACAGGAGCGCCCCAGGGTGAATAGCTCGGACGAATGAATTCTTTATCAGATAGCTCTTGAAGTTGTTTTGATAACTCTTGCATCTCAGACGGTGCAAGACGGTAAGGAGATTTAGCAATTGGGTTGGCAGCATGTACTAGATCAATGCGGAACTCAACTTGATGTACAGGAGGTAAACCGGGTAATTCAACAGGAAACACCGCAGGATAATCTCGAACAACGGGGATATCCTGAATAGTTTTGCCTTTGCCTTTCTCTTCTATGATATGTGCTAGGAAGGCAACAAGTTCTTTCGTAGGTATTTTTGGGCTTGGTTACAAGTCATAAGTATAAGGTTACTAGCGGGTTTCTCTCCACGAACTTCTAAGACTTCACCAGAGGGAAGAGGTATTCGAACTATCTTGTCAAAACAAATAACTTCGGCATGATGCTTGGTTAACCAATCCACTCCTATGATGATGTCGAAACTCCCGAGTTGCATTGGTGTGAGGTTAATGGCAAAATGGTGGTTATCGAGGTTCAATTGGCAATCACGAATGACAGAATCAAGTTTAAGAGGTTCGCCACTAGCTATCTCGACAGTCAAGGGCTTTCCTAGTTTAGTTCTTGGCATTGAAAGTAATGTTTCAAAGGCTAAGGATACGAAACTCCTATCAGCACCCGAATCGAAAAGAACAGAAGCAGGATGATTGTTGACAAGGAACGTACCGTTAACGACTTCGTTATCGGCACAAGCCTCGTTGGCGTTAAAGTTGAATGCTTGTCCACGAGCTTGGTTGGCATTGGCTTATTTCGGGCAATTATTCCTGTGATGGCCCATCTCGCCACAGTTAAAACATGACCCAGGTGGAAAGTGAGGTCGAACGGGATTTTCTTGGGGTTGGACAAGATTCGGAGCAGCTTGGTTTGGAACAAATCGACAAACGTTGGCCAAGTGACCAAATCTTCCACAAGTAGTACATTGACGACACGGTTGATGAACTTGGTGGTGACCGTTGCACCGATTGCACAATGGTGTAGTACCAGCATATGGCTTCCTTGTAGGAGGTTGAGCTGGTTGGTTTTGGGGAGCTTGATTGGGTTGAGCGGCTGGAGCGGGTTGTGTAGTAACAACAAAGTTCTGAGAAGCCTTACGCTTCTTTGAACGTTTGGAAGGCTCAGCTTTGTTTCCCTTTTGATTCTCTTGAGTGGTTTTGGTGGATGATTTCTTATCTCCTTTGCGATGAAGGTTACCCTTTTTGACCTGAGACTTGGTCAAAGTCGCAGCTAGCTCAATGGCCTGTCGGACAGTGGTTGGGTTACTTCCGGTAACAATGTCCTGAACAGGATCAGGCAACCATCGATATACTTCTCGATTTCCTTATCCAAAGGCGTTACCATTGAAGGACAGAGTAAACTCAACTCCTCGTACCGGTCAGTATAAGCACGATGCTCACCACTATCCTGTTTGAGATCATGGAATTCATTTTCAAGCGCCCTCTGCTCATGACGAGGACATAATTCCTTCATCATTAGAGCCCTAAGCTCTTCCCAAGTTTGTGCTAAGGCTACATTAGCACCTCTGTTCTCATAATACCATTCACCATGTAAGAGCTCTCTTTTTGAATACGCTCGACGCAAACTCAACTTTTCGCTTGTTTGGGCATTGCAAATGACGAAAAGTACTTTCGAGGCTCTCAAACCATTGCAAAAGCCCAGTAGCTCCCTCAGACCCAGAAAACGAGAGTGGTTTAGCCGAACAAAATTGTTTATAGTTGCACGGAACTTGTGCCTTGTTATTGTTATTGTTGTTTGCTTGATTGAGTTGGGTCACAAGATTTGGGAGTACAGCAGCAATTTGCTGAGTGATAATAGCTGCCATTTCGGCATTTTGAGTTGTGTCACGTCTAGGAGGCATTCTAAAAGAAAAGATGGAGGAAGATATGTGAGAAAATCAAGAGAGGTGTTGAAAATATCGACGAAATAAGGATGGTGGTCATTTGTTCGTTTCTCGAAACAAACAAACGACACACGGTGACTAATCAAAGTAAATGGGTCTTTATAATGTATCGCGAAGACATGCTTTAGCCTATAAGTGGACACTCACCCCAAGAGTTCCCAGGTAAGAGTGATTGGTCCGATTAAGTGGATTTTACGAACACTCTAACCTTGGACAGAAAACTCGGGTACAGGCACCCACCCTTCCAGATTGCATGTGTTCACATTAATAAAACCCAAACTTTGACGAGATTTGAAAACCTTTAAGGCTAAAAGAGACCGATGATTCATTTTTGACTTTATTCCTTCAATTTTGTCTTGTTTTTGGTAATCACATAAGGATAGGTGATGGTGGTGTATTAAGAATCTAAACGCAAGTAAACTCGCGTTAGGGTCCTCGGAAGGTTATAGTCTAGGTCAAAGCAACCTAATTCCCTATCTCCAGTGCTCTAATACCAATCTGTAACACCCCGACCGCGTAAAAACAACAAACCACGGCGGAAACGTCGGGGAGTCACGTTAACAGATTGTTACAACAACACATGGTAATTAAAGTTATGTTTTATTGGATATTGAAATTACATAGTTACATTGTCATGAAGTTTTAAAATAAACTAATTAAACTATTGTCTTTCATATTTTAAGGCACTAAGTCCGCGTCCAATCCTACGTGAGCATGCATCAACATTAAACTTGGTTTCCTGAAACATATGTCAAAACGAGTCAGCAAAAATATGCCGGCGAGTACATAGGTTTTGTGAGCGTGTCAAATTCATGGCTTTGAATATGTATTGCAATACCTCTTCAGACTACTAGAGTCGTTAATTTAAAAACCTTGTTATCAAAATTATTTGGTATTGCAATGATAACTAACCAACTAAAAAAGTTAGTTATAGTTTATAAAAGACTTGTAGCCATGAATCTTGACCAAAACATTTGCTTTGTAAATTCGAGTAGTAAATCGCCTTGAAGAAACTTTGTATGGTTTATATCTTTAGTTGAAAATCGTTGCGTGTCGTTGTTTGAAAACCTTTATTCCAAGTGATGCAAATAATGGCACAAATGTGATATGATAAAGGCACTTATATATAGGAAGTACCAGCGGCATATCCACCATGCTTTTATCACATTACACACGTTTTGTTATCTAAATCACTTACCATAAACCAATCGTTCACTGTCCGTGTTATAAACCAATCATCCATTGTTATGTCATAAACCAATTGTTCATCGTCCGTGTAAACAAATCGTCCTTGTTTTTAATTGTGAAAACTTTTGGTTGTTTTAGTTAATACATTCAAACCTGTTTTGACTCGTCTATACCACCAAAGGTATCTTTAAATTGCAATAACAAACCACCAAAGGGTTTATTAAAGTAAACAGTTTCGGTCGTTCCCCAAACTTCCCGACAAACACTGGGAAACTTGGTAACGGGATTGTCAGTCCTATGGTACCATAACTTACTACTGGTCGGCATGGCCAAAGCTAATGAATGCCATTCATGTCATGTATATAACGCACAAAGAAGTTCGTTCACATTATTGAAATCGTCGTGTTTATATAAACCATAGCATTTGTAACTTGAAAACTTGAAAACAATTTAGCACATATGAATCACCCCAAAATATTGAAACATAAAAGAGGGGAGCTATGTACTCACTTGGGATTGCAAAGTAACATTGAATAAAAGATCAAACAAGCTCAAAAGTCCGAGAAATCAAACAGTGTCCTAAAATTGGATAACTATGTAAATGTTGGGACTTTAATCGGCGGATCGGACAAAATGAGGCCTTGTAAACCAAATGAGTGTTGGGACTCATATGAAATGATTTAACAAAGTCTACATTCTGATTTGAAAAGATTCCTAAGTGCTTTTGACCACTTATGACTCGTTAAGGTAGTTTACGCTACTTTAACGGATCATTCACGTAAAAACGTGTTCGGATGGTTATATATGTGTTATGATAGATCTAAAATGCCAAAATAAGTTTATTATAGTTGCAACATCAGTTTTTATGTCAAAACATTGGTCACATATGCTTAAAGTTGATTTATGCGCAAAAAGGGCATTTTGGTCATTTATAGGGCATAATAGACGACTTAACATAACACTAACCAAACGACGTGACCATAAGGTATAACCTCAGGGGGTTATTCCTATACACTATGGTCACATATATGTGTTTGATCGGATCCTAAGATCGACCAAACGGGTTAGATTCAAAAGTCAAAGCGTTGGTCAAGACCGCTCGACTTATGACCCTAAATAAGCACTAAACTAAAAGTGACGAGTTAAATGTTAAACATGTCTAACAAGGTTTATAAAACTGATTTGATATCAAAACAAAGGTTTTTGATACCCAAAAATAGTTCCGTCGTATAATGCGCATTTGCGCATTATTGACCGAAACTTTGACTCGTACTTGACTAGGAAACGTGGTAATCAGTAGGCATGATCGCTAAGGATCATAATCATCGTGATTACGATCACGTTGCAAAGTCCAATTGGACTTTTCTTTGACCAATTAATGGTCAAAGCTGAAAGTCAAACACTGTTTGACTTTGAGCTTGAAATAGCTAAAATGAATGAACAAGGCTAAGTTAGAGCACTATTTGCACTCAAGGAAGCCAAGATTACTTAGAAAATCTCAGATGGGAGGCCTTCTAATAAGGTAGCAACTCCACTTAGAGTTTAGAGAGAAGAAAGATGGAAATGAGCAAGGAATTTGCTTGAAGATTAAGGGTATTTATAGTTGTTGGAGAGCTTTAGGATCATGCCAAGTGTTAGGAGATGTTGTAAGATCATTACAAGTGTTTAGTGAGGTGTTGCAAACAGGAGAAGTGTGGCAAAAACGAGTTATAGGTGTCAAGTCAAATGATCAAGAAGCTGCCAGGTAGCTGCTGCCACTGGGCATCCCCCACGCGTCGCTGGAGATCTTGGGGGGTCTCTCACGTGGCGCCTGGGATTCCTAAGTTTCAGAATTGACAGAACAGGCCCCTGCAGCCTAAAACTTGTTTTTCAACGCGTTTTGGCACTTTTAACACTCGTTAACCCCATTTTTAAGCTTTATAAGGAAGATAAAGCATAGGGAACTTGAAAAATGTTCGGAAACTTTTCGGATGTTGGTTCGTTTGGTCGTACGGTTGGGTTTTCGGTTAATTACTACGGAAATCGTAACGAACACGCAAATGACCGTAAACGCGTAACGATTGATATTTTTGCATTCCAATCATTAAAATACTAGATTCTATACAAAAATTTCAATGGATGTGCGTATATGTTCCGGAGTATGAAATACACGATCTGGCATAGTTTCGCAAAATTTGCAAAATACCCCTTAGCTTGCATAAGCGTGTTTTTGCCATACCGAAAGCCCTCAAAACTTATTTCTAAGTTATGTAAAGGGTATTTAGGGTATGTTTAGCTTATGTCGATGTTCCGAAGTGTACGTCGCGTTAAACTAATTACGTTTGTGTAATCGTTTGCGATTTCACTTCTAGAATTCGTTTAAGAGTTCGGAATCGTGCAAGAATCAAACATGTGCAAGAATCGAATACGTGCAATTGTCATGATAAAAATACAAACTCGAAAATAAAACACAAAAATTTTATTGATGGATAATTCATTCGGAATTGGTATACGATCGGGAGGTCAAAACAATCAAGCGTAGTAAAAATCCTATTGTTCGGATTCGTTGGAACTCAAAGCGTGGTCTAGAGTTCACTTGGGAACGAGAAGACCAAATGATGAACAAGTATCCTCTGTTGTTCAAAAATAATACATCCAATGCTGAAACCAATACTGAATTTCGAGACGAAATTCCAAATCAACTTGGGGATGATGTGACACCCCATGAAACCTGTCACACCCCAACCGATGGCGGAAACATCGGGATGAGACGAACAAATTGCTCAAAACTTCATAACGCTATGTGACAATATAAATTAAATTCAAAGTTCATTTCAAGACAAAAATGTCATACAAAGATTCCAAATAAAAGCAACATTGTTCATAACATAACATTAAAATAACAAAATTTATCTAGGTGTGTATCTAAGTCCACCTAAATTGCATTTCTTCTCAACATCGTCTCATCAATCAACCTGCAACATGTATTAAAATATATCAATAAAAGTTAGCGAGCATAAAAGTTTTGTTACATAGCCTAATATAGAATAAAATTTGTTTAAAGTCTCATATCCAAAATGAATCACATTATGCAAGTTTACTAACATGCCGAAACAGTGTACTATATGTTCAAACCCAAAAATCCAACGCATTAAAATAGCCTATCCCAATAGAGTAGCGGGAGGTTAACACGTTTAACTTAACAATACCCCAAGTTTCGTGGGCGATGCGTTAATCCTATAGGGCTATATTTGTTAAGGTAGGCTAGCAAAGTTAATGAAGCATATATCGACACAAATAGTTTACATAAGCATACAGGTCTAACGAGCATCACATAGTGTCATGTTAAGCATAGATAGAGATTAAAATAGTTTAAGTGTCGTGTGATTTTGTATAATGTACATGTTGCACCCAAAGTGTAAAAAGAAAAAAAGGATCGAGTATGCTCACAGTTTTGCAAGCTTTCCAACTTAACATCCTGCGAGCGTTGTTGGTTGATAGATTAGTTTCAAGCACCTTGTTCTTCTACACGAAGAAACATAGGTGTGTGAGTATTGGGAGTTCACGGAAGATTATAGATTCGGAATTTAAATATCATGAAAAATAGGCATATGAAAATAATCATCTCCCATAACACTTGTCCTTGACACTATTGAAACTCAAAGGAGTTTGTGTGTTTTCATGGATTCAAAGATTCATTAGAGTCGTAGCAAGTGCATGATCATGGATGATGTAACATGTTCTTGACAAGTAACTACTAAGTCCTCATCAAGTCTTTTTTACTTATATATATATATGTATATATATATATCTATATATAGAATACATAGAATATAAAGATTTCAATCATGAGATAAGAGATTAAAGTATCCATTTAGGCACCTCTTTGAGTCATATAATTCATACATGAGGTAGGAAGAACAAAGCTTCCATTACCTCCATTGTTCACTACTACACTTTTTAACCAACAAGGAGGGTCATGAACTTACAAATAGAATGAATAAAAGTACAACTAATCTAGGAAAAAACATCAAGTAGTGAATGGATTTCTATGAAGGGTAGCCCAAGCTAGTTCAACTATCACACTTAACCAAGCTTCAAGCTTGAACACTACTTGTGGGTCAAACTCTATTGAAAACAGAAAGTTTGTGAGGTTTTAACCTCTGATTTAGCATGTCTTAACCTTGTTTTTAGGCCCAACTAACCATTCATCCAGTTATGAGCATTAGGACATAGGTTTGAGATGAGTTAGACTCAAGTTCAACAAAGTTAAACGAAGTTTATGTGAAAACAGAGATAACAGTCCACTTTGGAGCCTTTTTGGCGACATTCCAGGGCTTGGTTTTCCATGGAAAACCTCTGGAAATGTTCCTAAGGTTGTTCCAAGTAAGTAGGAAGAAGAATGGATGAAAAAGGTTAAGAAATGAGTGAGATATGCTCACTTTTGTAAGAGGTGGTGAATCTGCTCGAATTTCTTGATTCTCAGCTGATTAGAAGGAGATTTGAAAGTATTTTGATGAGTTGCAAAGTGTAAAAGGCTTGGATTATGCTTGGGTTTTATAGGGAAGTGTTTAGATTAGGTTGTGGTTGAGTTAGGTGAGTAATTAAGGCTTAAAACATGCTTAAAAAACATGAAAATCCCGCCTAAAACACGTTGAAAGGAGCTCTGGTCGCGGCTGCCAGGCTCAGTCTAACGAGAGTATAAATAGATTCTGGGCCAGGATTTAAACGATGTGGCTGCCCTAGCGGAGTGGTTGATGGTTTGCTTGTTTAAGCGGGTGACCCGAGTTCGAGTCCTGTGGTCACCGGTTTTTGTCTATTTTTTTTATTAAAAGCATTTTACTTATAATTATGTGCACAAATGGTCCCTGTAAGCTTTAAAATTAGTAAATTGCCAATTAAACCCTTGACTTTATTATCTTTATATCACTTCACCATTACACCACCTAGACTACTAAATTATTATATACATATATAGATATATAAAATAAATAACTTTTTAAATTGTAAAGAGTAATTAATTTAAATAATGAACAAGTAATCATATTAGTCACGAGTTGTATCAATTTAGATTAACGAGTATCGAGTTTTAGGGTGAAATAACGAATCAAGAATCTTGGATAACATAATTATCAAATATGATTAAAATAGTTTCGCTTTCATTATAATAAATAGTCTCAAATTACAAGTAGAAACGAAATTCGATTACAAAGAAAGTACAAAGTTTCTAAAAATAGAAGTACAAGGGATGTTTTCCCAATTATGGAAAGTACGAAAAAACCCGGCGTTACAAAACCGCTCAACCGCATTAGCTTCTTCAGCGACTGCTAGCAAAATTTGGGATGAAATTTCTTTCAAATTGGGAATGATGTGACAGCCTTGGAAAAATCTTAATCAAACTTAGCAACACAACTCATGCTTACTCAATTTTCGGGACGAAAATTCTTTCAACATGGAGATAATGGACATCCCGTATTTTAGGGTTAACGCCTTAAACCCTTTCTAGTTAATTACAATTTTTAAATGCACAAGTTAGTAACATGCGAACAAATAAACAGAGTTAATTTGATTAACTTTGCAAAACAAGGGACTTGTGTGTCATTCTATAAATTTATGTTGATAACTTCTTGTTCAAGTTTGAGAATTGGAAAATTTGGAGAACCTTTTGTGCATTTGCTAAAGTTTTGTTTTAAAAAAAATATAATAAAACCAAATCCGACCCTAGATCCCCCCATTCCCCAGATGTCGACCTCTCCCCCTCTCTCTATTCTCTCTCTTGAAAATTCAAGAAGAAGCTAGGAAAACTCATCTTTTCGGGCTCTTGATCTTCATTTCTATCGTTCCGGGTAATCCCTCTAACATACACTCATAACTTGTTATTCATGGCTAGGTTTCTTGATTCAACATGAATTCTTGATCTTGTTGTGATTATTGATGCATGATAACATGGATGCTATGTGCTAGGGTTTGCTAGAATCATGTATTTTAATGTTAGATTAGGATACTTGCTAGTTAGTAACTCTATGATCATGTATGCATGCCAGGGTTTTGATTATGGTTGATGTGGAGGATGAAACTTAATGCGAAATTTCGTGTATGTGATGTTGTGGGGGTTTTGATTGCTGAAAATAGGGTTGATAGTGTCATAAACATGTGTTAATTGAAAGTGAATCCAAACATAACCTGATCAGAATTTATAGCCGATTGTATCGGCTTTAACGTTGGAAAAACTTGACAAAAACGTGTGTTTCTTGAGTCTAACATGTAATTCCAGAAAATAGCTTTCAAACCCCACTGGAATCATAATTTTTTTGTCACACCCCGACCCGCAGCGGAATAAGAGTCGGGGCATAATTGGGTTATCACCAAAGCTCATGACATTTACTAATATGTTTCATATTTAATAAAGTCAAAGTTACATTTCCAAAAAAAAATCCAAACATGTTCATTCAATACAAAGAAAATAAACCAAACATAACAATCCCAACTCTAAATCGTTTTATTCTTCTAGTCCAAGTCCTATGTGTTCCTAGCTGCTGCTGGTTCACCTGTTTTGAAAACCCGATTTTTACAAATGTTACATTTTTGACGAGTTTTGATATTTTAAATGAATTTTTCCGTGTCAAAGATGCAGACCGTGTTTTTCAGTAGAAATTGCAGCCTATTAAGAATATCCTAACTAAGTCCGTGTGAGGAATTAATATGTGAAATTTCTACAGTAGGTAGTCCTAGGATATCTCGATATTCTCCAACTGGAATTATGTCAATCGAATAACCGAGGATTTTTAAATAAATTTTTCCGTAAACTGCAGTTAGAAAGTGACGAATCTGGACACTAACCGAGGATTTTTAAATAATTTTTTCGTAAACTGTAGTTAGAAAGTGACGAATCTGGACACTCATGGTAAAAGATTTTTCTAAATTTTTGGTTAAAGATTTAGACCTTAAAAATTTAACACAAGGACAACCCCACTGAAGGGTATGTCACATAAAAAGATCATAATTTTTACAACATCGTAAGTATGGTAAATGGGTTTCCTAAAACAGTAAAATTTTAGTGATTTTGCTATGAATGATTTATAAAGTGTATAAGAGTCGAACTTGCATTTTTGTTGTCCGTACTTGCTTATTGATGGTATGATTAGCTTATCCCATTTCATAGGATGTATGATAAACTTGTGCATGAATACCACACGGTAAAATAGTTATGAGAACGTGATTCGGTGACTATGTGTAGGAATTCATAAACTGAACTAATTGAAAATCTTAACATATCAGGACAAATTTGATGTTCCTGATTACCTTTCAAGTTTAATACCGAGCAAACTAAGGTGAGTTCACAACTCTTTTCTAAAAGCATGTGTCCTTGGTTTGGAACAACACTTTTTACGGTAGCCCTGGTTTGGGCTATGCGCGCGTCCCTTGTGTGGACCACTGAAACTTGCTATCCACTGGAGGTGGATAGTACACTTAGACTAAACGAAAACTGTATCATGAAGTCCCTGTATTTTACCGATTAAATTGCTGGGTGGTCATACACGGGTATTAGTTGATAGCGCTATTAGGTTTGACAAACCTCACACCGTGCTGGAGGCCGGGCGTGAACTTCTATCATTCACTCTTGCTTTAATGTTGATAGCCATTATTGAGGGCACAAACGGAACATCAGCATTCGATACACAGTTTAGTCATATGAAGAGGGTTAGCTACCCGAGTCGTACTTGAAATCAAAACGTTGTGAACTTTACTTTTACTAAACTCAAATTTTGTGAATTCGCCAACTTTATTGTTGACACTTAGTTGCATGCTTTGCAGGTTAATAGGTCAGCTATGGACGGGTGTTGCAATCGGCTGAAGTTGGTGGTTTGTTAAAACATTATGTTTTGAACATTTATTAAACTTGTGGTTTTAAGCTTTTGATGGGTTTACTTTATTTTTCCGCTGCAACATAAACTTTTGTTTGGACAATTAAAAACGGTATCGCTAATCATGTTATTAGTGAGGTTTTATGGTTTTAAATAGTTGGTTGAACATGATTAGTGGCTAGATCCTGGTTAGTCACACGCCTCACGGTAAAACTCCGCATGTGGAAATTGAGGGTGTGACATATGGCAACATCTAAATTAGATGACTTGGTTGATCTGGCACTTTATAGAAGCATGATTGGGTCTTTATTGTACCTAACTGCATCCGGGACAGATATCATGTTTGTAACATGTGTTTGCGCCTCAGTCAGCACCTAGAAAGTCAAATCTTATTGCTGTGAAAAGGATTTTCAGATACCTAAAAGGTGCTCCCACAATTGGTATCTGGTATCATGCCAATGGAAATATTGAGCTTTCGTGTTACACGGAAAAGTGATTTTGCTGGTTGTCACACAAAAAGGAAGTCGACATCAGGAGGGTGCCAATTCCTAGGCAATTGTCTAGTTTCTTGGCAAAGCAAAAAGCAGGTAGCAGTCTCAACATCTACAGCAGAGGCTGAGTCTATTGTTGCTGCAAGCTGTACAACTCAACTTTTGTGGCTTCAAAACCAACTACTGGATTTTGGTGTAACTGCTCTAAAGACTCCTCTCATGTTAGATAATCAAGCAGCTGAAAACATCATTAAAGATCATGTCTCTCATTCCATAACAAAGCACATTGACATAAGACATCACTTTGTGAGGGATTGCTATGAAAAAGGGTTGACTTCTCTGCATCATATTCCAACTAAGGATCAGCTGGCAGATATGCTAACAAAAGCTTTAGACACATCTACCTTTGAAAGCTTAATCTCTAGAATTGGCATGATTCACATGGATTAAAAGAAACTTTTAGTTTTCCATGAATAAAAAGCATTAAAAATGTTTTCAGAAAATCAAAAATCCATCCTTAAAAATAGCATAAATTAAAAAATTTTCAAAATCCTTAAAGTCTGTCCATAACCACTATTTTCAAAAATACCATCTGATTGGTTCTCTCTATCCACTGTTAAAGATATCCTCTGTTTTCCATTTTCCACTGTTAGGCAAACCACTGTGTTTCCTAACCTCTGATATCTATCATCTAATAGTTTAAAATCAACACTACTCCCATTCACTGTTCTAAACCTTTGTTGATTCTCAACAGAGATTCCCAAACAACTTTCTTCCATTACTTAACAGAGGTTTCCATTTGGACAGATGTTAGCCAACAGATCTTTTGAAACCGCTGCCACGTTAGTATTCACTTTTCCCTTTATAAACCCTGTTTTATCCAAACAGAGTTTTTACTTGCTGTCTCGAATTCAAAATTCCATAAAGCAGTTTCCATTACTCTCATCCTCTTCACTAATTCTCACCTTTAGATCATAATCATGGATCTCATCATCAAATCCCCTCATAACTATCTTCCTATCTTTGAGAAAACCGAAAACAATACTGCTTTCCATGCAATAATTGATGTTCTCACAGCATCTAAATACAAAGACATCATTCTCGCAAATGCACCAATCTATGTGTATACACTTCGACAGTTATGGACAAATGATAAAGTTGAAATGAAAAACAAAAAGCCTTTTGATATTACTTCAAAGATTGGTGCATCTCTTGTTTAAATTTTCCCATCCTTAATTTCCACCACATTTGGTCTGAATGACCTAAATGATAAAACTTTTTTCACAAAGAAAGAGCTTCATGGTGAGTTCATTGAGCGTGGGTATAAAGGTCAACTGATAGGTATTGCCATCTATTAACATGAATTCCCTGCTAATATGAAATTCTTTTTCCATACTGAAGAAACGTAGACCTAACAGATTGGAATCTGGTCAGTTCTAGGTTTTAGTTTCTTGCATGAAAGGGTTAATCCTTCGCTTGGTTTCACGATGATGATGACTACAATTACTTCTGACGATACCTACAAAACAGAAGTGCCGTTAGCCTCGCCACGGGGAGAAGAGGGGTTCTCTCTGTAACCACCCTCCGGCGTGAGAATAAGTATCGGTACTTGAAAAAAAGTGTAAGTGAAGTAAGAGAGAGAGTAAGTGAGAGTGAATGACTTTCTTATACCTGAAGTTACCTATTTATAGCCAGATTTTGGGCGCCAAAAGGAGAGGTGAAAACTTAACGGAATCTTTGCCCTTCCGTTAAGTGTTGCCTTTACATTTTATGCACATGGATTGACTTGTCATCAACGGCTAGGGGGATGCCACCATGAGATCATTCTATTTCTTTGATGCAACCATGCCATCACCGTGATCTTCCTGGTCGTCCAGATGCTGCCACATGGCATTCGGTTATAACTGAAAGATGCTCTGCACGATGGGGCATTAAATGGCTTCTAGAAGGTTTCACAGCTGTAACCCATCTATCGCTCGCCACGTGTGCATTCTGTTCCAACAGAAAATATTCCTTTTGCCTTTAAAACATTTCATTGCTAAGGAAAATTCTTTCAAGATTAACTGTCGCTCGCGCAAGGTAGTTAAATGATCCTTTTCCCTTTTAGATGTTTGGCATAGTGAGTTGTAAACCTCCTCTGTTATGCTGTGAGTTGCGCGAGGTTTCTGGGAACCAACAATGACAGGGAATTTCCAAGATTAACGATCTTCCTTATGCAAACCCGCGCAAGGTAGTTAAATGATCTTTTCCCTTCTTTGCTATTTAGCGCAATGCCTGCTGAGTTGTTTCTTTGGTACAAATGTCTGTGCAAGGTTTATGAATGAAATATTACCCAAGGAAATTAATCAAGGTTAACTTTTAACCTTGCGCGAGCCCGCGCAAGGTAGTTAAATGATCCTTTCCTTCTTTGGATACCTTGCGCAGAGTTTAGTGAAGTCTTTCTTTGACAGAGAAGTCTGCGCAAGGTTTCCTTGGCAGTTCATAGTGGGTATGGTTCCCTTGCTTGGCGCAAGGTTTTTGGGACCATACCCCTTCACATACTCTTCTTATATGTTTGTCAGCCAAGACAACTGCTTTTATGAAATACCACTAAATATTCAGTATCTGGGATATGCTATTTTAACAAAATCAGATTTTAATCTTTCCTAGGTATTGTTTTCAGACTTGGTTGAAAATTATAATAAAATTTCAAAAAATAAAGCTTTTCTCATATACCCTAGGCTGTGAGTTATTATCTTCAAAAGAAGTTTCTGAAAAGGATTTTCAACAAAGTGTCATTTGTGAAATAGGCAACCTTACACATGAAACTTTTACAAGAATCTCAAATCAAAAGCGAAAGGTTTTGAAAACCCAAGCCAATGGGGTTGAGCCAAATTTAGATGCAAATACATCCACTTTCCATCCTCTGTTACTGAGCCCACTGCTCCTGGTGAGCATAACGCCACAGCCGGTGTTATGCAACCCACACTAGAAAAATCCAAAAAGAAACCATCAAAATCCAAAAAGCCCACCAAATCTAAATAACCCTAAAAGGTAACTCTGGAGGATGAGATCCAGAGGATATACATGTGACAACACAAACGTCACTTGAAAGAACAACTGCTACTTCCTCACAGCAGATGGAAAGATCTCCACCTAGCCTACCTCCTCTTGAATCCTCATAAAAGGATCAAGTTGTAAGCACATGGACACCACAATCTGAGGCAGATGATTCACTTGAACATATGCTCTCAAGCCCCTCTCCCAGAGCAAATTCTCTTTCTACACCACAACCCACTCCTCCAATCCCATCCATTTTCATACCTCTGTTTCATGCTATTGAGAAAACTCGGACACATACCAGTCCCTCTCACTCACTCATTAAAGAGAGTAAACTTCCACACATGACTGAGTCTGAGAAAACTCAACTAGCTAACCCAAAACAGCTGAGGAGGCTACACCGCATGAGTTACAACTGTAATCCCAGTTGGAAGTCCCCAGTACCAAGACAAAGGGGCATTTTCTTCTGAAAACATTGAGTTTACTCATGTTGATGATCCAGTTACAACTACCTCTGGTAGGAATTTAGATGATCCTATTAATTTAGGTGATAAATTGAAATACCAAGAATTTAAAAGAGAATAACCACCATGGAAACCTCAATTGATGAATTAAATCCATGATGAAACAAGGGCTACAAACTCTCAAACTCAACCATCCACAAAACAAATAAATTTGTGCAACCCATCATTCTAGCTCAAAGAAATTTGGCTGACATTCATCATGAAACACACATGAAGCTGATTCGCAACATGGTTGAGGCCAGATATAAAGATACTCAGGCAGACATAAAGGCCATCAAACATCATTTGCTAAAGACCATTCACTCTTCCCCAGCTACAATTCTACAAGATGAACTTAAAGATGATGCCAAAAAGGGGGAGAAAGATTCACTGAGAAAGCTACAAGCTGATTCAAAATTACAAAAGCCAGGTTCTGCTACAACTAATGCTCCAAACCAAACTTGTGCAGTTGCATCAGATGATGGTATTCATAAAGGGATTGATGAGACCCTGAACATACAAACAGAAGAAATTGCAAAGAAAAGAAGAAGAGCAAGATACACTGGAAGCTAAAGCTTCAAAGTTAATTGAATAAGAGCAGGCTATGCTGATGGAAAAATAAGATGTTGGTCCTTCAAGAAAAAGAAAGCCTACTAGAAAAGCCAGACAACCAACTTCCACCACTTCTAAAACCACTGCTGGTCCTACTCATAGTGTATCCTCTGCTCCAACTAAACCAACACCAACACCTCAAAAGAAAAAGAAAACCTCATCAAAGAAATCGTCCCCACCACCAAAAGAACCAATAGATGTTGGTACAACAACTATACCAACAGATGTTACATTGCCTCCACCAAGTCAACCAACAGATGTTGATACATCAAATGTGTCAACAGATGTTACCTCAACCTCTGTCATGGTCACCTTTCCCACCTTAATCCAATCATTAACCATACCACCAATAATTTCCTGCACAACCACCTTCACCAAAAATCAAATTCCAATGCAAAAGGAAAAAAATTGTTGTTGAAGAAGATGATGAAGAGATTCCATCACCAATCCCTTGTTATCACAACCACTGTCCACATCACTCTCATCATCTCAATCTAAATCCACTTCAAAACAATCCATTTATAAACCACCATCATTCATACCTTTTGCTACTAAGTATTCTCTAGAACTCCTTGTTGCTAAAAAAAATTGAATCATTCTTCAAAACAGAGGATACTTCAAAGCTAGAATTCACATCTCTCCTTGGATATGAGATTCCATCACCATACCCCTTCAAGTCCCCCAGTCCAGTGTTGCTCCTATGTGCAAGTAGCAATTAGGTGGAGCACTAGACTAAATAAAAATGGTGTGTTGCATGCTTGTATATAGTTGCGCTGAAGGCAAAAGGAGACTTGTTGCAGAAAACAACTTCTGGATAAGGAGAGGTAATTTTGAATTTTGAAAAAGCTGTCTTGTGTCAGGGGTTGGTGAGAGAACACGTGCTGTTGTGACGTTTTGAGCACTGTGTAAGAGCTGTCAACAGTTTTCAATCGTACAACATTAATTGCCTGACGGCAAAAGTAACTCACACGCGCGCGTGAGGGACAATTACTGTTCCCCACTCGCCCTGCTAGTGCCTCGGGCCTGTAAAAAGCATGGAGGCGGTTACCCTTTTACCAAGGCATTTATTGCGATCACTATAAATAGAAGACGATCGGATGCCCTTTTCCTTATGCTTTCAAAATCTCTTCGTCTTTAACATTGAAATTTCCTCTTCTTCTTCTCTGATATTCCCTCCTCGTAAGAAATTTATCTTCATAGATCCATGGTGACTGGTACTAGTTCTGGAAGTCCGAGATACCGGCGACATCGTTACTTCCACCGTTAAAATGGAAGAAAGAAGATTTTGATACCTTGATTAATAATTTCTTGTTCGCCAAATCCTGGGGAGCATTTTACCCTAAGGAGGGTTCCACGGCGGCGGATGCTCCGGCCGGCTACATCACTTTATTCTTTGATTATTTTGCTGAGGGCAACTTCAGGCTTCCGGTGACCCATTTCATGCTGAAAATTCTTGACTTCTACAAATTTCCATATCTCTCAGTTGAACCCCATGGGAATGGTCAGAATCAGGCACTTTGAGTTTGTTTGCCGATCGATGAACATTATTCCGACGGTTGAGAAGTTTCGAGTTTTCTACCAGTTGCACTGTGCTCTGGGATTCTATTCATTCCGACAACGACCTCAAGCCATACGCTTGTTACTTGTGCCTCCCAAGTCGTATCATGACTGGAAACAAAAGTTTTTTATGTGATGGCGGCGGTTATCCTGACGGCGATGACGTTCAGGGCCTGAGAGGAGATAGAACTGGAGACGTTTGCCATTCCTACCAACAAAGTGTGGTATCAAAATATTAAGGATGTGCCCAACATTATTTAGCCAGAAAGGGCTTTAATTGCTGCTGGGATGAGCATCTTGTGGAAGAAGGAACGCCAAGAGAAGCAGTTTATACTGAAGATGGAGTTGGTATGTTCCTTTATAACTTGTTATGATCATCTCTTATAACTGTGTATTGATGATGTTCTTTGTTGTGCTTTGTGATACAGTTGCACCGTTGTACTTGGTTTCCTTAAGAGAGACAATGGGAAGATGGCCACAGTGCCACTTGAAGAGAATGAGGAGCCGTAGTGTTTGATCAAATCTTGGGAAATTTTGAAATCCCCAAGAAAGAAAACCTCAATGCACAGCCCTCTTCTACTACTGGTACGTCATATGTTGTAAAGCCTGAGTAAGAATTGCAATATTACTGTTAGATATTAATTCTAAGTAATATTGCAATGTAACTTATGGCACAACATTTTCCCTTTATCATTGATTATGTAAGTGATTTGCTAAACTTGGGCGTAGGCCCTAATTATAAGAAGAAAAAGAAACCAACTGCTGTTGTTGCACCCCCTCCCTCCAAACCAGATGGTCAGAAAACTAAGACATCTGCAGCTGTAAAAACTAAGAGCAAGAAAGGTATACGTCTCGTATCTGATTCTTGGTGTGATTACGTGGTGGTGTCAGACTCATTAGGGGGTCTCGCGCCTGTAGGTTTGAGGAAGCCAAAGGAAGAGCCTATAGATACATCATCTATCCCTGCTTCTAACCCGTACGAACCCTTGGAAATACCTTCAAGCCCGGAGGAGGCGTTGAAGCACACCTCAAAGAAGAGGAAAGAATCTGAAACTACACCACCTTCTCCGCCGAAAAAAACTACGCGGCCGCGCATTGGCAAGAAGAGCAACCAAGAAGATCTTGCAAAGAAGTTTTCTCCTGGTATGTCTACTTTTTAAACTTTTGGTTGTAATAGCGGAGCACTGTCTTACACTTAGAATTATGTGTTGATCATTGTGCATGTTTGTTGCAGAGAAACCTGTGAAGGTTGCGCCGGTCACATCATCTTCCATGCCATCCCCGCGCAAGCCTGAAGATATTGAAGGGGGCGATGTGGACCCTCGCGCCCTATCTCTAATGCGGATCCGATTATTCCAGAGAAACCAGAAAAGGTGACCCGATTATTGTTGTTGAGAATCCTACTGGCGAGCTGGTAAAAGATACTGCCCCCCAACTGCGGAGACTATAAATGCCGAACAAGAGACGACTACTTCCGATATTCATGCTGTGAATATCACTTCAAATATTAAGGGAGTAGGTCCGTCTACAGCTGGTCAAGGGTTATCCTCATTCTTTGACGATCCTGAAGAGGAGTCGCCTATACGCCCTGAGGAGACTCTTGGGGACTATTACTACTATACTTACTCCGCCAAAAGAGCCTCCGCCATACATGACCCGGTGTGGAAATTGAATTAAAGGGACACCTTTACCGATCTACACGCTTGCAGGGAATGGTATAAGGGAATTTATCCACCGGTGGAGGTAAAGTACCAAGAAGAAAAGCACCATGAGCAAACCTACCAATCTTACTTGCAAGAGACATCCATGGCCTCGTCCACTATGCACCGCATTGTACGCGAATGGCGCAGTATGAACAAAGAGTGGGACGAGGTGGAGGATACAAAGCTCAAGGTTAGTGTTGAAAATGAGAGGGTGAGGAAGTTGTTGGTTGAGCTGGAGGCTAAACAAGCCAAATTTGAATCGGAGAAGAAAACCGAAGAATGGTCCGCCACCAGCTGGAAAAACAAGTACGAGGCCACTGCCGCGCAGCATGCTGTGGATCGTAAGCGCTTTGTAGAGGCTTGTGACCGTGATAATAATGAAAAAATTTCTCTTCGCAACGGAATTGAGAAGCTTAATAAAGAGAAAAACGATGCGGTTGCGTGGCAGAGGAGGCTCGTTTTCATAGGGAGAGGAGTGAGCAGAATGAGGTAGCGACCAAAATGACTCTCCTCCTTAAGAATAAAGAGATTGATGAGCTAACCTCTATGTTATTTGATCAGGAGCGACTACAGGCGGATATTGATTCCTTAAAAAAGGATATCGAACTGAGAAAGCCGAGTTGACCCGCCGTCTGACTGAAGATAAGCAAAAAATTAACAATACGGAGGTCGCTCGTGCCACAACCGAAAGCCTTGCAGAATCATTGATGAATCAGCTCACTTGGTTGCGCGAGTATGGGATTGTGGAGGTATTATCCCTTCCTTGCAGTATTTATGTATTGTTTAATTATTATAGCTTATACTGATGTGCTTGTATACAGATTGCAAATGCCATCTTGAACTCTACGGAGTTAGATGAGAGAGTGGCAGAACTGATGGTAGCGGCTTGCAATGATGGTCACGCCAAAGACTACAAGGAATGCACTCTGCACGTGGCGCATGCTTTGCAAACCCAATGGGATACCAGCCGAGTTGCTACTCATGGGATCAATATTTTCGCCATCTATACTGCTGCGAAAGAAAATTATGACCATTTGCAAAACCCAATCATGGACCTTTTAGATGTCGCGCTGCAACTGGATGACTTTGTAGATAGGTTGAAAGAAATCTTTGCAGTGGTGGAGAAGCAAACAAGCATAAAGGATGCGGGAAAAGGAAACTAGATTTCCTAGATGTTGTATTTACTTTTGATGTATCGTTGCGCGGATGCACAAGTACCCTTTTTATGTGAATACAATATATTTAGTTTACAATGTTTGCATGTGATCAATTGCTTGTTTAGGATAGACAAATGAACAATATTCAATCTCATGTGTGAGCGTAAGCATTGTTTTATCTTGTGGCTCATGAGTATGTGTTTTTGTGTATCCAAAGGAATTGCATGCATTTGTAATAAGTATATAAAGAATGTAAGTAACGACATAAAATATTTTATTTCACCGATAAAGCATAAAGCTACAACTGTCACTAAGATTACAAGCAAGATTTAATGTAAGCAGGCTCATGGAAAGCGCGAGGCTAATGAGCTCTGAGATTACATGTAACATCTCCACAATTGCTGGGCATTCTAGGTCCGCGGGACGGTAAAACCGTCAAGGCGTTTCAAAGTGTATGCTCCTTTGCCAAGGACTTCATGAATCACATAAGGCCTTCCCACCTTGGCGCAAGTTTACCCGGTTTTTCAGCATTGGATGCTTCATTATCGCGGAGGAAGAAATCCCCCGGTAAAAATGTGCAAACGCGCACCCGCTTGTTATAATATTCTCCAGCTGAGACTTATATTTCGCTTCGCGGATGGCTGCGTTTTCGCGTCTTTCTTCAACCAAGTCCAATTCAAGCGGCATTACTCTTCATTGTTTTGTTTTTCTAGCGCAAGCATTCTTGGTGATGGGAGACCTATCTCGGCATGGATTACCTCCTACGTACCATATACCAAATTGAATGGGGTTTCTCCCGTACTTGTCTTAGGCATTGTTCGATGCGCCCATAGAATGCTGGGCAACTCATCGACCCAACCACTCCGCACCGAGCCAAGGCGGGCTTTAATGCCATCAACTATCTGCTTGTTAATACTTACAACTTGTCCGTTCTCCTGAGGATGCGCAACGGATGAAAACACATGTTCAATCTGCATTTCCTGCATCCGCTTTTGCAGATCTTCAGAAGCTAAATTGGGACCATTATCTGTGACGATGCGCATGGGTAATCCGAAACAACAAATAATGTGCTCCCAGATAAACTTCCGGATTACCATGGTTGTTATCGAGGCTAATGGCTTTGCTTCAACCCTCTTTATGAAGTAGTCGACAACAACAACGATGAATGTTACTGCGCCTGGCGCATCAGGAAAGGGCCCCACCAAATCGATGGCCCATTGTTGAAACTGCCACGCCGTTGTAACCGGAACCAACAGATTTTTGTGGCGCAACATTTTGGGTGCATGTCTTTGGCAAGCCATGTATTTGCGCAATGTATCCAAAGCGTCTACGTACATCCCAGGCCAGTAGTATCCTGCGCCCATTACCTTAGCAAAGACCATGTATGGCCCCTCATGTATGCCACACAATCCTTCATGGATTTCTCGGATCAGATACTGCGCATCATTCTTATCGACACATCTCAATAAAGGGCCCATGTACGACTTGCGATACAGAATACCATCTGCCATTTCATAGTTTAAAGCCTTGCATCGGATCTTTCGTGCCTGCGCCTTGTTGTTAGGAAGTTGACCATGTTGTAAAAATAAGATAATAGGAGACATCCAGGATGGACTCCCCATTTCGACCATGGTAACTTGCTTTAGCGGAACAGATGGATTTTGTAGAACTTCAATCCTGACTTCCTTATCTAAATGCTCAAAGCTCGTGGCTGCAAGTTTGCTTAGAGCGTCAGCGTGTTTGTTCTCACTTCTGTTGACATGTACAACTTTAAACTGTCGGAATTAACTGATTAAAGATTTGGCTTGTTCCAGGTATAATTCCATAACATCGCCTCGCGCATCATAAGTACCATTAATTTTTTCTGCTATTAATCGAGAATCAACATGCACTGTTAAATTTGTCGCGCCCATTTTTATAGCAAGACGCAAACCTGCCAGAAATGCCTCATACTCAGCCTCATTATTTGTGCTTTTGAAATCCAGGCGTATAGCATAAGTGAATTCTTAGTTATCTGGATTGACTAGTCGGAGGCCTGCGCCGGCTCCATCACTATTAGATGCGCCATCCGTATGTAATAACCATTCTCTATCATCCGTGATTAGAACCGAGATTCTGAATTTCTTCGCATTCTTGCGCTTTATCCGCTGGAACTACGGCTATAAAATAGGCAAAGATTTGCCCTTTAATTGCTGGCCTTGGCTTGTAGACAATATTGTGACTGCCTAGTTTGATAGCCCATTTGGGTAATCGTCCTGAGACGTCTGGTTTAGCAAGAATCTGACCAAGATGGTAATTTGTCAAGACATTGACGACATGCCCTGAGAAATACCCGCGAAGCCTGCGCGACGCGTGAACAAGTGCAAGTACCAGTTTTTCCATCATTGAGTATCGAGATTCTAGGTCATTTAGCTTTTTTCTGATGTAATAAATAGGCGTTTGAACACCTTCTCGTTCAACAAGCAAAACTACTCCTACTGCCAATTCAGATGCAGCAAGATAAAGAATCAGAGGTTCTTTGTTGCGTGGAGCTGTTAAAGTTGGTAACTGGATTAAACAGTCCTTCATATCTTGCAAAGCTTTCTCTGCCTCTGACGTCCATTGAAAATTTTCTTTCTTTACGCAGTTGCATAAGGTACAGATGAAAGGGTAAGATTTTGCCACGTGGTTCGCGAGGAAACGATTGAGAGTAGCTAATCTTCCCGCCAATCTATGCATCTCCTTTACACTTGCTGGAGATGTTATACTTTTAATTGCTTCCACTTTCTCTGGATTAACTTTGAACCCATTCTTTGTGACGATGAATCCGAGGAACTTGCCCTCTTCCATGCCAAAAGAGCACTTGCTTGGGTTCAAATTCAAATTAACATTTCGCAAGGAATCAAAAGTTTTCTGAATATTTTCTAACATCGTCTCTTCTGTATTGCTCATGATGATTAGGTCATCAATTACACTTCAACGGTTTTCCCAATGTCATCTCCAACAACTAAATCCATAAGTCGCTGATACGTGGCTCCCACATTGCGAAGCCCAAAAGGCATTTTTGTATAATAGAAAATACCTTTCTCCGTGCGGAAAGCCGTCTTGTCTTCATCCTCTTGTTTCATCAGCAATTGATGGTACCCTTTGTAACAGTCGAGAAAACATTTCTAGCGAAATGAAGCTAAGGAGTCCACTTTTTTGTCAATTTCTGGAAGGGAGTAACAATCTTTAGGACATGCTTTATTCAAATCCTTAAAATCGACACACATGCCCCACCCATCGTTATGTTTTTTTGACCATAACGGGGTTCGCCACCCAGGTTTGGTACTTGACTTCGCGCAGAATACCAGCTTTAAGTAACTCGGCAACTTGTTCGTTCATAGCTTCCGTTTTTTCAGTCCCCATGCTGCGCTTTTTCTGAACTACTAGCTCCGCTGATGGGAAGACATTTAAACAATGCTCTGCAATGTTGCGTGGAAACCCTACCATGTCTGCAGGTGTCCAGGCAAAAATATCCATATTTTGAAACAACAGGGTTTTGAGTTTTCCGCGAATAGCCATGGATATCGCAGGACCAAGAATGATTGGTCGCTCTGGATACTTGTTGTTTAGAGACCATTTCTCAGGCTCATTTGACGTCATTGGCTTAGCAGCCTTAACAACTGGTTCTTCGATGGACATAATCTCTTTTCGGGCTATTACAATAGCTACTCCAGTTGGCGTTGGGAAACCACATGCAGCATGAGGCAGCAGACGTGATCATGCTGAAGTCACGTTGCGCTCGACGCCCTAACAAAACATCGTGACGGGAGGTTTCCGGCATTACCATAAAGTTTACTTTGATGGTTCGCGAGTGTTTACCGTCTGAAAGAATCACGGGAAAAACTATCTGTCCGAGAGGAAAAACAGCCTCGTTGCAGAATCCAGTTAACGGGAAGGCAACTGGTTCCAGGCGTGCCTTATCTTCCGGATCTAACTGCTTGAAACATTGTTCATATATGATATCCATAGAGCTTCCTGGATCAATGAACATATAGTCGGTTTGGTAATTTCCAAAGATTCCTGTGATTACAACTGGTCTTTCTTCCTGAGGTCCGCCTGGAACCACATGAAAAATCACTTGCTGCTCGCGCCATTTCTCACTTCAGAACCGATTGAAAGCTGCGCTTACACGACGAGCCTCCTTGGATCATGGCAACTTGCTTCATTTTCTTATTGCTAGGCCCCTCATCTCCGCGTGTGAGTTGCTTGACCTCTTTTCAAACTGACTGCACCAAGTGTGTCAACTTACCACTTTTCAAAGCCTTTTCAATTTCGGTTAGCAAGCTAATGCAATTGTCAGTTGTGTGACCTGTATCTTTGTGAAAGTCACAGAAGAGGTTCGGGTCTTACCCTTTTTGTTCTTCATGGGCTAAGGTTGCTTAAATTGATAATTCTCTGTGCTTAAGACTTCCGCGGGAGACTTTGTTATCGGAGTCCATTGTCGATCCCGATTTTCTTGTTTAATTGCTTTCTGGGTAGCAATCTTATTGATCGTTGCACGAGCATCCACTGGCGAGTATGGAGAATACGAGCTTTGGTTGGAGTCCTTCCACCCTTTCTTGAACTTCCTGCCACCCATACTCAGATCCTGAGGATGGTTCTGAGGTAGTGGTGGTCTGTTAGAATTAAGGTTCCGCTCCGTCTGCGCGTAAACCTTGGCTGCTGCAATTAGCTTGTCCCAGCTCTTCGGAAGGCCAGTTGTTCCGGAAAGTACCTTTATCATTTTGTCGCACCTTACCGCATATTTGAATTGCGCGCGGATAAGGTCCTCATGAACATCTCCAATCTCCAAAACTTCTTTGTTGTAGCGCATGATAAAATCTTCAAGGTTTTCATCATCCCTCCGCCATATGTTCATCACATCTGAGGAGTCACGTACGTATTGCCTTTGCTGACTAAAGTGTGTAAGGAACTTCTCCTTCAGATCGTTCCAAGAAGACAGTTTACCTGTAGGTAAGTTATCAAACCAGAGACGTGCGACGCCGGTAAGAGTTTGTACGAACAGGTGGCACCACATTGGTAATGTCCACCCTCCAATCAGCCCTGCGCCAGCGAAGAGGAGCATGTGATCATCAGAATCAGTTAAACTGTTAAACTTGCCTACATTATTTGGTAACTTTGCTCGTTCTAGCGGAGCCAACGCGTTTTCTCTCACAAATTTAGATTGTTCAGCTGCTTCGACTGGTCGATATATCAGATTGTAATCATGCTCCGCCTGCGGATTGTATATCGCACATATTTTAGGCTTATAACTAACATGATCTGTAGACAGACGATTAAAAACACTTGCACTATCTCCTTCTTCATAAGTCTTATCATACTCATTGTGTTGGGTGTCCCGCTTCTATGACGATCGCTGGGCCCAAACGTGAGTGAACGGAAGTGCGACATTGAACGTTTTCTTCTTGCTTTCGACTACCAGAATGAACAGGATCATTCCTGTTTCTAGAGTCTGTTTCAGTTCTATCCTCAAACACATGCGAAGGCGTACGAGCATGGTTTTGAGTATTATAACTCAACACTCGAGGTGCTGGCGAAGCACGGACCTGAGGAGCGTTAACAAGAGCCTGGAAAGCTGGAGTTCCAGTCTGAGCACATAGTTGAGCATACATAGCATTTAAAGCAGTTTTAGATTTGATTAACCACGACAATAGAGTCTCTCCAGGTGGTAGAATTGATGCAACATCAACATGAGGAGCCGCCAGAGTTACTGGAATGCTTGCATGATCTGGATCATACGGAGCATCAGCTTCTTCGGACGAATCCTCAACAATTTGTCCGTCGACCTGAGGAGCGCTGCCGATGCGATGGATCTCCGATCGAGGACCTGGAAGCGATGATCCATCAGCCATGATGCTGTAGATCTGATTGAAACGAAACGAAAGATGAGAAAAGAATCGAAAATCAGTGGGCGCCAATGAAGAAACGTAGACCTAACAGATCGGAATCTGGCCAGTTCTAGGGTTTAGTTTCTTGCATGAAAGGGTTAATCCTTCGCTTGGTTTCACGATGATGATGACTGCAATTACTTCTGACGATACCTACAAAACAGAAGCGTCGTTAGCCTTGCCACGGGGAGAAGGGGGGTTCTCTCCGTGACCACCCTCCGACGTGAGAATAAGTATTGGTACTTGAGAAAAGCGTAAGTGAAGTAAGAGAGAGAGTAAGTGAGAGTGAATGACTTTCTTGTACCTGAAGTTACCTATTTATAGCCAGATTTTGGGCGCCAAAATGAGAGGTGAAAGCTTAACGGAATCTTTGCCCTTCCGTTAAGTGTTGCCGTTACATTTTATGCACATGGATTGACTTGTTATCAACGGCTAGGGGGTGCCACATGTTATCATGAGATCATTCTATTTCTTTGATGCAACCATGCCATCACCGTGATCTTCCTGGTCGTCCAGATGCTGCCACGTTGCATTCAGTTATAACTGAAAGATGCTCTGCACGATTAGGCATTAAATGTGGATTCAAATATTTGCTGATGTGTTTATTCATGTTCAAATATTTGCTGATGTGTTTATTCATGTTTAAATATTTGTTGATGTGTTTATTCATGTTCGAATATTAGCTGTTGTGTTTACTTATGTTCAAATATCAGTTGTTGTGTTTTTATTTATGTTCCATATAGGTTGTAGTGTTAGAAGTTTTGCCTTAGGATATAACCATACTTTCCCAAACGTATCTAAACTCTTATGCATGATATCATTTTTAGCAAATCATTTCTGCTTATCAATACTTATACAGTAGGCAACAAAAAGCGATTCCTGAATAGGGTACCTAACCCTTACAAGGAACGTTACCGCCTCGAGCAAAAAACTTAAACCCTCATTTTTCTAAGCATACAACTGTCAAACTAAACATCATCACCCTTTTAGTCAAAATATATCATTATTTAAATTTTGGGATGAAATTTCTAAAAAGCAGGGGATACTGTAACATCCGTCAAAAACGGATTTACCAAACCCGCTCCGTTTATCAACCGAACAGTCAGTCAAAATTTTCGTTGCGAATTAAATGCCCGAAATAATTTTAAACGATACATAATCAATTATTATACAAGAATATATATTTAGTTTTTAAAAAACTGTTGAAAATCGCAAAATAAAAATAAAATGTTCCAGCCGGGTTTCGAACCCGGGTCAGTACCGAACCACTCAACAAACAGACTTAACTCACACACACAAACCACTGCGCCACGGATTTTGTTTGTTATATATTGAAATCATTTAATTGATATAATGACGTTACGAATTCAAAACCGGCGCCCAATAGTTCAGTCGTCGGAATCCCGGTAATCTCACGAACTTTTAACACCACTTTCAGTTATAACGTAAACTAGTATTAAGACATCGGTTATAACCGATGTTTGAAGTCCGCAACCAAACCATAACCGCCGGAGAAATTTAAATCAACGAATACAATCGGAAATCAGACCAGGTTCATTGACGATTTGTTCTATAAATTCACCCACAACCCACTGCAAACCTTTTCGCTCAAAAACACACCTTTTCTCGGCGTAATTCCACTCGCCGGAATTTCTCTGCTCATCGCCGGAAAACCGGTTTCCTCATTTCTGAACCTCACTGAGCCTCTGAACTTATACCGGAGATACCCACACCCTTTGTAAGCTTCCTGGAGCCTCGCTGCTACAAGGAACACGTCGCCGGAAGTGATTGCTGTCGCCGGAGTTTCTGCCGGAAAACAGAGAGTCCAGTCGGTATACCTCTTCGCCTAAATTCTTTTTCTTTTCACTCATATCTCACCTTAATGAACTGTAAGACGCTAAGAAACCGATTAAGACTTTGAACCAGTCGATTTCCGATTTCTGGTTCTAACTTGACGAGGAAGACGATGACCGTTATAACGTATAAGTATAATTAAAATCAGGATATTACTCGGGTTAGACACACAGTCCAGCGGTGGACTGTGTGCACATAAAACGCAAAGGTCTCGAGTTCGAATCCCGTCTCACACACGCTGCATTAATAAAAATCATTTTTTTGTTAAACTGAACCGGAGTCGCCACTGGTATATGTTAAGTATATTGATAACCGGAATAATAACCAAGTTAGACACACAGTCCAGCGGTGGACTGTGTGTTTGTTTATATCACTGGTCACGAGTTCGAGTCCGGTCTTCTGCACCGACTCGGACAATTATCTCTTCTTTTTAAATAAGGCAAAAAAGGAAATATCTAATTTGTATTTAAGTATAATAAAAATCGAATTGTATAACATGTTAAACACACAGTCCAGCGGTGGACTGTGTGTTAGTTTAAGCCACAGGTCCCGGGTTCGAGACCTGTGGAGCGCACCGTCCGGATTGATTTAAACTGTTTTTAAATAAAATGAATTTCGGTTTAAACTAATTAGTATATATATATATATATATAATTAAAATCATATATATAACGGGTTAGACACGTAGCTCAGTTGGTAGAGCTGCGTGCACGCGTACGGGAGGTCTCGGGTTCGAGCCTCACTCAGCGCACTGGTATTCCGAATCGAACCGGTCAACGGTCAGGTCAAACGGTCAACGGTCAGAAAAAAATCAAATTTTTTTATTATTTTTATTTAATTATTTAATTAAAAATCAATTAAAAATACTTAAAAATAACATTTTTAAGGTTAGAAAATAGCCTCAAACTCACAAAAATACACTCAACAATCCTACTAAAATAGTTTAATAAAATCCGTTTACTTACCAAACCATAATGCGATTTATCTAGGTTAAATCTCACTCGTGGTTAAAACCATTTCGCGTGCATTCAACGTCATCAACCGAACGCACCCACTGTGAGTGAATCTTACAACTCCCCCTTTTAAATTACACGTTTTGGGGTGTGTCATGTGTTATGAAAATAATTAATTTATTTATTTAAACTTGTGCCATACCACACCATGACCTAAACTTAGATTGTTTTTATTGTTGTGATTTACTTATTGCCTTTTGTCAAGTTATATGAAACTCATACATTAAGCCCATCAGTTCCTCGTGGGAGACGAGTTGAACAACGCGTGCTTCAAGTCAAATTCATTATTGTTCATGTGTGTATCATTGAGTTCATATTGTTTGTAGTTGTGTCATTCATATCATCATGTTATGCAAATCATTCATCAGGTCCCTCAGTTCCTCGTGAGAGACGAGTTGAGCATCACGTGCCTCTAATTGTTCCACTATTGTTCATGTGTGTTTCATTTAACATCTTATGATTGTTGATTAAGCTACATCTATTTTTACTCATGTTTGGTTGTGCACATATTTCATAATCAATTTAAATTAATTTGTTCAAATGATTTCCATAGGATTCACTCGCCAACATTATGTTGATCCAAAAACCTTTTACACATGATACAGGTGAACAGGTTGAAGCAAGAAAAACATAGGATATGCCTTAGAAGAGAACAAAGAAGTTTAGATTGTTAGATAGATCATGTTGTAACATTTATTGTAAATTTCCATTTAATTTGTATTAATGAATATGAAACGCTTAATAAATGTCATGAGCTTTGATGATAACCCAATCATACCCCGATCACCTTTTTCCGCTGCGGGTCGGGGTGTGACAGATTGGTATCAGAGCCATGACTATAGGGATATAGGATAGGTTATTAGACCCTTAGAGCCTATACTATAGTCTGCCTAAATTTTAAATTGATTAGGTGGTTACATACAAACTTGTGATATTTATTTGTTTCATATTTGTTTACATTTCAGTCAAACATACATGCTTATATACATATTCATTATACATATATACATATTCATTATACATATATCGATGTTCATGTATTCAATTTATTTTCATATTCTCATTATCCAAAGATTTTGTGCAATTTTCAAATCTCATCAAAGTAAGTTCTACGACGGGCATGTAGTAACTGGAAGGGTACAAGTACCGGTAGTCGGAACGTCTTGTCTAGGCTGGCATTCGTATAAATCCAATATAACGGACCAGTTTGCCTACCTGGGGACCAACGATGAGAGTACGAAGGACCTATTAGGCCAAAGCATGCCACACCAAACGTCGTTCGAACTAACCTACTTTGAGGTGTCACCATGTCTACACCTGGACACATTCCGAA
Source organism: Scalesia atractyloides (assembly GCA_947069175.1). Lineage (NCBI taxonomy): Eukaryota > Viridiplantae > Streptophyta > Magnoliopsida > Asterales > Asteraceae > Scalesia > Scalesia atractyloides. Next base: position 19,978,695 of record CAMTDV010000024.1, on the reverse strand, counting down.
TATCACACGTTGTATACATATTTCTCGATTTTCTCCGGGTTTTTGTGTACGCAACCTGGCAGAAACCGTGCGAACCATATGAAAAACCGGTATTCATGGGGGCCCACATGATTACACAGGTAAAGTATGGCGGCATGTAGGGCCTAACAGCGAGCAAAGCCTAAGACATCCTATGGATGTAGTATTTTTCTATAATTATTTTATGAATGTTCATTCCTAATGCGACCCATGATCTCAAAAGCATCCAACTCATACTCTTGTCATGTATTCCTTGTAGATGTCTTCTAACCTCGCCAGTAGGAAGACGAGAGCAAGAAAAGCCCGCAAGCTCATGGCTGCCTTAATCGCTCAACAAATGGCTGCCGTAATACCCAACATTGTAATCCAAGTTCAACAAGCACTTACCGTTAATCCTGTCAATCAAGCAAACCAAAACATTTTCAACTCTTCCCCAAATACCACTAAATGCACCTACAATCATTTCAAATCATGCGACCTTCCGAAATACAAAGGTACTGAAGGCGTCACCGCTCTCCTCCATTGGTTTGAAGAAATGGAGAACACATTTCTAAATTGCGATTGCCCTGACGATCGCAAAGTGCGATATGCTACCGGTCGATTATATGGGATAGCACTTACTTGGTGGAATACAGAGAAGGCCAAACGAGGTGTTGAAGATGCTATGTCCTTAACTTGGAACGAATTGAAGGAAATCATGACCAGACGATTTTGCCCAAGGAGCGAAATCAAGAAGTTAGAAGATGAATTTTACTCATTGAAGCAAATGGAAGGAGACCACATCACCTACAATAAAAGATTCCTCGAGTTACATCAAATGGTTCCCAACATGTTCACTCCCCTCTACCGTTTGATCGAGCACTACATTCGTGGTCTTCCGTCAAAGATTCAAGACCCTGTAATAAGTACCAAGCCTGCAACTTTGGAAGCAGCAATGGAGCTAGCAACAGAGCTCACCGAGAACCGAATCCGAAACAAAGACTTCAAGGAGGAGAAGAAGAAGGATAAAGAATCGACTGAAACCTCCGACTCCACTCAAACCGAATCCCCTTCTCAACCCAATCCTAAGAGAAGAAGAGTCGGACGACTTTTCGCTGCTACTCAACGAAATCAACCAGTTTTACACGCCATACCCATCCGAGCTATCCCAATCACCCAAGTGGCACCCAACTCAGCTTACCCAGATAAGAAACCATATCTTGGACCTCACCCTCGATGCAACAACTGTTTATATCACCATCCCCATACCCTACCTTGTCGTCTATGTGCAACTTGTGGACGCTATGGTCATTTGAGCAATGTTTGTCGCACCTTTCAAAACCAAACCTTTTTCCCTACTCAAAACATGGCCCAAACTTATCACCAACCCCAATACCCCCATGTTCCCATATGCTCGAGCTTGCTTCAATTGTGGCGACCCTACCCACTTTAGAAACACATGCCCTCAATTGGTTAACGTTATCAACACTCAAGCCCAATCAAACCCAGTTAACCAAGTAAACCAAGAAAACCCAACCACTATGCCACCAGCAAGAGGAAGAGTCTTCAATATCAACGCCAATCCTGTCGAAGATAATAACGGCCCAAACGAAGATACTCAACTAGTCCTCTTCGCTGAAGATCCAGATTCAACTCCTATCGTTTAGTTTTATGTTTTTCTTTATCACATGTGTAGACTGTTAGAATAATTATGGTATATTATATATTATATATTGTTTTCAGTATATGCTTTTGCCGAGGCCGCAGCTCCCCATCCATCGAGGTTGAGTTTGATCCCCATTTTATTATGCGGTTGATCAGGGCGTGCCCGCATGATCGGCTCCGTTTGTTTGAGCCTTGATCGGTTATTTCATTTTACATTTCAATACATGCAATACGTTCGGCTCCGTTCGATTGAGCCTTGAGCGCATATTTCAATTTACATTTCCAGTTCATGCAATACGTTCGGCTCCGTTTGATTGAGCCTTGAGCGCACAGACAATTTCATTATCAGTATCTTGTGGTTGTGGTGTTTGTAGTAGAGTCGCATCGAACTAACCATAACTTGCGGATAAAGTCAATGAAAATTTGACAAGGATATGGTGGATACGCCGATGGTACTTCCTATATATAAGTATTCTTGTCAAATGATCGGAGGCATTATCAGGCGGTTATGAGAGGTTCCATGCATAGGCTGATTGTGTGATGGTTGTTTAGATTAAGTTGTTCAATTTCAGTACATTCAATACGTTCGGCTCCGTTTGATTGAGCCTTGAGCGCACATACAATTTCATTCAATACGTTCGGCTCCGTTTGATTGAGCCTTGAGCGCACAGACAATTTCATTATCAGTATCTTGTGGTTGTGGTGTTTGTAGTAGAGTCGCATCGAACTAACCATAACTTGCGGATAAAGTCAATGAAAATTTGACAAGGATATGGTGAATACGCCGATGGTACTTTCTATATATAAAGTATTCTTGTCAAATGATCGGGGGCATTATCAGGCGGTTATGAGAGGTTCCATGCATAGGCTGTTTGTGTGGTTAAGTTATTCATTTTCAGTACATGCAATACGCTCGGCTCCGTTTGATTGAGCCTTGAGCACACAATTTCAATTTCAGTACATTCAATACGTTCGGCTCCGTTTGATTGAGCCTTGAGCGCACATCCATTTCATTTTCAGTACATGCAATACGATCGGCTCCGTTCGATTGAGCCTTGATCGCACATATGTATTTCATTTCAGTATTTTATGTTTGTTGTATTGGTTGTAGAATTATAGGACTAATCATAATTCAATGATAAAACCAATGAAAATTTGACAAGAATATGGTGGATACGCCGCTGGTACTTCCTATATATAAGTATTCTTGTCAAAGGATCAGAGGCATTATCGGACGGTTATGAGAAGTTCTATGTAAGATTTATTAGTTTCTTGGTAACCAATCATAACTTGTGGATAAAACTAATGAAAATTTGGCAAGAATATGGTGGATACGCCGCTGGTACTTCCTATATATAAGTATTCTTGCCAAAGGATCAGAGGCATTATCAGGCGGTTATGAGAAGTTCCATGTAGGATTTAGTATTGCCTTGGTTGGAATTTTTGTTACATTTATATCATCATGTTATTTAAAGAGATTGGATTGTGATCCATTTCTACATAAACTAACCTCTCCGTCATAACAAACGAGAGAGGAACTTCCATCATTCAAACATATATGCTATCAGAATGTTGATTCAAATATTTGCTGTTGTGTTTATTCATGTTCAAATATTTGCAGATGTGTTTATTCATGTTCAAATATTTGCTGATGTGTTTATTCATGTTCGAATATTAGCTGTTGTGTTTACTTATGTTCAAATATCAGTTGTTGTGTTTTTATTTATGTTCCATATAGGTTGTAGTGTTAGAAGTTTTGCCTTAGGATATAACCATACTTTCCCAAACGTATCTAAACTCTTATGCATGATATCATTTTTAGCAAATCATTTCTGCTTATCAATACTTATACAGTAGGCAACAAAAAGCGATTCCTGAATAGGGTACCTAACCCTTACAAGGAACGTTACCGCCTCGAGCAAAAAACTTAAACCCTCATTTTTCTAAGCATACAACTGTCAAACTAAACATCATCACCCTTTTAGTCAAAATATATCATTATTTAAATTTTGGGATGAAATTTCTAAAAAGCAGGGGATACTGTAACATCCGTCAAAAACGGATTTACCAAACCCGCTCCGTTTATCAACCGAACAGTCAGTCAAAATTTTCGTTGCGAATTAAATGCCCGAAATAATTTTAAACGATACATAATCAATTATTATACAAGAATATATATTTAGTTTTTGAAAAACTGTTGAAAATCGCAAAATAAAAATAAAATGTTCCAGCCGGGTTTCGAACCCGGGTCAGTACCGAACCACTCAACAAACAGACTTAACTCACACACACAAACCACTGTGCCACGGATTTTGTTTGTTATATATTGAAATCATTTAATTGATATAATGACGTTACGAATTCAAAACCGGCGCCCAATAGTTCAGTCGTCGGAATCCCGGTAATCTCACGAACTTTTAACACCACTTTCAGTTATAACGTAAACTAGTATTAAGACATCGGTTATAACCGATGTTTGAAGTCCGCGACCGAACCATAACCGCCGGAGAAATTTAAATCAACGAATACAGTCGGAAATCAGACCAGGTTCATTGACGATTTGTTCTATAAATTCACCCACAACCCACTGCAAACCTTTTCGCTCAAAAACACACCTTTTCTCGGCGTAATTCCACTCGCCGGAATTTCTCTGCTCATCGCCGGAAAACCGGTTTCCTCATTTCTGAACCTCACTGAGCCTCTGAACTTATACCGGAGATACCCACACCCTTTGTAAGCTTCCTGGAGCCTCGCTGCTACAAGGAACACGTCGCCGGAAGTGATTGCTGTCGCCGGAGTTTCTGCCGGAAAACAGAGAGTCCAGTCGGTATACCTCTTCGCCTAAATTCTTTTTCTTTTCACTCATATCTCACCTTAATGAACTGTAAGACGCTAAGAAACCGATTAAGACTTTGAACTAGTCGATTTCCGATTTCTGGTTCTAACTTGACGAGGAAGACGATGACCGTTATAACGTATAAGTATAATTAAAATCAGGATATTACTCGGGTTAGACACACAGTCCAGCGGTGGACTGTGTGCACATAACGCAAGTCCAGTCGAACCGTTCACACACGCTGCATAATAAAAATCATTTTTTTGTTAAACTGAACCGGAGTCGCCACTGGTATATGTTAAGTATATTGATAACCGGAATAATAACCAAGTTAGACACACAGTCCAGCGGTGGACTGTGTGTTTGTTTATATCACTGGTCACGAGTTCGAGTCCGGTCTTCTGCACCGACTCGGACAATTATCTCTTCTTTTTAAATAAGGCAAAAAAGGAAATATCTAATTTGTATTTAAGTATAATAAAAATGAATTATATAACATGTTAAACACACAGTCCAGCGGTGGACTGTGTGTTAGTTTAAGCCACAGGTCCCGGGTTCGAGACCTGTGGAGCGCACCGTCCGGATTGATTTAAACTGTTTTTAAATAAAATGAATTTCGGTTTAAACTAATTAGTATATATATATATATATATAATAAATCATATATATAACGGGTTAGACACGTAGCTCAGTTGGTAGAGCTGCGTGCACGCGTACGGGAGGTCTCGGGTTCGAGCCTCACTCAGCGCACTGGTATTTCGAATCGAACCGGTCAACGGTCAGGTCAACGGTCAGGTCAAACGGTCAACGGTCAGAAAAAAATCAAATTTTTTTATTATTTTTATTTAATTATTTAATTAAAAATCAATTAAAAATACTTAAAAATAACATTTTTAAGGTTAGAAAATAGCCTCAAACTCACAAAAATACACTCAACAATCCTACTAAAATAGTTTAATAAAATCCGTTTACTTACCAAACCATAATGCGATTTATCTAGGTTAAATCTCACTCGTGGTTAAAACCATTTCGCGTGCATTCAACGTCATCAACCGAACGCACCCACTGTGAGTGAATCTTACAACTCCCCCTTTTAAATTACACGTTTTGGGGTGTGTCATGTGTTATGAAAATAATTAATTTATTTATTTAAACTTGTGCCATACCACACCATGACCTAAACTTAGATTGTTTTTATTGTTGTGATTTACTTATTGCCTTTTGTCAAGTTATATGAAACTCATACATTAAGCCCATCAGTTCCTCGTGGGAGACGAGTTGAACAACGCGTGCTTCAAGTCAAATTCATTATTGTTCATGTGTGTATCATTGAGTTCATATTGTTTGTAGTTGTGTCATTCATATCATCATGTTATGCAAATCATTCATCAGGCCCCTCAGTTCCTCGTGAGAGACGAGTTGAGCATAGCGTGCCTCTAATTGTTCCACTATTGTTCATGTGTGTTTCATTTAACATCTTATGATTGTTGATTAAGCTACATCTATTTTTACTCATGTTTGGTTGTGCACATATTTCATAATCAATTTAAATTAATTTGTTCAAATGATTTCCATAGGATTCACTCGCCAACATTATGTTGATCCAAAAACCTTTTTACACATGATACAGGTGAACAGGTTGAAGCAAGGAAAACATAGGATATGCCTTAGAAGAGAACAAAGAAGTTTAGATTGTTAGATAGATCATGTTGTAACATTTATTGTAAATTTCCATTTAATTTGTATTAATGAATATGAAACGCTTAATAAATGTCATGAGCTTTGATGATAACCCAATCATGCCCCGATCACCTTTTTCCGCTGCGGGTCGGGTGTGACATTCAAGATTAACTGTTTCCTTGCGCGAGCGGCGCAAGGTAGTTAAGTGATCCTTTTCCCTTTTAGATGTTTGGCGCAGAGAGTTGTAAACCTCCTCTGTTATGTTGTGAGTTGCGCGACGTTTCTGGGAACCAACAATGACAGGGAATTTCCAAGCTTAACTATCTTCCTTATGCGAACCCGCGCAATGTAGTTAAATGATCTTTTCCCTTCTTTGCTATTTAGCGCAACGCCTGCTGAGTTGTTTCTTTGGTACAAATGTCTACGCAAGGTTTATGAATGAAATATTACCCAAGGAAATTAATCAAGGTTAACTTTTAACCTTGCGCGAGCCCGCGCAAGGTAGTTAAATGATCCTTTCCTTCTTTGGATACCTTGCGCAGAGTTTAGTGAAGTCTTTCTTTGACAGAGAAGTCTGCGCAAGGTTTCCTTGGCAGTTCATAGTGGGTATGGTTCCCTTGCTTGGCGCAAGGTTTTTGGGACCATACCCCTTCACATACTCTTCTTATATGTTTGTCACCAAGACAACTGCTTTTAATGAAATACCACTAAATATTCAGTATCTGGGATATGCTATTTTAACAAAATCAGATTTTAATCTTTCCTAGGTATTGTTTTCAGACTTGGTTGAAAATTATAATAAAATTTCAAAAAATAAAGCTTTTCTCATATACCCTAGGCTGTTGAGTTATTATCTTCAAAACAAGTTTCTGAAAAGGATTTTCAACAAAGTGTCATTTGTGAAATAGGCAACCTTACACATGAAACTTTTACAAGAATCTCAAATCAAAAGCGAAAGGTTTTGAAAACCCAAGCCAATGGGGTTGAGCCAAATTTAGATGCAAATACATCCACTTCTCCATCCTCTGTTACTGAGCCCACTGCTCCTGGTGAGCATAAACGCCACAGCCGGTGTTGTGCAACCCACACTAAAAAATCCAAAAAGAAACCATCAAAATCCAAAAAGCCCACCAAATCTAAACAACCCTAAAAGGTAACTCTTGAGGATGAGATCCCAGAGGATATACATGTGACAACACAAACGTCACTTGAAAGAACAACTGCTACTTCCTCACAGCAGATGGAAAGATCTCCACCTAGCCTACCTCCTCTTGAATCCTCATAAAAGGATCAAGTTGTAAGCACAGGGACACCACAATCTGAGGCAGATGATTCACTTGAACATATGCTCTCAAGCCCCTCTCCCCAAACAAATTCTCTTTCTACACCACAACCCACTCCTCCAATCCCATCCATTTTCATACCTCTGTTTCATGTTATTGAGAAAACTCGGACACATACCAGTCCCTCTCACTCACTCATTAAAGAGAGTAAACTTCCACACATGACTGAGTCTGAGAAAACTCAACTAGCTAACCCAGAAACAGCTGAGGAGGCTACACCGCATGAGTTACAACTGTAATCCCAGTTGGAAGTCCCTAGTACCAAGACAAAGGGCATTTTCTTCTGAAAACATTGAGTTTACTCATGTTGATGATCCAAATACAACTACCTCTGGTAGGAATTTAGATGATCCTATTAATTTAGGTGATAAATTGAAATACCAAGAATTTAAAAGAGAATAACCACCATGGAAACCTCAATTGATGAAATTAAATCCATGATGAAACAAGGGCTACAAACTCTCAAACTCAACCATCCAAAAAACAAATAAATTTGTGCAACCCATCATTCTAGCTCAAAGAAATTTGGCTGACATTCATCATGAAACACACATGAAGCTGATTCGAAAGCATGGTTGAGGCCAGATATAAAGATACTCAGGCAGACATAAAGGCCATCAAACATCATTTGCTAAAGACCACTCACTCTGCCCCAGCTACAATTCTACAAGATGAACTTAAAGATGATGCCAAAAAGGGGGAGAAAGATTCACTGAGAAAGCTACAAGCTGATTCAAAATTACAAAAGCCAGGTTCTGCTACAACTAATGCTCCAAACCAAACTTGTGCAGTTGCATCAGATGATGGTATTCATAAAGTGATTGATGAGACCCTGAACATACAAGCAGAAGAAATTGCAACAGAAAAGAAGAAGAGGCAAGATACACTGGAAGCTAAAGCTTCAAAGTTAATTGAATAAGAGCAGGCTATGCCGATGGAAAAATAAGATGTTGGTCCTTCAAGAAAAAGAAAGCCTACTAGAAAAGCCAGACAGCCAACTTCCACCACTTCTAAAATCCACCGTTGGTCCTACTCATAGTGTATCCTCTGCTCCAACTAAACCAACACCACCTCAAAAGAAAAATAAAACCTCACCAAAGAAATCATCTCCACCACCAAAAGAACCAATATTTGTTGGTACAACAACTATACCAACAGATGTTACATTGCCTCCACCAAGTCAACCAACAGATGTTGATACACCAAATATGTCAACAGATGTTACCTCAACCTCTGTCATGATCACCTTTCCCACCTTAATCCAATCATTAACCACACCACCAATAATTCCTACACAACCACCTTCACCAAAAATCAAATTCCAACGCAAAAGGAAAAATTTTGTTGTTGAAGAAGATGATGAAGAAATTCCATACCAATCCCTTGTTATCACAACCACTTTCCACATCACTCTCATCATCTACATCTAAATCCACTTCAAAACCATCCACTTATAAACCACCATCATTCATACCTTTTGCTACTAAGTATTCTCTAGAACTCCTTGCTGTTCAAAAAAAAATTGAATCATTCTTCATAACAGAGGATACTTCAAAGCTAGAATTCACATCTCTCCTTGGATATGAAAAGCCAAAGAACTTAGATGAATATCGTAAAGTGAAAGCTATCCAGGCTGAGAACATTGCCAAAACAAAGAGTAAAGGGAAAGATGACAGGACTACTTAAGGTTTTTCACTTACGGTCTAAGAAAAGTAAGAATAATTGAAGATTTTGCCAAAGACATGACTAAGTCTATGTCAGAAAGGCCTGTCAATGCTGAGCTTGACGTAGAATTGAAACAAGACTATGTTGACCACATAATGCAATACAAACCATACAAAGCAACAAGCACAATTCAAGAATTGGTTTGCCAATGAGCTCAAAGTAGAAATTGATAGAATTCAGGACATGCTCAAAGATCCTTTGAACATGCCAACTCCACCTGATTGGAAAAAGGCTAGACATGTTGATCAAGACCATGCCTTTAAGATTAAAAGAATGAAAGCTGAGTAGTTGCTGCAAATTATGGAACAACAAGGAAAATTGCAAGACGGTCAGAGTCTAAAGTTGTTGATACCTACATAAGATTGGAAGATCTTAGAAAAAAGATCCTCCTGTTTTAAGAAAGCCAGTATATCCACCACAACAATCCCTCCATAGACCCATGCCTCTAAAAACCATTCTTCAACCACTGTCTTACCCATACTTGCCTTAAACCAAGCAAAAAGGCAAAAGCAGATAGAGGCAGATGATGAACAGAAGTATTAGAAATGAGGGAATAAAAAATGAACTGATCTATCACACTGATCATGCAAGTGACAAACTCAGAGAAATGGTTGCAAATCTTGTCAGCAGACCTAAATCACCCAACTCATCACAAATAATCATTCACCCAAGAAAACCATCTGACTCAAAAATTCTAAAATGGAAGTCATCCTCAGACACCCATGAATTGACCTTGCTCAGGTCGGATGATGAAGCTCAAAAATAAAAATGGAGGATACATATAGTCTGGATGTAGCTGACCTCCAAGATCTGATGAATCTTGAGCTTGAAAGGATAAAGACATGATTGCCCTAGGCATTGAACTTCCATTCAAATGACAAATAACAGAATCATTGATAAGGAATAAAGCTTAGGAATATTGTTAATGTAAAAAGTAGTGTATTAGGCGGCTGGTAGTTTAAATTGAAGTGCCATTGTCAACTACTGGTAATGTATTATGGAATTTGTCAAAGAAATAATACATATGCACATGTGCATCGATAATTGTTACTTGAATTTTTTTTAGGGACATGTGTGACATAACATGTAATTTAGCCTTAAGGTTTAGGTTTTGAGTTTGGTTTACCTTTTAGGGTTAGGTATGGGGGGGTGTTAGGTTTTCGGAGGTGAGGCTTAGGGGGTGGGTGGGGGTTGGTCGGTTCAGGTTTTTTTTAGGGGTGGGGGGTTAGGTTTTTGGGTGGTGGTGGGGGGGATTTTTGGTTTTTCATAATGTTGCACATGTGTAGTAATAAATAATAGTATTGAAAAAAATACGAAATCTTAAATCATATTTTTATGCCATAAAAATTTGCTCGAATATACTCGAATGAAAGATAAAAAAATTTGTGATCTTATGATGCCATTTAAAAAAAGATATCGTATGGCGAAATTAGAAATCTTTAAAAAATATATTTTTCCAATTTTACCCCTCGTTCATTAAAGTCTCCTTCCCTTACTTTTCAGTGGTTTGATGGAGTTTTTTAGTTTTCTCATTAAGATGAGTTTTCTCATGATCCATCCCATATATATATATATATATATATATATTATATATATATATATAATAAAGGGGATGGATCATGAGAAAACTAAAAAACTCCATCAAGGCTAAAACCTAAGTTAAATCGTAAAATTTAAGCTATTAACGCTAAAAGTTAAACCCTAAAGGCTAAACCCTAAATACTAATGATTAACCCTAAAACTAAACCATAAAGCTAAACCCTAATATAAGACCCTAAATCAAAACCCTAAAACATTTAGGGTTTAGTGTTAAGAGATCCTAGTTAGGGTTCAACTAGCCAGTTCCAACGCCGCTAGGATGAGTCCAATCGGAGTTCATTTGAGTCGGTTCCTTACTTTTTTAGTGTTTCCCAATGAACCTCAACACACACACACAACTATATATATATATATATATATATATATATAGGGGATGGATCATGAGAAAACTATTTTAAATAAGAAAACCTAAAAACTAACTAAACAAGCCAAAAAAATATATCAATTTTTTTTATTTATTAAAAATCGCTAAAATTAATATATAATATATAAAAGTTTTTTTCAAAAAAAAGTTGTACTGCAGATGTGCACTAATACGGAAAAGCGTAAACCACGTAACCCACCCCCCACCCGCACCCAAAAACCTAAATCCACAGTCCCACCAAAAGTCTAAACCCTCACCCCCCCCCCCCCCCAAAAGCCTAACCCCCCCCCCCCCCAAAAAAAAAAAAAAAAAAAACAAAAAAACCTAAAACTAAACCGTAAACAGAAAACCTAAACCCCCCACCCGCACCCCCCAAAAAAACCTAAACCCCCACCCCCCCCCCCCCCAAAAAAAAAAAAAAAACCTACCCCCTCCCCCACACCCAAAAACCTAATACTAATCCTAAATCTCCAAAACCTAACCCTAAAACCTAACTTTAAGCATATAATACACATGTGTAACATATGCATATAATGCACATGTACAGTACAAGTTTTTTTTAATAAAAAGTAGCGATTTTTAATAAAAAAATTACAAAAAAACAAATTGTATGTTTTTAGGCTTTTTTAGTTAGTTTTATAGTTTTCTCATTTATATCTACTTTTCTCATGATGCTTTCCATATATATATATATATATTATAGGGTAAGGATCATTTCGGAACTCTAAATAATTGCAGAATTGACAAAACTTCTATTAAAAAATCATTCTACTAATATATTTTAATATTTAACATTGTTTAAAGGTATTTTTTATCATTTATTATGTTTCCATGTGTGTTAAAAGTAGTTTTATCATTCTTCATATGTAATTTTATATACATATACGTAAATTGGTTCCTTTACACCTGTAAACTAATCCTTTATACATATGTAAATTAGTTATTGCATATAAATAATTGGGTTATTGGATTTTATCACCCTTAACTATCGGCTATTGGCCGCTGCCACCTCCAACTATCACTTTAACGTTCGTCACCCCAACTTAACACTTAGTGTGTTCTGTCACCACGTCGTTAACTGATCACTAACTTTTGATCTTGGTACTATACTTTTGGGGGTGTCATAGAAAACTTACTAAGGTTTTAAGGATCTTAGGACATCCCAAAAGTATAGTAACACGATCAAAAGTTAGCGATTAGTTAACAATGTGTGACAGAACACGCTAATTGTTAAGTTTGGGATGATGGACGTCAAAGTGATAGTTGAGGGTGGCAGCGGCCAATAACCAATAGTTAGGGGTGATAAAATCCAATAACCCTATATAATTTGGTTTTTCATATATGTAATCATATAATACATATAATATATCCTTAAGTAATGTTATATTTATATATATATATATATATATATATATAATTGTTTATTAGTAGTTCTGAAAGTATTGTAATATTCATAGTTCTGTAATACATACATATATATAAACACACACATATAAGGATTGGGTACATTGGGGAACACTAAAAAAGCGAGAAAGCAGGGAACATTATATTTAAATGTTAAATATATCTTAAAAATTCCAAATAACATATTAAAATTCAATTTTTCTTTAAATTTTTGGCACTATTCCTTATAAATACACGTATAAGCATGTTTAATAAAAACAATTCAAAAACTAAAAAATAAAAAAAATGTTTGAAAAACAGTTAAAAAGGCTAGTTTTTTTCTTTACAAAAATGATTTCTTTATTGGGTCAGCTAATATAAGGAAAAGCGAGGAACTGGGAAACCAAGGGCATTTTTGTCAAACCATATTTCAAATTTACCTCTCAATCCCTTAACATATAGAACTTATACCGTCTATTGTGTATTCTAAACTCCCCCCTTTGACTCGCCGTTCACCATCGCCCTCCGTCATGAGAACTGCCATCGGATACCGATCTTATATCCAGAATCTCGAGTGTGTGTTAGAGAGAGAAACTACAATGAACATACAAGAATAGATACATCTACATCTAGAGAGAGAGGGGAGCAGTTTTAAAGAGAGAATCATCAATTAGTTCGTCTCATGGTGTGATTGAGTTTGAGGATTGAAGAAAACTATGATGGAATTGTTTTATTGACTCCAAATGAAGATTTTTTTGATCCTTTGGTCCGGATAAAAATCTTGAACAAAAGGTGCATAAACCCTAATTTACAACAATCCATGCATTCAATTCATGATTCAGTTTGATTCACTATTTGTTTACTCATCAACTTCGATCTAAATCTCTCTACAAATGTATGCGCGGATTTATTCTAAAAAGAAATAACGAATAAAGATGTCGATTTTGTTATACATTCTTAGGGTTTGAGATTTAGGTCAAATTGCAATGGCGAGTTCTGCAGATGTTGCATGGGAACCTGTTCTGATATCAGTGGTGTTGATGTCAGCTTCGAATCACGTTACGATGAGATGCATAGGTGAAAACGTTGCGTTTCTTGAGTGTTAGAGGGGGCATCTGAATCTTGAGAAGTGACTCGATAAAGGTAGACAAGTTACTCGATGTGTTTTTTTTTTCTGTTTTGTTTGTGTGTTTTAGTGGTAGTTAGGAATATAGGTTAGAATTTGTGTGGTTTTGCAATGGAAATATTGATTTAAAAAGTTTTAGCATGTTAAATGGATTACTTTTACACGTAAAACAACATTGACATTTAATTCCGTGACTATTTTTGAACAAGGATAAGTAGAATTTCAAACGGATGGAGACAACAATAATCTTATAGCAAGAGTCAATTAGTCAAGTGGCTTGGTGAAAGTGTTGCATTGGCTGATGAAATAAGCTAATTTGGCGGAGTGTGAGTAGTCATTAGGAAAGAAGGTTGATTCAAGGAAGTCGGATGTGCAAGGGCAAATTGCGAATGCGTTTGGGGCTTCTTTGGTGGAGCCTTTGCTGGTTACGCATGGAGATCTGTCTAGGTAGCTTTGTTTTAGTTCTTTGTAGTTAGTAGTTGAATTTTAATTTATCGATATTGCTTGATGTTGAAGAGTGACTTGAATTTATTAATCCATGTTAGAGCTACTTACAGGAAAAAAACCATATGATAGGTAAAAGTATTTTGTAAATTGTCATAACTTATTTATGTTGGCGTTCTATTTGCTCAAGTTGTAATGGTACACGCGAGACCAAATGCTATAAACTAGAAAAAGATAACAACACACCTAAACTACTCAATATACGGATTTAGAAATTAGTAAGTTAGTTAACAATCTAATAACCAAACTTGATGGATTAGCAATAGTCACTTAGACTCTAGCTACCAAACCACTCAAGCCTCAACGTTGTTCAGTGTTGTGAAACTTTTTGTAAATGTTAAAATTAAGTAACCAAAATGGAACAATAAGAACTTTTTAATTTATTGCTTATTTTATTTTCAATTTTAATCTGAAGCAGGAGGTAATCTTGAAAATGAAAACCATATATATAATATAAGGTTCAACGGGGAACACCCAAAAAGTGGGGAACCGGGGAACCAAACATTTAACAAGTTAAACATATCATAAAAAATCAATTTAACATGTTTAAATATTTTTAAAAAATAAGAGATTTTTCATATAAATATGTGTAGAAGCCATCCAGGTAAAAAATCAAACCCTAACAAATGAAGGCATTTTCTTGGGTTCAGTGGCTCTTTTGAGCATGCTTCAGGAGGATTTCTAGTCCTCTATATGGCCCAAGCTAAAACAATTTCTCTAAAGGCGTCTTGTTTCCATTAGGGCTAAGCAATTCACGGTTTCGAACTGCCAGAACCGAGAAATCGAAACCGAACCATAAGTGGTTTGCCGGCCCATGTTTCTTCCTCAGCAACGATACATGCACAATATATCTCTTTTGGTTCTTTTTTTCTTTTTTTTTTGGTTGGGTTTAATTTGTTTTGTTTAGTGTTTGTTAGGAGGTTGCTTCTGTTTTCGTCTATTGCAATCACCAAGGTTTAGGGTGTTCCACATGGTGTTTGTCAGTGAGGTTGCTTTTGTTGAGGTTGCTTTTGTTTAGTGTTTCTTTCCTTATCAGCCATTTGATCTTCAAGATTGATAATCTTCACATCCATCATGATAGAATCTTGTTCAAGAACAGTAATTTTTCTCTTCAAACTTACCACATCTAGATCATCATCATCACTAGAATCATAAAAGAATGGCAATTTTCCGCTGTCTCTTCCAAACACATCTTCAACATTAGGACCGTTTCTGAGCATTCAGGTACTTCTGTATGAACACCACTCGAACTACCAGCTACAAAATCTTCAGCTACAAAATCTTGAACAGGAACATATAAGATTACTGGTTCCAACACTAGTTGGATGGGTGATACTGTGGGCATATTTCCAACGTGATAGGGACTTTCTTGAGTCACAACAGGGCTAGGTTTAACAAAGACACCTGGTCTTGGATCACTTCTCTTTCGTTTCTCTGGTTCTAGATCAGTGTTAGGCGTACTTTCAACAGGTACTTGCTCTTTGGTAGTAGAGGTCATGAGAGGAGGATTTCTAAGACTACCTTGCAAAGATTGTAAAATTCGGTAAGTCTTTCAGTAGTTATAGCGGATAACTGTTTCTCAGGTTCTTCACTTTGAGATGATTGTTGTTGTAGTTCAGCTTCACGTACCCTTTCTTCATCATCAGACACTTAGTCCTCAACTTCTAAATTTCCACCAGCTATATTTTCTCCAACAAACTGAATATCATATTCTTATGCTATCATTGCATTCACTTCTGGTTCAGGTTCATTAATCTCATCTTCAAGGGTAGGAAACCTTCCATACTTTTGCAGGGGATATAAACCGAATAATATCTTCTTTTTAGTCTGCCTGATTTGCTTGACAGCACCAAAACATCCATCCCTCATTGGCTTCAAATCCAGTGAGTTCATACCCTTAACCAACTCAGGGTATTTAGCATCTAAGATCATTTGAATGAATCGATGGTACATTAAAAACATTTCCTTACGAGCATCTTCCAAGTTCTTCTTCATGTTACCAGAAACAAAGGCTGAGTAATTGTAGTGCTAGTCTTCAATCAATGAAACAATAACTGCAGATTGGATTTTATTTAATTGATCTAAACCACCCTTGTTCTCTAAGATACATAACAAAAATATATGTATTAGTAGCCTCCAGTATGGTGGGAGCATCTTCTTCAAAAGAGGGGGATAATTCCCTTCAGAACTCAGTTTGGGTAGAACCACCACTATAGCACTCTTTGGATAAAATGTTGGATCGTAGGTCTATCACCAAACATCAATATCTCTTGGACAATAGGTTAAGAGATTACAATCTTCTTCTTTTGTATCGTCGCTTCAATTGTACCCACACCACTAGCTCCTTTCCTATTTATCGACGCTGTCTTCCAAAAAGTTTGAATTAAATTTACGTCTATCAGTGTATTTTCTCATAGTACATGGGCAATCCAGCAGGTGTTTAATCCAACAATCATGGATTAACACTAAACACTGTATTTGTCAGGAGGATCTGATAAATAATATGTCTGGTTATGTCAATGTTTTACTTGCAGATTAGGTTACTCGTCCATAATCTGCACAAAACCAGCCAAGTGAGAACAAGCTAATGGCAAATCTAAACTAGTCTACCCTTTAACTGAGTCAAGAAAGTCAAGAGTCAACAACTATCGAAGTTAACAAGTTAACATTTTGACCATAACTCTGGCCAAACATCAAGGATCTTGAAAACTTAAGTGTTTTCGAGTTCAGCTGTGTTCTCGAGTTCAGTTAATTGGTTCAG
The DNA here is from genome assembly GCA_947069175.1 of Scalesia atractyloides. Taxonomy (NCBI): domain Eukaryota; kingdom Viridiplantae; phylum Streptophyta; class Magnoliopsida; order Asterales; family Asteraceae; genus Scalesia; species Scalesia atractyloides. The sequence goes on along the minus strand of CAMTDV010000024.1, from coordinate 19,961,712 downwards.
GGTTCATAACTAGATTTCGAGAAGTCCAAGAAGATTTCAAAAAGTGCACATAAGGTTCATGTGACAGTCCAATTAATTAGAGTTCAAACTTCAGTTTTCGAGAACCCTAACCCCTTGGAGATTTCGATATCCTTTAATTAGAGATATGACTCGAAATCCCTAAATTTTAGGGATTCGGAATCTAAATTATCTAACGAGCATCCTTTTAAAAATAAATTTTAGGGATTTGGAATAGAAATCCGAAAATTTTTGAATAAGGACTAACTCGCAATAGTTTGACAGAAATCACCTTCCGAAAATTCGATCCGACCAACCGAGGATCCTTTTAAAATAAACGAAATAAACATGAACAAATTTATAAAACGGATATAGAAATGCTACGTGATGAAATCATTCTCAGGCTAACCAAGGAACACTTTGCGGTAGCACTTATTCAAACCGGTATAAGTGATTGCCAATATGTTTTTGCACTTAAGCTTTAACACTCATTTTTCAATTTTATTTTATGTTGTTGTTCCCATGTTCCCCATTCTATGACATACCCTGCGATCAAGGTAAGCACAACATTTCATCGTAACGGGTGAGTATACTTGCATCATCCTTTAAATTTTCAACGTTAGAATATTGGTGGACAAGTCGGTACTTTCGTACAGCAGAGCCACCAATATTATATCTAATGAGGGTTAGGCAAATACCGTTTTGGTAATAATATTGCTTTATAACACATTGGAATTCTCTCATTGAGATTTTCCTTCTTTGGGTTTTGCCCTCCTTTTTGGCTCTTTAAGGATATCCTGACTGCCTCTAGGTCTGCATGTATCTGGATACAACAAAAGGACAACCAAAATATACCCAGATGACTAACCAGTATAAAGACCCAAAACCTCGGACGTTGGCTATCTATCAATGCAAGATTTAGGACCATGATTTCATACACCATAAGATGTTGCCCACATGAAACTTCAACTTGTTACTTTTATCATTTTGAGCGTCAAGCATATCAATATATCACTCTAGATCCTTATCTTTTCAGCAGCAATACCTTACATGTGTTAGTCAAACCCTTCAACATGAATATTTATTTAATTTCCCGTGTGATGCAACAAACTCTTTTTGTATTTTATGATTTTTAAATGTTTTTTGGAATTTTTTTTTTTTTTATGTTTTTGTATTTTTCAAATTTCTACCCCTAAATTTGTGTATAAATAAAAACTACCTATGAATAGAAAACATTTATGTACAAAGTTACCTAGAAATCAAAAACAAAAGAAAGAAAATCTTTGCGGTTTTTCTAGTTCTCCACTCGGTGAACCGTATCATTTTCAAAAGGTCTACAAGCACTTTAAATCTAGAGTTGCTGGCAGGAATTGTAAAAAGATCTGCAGTATCTGCGTCAGTCTGGATCTGTTCAAGTTTGATAAGACCTCTATCATAGCAATCTTTAATGAAATGGACTTTGATATCAATGTGCTGATTTTTAGTGAAAACAGGGTTTTTAGCAATTTGATTGCGGCATCATTCTCACAATAAATAATAGTGTTTAGATAAGTCAAACCGTAATCGTGAAGTTGATGTTGCATCTATATTATCTGGGAGCAGCAAGCTGAGGCTGCAACATATTACGCCTATGCAGTTGAAAGCGAAACTTTGTGTTGCCAAGAAATGAGTCTATCACACACGAATTGATTTTGAATCTAAAAGCTTGAACTTAGCAAGAACGTCAGTCACATATTTTCCTTGATGAACTAAATTCTTTTTGATCTTTGACAAACTTGTAGACCCAAAAACATTGTCACCTCTCCCAACGAACTCATCTAGAATTTCTTCTTCAAAACTTCCTCAAATTGCTTACATAGAAGTTCATTAGTACAACCAAAGAAAATATCATCAACATAGATTTGCACAAGGATTAGATCCTTTGCAACTCTTTTAATGAACAACGTCTAATCAATAGTACCTCAAGTATAACCATGAGCTAATAAATGCTTCGTTAGGGTGGCATACCAAGCACGTGGAGCTTGGTGCAACCCGTATAAAGCCTTGTCTAGCTTCTAGGCCGAGGCTCCTTATGCTGATCTACCAAACCTGGGGTTGTTCGACATAGATTTCCTCTTTTACCTTCCTATACATAAATGCAGTTTTGACATCTATTTGATACATAGTGAATCCCATGTAGGATGCATATGTCATAAAAATGTGAATAGCTTCAAGACGTGCAACGGGAGCACATACTTCATCATAATCTAACCCTTCAATTTTTCTGAATCCCTGAACCACCAATAGAGCTTTGTTTCTCACAATAAGACCTCTAACGTCTTGTTTGTTGTGATATACCCAACGAGTTCCTGAAGTTTTTTTCCTTTAGGCAGTGGCACCACTTCCAAACTCCTAGCTTCTCGATCTGATTCAGTTCCTCATACATAGCATCCACCCAACCTGGTTCCTGAAGCGCATCATCAATACTTTTAGGTTTAGTTTGTGAAATAAAGCATAAATATAAACATGTATTGATTGCCCCTGATTTGCTTATGGTAAGAACACCAGCATTGGCAGGACCAATGATGTTTTCAATTGGGTGATTTTATTGGATACCTTGAAGAATCATTACATCAGGTGCTGACACAACATGTGGAAGATTCGAAAGATTTCCAGCGTCCATTTCAACTTGCTTCCCCTTATCGGTTGCAGTAGGAATGTTGGTCACTGGTGAGTTAACAACACAATCCTTAGGAATCTTGTCACACCCCAACCGATGGCGGAAACATCAGGGTAGTGGCACTAGGCAAACCAGATTGTCTCATGAGAAATTTCATAACGCTATTTAAGCGACAATATTTAAATGTCAATATCCCATACTATCAACATATAATCCTTAAACAAAGTTACAAAATACAAGAAATATCATAAACAATTCAAGTTTGATCTTCCCTAGATTTATTAAATGAGTTTCTAAAAGATATCCTAATCCAGTTGCGATAGTAGACCAAATCCTCAACCTGCCACATATGTTAAAATAAAACGTCAATACAATTAACTAAGGGTGAGCATACAGGTTTGCATACATAATAGATATAGAAAGCGTTTAGCATACACCGCATGACATTACGTAAGAGATGTGAACTATGTATCTACTTAGATTCAAGTAAACCAACAAACCGCGATTGATCGAGGCATGCGAACAAGTGTACACATCCTAAAGAGAAAATAAATGTGAAATAAAAATGCGAGCCTTAACAACCCCGGGCCTCCGGGTGGCGGGTCAACCTCTAACAAGCTATCATGTTAAGGGTGGCGTACTAGCAATCAAGTAACACATACAATTCAGCAGATTTCACGTATAGTCAAGCATGATCGGGTTGCGAATAAGCGTTTGAGTTGTGTGATGTGATTTGATATAGGATCATATGTGCACCCAAAAGTGCGTTTAAGCGTAAAAGGGTTCAAGTATACTCACTGTCGGTGCGATTAGAGAGAGAGACAGGATCTGATGTAAGTTGAGGGAGCGCCAGATCAGCCTTTAAGCGAATAAAAGTGCATCAATCTTCCGAAATGCTGAAATGGTTAACGGTTGAACGAACAGTAGACAAGTTCGGGCGAACTTGTGCTAACATCCCTTGGAAGAGTACAAGTTCGGGCGAATGCGATCTTGAATAAGTACAAGTTCGGCAACTGTTATTTTCGTCAAATACTGATCAAGTTCGGCAAACTTGGTCACCAATCTGGTGACAAGTTCGAGCGAACTTGATGTTTTCCGAGCAAAGTTGACTGTTTTGTCATCCAAATCGTGCGTTTTTTGCGTCGTTTGCTGAGGAAATCGACTGTCCATCCCTCCAACCTTAAGCCACTGAGTAAAACTTAGACTGTAGAGGTCTTTGGGAGCGAATTTAGCCATTTTACAGAAACTTGGACTAATCCGGGCGAACTTGTAGTTCGTTCGAGTTAGTCCAGTTTGTGTAAGACGACAATTTCGTCCTTGTGCTTCCGGATCTGAGATTTTGCTTGACAACGCCTCTTTCCACTTCAAAGTGAACGAAACATACGTCATTTAGTCTGAATTTGTGTGAAAATCGATGTTTAAAAAGGTTTTACTTAGATCTAAGTGTAGATTTAAGTTAAAAGAAGAAGTTTCGTAGAAAAAAGATGAAGATTTTCGTAAACAGAAGAGATTTGATGAAAACGAAGGTTAAACCTTGTGCAAAATCGTTGTAAACGTTGTTGTTTGCATGAAAAGGGGTTGATTCTTACTTGGAAATCAAAGGTTTTCGGTTTCGGGAGGTTTCGGGCGAACTTAGCAGCAAGTTCAAATGAGGAGAGGAACTGGGTATTTATAGGTGAAGGAGAAATGGGCTGGAAATGATCAAGTTCGGGCGAACTTGTCACAAGTTCGGGCGAACTTGTCATAAGTTCGATCGAACTTGATGAATATCCTTGATTTGGAAACCAGTTCGGGTGAACTTGGCTTATTTACTGAGTTCTAATTGCCTGATCAAGTTCGGGCGAACTTGGTGCAACCAAGTTCGGCCGAACTTGGCCAAACGGATAAGTTCGTTCGTTATTTTTGCGTTAGGAGTTCGTTTGGCGATTTGGTTCGTATTAGATAGTTATATTAAGCGGTTTAGCAAAGCGTTTTGTGATGCGATGAGATAAGTGATGCGATGGCACAAGTGGTTAATATACAACAACACACTCGGCTATTAAAGTGACACAGTTACTTGTGATTGCGTTTGAGTAAGCGATGCGTTTAATAAGCGATTAGATGTGATATCATTGTAACAAATCATAATCATTCAACATAAACTTTTCCATAATCGAATCTCGGAGTACAATAAAAGATACAAACGGAATAAACGGAAAGATAAATTAACAACGAATTTCCAAGTTGTTACAAATCTGCTCTTGAAATAATGATGGACTTTTTGCAAATGCTTCTTAATAAGAGTTTGATTGAGTTGTTTGTTCGGAAACCAGCTTCTGAACTTGCGAAGAGTTCGAGTGAGTCTTTGTGTACATTCCTGGTGGATCAACATTGTGCACTTTAGAGCATAAAGTGGAAAACTCATCTTCTTCTCACTACTAGAAAATCTAAAAATTCTTACACCAGTTTCGTAGGAAATGCGTCATAAAACTGGCTCTCCTACGCATTTATGACAAACACATGATGTAGGAAAACAGCTCGTAGAAACCTGTTTCCTACGCAACTTCCTACACATTTCCTACAAAACCACTACGTCGCAAATTGCTACGAATCTCCTACAATATATTTAATTATTACCTTTTTATTTTTTTAACTACACATTTCTGACCAAAAAACAAAAAAAAAACAAATTTTATTAAACATTATTTGTGACCCAATTATGACAAATAAATAAGAAGTTTTTTTTACGAATTTCGACAAAAAAAAAACAAAATTTAAAAATAAATATCACATAATTTTGTGACAGATTTATGAGGAAACTAAGTTTTTTTGTGACAGTTTCATGAGGAAACTGAATTTTTTCTGTGACAGTCTTCCGAGGAAAATGAGTTTTTTGTTGACAGTTTTATGAGGAAACTAAGTTTTTTTGTGACAGTTTTCCGAGAAAACTGAGTTTTTTTTGTTACAGTTTTCCGAGGAAATTGAGTATTGTTTGTGACAGTTTTATGAAGAAACTGAGTATTCTTTGTGATAGTTTTCCGAGGAAAGTGACGATTTTTTTGAGACAAATTTCTGACCAAAAAAATAAATACAGGTCTCCTATTTTTTGTGACAAATTTTTGGTTGTGACACGTTTCCAACAGCCTAAGCTATTACATAAAAAAACTGCAAAAAAGAAAATAAATAAAATTTCTGCATCTTTTGGCGAAAATTTCCAGAAATATTTTGTAATACCAATAACCTGTTTTACAAAATTTCACCGAAGTTACGATGACACAAATTCAAAAATCATGCGTCGCAACGCAAGTTCCCAAAGTTTAAACCGTAAGCTAATACAATTCAACATAATTCCAAAAAGATATCAAAAACTACAATTAATTAGAGGGAGCACGCCAATTCTTCATAAATTCTTGAAGTTGTTTTGAAGTTCTTCCCTTGCTTTCCTTTCTTCGTCAAGACGTGTTGCAAGTAGATTCCTTAAGTTGCAAGTAGATTCCTTTCTTCTTCAACCCGAGCTTCAAGATCTACCATTCGGGTTTGCATAACTTGAACCTAAATAGTTGTTAAAATATACATAGTTATAATTAGTAAATATATTATATTAAGAAATGTTTGAGGCAAAAAAAAGGTGTTTACTACTAGTTTGATTTCCAAAGATAAAAATGCATGCATACATTCTATCTACATACATATATACATAAATATATCCATACATATACATACTAGGGTATTCACGATTTGGTAAAACCATGAATCAAACCGTAGAATTTGCAAAACACAACTGTCCCGATGGGTCGGCCTAGTGAGATATAGTATGTGAAAATTGAACTATAAAACGAGTCGGCTTAGTGACAAGAACCAACATTTTTAACATTTAGTAATACCAAATGGTAATAAGATACCTCTTTTTGAGACCATTGGTACTCTGCTTGCAATGGTGCAGACCCGACTGAAGAAGAAGATGTCCTGGTCACCAAGTATTGTAGATCCGAAGATCCTATCCCGTATAAACGAGCGTGCGACCTTGTCCAATCACACGTGCCCACACCTCAGGGTCATCTAGATACTCGCTGAAGTTCGGTCCGTAAACATCTTGCATTGCACTCAAATAGTCCCCCTGCAATTTATCAAAACAACGTGATTGTAACTGCAATAGATACGGATATTATATAAAAATATCTAGAATTAACTACAGCAACAATTATCTGCTGTGTTTATCAATTTATCAGCACCACACAGTTTATCTAGTAAAGTTTTAAGCATGGCCACAAACTATATGTTGTTTTTTCAGTTCAAATTGAAATGAAAGTCAATATTACACAAACTATAGGCTGATGTCTTATCTGATATTAATTCTAAACTACAATTCATTACTAAATTGTTGCTGACGTGATATATCCAACATCCAAATCCAATCCACACCAACCATTAATAAAATAATATGGTTCTTTATTTCAGCAGTTTCACAAAACTTACATATATTCAAATAATAAAGATAACTTACATATACTTTTTCGGCTCGTTTTGTACAAAACGTCAATTCCTCCAAGTTATATATGTCAATGTCCCCGTCCAATAATTTTTGTTTGCATTCTTTAGTGAGGTGGGTTTCCAGAAAGATTTGTTTAAAATTGGATTCCTCGTTCAGTTTCCTTTTCTACATAAAATAGAGTCCAATTAATGTAAATATGTAAGTAAAACAAAGTACTTAAGATTATAAGTATGATTAGCTTACCATTCGGGCACGACGCTCAGCATATCCCATTGATCTACCCGTGTGTCGCGATGACTTGCCACTACTATCAGCGCTCTTGCGGTTTTTTGACCCACTCTTGGACTTGTTAATCCAACCAGGTGTGTTCCAACGCTGCAAAGAGTGTGCATGTATATATGTGTATCATATGTTAAAGGCAATAATTAAGAAAAAAAAAGGTACTAACTCGCTTACCCTACACAATTGACGCCATACTTCAAGGGACATAGAATGAGGCGGATAATCACGAATTATGTTAAATTGTAGATAATTGGTTGGATCCATATCTTCTCGGACGATTGATGCCATCCTTGTGGAGGATATTCTCAAATGTCTCATTATGTCACTATAGCGTGTCTTTAGCACGTTAATAAACCCTTCATATATGAGTTGCTCGATTGCCGGATCCCACCTCCAACGGGTCTATAAAAATAAAAAGAAAAGTTAAACAAGAAAACTTACAAATATAAACAAACAATCAAAGATTGAATTTGCACGGGTACAACTTTGCATAGACGAGTCAGCTTTAATCCATTGCATTATATATTAAAAGAAGCGAGTCATCGCTAAACCTTCAGCCATGTGGCTATTATTAATAAATATATTGCTTTGATCGAAATGAACTACTGTTACTGCTTTGATAAGTTTAGATGCTGGAATAGATAAGCTCACTGGTGTTGTTTCTGTTACTTAAGCTTACTCGAAGTATGTTAAACAATTTAAGATGATAATGTTTACAAACGAGATTTGAAAATGAGATATGAAAAATGATAGTTTGGTTTCAAATGTGGGTAAGGCCCAAAATGATGGTTTGTGGAGGTTATAAAGAAGACTAAGGCTCAAAAAAAGGGTAAAAACCCGGTCTGACAGATTAAAAAGCCAAATATTGGGCGTAACAGACCAGCATTTGGACTCAAACGATCAAAGGAAACCAAGCGATGAGGCTGCTGGGTTCATAACAGTGCTGGTCAAGGCCCAAAGCAATCTGCTGGGCTTAAAACTGATGTAAATCTGGGCCTGGAAGCTGGATTGGATCATGTTGATGCTGATATTCTGTTAAAGACAGCTGGCCCAGGTATGTATCATCAGTTTAATATCTATAATAACCTGAATCTTGTTGTTCAAATTAAGGAGTTTAGTTGGTCATATGTGAATTATTTTAGCTGAAATCTTTAAGATGAAAGTAATTATTTCTGCATTCCAGTATAATCTGGTCTTGATTATTGTTGTTAATGTTTCTGCATTCCAGTATTACACGGATCCTGTCACTGGATACATATTCCATTCACTTAAAGATGTGCAGCGGTATCTCAAAACCGGAAAATTACGAAGACTAGCAGCAACTAAACCGAAGATATTGGAAGGAGAAAACCCGAGTGAATTAAAACAACAACAAATGAGTAAAACTTTGGGGAAAAAGCGGGAAGATAAGTCTCATATGCCTGCACGCGCTTCAAAACGACTAGCGCGTATCATGATCTTATTTGAATAAAGTTATGTTATTTACTACTGCAGTAGTCTAAAGTCTTTTGAGATTGAATGTGTCAATGAGCGAAAGGCGCAAATAAAGCGCGGGCCAGAATAAAAAGCGCACTAAAATAAAAAATAAAAGTAAAGCATGGAAACTTACCCTAAAGCACTCAAACATACGAGCCAGTACATCCCATGGAATCTCCCTAAATGTCATCCAAACTCCATCGTGATGCTCAGCTAGTATACGAGTGATGCTCTTATGAACATCACCATGATCAACCTCAAACCTGCAATATTAAAACAACCAAATAAGTATATTTAATAAAATTATTATTATTATTATTATTATTATTATTATTATTATTATTATTATTATTATTATTATTATTATTATTATTATTATTATTTTAAGATTCACATCTTTGCATACTTTTCCCCAGCACGCCTAATCACTCTTCCTTGAATTGTATCGCGAGATGCGCCTTCAAATGAGCGCTGAGATAATGGATGCTCATCTTCCTCAAGATCGGCATCCTCCTCAAGATCGGCTTCTTGGTGATTGACGTCCTCAAAGTCGCTATCCTCAGTGTAATGGTTTGAGGCACGATCAGGGATCGTGCGTAATGACGGGTCACGAAATACCCCACACATGTCAGCAATGGGATCCCCTTCACCCCCACGGCTACTACTACCAGCATGACCCCCACGCCTACCACTAGCATCATCACCCCCACGCCTACCACTACCATCATGACTCCCACGACCCCCAAGTTTACCGCTACCATCTTGACCCCCACGACCCCCACGTTTACCGCTACCATCATGACCCCCACGGTTATCACTACTATCACGACCCACACGACTACCGCTACCATCATGACCCCCACGGCTACCACTGGCACCCCTAACATTAACACTAACTCCTTTAAATAAAAATTTAATCAAACTCCTTATATTTAAATGTTGCTTATATGGGTTGTTTCCTACATATTTGTGACAAATACTATAAAATCGTCAAAAATGTTGTGACGGATTTCCGACGGAATACAAATTTTGTCATAAATGTGTGGGAAATGGCTACCGACTTCCTATAGAATTTTGACAAAAGATTTTATATTTCGTCTTTCTAAAGTCCAACATCGTTTTTTTTTTCCAATCACTCTTTGGTACAACTTTATTATACATGAAATACCTTTGTTTTACAAAGCTATACCTATTATACTTATATATACCTACCAATCCATCATTCGTACAACTTTATTATACATGGAATACTTTTTTAGAAAGCTATATCTATTATGCGTACACGTACATGGATATGCACTTCCAAACCCATAACACAAAATATAATTTAGCAATATGTATAAGTACATATATATTTAGTAGCAATCTGTATAAGTACATATATATTTAGTGGTGTATACACAATGACACATACTTACACACAAACATATATGCACAATACACACAAACACGTAGATATGTATATACATGCATACATACATACATACACACACACGCAAATAGGTATACATATAAATGATACACACACACACACACATATATATATATATATACATATATATATATATATATACACGGACACATACACATATACACACACACGTGCATATATGTATACACCCGCATACTGAACTGAAAGTACCGGTACTAAAAATGCCAAAAAGTGGGTACCGGTTCAGTACCAAAAAAAATCGCTACAAAAAAATTATGGTATTGGTACCAAGTACCAAATGCTCATCCCTACACATAGGTAGGTACATACGTTTAATAAAAGAAGAACTATTATATGGGTTGTTTCCTACATATTTGTGACAAATACGACAAAATCGTCGAAAATGTGTCACAACTTGTGACGGATTTCCAACGGAATAAAAATTTTGTCATAAATGCGTAGGAAATGGCTACTAACTTCCTACAGAACTTTGACGAAAGATTTTTATATTTCGTCTTTCTAAAGTCCAACATTGTTTTTTTCGATCAATCTTTTGTACAACTTTATTATACAAAGTTATACCTATTATTTTTCTAGATACCTAACAATCCATCTTTCGTACAACTTTATTATACATGAAATAGTTTTTTAGAAAGCTATATCTATTATGCCTATACGTAATGCATATGCACTTCTGATCCCATAACACAAAATATAATTTGTGAATATGTATAAGTACATACGTGCATATACGCATACATACATACGTACATACGTGCGCACGTACATACATACTTACACACATACGTACACAAATACATATGTACATACTCACATTATACTCATATGAATACACACATGTGCATATATGCATACATACGTAACGTACATACATACGTACATATATACATACCCACATACACAAATGCATATATACATAATCACATTACACTCATATGCATACGTCCACATAGTTATGTACATTTAAAATGAGAATAACTATATAGGTCGTTTCTTACACATTTGTGACAAATCCTTGAATGTCGTCAAAATTTTGTCACAACTTACAATCGGGATTTAAGCATTTTGTCATAAATATGTAGGAAACTATATTTATTTATGGATTGTTTCCTACGCCTTTGTGACAATCATATTTAAAAATAAGCATTTTGTCATAAATGTATAGGAAATATGTTTATTTTATAATTATTTATACATATAATAGTATATATCCTAGTATTTATGTTTAATACAAGGATATTTGTCGGAAATGGGTCACAAGTTGTGACGCAATTCCGACGGATGGTTTATGTTAACACATAGTTATGTACATTTAAAATGAGAATAACTATATAGGTCGTTTCTTACACATTTGTGACAAATCCTTGAATGTCGTCAAAATTTTGTCACAACTTACAATGGGATTTAAGCATTTTGTCATAAATACGTAGGAAACTATATTTATTTATGGATTGTTTCCTACGCCTTTGTGACAATCATATTTAAAAATAAGCATTTTGTCATAAATGTATAGGAAATATGTTTATTTTATAATTATTTATACATATAATAGTATATATCCTAGTATTTATGTTTAATACAAGGATATTTGTCGGAAATGGGTCACAAGTTGTGACGCAATTCCGACGGATGGTTTATGTTAATTAATAAATAAATAATTTGTCAGAATTGTGTAGGAAATGTTATTATTTTCACGAATTTATTAATATTTATTCAGTAAACAATAATAATTAATCTTTTGTAGATTATTTCTGACAGATTTGTGACGCAACGGTCAATTAATTAGGGTTTTCTTATTTGTTTGTCAGAAAGGTGTCACAAGTTGTGACACAATTCCGACGGATGGTTTAAGTTAATTAAAAAATAAATATTTCGTCATAAATTTGTAGGAAACGATATTACTTTTCCCTTATTATTTTTTATGTTTATTCGATAATTAACATTTTGTACATTATTTCCGAGAGATTTGTGACGCAACTGTCAATTAATTAGGTTTTTCTTATCTTTTGTCATGGATGCGACAAAAATGTATCATAAAATCTTGGAAAATAAATTTGTAGGAAATTCGTCAAAAAAGTGTTGGAATCTGTTACGAAAAAAATTGGGTAGGAAAATTCTGTAGCAAATTGTCCCCTTTTCTAGTAGTGTCTGCAATAGAGATTGAGATGGACTGTTTTGAAGATGATGTCCCTATATCCACCGGCATGTCAAGAAAAGCATTAAACGATTTACATAAAGTAGAGTAACCAAAGAGTCAATCTAGACCAATGCGAGCATTTGTGTCATTTTCTTCCAGATAGCCAACGTTGCATGACTCGACGATCTGTTTAGTATGATGAAAGTGCAAGATCTAGTGTGTTTAGACGAAAGTTTGAATACAAAATATTAATTCAGTGGAAATTTCGGTAACATCAAGTTTAAATCGGCCTGTTTGTATTAGCTTCCAAATGTACGAAAGAGCATGCATCACTAGAAGAACCACACAGGTTCTCTCCTCTAAAATCCAAAACTTATGTTCCTGTAAATACGTAGTAATTACGTAATCTTCAATCCCCTAAAATAGTGCTCCAGTGGCAAGGAGATGAGATTATGTTGTAGCGGTCTGGGAATCAAACCCAAGACACTACTAGAAAACTTGGTATTTGCGACCACACTTACGGTCGCAAAACGGTCGCAATCGCCCAGTTGCGACTGTTCTGTGACCAAACATACCGTCGGAAAACACCCGTCGCAATTGCCCTATTGCAACCATGTTGCGACTGCTATCGGATTTTGCGACGAAAGAGCGGTCGCAAATTTTGCGACCGTTTTCTTTGTTTTTCTGAAACGGTTTTCTTGTGACCGTTTTGCGACCGCATGCCTTTGGAAACTTGTGACCATTTTGCGACCGCCTGCTTTTTACAACCTTTCTCCTTTTACAAACTTGCGACCGTTCTGCAGTCGCAAAACGGTTTCCTCAGCCATTTTCTATTTTAATCCTGCTAATGATGTTTATGTTTTTAGAATCTGCATTTATCAAAGTTTTCAGAATCAAAATTCTAAAAACATTACACTTAAAATTTACAAATTAGCACATGAAAGACCCAAGGTATCCTTAGCATAATACATACGAGACCTAACTTTTAAATTGCTTCAATGTTTGTTATCCTATTGTGCATAGAATCTTTCTCCGCCTTATCTTGTTCTTTTTTTCATCGCCAACCACGCAATAACTCCGTTTAACCTTTTTCTTCTTTTTCTTTCACTGACATTCACCTTTTCTATCTATAAAAAGTAAACCAATGCATAAAGTTAAGGTTAAACTTTATTTTAGAAGTTTGGGTGGAATCAACAACAATGAATAAATATATAAAATACATCAACCAACACATGAGGTGTCGCCTCAAGAACCTGAGTCGCTTTCCCAATCGCCTCCCGAGTCCCGCCTTTTTAACCAATAGAATTTCACATCTATTAAATGATTATTGCAATTAAAGAAGAGTGATACCTATCTTTTGTTTCTGTAAAAACTGCTTGAGAGATCCGTTACCATGAACTATGTTACAATTGCCAAAGATCCATCAGTCCCATCATGGACTATACCGTAGAAAGAGATGACATTTGAGTGGTGCAATGAGCTTAAAGTTAGAGCCTCCTTTCAGAATTCTGCAATCCGTACGTATAGGCGTATAAATATACAAACTAGATGCAAATCTTATGAAAAAGGAGGACCGGATAGCACTTAATGGACCAAAGGGGTTGGTAGATGTATCATTTTTCATGATAATTATTAATGCGTTTAATTATCTGTAACCATGATTAACCCCCTAAATTTAGGTAAAACAAGCTTCATTAACAGTAAAAATAATTGTTTAAAAAAAGGTCCTTTAAAAAAGTACCTCGATTTCCTAGCACAGGGCTTTGGACCGATCTGATATTAGTCGATAACCGATCTGATTCATTATGGAAAATTAGCATCTAATTACTACAAATGTACCAAAATAATCATTATGAAACATTACCAAACATATATACTTGGTAACAAATTGACTAATTTGAAAATAAAAATGACATAAAAGAGAAATAATGCGGTCATACCAAACGCGCTATCTCCAGATGGGTTGCCAGCAAAACAACTGGCTTTAATTCTTTTAATCCCTAGATCTGAACCCTTACATTTCCCGTGATAAACAACTCCATATGCACCAGATCCTAACTCCCGTACTTCCTCTAGATCATCATTTTTAATAGTCTGATGAAGAATATAATCAAACTATGTATACACCTTATGGTTTTGCATCAAACTTGATAAAGATACGGGTAGAGAAGTACCTGTAAACCCCTAGAAAAAGCTTCCTCCTCAGCCTTTGTCGGTTCAATCTTTGTTTTGATTTGGGTGTCACTATCAAAATCTAACTCAAATTCTGCAGGTGCATCCTATAATTAAAACAAACAAGAGAGAGAAGAAAGAGAGATTTGTCAACAAATTTCAGAAATAAACGCAGAACTGTATAACTAGCACTACAGATTTGGCTCAGTGAAAAGTGAACACTTGACAAATTTTAAACTTCGATATTAAGAATGGTAGTTGGAAAGGTTAAATGATCCATTTCCTCTTCTTTTCTTGCTAACATTCATGTCCGCTTCTTTCTGATGGGAAGAAAAGGTAAGAAAAATATTATATTACGAAGTTGGCCCTAACAAGTGTACGTTCTTTCGTGCTCACATTCATGTTTGCTTCTTTTCGTTCTAACATTCATGTTCGCTCGTTTTTGGCATATCACTCTGTTAAGTTCTTCACATCTGCAACATTCACTCAGATATTAATATTGCTTTTGACAGATCACATAATGTAGTATGTATAAGAGATGGAAAATAGTACAGGTGTTCCTCGTTCTCAACAGAACTAAAGAGAAGTTCCTCGATTTAAGGGTGGAGCCTTGTCAGCCTCTTTTCTTTCTCAGTATAAGAATAGTAGATCCCCATAACAATATTAAACTTGGGGTCTAAAACATCTATCCCATAGAAAGTACTAGTGATGATAAAGTCCGTATGATTCATGGCAATAAGATCAGCAGTAAGCAGTAAACTGAGCATAGTTGGTCCAGAAAGTTTAATACCTGTTTCACGAATAGCCAAATTTATATGCATAATATATAAAAAGAAAATAAAATATAACAAAAAACAATAATGCATTAACTTGCTTCCCAAACACATGTCACGCCATATGTTAATAGGTATTGTCAAAATATAACAAAATTACAAGCCTACTAAGTAAAAAAGAGCCTAGAAACCGATGAAAAGAAACTAAACATCGCCGGTTACCTGAATCCTTATCACTAAACCAAAATTATTAAATGGCCCAAAGCCTCCTACTAAATTCTACTTATTAATAACAAATTACCCACTATGGGCGTTTATGGTTCGGTTTGAAACCGTGAAACCTCCCAAACCGATCATCGGTTTGGTTTCACGGTCAGTTTTCTCTTTTTTAATTTTGGTCGGTCGGTTTCAAACCGAAACCGAACAGAACCGTTATATTGGTATACTAGGTACCATCAATTACTTATTTTATGTATCTGAGTTTAAAATAAAAACCGGTTAGTGGTGGTACGCTAAGAGCTAGTGAATAACACTAAAGAACTTATTTATTTTTCTAACCTAGTTTCCTTGATCAAAACTGTTAAAATGAGCTAAAGGCCTTATCTCTTAGTTTAATTCCCTCGTCAATATTCTGTATTCTTCGTTTAGAATTTGCTTCTCTGTTGGTATTTTTGGATTATATGGATGGTTTCTCTTTTCATTCATTTGACATTTGGTTTTTTCTTTTTTTGAGCATTCTAAGAAACACAGTTCTTTTTTTATATTTTTATTTGTAACTGTATGGCATGAGTACCTAATACATGATAAGGGTTGTTGGTTTTTTTAACTTGAAAACATCCTCTAAAATCTTAAAATACATACCAAGTTGTTTTTCAGTGGCTTATGTGATGTAGTTGGACAACGTTCTATTTTTTATATCATTCCGTTTATATAAAGGCCTAATAAAGCTCAAACCGTGAAACCAAATCCGAACCAAACTGTTACTAATGGTTCGAGTTGGTTTGGTTTCAAATTTTCACAGTTCGGTTTCGGTCTTTGGTAATGAAAAAACTTACTAACGGTTTACAGTTTGACCTAAAAACCGTACAAATCGAAACACCCCTAATTACCACTTGTCAAACCACCTAGTCTGGTGGACAATTTCGATTATACATTCAGCAGAAGCTTTCTAAGAAAACATCTAATTTAGTAATTATTATTTCATATGTCTTAAGTGAAATCAAACAACTTTCAAATTAGGAACAATATACTATCATATCCATTGATGTGTAAAACAAAACCCTGCACTATAAATCTTTTTAATGCAAAATTCTTATGTATCATCAATCATGAATTGTGAAAAGAGAAGAATATAAGCAGATTAACTTAGCTTGACAATGAAATGAACAGGAATTATTCAACTTGATCTTTTCAATTCAGATTAACTTAACTTGACAAACTTTAGATATAAATTTGTGTACTTTTAAACAATAATTAATCAACGAGATATCAGATGATTCTCTAATTTTAGTAGTCATCAAGTTTCATGAAAATCGCTCAAATCCATATCAACAAACACCAAATCTAAACCACTTAACCTAAACCTAAATCCATTAAAACACTGATTACATCATAATTACACAATGCTCTTTAACCAAACATTAATCAGTTAAGTTAGAACAACAATAACCTACTCTAAGTTCACTTAAACATGGATTAAATTAATAATTATGCAATTTGATTCAACTAAACACAAAATTAGGTCTTCGAATTGCAAATCGCACACAAAACAAAATCAGCGAAGTTAAAACAACAATAAGTCTATAACCTACCCTAAATCCACTTAAATTACATCCATAATTATGATGATTATGCAATGTGCTTAAATCAAACACATAATTAGGTATTTGAATATCAAAGATCAATAACCTCGAGCACGAGCATAGATTTGAGGAATATAACCGAATAATTGTTCGAATATGGAGTTGAGAACAACGATAGGTGAAGACGGATATCGCCTCAGGCGATTTTTAGAAGTCGTCGCCCTGGAGTTTCACGAATCCGGCTTCTACACCTCGACTGTTGCCGCTTGTCGTCTTGTTCTTATTGTTCTAGGGTTAGGGTTTGTGTTTGATCGGAGGAGATTAGAGGAGATTTGTGTTTGAACGAAGGGGATCATCTATTAACAGTTTGTTCATTCTTAATTTTGTGACTGTTTTGATTTTGGTCGCAAACCAGTCGTTAATTTTGCGACAGCCTTATGTTGGTTGCAAAATTTGGTTGCAATTGCCTTGTTTTCTAGTAGTGAGAACCATGTGATTTACACTAGGAAATGTGATTTACCTCTGTCATGTTGAAAGTGAGACCGGTCCATGGGAGACATTTAATAGTAGTGTACACCATTTTTTTTAAGCATGAATAACATTGTATTCATAAACCTATAACAATTTAAAGCATGTAATGGAAATATTCGACTACCAGTCGTTATGCTGTCGAAAATGCTATAAATGAATTGCTTCTCGTATGTTTCCTTAAATCTTTGAATTGAATAGATTAATTACGTCATGATACACATGCTAATCTGAGCCCAACACAAGTTTGCCACAAGGGAAAATATTTTACTTATCTAAGTGTTATATTTTTTTTAATTACTATGTGACATCCTGTCCATACATCTCTAAAAATTCTTCGGTAATATGTCGGTAACAAAAGCATACGTATCACAATACACAAGCAATGATTTTTGACGGAATACCACCGACAGATTTAACTATTAGTAAAAGTCATTAGTTTTGTATATACCCACACTCTAGTTAACATTAGACAAATTTCAACGCACTAACATGTTTAGAAAAAGAAAATAATGATGATTATATCACTTCTTTGACCTAAAAAATGGTGACCTCAACTTCCAACTACAAAAATGGTGACCTCAACCTTTAATAACAAAATTGTTATATATATTTTTTGTGTTGTTATATTGCTAAGATAAAATTAGAACCAGTTGGAAACCCAAAAAAAGGTGTCTATGAAATCTTTAAAGTGCAATAGCATGAGCCAATACGTCATTCCACATGTAGAGTTCCAAACGTGCCATGCCTTGTCCTTCTATAAATACTTGCATTATTGAACCACGAACTCATATGCAAACTCAGTTCTTAACTTCTTGCCTCTAAGCTTTTTCTAATCATGGCCCCTGTACTCAATTTGCCTCTTAATGTAGGCCAAATAGACGATGTTCAGGAACTCAAGAAAGCCCGAAAAACAAAAATTCCCAACAGGTTTGTTCGTGATAGGGCCGAAAGGCCGATGCTTGGGACAACACCTTCACCGTTGTCGAGTAGCATACCTGTCATTGATTTTAAGAAACTCATGACAGGGAACAAAGAAGAATTTCACCTAGAAATCTTGAAGCTTGCAGCTTCTTGTGAAGAGTGGGGTTTTTTTCAGGTAAAAAAAAATTGAATAAATATAGTATTTTATAAAAAGTTACCTTTTTGTTGCTAAATTACAAAATGGAAAACATGTTATAACATTAAATATTGCTATGGATATACTGTGTACATACACGTTCAAAGTGTATTATTATTGTGTTGCTTCAGGTGATAAACCATGAAATTGAACTGGATTTGCTAGAGAAGATTGAGAAAGTGGCTATGGAGTTCTTTATGCTTCCTGTTGAAGAGAAACAGAAGTATCCAATGGCACCAGGAACTGTTCAGGGATATGGGCAAGCTTTTGTGTTCTCAGAAGATCAAAAGCTAGATTGGTGCAATATGTTTGCTCTTGGTTTAGTCCCACACTCCATAAGAAACCCTAAATTGTGGCCAACAAACCCACCAATGTTTGGGTAAGCGTCCACTAAAAAGAGGGCATTTTAACAGTTTTTGTCTATTAGAAAGAAGAGGTACTTTGGGGTGTAGTATCCTTGCTTAACCAACCAAATCCTGTCATATCAATTTTCTTTCAAAGTACCCATTTGCCATAAAATGGCGTGCTTACTCATGTCATAAGTCATTTTTTTTAATATTAATAAAGTCAAATGCTTCAACCAATCAAAATCCACCAACCAATCCCAAGTTCAACACCCACCTCAAAACCATAACATTTCACACGGGTTCCTCTACTGGCTAGCCGAACCCCCAACCATACTCGCAAGGGTGGCGACAGTGTTCTGGCATGGCTTCGAACCCGGGCTGGCTTACCTGCAAGTTCCCCGGCCACCCTTATAATACTATAAGGTCAAAACTTATATCACTTTTATAATACCGGAAAACCAATAAAGAATTTGACTCTAATCTTTTTCCACCATAAATGCAATAACGTCATATGACTTGCAATTTGAATTTTTGATAGCAAAGTCAAAAAGCACTTTACTTTGGCTACTTTGGCTACCTTTTTTGTTTTGGATACATGATTGGAAGAAATTGGCTTTTTAATCAACATTTATATTTGTAGCCAAACTGTGGAGACTTACTCAAGAGAAATCAGAAAGCTATGTGAAGATTTTTGAGATTTATAGCAATAAGCCTGAGGCTTAACGAAAATGTTTTTGAAGAAATGTTTGGCTTGAGCGTGCAAGCATTAAGAATGAACTACTACCCCGCCTGTCCTAGACCGGATCTTGTATTAGGTTTAAGCCCCCATTCAGATGGAAGCGCTCTCACCGTGTTGCAACAAGGAAAGGGCAACACGGTTGGCCTACACATACTCAAAAATGATACATGGGTACCGGTTCAACCAGTTGAAAATGCACTGGTTATTAACATTGGTGACACCATAGAGGTGAACTCTCGACTTTTTAAAGAACTTTCTTAATAATTTTGCCTCAAAAGTCACCCTAAACATGTACTTGTTCCCTTTAAAAGGGATTTATTTTTTTTTATTAAATTATTTATGTTAATAGGTTTTGACGAATGGAAGATACAAGAGCTCAGAACATAGAGCGGTTACACACAAAGAGAAGGACCGACTATCTATCGTTACATTTTATGCTCCAAGTTATGAGGTAGAGATAGGTCCAATGAAAGAAATGGTTGATGAAAGCAACCCAAGCAAGTACAGAAAATACAACCATGGGGAGTACAGTAGGCACTATGTTACCAACAAGTTGCAAGGCAAGAAAACACTAGATTTTGCCAAAATACCACCCAAAAAGTAATTGTAGACTAGAAAGTAATTAAATCTTATAATTACTCCAACATACTGTTTATATTGTATAAATCATATTGTAATTATATCATAAATTAATAGATGCATGTAAGTTATTATTCACGTCAATCTCCTTTGTTCATTTTATCATTTCAACATAATTTTCATACATAATCTATTGTTCGCAGATGAATTCCATTGATACGAACGGTTTTTTTTAGTTTATTTAACGAACAAATAACAAAAATTATCAATAACATGTTGATGTCATAACCTGTTACAAAAACAAAAATTATTTAGATCTGTAAATTTTTATGTTGTTTAATATTAAAAAGATTCCTGGTGTAAGTCTATATTGCACACCTTAATGTATAGACCCGTTCATTGCTCAACTTGGTAAAAGCAACAGTATACAAAATATCTAAAGGGAAAAAGTTTCAAAATATGATTATAGTTCCCAAAGATTCAGGCCATCATGTGGGATGCTAAAACCATCAAACCCCTCACCCCCCGTAGTTTCTTATTCAGAATATTTTAGGAATCCATTACTTCTAATCAACTTAATTTGATCTTCTGATCATCAGTTTTTTACTCATATATTATAATCGAACCTCCCTTTTATGATGAAGCTAATTTGTAATGCGCAACCATTATTCGCGTAACAAATAAATTTTCATATATATATATATATATAGCTCATATCTTTTATATGAGAGAGAAATTTTAAAATACAAAAAGCTCTTAACATGTGACAGTAGACAACCAACAAAATAACATGCATAATTATGATATAACATGCACAATTAGGGTAAAACCAACCTATGCGTGATTTTATTTTTTTTACCACTAACGATCTCTTCTTCATGCGTAATAGGGTTTGAAATGTATAATGTGCGTAATTTATAAATGAACATGCGTAATTTACTCACGTACCGTCGCATGTTAAGGGATTATTGTACGATAACCTAGCCCTCTATAGAGAAAGTTTATAATACAAAAGTCTCTTAATGTGCGGCGGTGCGTGATCAACAAATTGACGTTCGTAATTATGAGATAACACGCATAATAAGGGTAAAACCAACCGATGCATAATTTTGTGTTTTGGTCATGCGTGATTTCTTCTTCATACAGAATTGGGGTTTGAAATTATAATGTGCGTATTTTACAAATGAACAAGCTGGATTCACTCGCGTACCGTTGTACGTTAAAGGGCTATTGTACATTAACCCCTATATTTTCAGAACTTGCAGAACTCTTTATGGCCAATCATTTGATTTCATTTGATTTTTTTCTTTATTTTTTAAAGAAGGGTATAAAATTGTATTTGACTATCCAAGATTATCACTTGCAGAACTCTTTTTTGTTTTTTTTACAGATATGTTTACAATATTTTCATTTACGTTTGTGTAAAAAAGTTATGGCTCTACTCATGTGGAAAGTAGGAGTTTCCATACTTCTCACAACTCGAGGTGGTTCTTGATTGAACCAAATCATATAATATATATATATATATATATATATATATATATATATATATATATAGGGTAGGGTTTATGCGAGAACCACCTTTATTGCAAAATAAAATCTAAAAAAAATTAAAAAAAACACTAATTTTTTTATTATTTTTTTTAAATCGCTATATATCATTTCCAAAAAAAAATTCGAGTAACAGTTATCCATGCACATATACATATGTATCATAACTTCGACAAATTCCGTAATAAATTATCATAGTAGACAATTGCACTTTAATATAAAATACCATCCGTAATATACTACTTTTTACATTGCCAATATTCAAAATGCATATGTGCATCATTATGTATAACAATTATATAACGTGTTTTGATACAAAAAGTTTACGATTTTGAATGATTAAGTAGGCTCAAATACACATTTTTTTTGTTAGTTATATCTAGTGGTTGATGGTTTGGTTATAGTTGTCACTTTATGATGTAATATGTTGATTGAATGGTATAAATGGTGATGATATACATGTAATAAAGTGAAAATATTGGTATTTGTATTGTATTATAGATGGTACGAGGTAATGGATTGTATTATGGAGGGTAGGAGGTAATGAAAGTGTATTATGAATGGTATGATAGATGAAAGAGAAAGTGTATTCAAAGTAGTGTACCAAAACACCTTATTTCATGTTGATACATATAGAGCACATGTGCATTCTATTATTCGTAACGTAAAAAGTAGTGTATTACACATGTTAGTGTAAATGAAAGTACAATTGTCTAATATTTGTAACGTATTACGGAATTTATCGAAGAAATGATACATATGCATATGTGCATGGTAGTGTATTATGGATGGAATGATAGATGAAAAAGAAAGTGTATTCAAAGTAACAAAAACACCTTATTTCATGTTGATATATATAGATGCACATGTGCATTTCTAATATTGGTAACGTAAAAAGTAGAGTAGTACACATGGTAGTGTAAATCTAAGTACAATTATCCAATGTTTGTAATGTATTACGAAATTTGTCAAAGAAATGATAAAAATGCACATGTGCATGGATAACTGTTACTCAAAAATTTTTATTTTTTTTTAAATTTTCTTGTTTTTTGAATTTTTTTTATTGTTGACGAAATATAGCGAATTTTTAAAAAAATATTAAAAAATTGGGTGTTTTTTAGATTTTTTAGGCATTCTTGGGTGGTTCTCGCGGTTCTAGCAATAAAGGGTGGTTCCTAACGCATCCTTCTCCTATATATATTATACAGAAAAAGTGTAACATACAAGAGTGCTTATCGTACGACCGTATGACCACCTGAATTCACACATTGCATAGTAAAATTGTGATGAAATCGCATGGATGTGTGATGAATTCGCATAGGTTCTATGTGATGAAATCGCACAGAGTGTTTGTGTGATGAAATCGCATGGCGTGGATAGTCAGAATCGCACGTTGGAAATCAGTCGTGTACGATCGTATGATAACCCATATTGTACAATAACCGCCCTGTATATATATATATAATATATATATATATAATATATATATATATATATTATATATATATATATATATATATATATATATAATACAATAGGGATTGGGTTAAATGAACCACTTTGAGTTGTGAGAACTGTAAGAACCAATACTAACCTTTGACTAAAGGTTTTTGGATGAATAAAATTAAAAAGACAATAAAGTAAAGTAAATGATTGTGCTTTAATTAATTAGATTTTGTTTTTAGTGAGATAAGGACAATTAGGTCTTTTACTCTACATATTAATGATTTGTCTCATTAATATGATTTATTTAATGTGATTAATTTAATATGATTTAATTAAAAATTTTAAAGTAATTCATCAAAAAAATTTGATTTATTTTTTACAATAAAATTTAATAAATCAAAAAATTAATAATTTAATTAATTTGATTTACGCGCCGGTATAAAACTTTTTTTACGCATGGTTTTAAACATTTTTACGCGTCGGTTTTAAACTTTTTTTACGCGCCGGTTTAGAATTTTTTTACGCCTCTGTTTTAAGCTTTTTTTACGCGCCCTTTTAAACTTTTTTTACACACCGTTGTAAAACTTTTTTTACGCGCGGTTTTAAACTTCTTTAGGTGCCGGTTTTAAACTTTTTTTACGCGCAGTTTTAAACTTTTTTACGCGCCGGTTTAGAATTTTTTTTACGTGCTAGTTTTAACTTTTTACGCGCGGTTTTAAACTTTTTTTTACACGCGGTTTTGAACTTTTTACGCCCCGGGTTTTAAAACATACAGAGCAAAAGAAACAGATATAATTTTCGATAATTTTTTATTTTCTAATAAACATATAAGACAAGCATGGCTTGTATTTTATAAAGAGTATTATGTCATATTAGGGAAAATAGAGGAAAAAGAAATATATATTATTGTATTTTCTAAATTTCGTAATATTTTTATTGTTTTAATATAAATCTTAAAATATTTTCCTGAATTTTAAATATAAAAATTATAAAAGAGATGAAAGGAGAGAGATGTTATGATATGAGAGCATTCACAATGAAATCCTTATATGTTTGTGAGTGTGTTAGTTATATTATAAGGAATGATTATGAGTGGTTGTGAGTAGAGGAGAGAGAAAATGTTACTGTTCATGTGTAAATATATGGGAACACTGTTCACCCCATATAAATTTTTTAATATTTTTGAAAGTGGTTGTGAGTGGAGGAGAGATAAAAAATAATGATAGAAGTAAAGAATAATATTATTTAATTGAAAAAGATAAAAAAGTAGTTGTTTTTAGTGTGAATTTATGGATATGGATAAGGAAATCAATGTGAATGCTCTGATGTGTTTTAGAGATAAGAGAGATGTGATGTGACATTGAGAGAAAAAGACTAAAATATCATTTTGAATTAAATTAATTATATTGGATGTGAGGAGTTTTCATGGTTCTCGCAACTAGTGGTGGTTTTCTTTTGAACCAGATCCTATATATATATATATATATATATATATATATATATATACATATATATATATATATAGGGAAGGGTTAAGTGGAAAACCCTATCTTTTTGGGAAAACCCTGAAAACTCATTCTCATCCATTGATTGTCTTTCATCCAAGAAGATCTATGGCTCTCCTATTTTGTGTGTATATTAGATTTAAATATAATCAAAGAAGGGCATTTCTGATAGAAGAAAAAGACGTTTTGGCATTGGAAATGACAAACCCCACTTGTGTAGTACTACTATCATCATCTCTCTCCTCTTTCTTCAAGTCAGATCTTTCAAAACACTATTATCTATCTCCTCTTCCTTCATCATGTGAAAGAGAAAAGCTTCTTGGTCTTCAATGGTGATCCTTCAATGGTATCTGGTGCATGCTTGTGTATTTGGCAATGGCTACAACCTGCTATTCGTCTGAACCAAAATCTTCATTTGAAGATAATTTCAGTATCATATTGTCTGAAAAACATTTCAAAAACTCTAAAGATGGTCAGATCTTCATTTGAAGATTGTTGTTTTAGAGAGAGAATGATGGCAGGATGAAGGTTTTTAGAGAGAAGAATTTGTTGTTTTAGAGAGAGAAACAAGAATCTTCATCATGTTCATCTATAACACCAAGAACACACATACAAGTGTGTGAGAGAGAAGAAGATTGAAGTTTTTTGTTTTAGAGAGAGAACGATGGCAAGATGAATGTTTTTAGAGAGAGAAGTTGATGTTTTAGATAAAGAAACAACAATCTTTATAATAAAGACACACGCACAAGTGTGTGTGCGAGAAGAAGGTTTGAAGATCTTCTTCGTGTTCATCGGACGGTTCTAGATCCGGTAAGTGTCCTTGAAATATCATTTCATACTTGATTTTTTGTTGAAATGGTTGTTAATATGTTTTTGTGGGCTGAAAGTGTTCTAGTAATGGTTAACGTTCATGTATTTTAAATAAATCGAAAACTTTGGGATGAGATTTTGAACGAGTTTTTTTATTGGTTTGGTTGCTTGTTTGGGCTTTTGATCTTAACAATAATTGTTTTTTTGTTGGTTTGGGCTTTTGATCTCAACAGTAAGTGTTTTTTTGTTGGTTTGCTTGATTTACAGAAACAGACCCATAACATGTGTTAAGCCCTTGTTAGAATGATATATAACGTGTGTTGATTTACAGATCCATAAAGATATTCAATTGACAAGCTGGATAGATGTAGGCGACGTTAATGCGGGGACATTGAATAAGTCACATCTTTTGGGAAAGAACTCTTCGTTCATTTATAACATGTGTTAGTGGTTCATGCTGTAACAGAAAAGCATGATGTAACCTGACATGTGTTAAGCCCCTGTTAGAATGATATATAACGTGTGTTAACCTTTGTTAATTTAAAAAAAAACAAGTTATATCTATTTTATTTTTGTTGATGTTTAAAATATCCAATAATGTGGATACCGATCGTAACACTTGTACAAGTTAGTATGTAACGTGTAATATTAAACGAGCCATTTATGGTTACGATCAGTATATAATCAATATTGTAATCTTGTTGTAACCCGAATTTTATACATATGATAACATGTGTTAAGCATCCATTATAATCTTGTTGTAACCCGACTTGTATTCATGTATATGAAGTTGTTTGCAAAACACTATGATGTGCATATACTGATCGTAACACGTGTATAAGTTAATATGGAACATACAAGTTAATATCGTAACACCGTATACCTGGGATAACATGTGTTAAGCCTCTGTTATAATCTTGGTTTAACCTAACATGGTGTCATGTATAAGCTAGTGGTTTCCAAAACACCATGTGTTCATGTATAACATGTGTTAAGCGCCTGTTATAATCATAGATAACGTGTGTTAACATATGTTATAATCTTGATGTTGTAACACATGTACAAGTTAATATGGTACATATAATATAAAACGGGCCATTTATTGTTGTTGTAACATGTACCAGTAATTTTGAAATACATATATGAAACGGGTCATTTGTTGTTCACATTTTGGAATATATAACATGTGTTAAGCCTCTGTTATAATCTTTTTGTAACCTGACATGTATTCATGTATAAGGTATTGGTCTACAAAACACCATGATGTGTATATGTTGATCTAAAATGTGTTACAATTTGTTTGTTTGGAACATGTGACACGTGATAAGGGTGAAAACAGTCGACGGATGCGATGGGTTTAATGGTGAGCTTAGTTAATATCATAATCTTGTTGTAACCCGAATTGTATACATATGATAACATGTGTTAAGCATCCATTATAATTTTGTTGTAACCCGACTTGTACTGATGTATATGAAAGTGGTTTGCAAAACACTATGATGTGCATGTACTGATTGTAACACATGTACAAGTTAATATGGAACATACAAGTTAATATCGTAACACCGTATACCTGGGATAACATGTGTTAAGCCTCTGTTATAATCTTGGTTTAACCTAACATGGTGTCATGTATAAGCTAGTGGTTTCCAAAACACCATGTGTTCATGTATAACATGTGTTAAGCGCCTGTTATAATCATAGATAACGTGTGTTAACATATGTTATAATCTTGATGTTGTAACACATGTACAAGTTAATATGGTAAATATAATATGAAACGGGCCATTTATTGTTGTTGTAACATGTACCAGTAATTTTGAAATACATATATGAAACGGGTCATTTGTTGTGCACATTTTGGAATATATAACATATGTTAAGCCTCTGTTATAATCTTTTTGTAACCTGACATGTATTCATGTATAAGCTATTGGTCTACAAAACACCATGATGTGTATATGTTGATCTAAAATGTGTTACAATTTGTTTGTTTGGAACATGTAGTTGCTTAACACGTGATAAGGGTGAAAACAGTCGACGGATGCGATGGGTTTAATGGTGAGCTTAGTTAATATCATAATCTTGTTGTAACCCGAATTGTATACATATGATAACATGTGTTAAGCATCCATTATAATCTTATTGTAACCCGACTTGTATTCATGTTTATGAAAGTGGTTTGCAAAACACTATGATGTGCATATACTGATCGTAACACGTGTACAAGTTAATATGGAACATACAAGTAAATATCGTAACATCGTATACCTGGTATAACATGTGTTAAGCCTCTGTTATAATCTTGGTTTAACCTAACATGGTGTCATGTATAAGCTAGTGGTTTCTAAAACACCATGTGTCCATGTATAACATGTGTTAAGCGCCTGTTATAATCATAGATAACGTGTGTTAACATATGTTATAATCTTGATGTTGTAACACATGTACAAGTTAATATGGTACATATAATATGAAATGGGCCATTTATTGTTGTTGTAACATGTGTTACATTTCGAGGTAATATATCTAGATTGACTTATATGTTGTAACATGTGTAACACTTCGGGATAAGAAGTGTTACATTGTTGAATGTAGGGCATTTTATCAGATCATTTTGTGCTATTATTTAGTTACCTCCCACATAATTTACACATGTTACGTCCAACACCAGTTACAAATGTCAATCAAAACAAAAGTCACTTGTCATCATGGGTTGTTAGTAATTGCGCACATTACAATCATAGTTAAAGGGAACAAAAATGTTTATACAAACTTAAATATATAACAATGATCCAAAAACTATCATAAAGTTACAAAAATCTAGCTACACTTTGCGTCTTGATAACCATCTTTATCTTGAACATAGACATCCATTCACCTATGAACAAAACAAGTACATTAGGGTTAATCCCCTAAAGTTAAACTTATTAACACAAATGTGACTACAGGTATGTAACTTGTGTTACGTGTTATACACGTGTAAAATTTTATTGTAATATGTGTTACCTCGTATTATAACACACAAAAACAGTTACTATTCAGATCAAATCCCCAAACAAAGCAACCAAACCAACAAACAACAGTTACTATTCAGATTAAAATCCCCAATCAAGCAACCAAACCAAACACATTTTTTAACACAAAAATAATTAATCCATGGATCAAAATAACGAGTCTAAAACCAAAACAAGTAATCCATGGATCAAAATCAAAATTTATAAACACCATTATTGATTGTTGGAGACATAAATCAACACAGAAGAATGAAAACCAAACTAAATTTAATAGCATTGAAATATTACTACCTATAAACGTCATTCTTTCTTTTGAAACAATAATCAATGGTATTGAAAATCAAAAATCTTTTGGCAGCATTCTTGATTCTGGAAAAAATAAAACCAATTGTGAATAACGAAATTCAAAGTAAATGACAATTAAATATCAAAGTTAACTTATTATTGAAAGGAAACTAAAACCAAAATGAAAATATTTTGACAGGATCTTGATTCTTCGATTTCTTTTAAGAAAATAACATGTGAAGTTGAATTAGGGGTGTAAAGAAAACCTCGAACCCATCAAAAATATAGAATGACAAACCTTGATCATTCACTTCCTCGTCAAATGGGGGACTCGTTATGAATGACGATCCCGTTAGTGGGATCTTGAAATGAACGTTTTGAAATGGTGGATCTTGAAACATAAATGAAGTTCATGGAAATGAATCTTAGGTGTATCTTGAAACAGAGAGAAGTTCATAGAAAATGGAGGTTTTGAAAGGGTGGATCTTGAAACAGAGATGAAGTTCATTGAAAAATTGAGGTTTAGAAATGGTGGATCTTGGGTTTTAAAGTAAATTTGGATGTGATGGGTAATAAATATTGTCAAATCAAATGGGGGGAAGATATCTTCTTGGATAAAGTAAGATAGAGGTGAAAATACAATTATTCCCACAAGGACAAAAAGAATATGATATTTACTATGGACACGTGGCAAAACCTAGACCATGCATTGGGTTTGCAAGGTTTTCTCAAATTCAAGGGTTTTCTTCCTAGCATTATCCTATATATATATATATAACACTAAAACCATATATATATCTATATAACAATAAAAACATACAAATAAAAACAATCAATCTTCCTTTAATCGTCGTCATCATCGGAGTCGAACCCAGGGATCGTTGAAACATGTTCCACCAAATCAGATCGAAGGTTGTGATGTATATCCCGCGACTTGATAACAAATTCGTTTACTGATTTCTCTTCGTCTGTAACGGTTACGTTCTCTACTTGACTAACATCGTCCTCATAGTAGGTAACGACCGCTCTACCTTCATCCTCCAAAATCATGTTGTGAAGGATGATGCAAGCGTACATCACGGTACCAATCTGATCCTTGTCCCATAGTCGGCAAGGCATTACCAAAATTCGCCACCTCTTCTGTAAACACCGAATGCTCGCTCAACGTCTTTGCGTGCGGCCATTTGGACCCTGTTAAACTTTAATCTCTTTAGATCTAGGTACCGTGTTTTGTGAAGGGTTTAACGAAAACCCCCCACTCTGGGTAAATCCCATCAACTAGGTAGTACCCATTCACGTACTCAACTTCATTTACAAAGAAACTTCCTTTGGGTCCTATATCATTGACTCGATCATTCAAAAGGGGTGAGTGATTTATGATAGTAATATCGTTATGTGAACCTGGCATACCAAAGAATGCATGTCATATCCAAAGATCTTGGGACGCAACCGCTTCAAGCATTATGCTGGCATTCCATGATATCCACCGGTGTGAGCGCCTTGCCATGCGGTTGACAAAGTTCCCAAGGCCATTTCATACAATCTAAACTACCTAGCATCCCAGGCAGGCCATGATAATCGGCGTGGTGTTCCAATATTTGTTGTACATCACTGAACGACGGCTTTCTCAAATATTTTTTCTTATAAACTTCTAAAATACATGAACAAAAGTTGTGAAGACTTTCTCTAGCTACACTGCCGACATTTTTAAGTAGTCGCCAATAATGTCCGAACTATTGCCGTACGCTAACTGTCTAAGCGCGGCCGTGACCTTTTGCCACGTACTGAATCCTAATTGACCGGTTACATCCGGTTTTTGTTTGAAAAAATCTTACTTCTCCTCAAGATCCTTAGATATCCTTAAAAATAAGCGTTTACTCATACGAAAACGACGCCTAAACATTTTTCATCATGCCTAGGTTCGGCCGAGAAATAATCACGTACCAACAAATCGTTAGCGTTTTGCCGTTCACCAGGGATATACCTCCTCCGCTTTGGTTGCGAAGTCTCTTCCTCATCATCTTCCACGATAGCTTTCACCGCCGTCGCGATAGTTTATAGAAATATTTCCGCACCATCGTCAGACGATGATGAAGAATCACTTGAACTTGAAGAACTCATTTTTTGTTGGTGTTTGATATTTTTTGTGAGAAAATTATGAGAGATGTGGGATATTTATAAGAAAAAAAAGTTTTTTTTTAAAAAGGGCCCCAACGGCTAGCCTAAACGGCTAGTTTGACCCACCAATTACCGACCGCCACCTCAGCTTCGTAGACCCGTCCAACGCCGGGTGCCAAACCCCTGCCGAACGGGCCACACCAAAACCCAAGCCACTACGGGGTGGTGACTTGGGTGTTGCCCGCCAACCCACGCCCAAACCCCCACCCCATACCCCATAGCTTTAAGCACAACTCTCCCTTGACTTCTTAGTCATTGAATTGTCGTTTACACCTTAAATCGTATTGTTTGACATTTGTTTTTCTTCTTCTATTTCTGCACCAACCATTAACAAATCTCACACCCACAACACTTTCTTTTCATTTTTTTTTCTTACAACTTCTAATTTATGATCTTGTTAATAAATTTTAAACGTACCATCTCAACATGCTAGTTTTATCTTCATTTTGTTGTATATTTTAGTTAACAGCGAGTTATTACAATAAGTTACTGAAGCTACCAAGATGAAACTTTTCTTTAACTTTTTTTTTCTTTTTCTTACAACCTTTACAAATTTAAAATTATGATTTTGAGGTTGCGCCCTACTTATTTTAAAGAAGTGAAATTTTCTTTTGTGTGGTTAACACTAAGCTATAATTCGTCGAAACCAAGCCTTACATGTTTAACCATTCCACTGTGCCCCTAGTTAATTGTTAAAATTGTGATTTGTAATTAACAACTAAGATAAATTAAATAATTTACATATGAAGTATTATTATTTTAGTCAATATATAATGATTATAATTGATCCTGTGAAGATAATGTTGACTGTTTCTCTACCGCGAACAACTAAATTAGCCCTTGCGGATGGGTATCGTGAAAGAGGAATGCGCCGTTAAAAAACAGAACTATATTAACATTGTATCATTCTAAGATCAGTATATTAACTACGCAATTATATTGTTGGTTTGCATATCGTGGGTATCATGGTTATTTATGATTGTATTGCATAACATCATTTTACCAAAATAACTCACGATAGTTATTTTATTTACTAATGAGATGGGTGTCTATTGAAAAAGCAAAGCCTTTAAATACTTAGTTTTTGAAGGGACGGTTTTGGATTTAAGTACCACAGATAACATGGATTAAAAAAATTGCCGTTCAAAAAACGTTTATTTCACTTACAAATTCCAGCATTTTTCAAAGTATCTTTCCATTCGAAGTTAGGTACCAAAAATATCACGTTAAGGCAGTAGGGTGTGGCTAAGGCCCACCCCGCCATGTCACCTTTTTTAACGTCCCGGGGCTCCATTAGCCACCCCTCTGCAATTATCTAGGTGGCACTATCCACCCTCCGTCACCGTTCGAAAATTGAAAGGATCAATGGAGTTCGTCAACAATACATTTGATCCACGGTAACTTTACAAAAAGTTTAAAATTTATAATTTACCTATAAATATCCTACCCCTTTTCTATATATTTCCTCTCTTCTTCCTCTACTCTTTATCTAAAATCTTTAGAATTTTTTCACAATCACACGATGTTCCCAACAACCAAAACGCATGGGATCTCAACCATCCGTATTGGCAAAGTGTAGCAAACAATCCCAACAACGAGCAAGAAGACCATTACCGAAGAGACCCGCAAACGGGTGAGCTTGGGTATTATCCGATGCCACCTAGCACCCCAACTTCCCCTCATCCTACCACGCCACAGATTCCCGGTTTTTACGGATACTATTCCCAACCGACATTTTTACTCAAAACATACCCAAACCCAAACATACCCAAACCAAACACACCTGATACCGAATCCGTTCCAGAAACCCAACCCACTTCCTCAAAATGTGGACAATCAAGAAGGCACATTAAGAACGGTGAGAGCGAAACACGTGCTCCTTAGACTATCGAAAAGTGGACGCCTCGGGAAGAACTTGCGTTGTCACAAGCATGGCTCGACGTGTCGGAAGATGAGATTGTTGGTAAATATTTTTATAAATATATTTTTATATTTATATATTTATCAATGTTTTTTCACAAATATAAACTTATAATTGTTTTGTATTTTTAAAGGAGACGACCAAGATGTAAAAGTATTTTGGAGGCGTATACGTGAAAAGTTTTTCGCGGCAATGGGTCATGGTGAATATAACGTATGGCCGACTCATATTATTAATGAAATTATGTTTTTTTTTATTTTGTAGTTATTAAAAAAATTAAAAAATATAAATAAAAAAATTAGATGTTGATGACGGGAGCTTTAAATCATTGCATGCAAGTTAGACCGAAGGGTGTGGCTTAGCGCAACCCCGCCACATCACACATTATAGCGCCCCGGGGGCTCTATCGCCACACTGCCTCCGCCAAAGGGGGGCCTATCGAAGTCCTGCCAGCACAGTAACAAGCAAGAATTGAGAGTTCAAGGGGGTGTCAAACATAACCGTTGGCAACAGTTAGTTTAAAAAATAATAATTTATATTTCCTTTATAAATACCATACCCGTTTTCTCTATTTTTCACATCTTCTTTCTCTACTTTTTATCTAACAATTTTACAAACTTTTTCACATTCACACAATGTATTCCAACGAGCAAAACACGTGGGATCCCAACCATCCGTTTTGGCAAAGTGTTGCAAACAATCCTAACAACGAGCAAGAAGACCGTTACCGAAGAGACCTGCGTACGGGTGAAATTGGGTACTATCCAATGCCACCTAGCACCCCAACTTCCCCTCATCCGACCATGCCACTGATTCCCGCTTTTTTCGGATACTATTCCCAACCAAATTTCCCAAAAACATACCCCAAACCACAAACCCAAAACACACCCGAAACCGAATCCGTACCCGAAACCCAACCCACTTCCTCAAAAGGTGGACGCTCGAGAAGGCACCGTAAGAAGGAAGAGGGCGAAACACGTGCTCCTAAGACTATCAAAAAATGGACGCCTAGGGAAGAACTTGTGTTGTCACAAGCATGGCTTGACGTGTTGGAAAGATGAGGTAGTTGGTAAATATTTTTTAATTATATATTTATAAATATTTTTTTACAAATATAAATTTATAATTGATTTGTATTTTTAAAGGAGACGACCAAGTTGTTAAAATATTTCTGGACGTATACGTGAGAAGTTTTTCGCCGTGCGGCAGTCGTAGTGAATACCGTACGCCCGACTCATTTTCGGGCAAGTGGTCCGCATTACGGACCAAGGTTAGCAATGTCAACAACATGTATAATAATTTCATCAATCATAGAAGAAGAAGCGGTTCGAGCGACGTGGACGTTATGATTGCCGCCCACGAGGAGTATAGACTTCATCATGGGCATGTGTTTTATTTGATACCTTCGTGGGAGCTTCTTCGCAAGTCTCCCAAGTGGTACCTTGTACCGTCGTTCGACCCAATGGCCCATAGGTTAAAACGGTCCAAATCTACATCTACTAACGAACCATTCGATTCCGATGCTCATACTATTATTAATCTTAACGACGACTTCAAAGAATGTGAATAACCGCAAGAGCTACGACGACCAACGAGTAGGGATAAAAGTAAGGCAGCTGCATGAGCAAGAGGCAAGTCCTCCTCAACTCATCGGATGGCCCGTCAAGGCTGGACGAGTTCGATGATAAAATCAACAAGATTCTGTCAATGAAGGAAAAGGAGCAAGAACTAAAAATGGAGAAACAAATCCAGAAAGACATGGAATATCTCGCGAAAGACTTTTCTCATCAACCAGAGGAGAACCGAGTCATTTTGAAGGCTCGTAAGGCACAAATTCATGTAAAATATATGTACTTTTTTATTTTCCAGTACTTTGTTTTTTAAGTAACTTTACATTTTTATTTTTATTTTTATTTTTATTTTATTTTTATTTTGGGATCACTTTAGGACTTTGTAATGTTTTATTTTTATTTATGAAATTATGTTTTTTTATTTTATAGTTATTCAAAAAATAAATATATATAAATAAAAATAATAATTAGGTAATGATGATGGGGGGCTTTAAATCATTGCATGCAAGTTAAAGGAAGGGACTTTAAAGCCCCTTATGTGACGTGGCGCCTACGTGTCGCTGATGTGACGTAATAGAGCCCATAGGGCTCCAAACCACTCCATATAGCGTTAAAGGAAGGGGCTTTAAAGCTCCCTATGTGACGTGACGTTAACGTAGCGCTGAGATGACGTGATAAACATAGCGTTAAAGGAAGGGGCTTTAAAGCCCCCTATGTGACGTGACGTTAATGTGGCGCTGAGATGGCGTGATAAACAAAACAGTTGTCAAACTTCTTTGTTTTATGTGAAGCTTTGAACATAAGCACTATGTTCTAACTTAATCTTAATAAATAAACTAGTAACCAATGTTCACAATGTTACATCACTTTATGGCTTAATTGTATTGTATTTTCTTTTTTGAAATAAAGTGATGTTGATGGAAAAAAAACTCAAACTCAGCACTTTACTAGGTGTTTGCATAAATCAACCTGTTTTGATCAGGTATAAACTCGTACTAATGTTGCATTTTATTGTTAGCATCAATTGCTAAGTTATTAAGGTCAAATGAACACGAAGAAAATTGATTAGTGACTTGAACTTGTATATACATTGGATCAATGTCACACCAAAAGGACGTGTGAAGATGATAGGTAACTAAAAAGTTGATTCACGACTTATCCCGTAACTTTAGGTCTATTTTGAGTGAGAAAAATCCTTAGACCATGTGCAGTGTTAGGGTAAAACAAAACCCCAACCCTTGAGCGTTTTGCGCAATGTGTCAGTCTAGTCAGCAAGAGAGCTTTATTGAACATTATGTTAAAAATGGTGTAGTGGGGCTTGAAATCTTGTGGGGCATTATATTATAATAGAATTAAATATAAATAAAAACCATAAAAATGCTATTGGCCAAATATAATGCGTTTGGGCGTTTTTAAAAGCAGTGCAAACCCATCGTTTTCAAAAAAAAAAAAGCCCCAGGGGCGGTTAGCGGGCGTTTCTTTAGGAAAAGAACTCCAAAAAACCCCCTCTATGAATGCTCTTATTCATGAGAAAAAAAAAGTAGATGTACAAACTTATTAATTAACGGTGTATTGTATCAAATGGCTGACATGAATTTTGATTATTTTAACCTATGTATTATGTTGTACTAATAAGGATCCAGATGCCAAAAGATGAAAGCAATGTGCAAGAGCTACAAAATCAAGTACAATTTAAGCAACAAAGCATAACCGTTCATCAAAGGAAACGTACCGCATGAAGTGGAGCTTCATAGACCCCACCTATAAAATGGCTCGGCCAAAATCTTGTTTAGATCCCACCCAATTTGGAAATTGGACCCCATGACCCAAGACAAGTCACTAAAACAGCCTAACTTTGAAAAGCTCTATTATGGACGATTCAAGAAAATTGTGACTTTTGATCAAACTAATTTGTATTTGAACTTGAATCAATGTGAAAAGTATTATTTCATCAACAAGTTCATATAAACAGAAAAAAAAAGTATGTCCAAAAAATTGTGAAGAAAAGAAAAGTATTATGGACGATTCAAGAAAATTGTGACTTTTGATTAAATCTTTGTATTTTTTTTCTGGTGATAGAAAATTACCACAGTTACTTCACAAAATTTCGTAGTCCAAAACAATATGTCTAATTGTACATTGTTTATCAATTTTCTAATATTGCCTTTAGTCACTAATTAGTGTTACGATCAAAAAATGGTAATCAAGCTTATGAGCGAGAGATAGAGGAGAAATAATCACAAGAGGGAAGAGAAGTCTCAAATCATTAGCTGCCATTCTCATTCACGGTTCCTGCTTATGTATATGAACATATTATAAATATAACACTAGACTACTGGATAGTTACAGTTCAATCCCTCTACTGTTTAATACCTAACAATCAGTATTAATTAATAACACTTCTTAATGTAGGACAACATTTAGACTATCCTGGTTAGTATTTAGACTATTATAGTTAACATGACATATCATTTCAAACCACACATTTTTGTACCACATTTTTTTAACGACGTACATTTAGGATATTGCTAACCGGATTAGCCGAGTATGTTAGTATCACAAAGTTAGTATTGAAACCCTCTTGCCTGGACTTGAACTCAGGATCTCCAAGAGAAGCAAAGCTTCTCATCTCCCTCTTAACCACTAGGCCAGAGATCATTCATTAATCACTCCAAACCACCATCTCATTACCTACTTTTCTTTTGTTTAAACTATATTTAATTCATATAATCTATTTATAATTTATTTCATTAATAATTTTAATTCTTTTATTAATAAAATATATTTTTACATAATTTTATTTTAATACTTTTATTTATCATTTTTATATAAAAAATTATAAATAAATAAATAAATGATAAAATAATATTTAATTATTCCAATGGCTTTTTTTCAGACAATTACTGTTCCAACATGACTTTTTTTTCAAACGATTACTATTCCAACGGCTATTTTTTAAACGGTTACAGTTCGAACACCCTCGTCTTTTTTACAAACCAACGCACTCATCCGTTTCTCAAACCAACGCACCGGACGGGTTATGTTATATTATAAGTCTATCTGGATTATCTCCCCTTGTATATTTTGAGACACAACGTTAAGAAAAATAAAATTTGGAAAAAGCTAAGCACTTACGTACTTAAAATATCACTCCTCCAAAGACAAACAATCATGGGTTGGTATTGTTCTGGAGGCTGGAGACTTTGTGGACGGTGGGGAATAGAAGAGAGCCCACACTCCAAATGACATATTGGTGCTGGTGTTTTGTTGCAAGAAAGCACTATGTAAAGTAAGTTCTCATGGAAAAAACCACTCAAACTACATGATGAGTGCAGTGATCAAACATGCATGATTCATAAGATTTAAATTGACTTAAATACCATTTGAAGATCGCTTCAAATAAAGATAAGGGTAAAATTATCCTATAAAATCTTCTAATTCTAGAAAGGGTACAAAGACCCTATTAATAGAAAAATATAACACAATAGATAGCTCAATATAACACAATACGGAAAAATATAATACAATCCGACGAAAAAAGACACAATAAATCGCAAGAAAGACACAACGATGAAATGGAAAAAAAACACAACGATCTAAACTAAAATTTTAAAATCAACAAATTAAAAATCCTAAAGGGAAAACTTAAAATCTAATATCTAAAGTACTAGAGTTTGACGAAATGGTTGCAATATCACTAAAATGAGATAGATTAAAGTTCGTTTGATACTCTTTCTATAAATTTCTATTTTTAAAAGACTATATATTTAAACCTTACCCATAAAAATAAAAATATATAAGTTCTTTATACGACTAAGGTGGTTGACAATGTGTCATATTTTTTTTTCAATTTACAAATAATCATGTGGCATGTGATTATAGAAGCTATACAAGTTTTTCATATTATATTCATGTGCATTCTGTGATTTTAGACTCATTTTTCTGTCAACTTCTTCCTTATTAGCTCAACTTTATACGTCACACGTTTGACTACACACTAAAGGCAATATATAACCAAATCAAATAAGTAACCGAGTGATCTTGCAACCCATTTCCATATTGTGTTGCTTTTAAATGTGTTTTTTTTTGCACTGAACACTTAATTTCTGAAAATTTATGATGTATAAAGCATCAAATAACTTAGAAACGTTGCATATATAGATTAGAAATTGTTGGATGAGGAGTTTGACCTTGGATCAAGTCGCAATCGACAATCAAAATAATAAATGAACACACAATATGGAATAAGCACTCCAATATATTGGTCAAGAAAATAACTCAAAACTTGATACAACTCTATTAATGCACAAACCCTAATTTGACCATGTATTTATAGGGAACTAACTTGCTAACTCTAACTTAGTCTTGCTAACTCTAACTTAGTCAACAAGAAAACAATTAGAAACCCTAATTAACCCCTTATAATTAGGCCCACTTGTCGTCCTGCTTGGCCTAACCAATTGGCTTGGGCTGTAAAAAGGAAATTACCCCAACAATCACCCCCTAATTTCCGACTCGGAATTAGAACGTCCTTCTCACCAAGCAAATCCCGCATCTCAGCAAACTTGATTCTTGCGAGTGGCATAGTCTGAATATCAGCTCGTTGCCCATCTCCACAAATGTACTTGATCAAAAGTTGCCCCTGCTCAACACATTTCCCAATGAAATGGTATCTTGTGTCGATATGCTTGCTTCGACCATGGAACACCAAATTCTTCATAAGTGTTATGGTCGATTTGTTATCAACTCGAATAACTACCTATTTCATCTCTCGTCT
Source organism: Scalesia atractyloides (assembly GCA_947069175.1). NCBI lineage: Eukaryota > Viridiplantae > Streptophyta > Magnoliopsida > Asterales > Asteraceae > Scalesia > Scalesia atractyloides. The sequence continues at coordinate 19,922,116 of CAMTDV010000024.1, read as the reverse complement.
TGTGATTTCATTGTAGAGACCACTTAACCAGATTGCCGGACAAGTTGTTGACGTGGCTGCCATGAACTCTGCCTCACATGAAGATAATGCGACCATATTTTTCTTTTGAGAGCACCAAGTGATCAGTGTATTCCCAAAGTAAAATACATGTCCAGTAGTACTTCTCCCACCACCTTTATCAGTATTGTGACTACTATCACTATACTCCACAATTTCCCGGTTACCAGCCTGCTGATACTTTACTTATAACTAACCATTCCGGCTATGTATCTCAAAGTGCTTCACTACAGCAACATGACACTCTTTTGGAGATTGCATATAACACACACTTCCAATAGAGAAAGACAAATCCGTTCTCGTGTGTAGAAAATGCGTAAGACATCCAATCTGTAACATCCGTCAAAAAAACGGATTTACCAAACCCGCTCCGTTTATCAACCGAACAGTCAGTTAAAATTTTCGTTGCGAATTAAATGCCCAAAATAATTTTAAACGATACATAATCAATTATTATACGGGAATATATAATTAGTTTTTGAAAAACTGTTAAAAATCGCAAAATAAAAATACTTTGCTTCTGCCGGGTTTCGAACCCGGGTCAGTACCGATCCAGCAACAACTTAACACACAACACACAAACCACTGCGCCACTGATGTCTTTTGTTAACCATTAAGATCATTTAATTGATATCATGACTTTACAAATTCAAAACCGGCGCCCAAAAGTTCAGTCGTCGGAAATCCCGGCAATCTCGCGAGTTTTAACGACAACTTCCGTTATAACGTATACATTTACTAAGACATCGGTTATAACCGACGTCTGGGTCCGCAACCAAAGTTATAACCGCCGGAGTTTTTATAACCGACGAATCCAGTCGGAAATCAGACCAAGTTCATCAATAATTTGCCCTATAAATACCCCCTCGAACCTCTGCAAACCTTTTCGCTCAAAACCACACCCTTTCTCGGCGAAAACCCACTCGCCAGAATTCTTCTGTTTGTCGCCGGAAAACCGGGTTCTCCATTTCCGAGCCTTATTGAACCCCCTAAGCTTATACCGAAGTCACCCATACCTTTTTCAAGCTTTCTGGAGACTCGCTGCTGCAAGACACTCGTCGCCGAAGCCTATTGATGTCGCCGGAGTTCTGCCGGAAAACAGAGGAAGACAGTCGGTATACCTCTTCGCCTAATTTCTTTTTCTTTTCACCTATATCTCACCGTAATGAACTGAAACACGCTAAGAAACCGATTAAAAACATTGAACCCGTCAGTTATCGATTCTGGTTAAAACTCAACGAAGAAGATGAAGTTCGGTATCATATAAGTATAATTAAAATCAACTTATTAATCGGGTTAGACACACAGTCCAGCGGTGGACTGTGTGCACATTAAACGCAAAGGTCTCGAGTTCGAATCTTGTTTCCACACACGCTGCCTTAATAAAAATTTCTTTTTTTGTTAACTGAACCGGATTCATTTTATGTATATGTTAAGTATATTAATAACCGGAATAATAACCAAGTTAGACACACAGTCCAGTGGTGGACTGTGTGTATGTTTAATCACGGGACGCGAGTTCGAGTCCGGTCTTCTGCACCGACTCGGACAATTATCTATCTTTTTATTTAAGGCAGAAAAAGAAATGTTCAGTTTGTATTTAAGTATAATAAAAATCGGATTATATAACATGTTAAACACACAGTCCAGCGGTGGACTGTGTGTTAGTTTAAGCCACAGGTCCCGGGTTCGAGACCTGTGGAGCGCACCGTCCGAATCAAATTAAATCGTTTTTAAATAAAAGGATTTTCTGTTTAAATTAATTAATATATAAATATAATTAAAAACAGATATCTGACGGGTTAGACACGTAGCTCAGCTGGTAGAGCTACGTGCACGCGTACGGGAGGTCTCGTGTTCGAGCCTGACGCAGCGCACAACAATACGCATACGAACCGGTCAACGGTCAACCGGTCAAAGTCAACGGTCACTGTAGCAGAAAAAGTCAATTTTTTTTTTATTTTTTATTTAATTATTTTAATTAAAATCAATTAAAAATACTTAAAAATAACATTTTTAAGGTTATAAAATAGCCTTAAACTCACAAAAATACACCCAACAATCCTACTAAAATAGATTAATAAGATCCGTTTACTTACCAAACCATAATGCGATTTATCTAGGTTAATCTCACTCGTGGTTAAAACCACTTCGCGTGCATTCAACATCATCAACCGAACGCACCCACTGTGAATGAATCTTACAACTCCCCCTTTAAATTACACGTTTTGGGGTGTGTCATGTGTCTCAATTAATTAACTCGTTTATTTAAATTTGTGCCATACCATATCATGACCTAAACTTAGATTGTTTATATTGTTGTGATTACTTAGTTCATTTTGTCAAATTATATGAAATTCATTCATTAAGCCCATCAGTTCCTCGTGGGAGACGAGTTGAACAACGCGTGCCTCAAAACCAATTCATTATTGTTCATGTGTGTATCATTGAGTTTATATTGTTTGTAGTTGTGTCATTCATATTATCATGTTTTATGCAATTCATTCATTAGGCCCATCAGTTCCTCGTGAGAGACGAGTTGAGCAAAGCGTGCCTCTAAATGTTCCATTATTGTTCATGTGTGCTTTATTTAATATCTTATGATTGTTGAATAAGTTTACATCTATTTTTACTCATGTTTGGTTGTGCACATATTTCATAATCAATTTAATAAACTTGTTCAAATGTTTTTCCATAGTATTCACTCGCCAACTTTATGTTGATCCAAAACCTTTTTACACATGATACAGGTGAACAGGTTGAAGCAAAGAAAACATAGGAAATGCCTTAGAAGAGAACAAAGATGCTTAGATTGATAGCTAGAACATGTTGTAACATTTATTGTAAATTTCCATTAAATTGTATTTAATAAATATGAAACGCATAATAAATGTCATGAGCTTTGATGATAACCCAATCATGCCCCGATCACCTTTTCCGCTGCGGGTCGGGGTGTGACAGATTGGTATCAGAGCCATGACTATAGGGATATAGGATAGGTTATTAGACCCCTAGAGCCTATACTATAGTCTGCCTAAATTTAATTGATTAGGTGGTTACATACAAACTTGTGATATTTATTTGATTCATATTTGTTTACATTTACAGTCAAACATACATGCTTATATACATATTCATTATACATATATCGATGTTCATGTATTCAATTTATTTTCATACTCTCATTATCCAAAGATTTTGTGCAATTTTCAAATCTCATCAAAGTAAGTTCTGCGACGGGCATGTAGTAACTGGAAGGGTACAAGTACTGGTAGTCGGAACGTCCTGTCTAGGTTGGCATTCGTATAAATCCAATATAACGGACCAGTTTGCCTACCTGGGGACCAACGATGAGAGTACGAAGGACCTATTAGGCCAAAGCATGCCACACCAAACGCCGTTCGAACTAACCCACTTTGAGGTGTCACCGTGTCTACACCTGGACACATTCCGAATATCACACGTTGTATACATATTTCTCGATTTTCTCCCGGTTTTTGTGTACACAACCTGGCAAACCCGTGCGAACCATATGAAAAACCGGTATTCATGGGGGCCCACATGATTACACAGGTAAAGTATGGCGGCATGTAGGGCCTAATGGCGAGCAAAGCCCAAGACATCCTATGGATGTAGTAGATTTATTTTTCTATAATTATTTTATGAATGTTCATTCCTAATGCGACCCATAAACCCAAAAACATCCAACTCATACTCTTGTCATGTATCCCTTGTAGATGTCTTCTAACCTCGCCCGTAGGAAGACGAGAGCAAGAAAAGCTCGCGAACGCATGGCTGCCTTAATCGCTCAACAAATGGCTGCCATAATACCCAACATTGTAATCCAAGTTCAACAAGCACTTACCGCTAATCTTGTCAATCAAGCAAACCAAAACATTATCAACTCTCCCTCAAATACCACTAAATGCACCTACAAGCATTTCAAATCATGCGACCCTCCGAAATACAAAGGGACTGAAGGCGCACTGCTCTCCTCCATTGGTTTGAAGAAATGGAGAACACTTTTCTAAATTGCGATTGCCCTGATGATCGCAAAGTGCGTTATGCTACCGGTCGACTATATGGGATAGCACTTACTTGGTGGAATACAGAGAAGTCCAAACGAGGTGTTGAAGATGCTATGACCTTAACTTGGAACGAATTGAAGGAAATCATGACCAGACGATTTTGCCCAAGGAGTGAAATCAAGAAATTAGAAGATGAATTTTATTCGTTGAAGCAAAAGGAAGGAGACCACACCACCTACAATAAAAGATTCCTCGAGTTACATCAAATGGTTCCCAACATGTTCACTCCCCCCTACCGTTTGATCGAGCACTACATTCGTGGTCTTCCGTCAAAGATTCAAGACCCTGTAATAAGTACCAAGCCTGCAACTTTGGAAGCAGCAATGGAGTTAGCAACAGAGCTTACCGAGAACCGAATCCGAAACAAAGACTTCAAGGAGGAGAAAAAGAAGGATAAAGAACCGACTGAAACCTCCGACTCCACCCAAACCGAATCCTTTTCTCAACCTACTCCTAAGAGAAGAAGACACGGGCAACTTTTCGCTGCTACCCAACGAAACCAACCTATTTCACACGCCATACCCATCCAAGCTATCCCAATCACTCAAGTGGCACCCAACTCAACTTACCCAAATAAGAAGCCATATCTTGGACCTCACCCTCGATGCAACAACTGTTTTTATCACCATCCCCTTACCTTACCTTGTCGACTATGTACAACTTGTGGACGCGATGGTCATTTGAGCAAGGTTTGCCGCACCTTTCAAAACCAAACCTCTTCCTCTACTCAAAACATGGCCCAAACTTATCATCAACCCCAATATCCCATGTTCCCATATGTTCGAGCTTGTTTTAATTGTGGTGACCCTACCCACTTTAGAAACACATGCCCTCAATTGGTTAACGTCATCAACACTCAAGCCCAATCAAACCCAGTTAACCAAGTAAACCAAGAAAACCCAACCGCTAGGCCACCAGCAAGAGGAAGAGTCTTCAATATCACGCCAATCCTGTCGAAGATAATGACGGCCCAAACGAAGATACTCAACTAGTCCTTTTCACCGAAGATCCAGATTCAACTCCTATCGTTTAATTTTATGTTTTCTTTATCACATCGAACCAAACATAACTTAAGGATAAAGCCAATGAAACTTTGACGAGAATACGGTGGATACGCCGCTGGTACTTCCTATATATAAGTATTCTTGTCAAAGGATCAGAAGCATTATCTGGCGGTTATGAGAGGTTCCATGTGTAGACTGTTAGAGTAATTATTATTTATTATTTTCAGTATATGCATGCCGAGGCCGCAGCCCCCCCATTTATGAGGTTGAGCTTGTTCCCCATTTTATTATGCGGTTGAACTGTGGCGTGCCCGCACGATCGGCTCTGTTTGATTGAGCCTTGATCGGTCATTTCATTTTACATTTCATTACATGCAATAACGCTCGGCTCCGTTTGATTGAGCCTTGAGCGCACAGTTCATTTTACATTTTCAGTACATGCAATACGCTCGGCTCCGTTTGATTGAGCCTTGAGCGCACAGACATTTTCATTATCAGTATCTTGTGGTTGTGGTGTTTGTAGTAGAGTCGCATAGAACTAACCATAACTTGCGGGTAAAGTCAATAAAAATTTGACAAGAATATGGTGGATACGCCGCTGGTACTTCCTATATATAAGTATTCTTGTCAAATGATCGGAGGCATTATCAGGCGGTTATGAGAGGTTCCATGCATAGGCTGTTTGTGTGATTGTTGTTTAGATTAAGTTGTTCATTTTCAGTACATGCAATACGTTCGACTCCGTTTGATTGAGCCTTGAGCGCACATACAATTTCATTTTCAGTACATGCAATACGTTCGGCTCCGTTTGATTGAGCCTTGAGCGCAAAGACAATTTCATTATCAGTATCTTGTGGTTGTTGTGTTTGTTGTAGAGTCGCATAGAACTAATCATAACTTGCGGATAAAGTCAATGAGAATTTGACAAGAATATGGTGGATACGCCGCTGTTACTTCCTATATATAAGTATTCTTGTCAAATGATCGGAGGCATTATCAGGCGGTTATGAGAGGTTCCATGCATAGGCTGTTTGTGTGATTAAGTTATTCATTTTCAGTACATGCAATACGCTCGGCTCCGTTTGATTGAGCCTTGAGCGCACAGACAATTTCATTTTCAGTACATGCAATACGTTCGGCTCCGTTTGATTGAGCCTTGAGTGCACAGACAATTTCATTATCAGTATCTTGTGGTTGTTGTGTTTGTTGTAGAGTCGCATAGAACTAATCATAACTTGCGGATAAAGTCAATGAGAATTTGACAAGAATATGGTGGATACGCCGCTGGTACTTCCTATATATAAGTATTCTTGTCAAATGATCGGAGGCATTATCAGGCGGTTATGAGAGGTTCCATGCATAGGCTGTTTGTGTGATTAAGTTATTCATTTTCAGTACATGCAATACGCTCGGCTCCGTTTGATTGAGCCTTGAGCGCACAGACATATTCATTTTCAGTACATGCAATACGTTCTGCTCCGTTTGATTGAGCCTTGAGCGCACAGACAATTTCATTTTCAGTACATGCAATACGATCGGCTCCGTTTGATTGAGCCTTGATCGCACAGATATATTTCATTTCAGTATTTTATGTTTGTTGTATTGGTTGTAGAGTTATATAGGACTAATCATAATTCACTGATAAAACCAATGAAAATTTGACAAGAATATGGTGGATACGCCGCTGGTACTTCCTATATATAAGTATTCTTGTCAAAGGATCAGAGGCATTGTCGGACGGTTATGAGAAGTTCTATGTAGGATTTATTAGTTTCTTGGTAACTAATCATAACTTGTGGATAAAACTAATGAAAATTTGGCAAGAATATGGTGGATACGCCGCTGGTACTTCCTATATATAAGTATTCTTGCCAAAGGATCAGAGGCATTATCAGGCGGTTATGAGAAGTTCCATGTAGGATTTAGTATTGCCTTGGTTGGAATTTGTGTTACATTTATATCATCTTGCTATTTAAAGAGATTGGATTGTGTTCCATTTCTACATAAACTAACCTCTCCATCATAACAAACGAGAGAGGAACTTCCACCATTCAAACATGTATGCTATCAGAATGTGGATTCAAATATTAGCTGTTGTGTTTATTTATGTTCAAATATTAGCTGTTGTGTTTAATTATGTTCAAATATTAGCTGTTATGTTTATTTATGTTCCATGTAGGTTGAAGTATTAGAAGTTTTGCCTTAGGATAAAACCATACCCTTCCAAACATATTCAAACTTTTATGCATGATATCATAGTTAGCGAATAATTTCTGCTTATCAATACTCTTACAGTAGGCAACAAAAAGCGATTCCTGTAATAGGGTATTTAACCTTTACAAGGAACGTTACCGCCTCAAACAAAAAAACTTAAACCCTTACTTTCTCTAAGCAAGTAACTGACAAACTAAACACCATCATTCTTTTAGTCAAATATATCACTATTTAAATTTCGGGACGAAATTTCTAAAAAGCAGGGGATACTGTAACATCCGTCAAAAAAACGGATTTACCAAACCCGCTCCGTTTATCAACCGAACAGTCAGTTAAAATTTTCGTTGCGAATTAAATGCCCAAAATAATTTTAAATGATACATAATCAATTATTATACGGGAATATATAATTAGTTTTTGAAAAACTGTTAAAAATAGCAAAATAAAAATACTTTACTAAAACCAGTTCTCCATTTCCGAGCCTTATTGAACCCCCTAAGCTTATACCGAAGTCACCCATACCTTTTTCAAGCTTTCTGGAGACTCGCTGCTGCAAGACACTCGTCGCCGGAGCCTATTGCTGTCGCCGGAGTTCTGCCGGAAAACAGAGGAAGACAGTCGGTATACCTCTTCGCCTAATTTCTTTTTCTTTTCACCTATATCTCACCGTAATGAACTGAAACACGCTAAGAAACCGATTAAAACATTGAACCCGTCAGTTATCGATTATGGTTAAAACTCAACGAAGAAGATGAAGTTCGGTATCATATAAGTATAATTAAAATCAACTTATTAATCGGGTTAGACACACAGTCCAACGGTGGACTGTGTGCACATTAAACGCAAAGGTCTCGAGTTCGAATCTTGTTTCCACACACGCTGCCTTAATAAAAATTTCTTTTTTTGTTAACTGAACCGGATTCATTTTATGTATATGTTAAGTATATTAATAACCGGAATAATAACCAAGTTAGACACACAGTCCAGTGGTGGACTGTGTGTATGTTTAATCACGGGACGCGAGTTCGAGTCCGGTCTTCTGCACCGACTCGGACAATTATCTATCTTTTTATTTAAGGCAGAAAAAGAAATGTTCAGTTTGTATTTAAGTATAATAAAAATCGGATTATATAACATGTTAAACACACAGTCCAGCGGTGGTCTGTGTGTTAGTTTAAGCCACAGGTCCCGGGTTCGAGACCTGTGGAGCGCACCGTCCGAATCAAATTAAATCGTTTTTAAATAAAAGGATTTTCTGTTTAAATTAATTAATATATAAATATAATTAAAAACAGATATCTGACGGGTTAGACACGTAGCTCAGCTGGTAGAGCTACGTGCACGCGTACGGGAGGTCTCGTGTTCGAGCCTCACGCAGCGCACAACAATACGCATACGAACCGGTCAACGGTCAACCGGTCAAAGTCAACGGTCACTGTAGCAGAAAAAGTCAATTTTTTTTTATTATTTTTATTTAATTATTTTAATTAAAATCAATTAAAAATACTTAAAAATAACATTTTTAAGGTTATAAAATAGCCTTAAACTCACAAAAATACACCCAACAATCCTACTAAAATAGATTAATAAGATCCGTTTACTTACCAAACCATAATGCGATTTATCTAGGTTAATCTCACTCGTGGTTAAAACCACTTCGCGTGCATTCAACATCATCAACCGAACGCACCCACTGTGAATGAATCTTACAACTCCCCCTTTAAATTACACGTTTTGGGGTGTGTCATGTGTCTCAATTAATTAACTCGTTTATTTAAATTTGTGCCATACCATATCATGACCTAAACTTAGATTGTTTATATTGTTGTGATTACTTAGTTCATTTTGTCAAATTATATGAAATTCATTCATTAAGCCCATCAGTTCCTCGTGGGAGACGAGTTGAACAACGCGTGCCTCAAAACCAATTCATTATTGTTCATGTGTGTATCATTGAGTTTATATTGTTTGTAGTTGTGTCATTCATATTATCATGTTTATGCAATTCATTCATTAGGTTTTTCAGTTCCTCGTGAGAGACGAGTTGAGCAACGCGTGCCTCTAAATGTTCCATTATTGTTCATGTATGCTTTATTTAATATCTTAAGATTGTTGAATAAGTTTACATCTATTTTTACTCATGTTTGGTTGTGCACATATTTCATAATCAATTTAATAAACTTGTTCAAATGTTTTTCCATAGGATTCACTCGCCAACTTTATGTTGATCCAAAACCTTTTTACACATGATACAGGTGAACAGGTTGAAGCAAAGAAAACATAGGAAATGCCTTAGAAGAGAACAAAGATGCTTAGATTGATAGCTAGAACATGTTGTAACATTTATTGTAACTTTCCATTAAATTGTATTTAATAAATATGAAACGCATAATAAATGTCATGAGCTTTGATGATAACCCAATCATGCCCCGATCACCTTTTCCGCTGCGGGTCGGGGTGTGACACAATCACTCTTCGGTAACTTGTCTCATTTACCGAAATTCTGTCTTCATCTGTATTCAGCTTCATCCTTGGCGCCAACAGACATTTTGTTGGATTGCAATCTAATATACCCGATTCAGTGAAAATCTTCTTAGCATTAGCTCTTGTTTAATTGAAATTCCAGAGTCATCTTAAGCTCGGATGGGAATATTCATCCGAGAATGGGCCAAAAGCCTTAGATATGGCGATGAGTATTGTCTTAGTGTCAATTACACGTTTGGTTCACGTGCACCATTTTACGTGCCGGACATGGTTGTTCATTTTAGGTGTTCGGGATGTGGCATGGTCATATACGATGTCCCAACTTGTTAACTAATGTAAAATTATTTTTTTTATAAAGAAAGTTTAGGCGTTACTAGTGTCTAGTTCGTTTAAATATGTTACACCCCGCCCGATGGCGGAATCATCGGGGCGGACATAGTAGATTGCTCGAGACTTCATCACACCAAATGTGACAAGTATTAAATAAATAATATTTCATTTCATTGCTAACGGTTCAAGTACATGAATTGGAAAACAAAATACAACAAGTAACGTATGACTAATCTATAAACATGAATTTAAAGTTTGGCGTGTTTCTAGTCCTTCCTATTAAGTTCCATTCGTCATCATCATCATTGAATTTGTGCAATACGTATTAAAGTATAGTTCAATACAAAAAGTATTGGCGAGTATACAAGTTTGAATACTAGCATAAGTATAAAAGTTTAAAGGAATCCACATGGCGTAATAGTTAACTTAAATTATCATACAATACTAGCATGCAACATAATATAATCATAGCAATGACTATACCATTTTTGTTTGCTTAACATGACCTCACGAATACGGGCGATGCGTTACTCCGATAGCGCTATACATGTTAAATAAGGCTTGTACTAAGTTAATGACAAGTATAAAGCATAAGAATAGTCTAGCATTTATGAATTCAAGTATAACGTATCAAGCATGTATATTGGATTGTTTGTTTGTGTTTTAAGCATAAAGTATGTGATAGTGTGAGTTGTACGTATTACACCTAAATGTGTTAAAAGAAAAACGGTCATGTACACTCATGGTTTGCGAAGAAATTTCCACTTAGTGGGTTTGACAGGTCTTGAGTTGATGGAACACCGAAGTTACCAATTTTAGTTCTTGAACTTTTTGCCCAAAGTTGAAAATCTTGGAGATTTGAGAGAGTTTGGAAGTGATTTTGAGGTGGTGCAAGTGTTTGGATTGTGGAAAAGCTTTTGGTTTTGTTCACTTTTAGTCCTTGCACTTTCTAACTAGATTATTTATGTCGTTGTCTTGTATTTAACTTGTTTTTAGGTATCTAAAGTGTATTTTAAGACTCGGTTTTGCGTATAAACATGTATTTAAAGATTAATTGCGTATATAACACAAATATGAAAGGTAACATGTATATGTATAAAAATGAATTCCTTTATGATTAACGCCTCGAATTATGAGATTCATATTTAAATATGAATGTAAGGTTTCTAAAAATAGAATGCGAATACGAACTTTCTAAAAACAAGAATACGGAAATACGAGGCATTACAAAATCGTAGTTTCCGGTTTCCCCGTCTAGGGACTTCATAGTGTCTTGTTAGTAGTAGATAACAGAAGTGTTTTGAAGAGTAAAACATCAAACCATTGTTGAAAAACAGAAAAAACTAAAAATTGAAGGGTGAAACGAGTTGGTTACTTGAAAATGACATTTGGGGTTTTTTTTCCGGGGTAAACCGTACGTGGGGGACCACAAATTTTTGGACTTTTCGAAGTCGACTCGAAAAAGTTGGATTTTAGTGAAAACAATAGGTTTACACGGGGCCGTGTCTCTGAGGAACGAGGTCGTGCCCCCTGAAAAACTTGTAGTACAGCGTCATGCCTCTCAGACATGAGGCCGTGTGCAGACCCACGTTTCTCGTTTTTCCGCAAATGTTACCGCACTTGACTGTTTAAATGTTCATTCTTTGCTAGAAAATTGCTCCTCACAAATGGCTCAGTTTCAAATCGGCACACACGAACTGTGAAGCCCGGATGGAAAGCCTCCAAGCACGAAATGAGGAGCCGCCAAGACAAGTTTGCTATAACACTTTGGAAACCATGGGGCAAAGGGAACGCTATGACAATTTAGTGACAGGACCCTTGCGTATCTTTCTTGAAACTCCACTCCAATCGGTTCATGAATTCGATTTGGAGTTTCTAAGCACATTTGCTCTCAAGAAGGATATCGATGATATGTTTGACAATGAGGCAATCCAATTCAGATGTGGTAGCGATTGGTACAGTATTTCGGTTGCTCAATTTTTTGTAGATGTGGGGATCTACACCGAAGAGGAAGTTAGTGAACCTATCTTTACGGATAGTATCTATGAGATGCCCGAAAACACAAGAAATGCATCCTGGGCACAAATAGGAGAAGGGCTATACAACCCGAGCAACATCAAGAACAACAAAATACGGGACCCGCTCATTCGCTACACACACCGGGTCCTAAGTGATACACTTTTCCAGAGGAAAGATAGTGGGGGTGTTATGAATCTTTGGGACCTTACGTGCATATATTACATCAAAAACCAACAACCCCTCAATGTCGCCTACATGCTACTAAAGAACATGGCCTCAAAAGCTAGAGCCACACATCTGACGCCTATCTTCTTCAGTGGCTGGATTGCCCGGGTCTAAAAGACCTACATAGGAGACACCCCACGAAGCTTCAGCACCGGGGTTGGCCCACCTGGGCCGACATCAGCCTATGCTGAAGCTTAAGTCTCATATTCGACTATAACAACCGGCTCTTATGCTTCAAAAACAGCAAAGGAAAAATTTGGAGCCCAAATGATCCGGATCAAGTCCTTGCAATTTAAGAAAACCCCGATCGTCCTCTGCGCTACTCCTACGGTTACACTCTGGGATCTTCCTACAAAGGGGGAACGACTTTCCTAATGTGCATAACTTGTATAATATCATGCAGGAAATGCTTCAGGTATCCCGAAACACCCTTAGCTTGGGCAAAGCACCATCACCCGAGTTGGAGGCATGAAGAGGAACATTGCCTCCATGCAATCCGACATCACGTACATTTGGGAGCACATGGCGTAGCGGAATGATGATGAGGAAGGCGAGGACATAGATTCGGATTAGGTGGTGATGGTGAAGGTGGTGGCATGGCAGGCGACGTATCAGCTTAAATCTTTCCTCTCTCTTTAAAAATTGTGGTTGCTTGGGGGCGGCGACCCATCTTAGACAATTTACTTTTCAAACAATTTACTTTCTGCACTTTATTTTCTTTTTATGTTTGTGTGGTGATGGATGTTAAACTTGAAACGTTGGTAATGTAGGATTTTTCACTTTTCTTTTTAGGTTGTTGTTGTTGTGGTGTGATTGAGCTTAAAGGTACCTTCGGATGCTTGGATCCACCAAGCATACGAAACCCCTGACCTAAAACAGGAAGCTTAGCACCTTAACCAACTTTTTCTCGACAAACAATACCTTAACAAGTGGCCATGTCTCCCAGACATGCCCCCTGCCTTTTCGTCGCTGAAACAATTTTCTTTTGGACTTGTCACACGGGTTGTGTCTCCTAGACACCCCCTCATGTCAACCTTCTTTAAGTTTTGAGAAAAACACGTTAGTGGCACTTTTTACACGGGGTCGTGCCTACCCAAGCATGCCCTCGTGTCCAGTGTCTAATTTTTGAAAAAAAATGTGGTTGTAAACCCAGATTTACACATTTAATCAAATGTAACCCCTTGGACACATTGAGGACAGTGTGTAATTTAAATGGGGGGGGGGCTTGAATCATTCACAAAGCTTTACTTGGAACCGCTAAAACACCCCAAATCTTTTTTCAAAAACATTTTTTAGCTTATTTTGTCGTGTTTTTGGTTTAAGTTAGAAAACAAAGTTCTAAAACTTTTGTTTTTTAAAAAGAACCACATAAGAAAAATTTACAAAAATGCATGACAATCTTTTAAAATTTGATTGTATATATATACTTTCACACTTTTACCCTTTCCGACAAATTGTGAGTTTTGAGCCTTTACCGAGCATTCAGTATCATATCTTTACTAAATGCTCACTTTTCATTTCTTGTGTGACTATCCCGTACGGGTCTTACAAATCTTGAACTTGACAAGACAATATATTCCCGGTCCTTACAGACTATTCTAAGTAAGTAAATGATTGAGGCATTAAAGAGTTTTGCTTGTGGACAAGAAAGATTAAAGTGTGGGGGTACTTGATATGCACCAAATGCAACATATAAATATCATCAATAAGGTATAAACCAACCCTTTTTATTAGTAATGTTAGAAAAAGTGCGCTTGTTTGTATACATTTGATTTCGGAAAAAACCAACATAAATACAAAGGAAGGGAAGTTGACACCTCATACCGACCCTTGGAGCTTCTCCACAAACCAAAAATAACAAATCAGAAGACAAGCACATGGTTGTGCCACCAAGGCAAGGGTCGTGCCCCACTCAAGATTCCAGGAAGAAAAAGACAAACAGTAACAGACAAGAGACACGGGGCCGTGTCCTATGGACATGGGCTGTGGTCAACTCCTAGATATGCAAATCTTTGAAAGTACAACAAGTACAAGGGTCAGGAGACCGTCTCCTTGAAACACGGGGCCGTGTGAGCATACGGACTGACACAACTCATTAAATGAAGACAAAGAAGAAGGAGGCATGGGGCCCTGTAAACTGATTGTTTCCAACTATATATAGGGGTGCTTGGTTCAATTACAATCCAACCCTTGGCAAACCACTTCTCCCACACCTGCCATTCCTTGGCAGCCCTCTCTCACTTCTCCACCACTCTAACACCATCATCCACCACAACCGTTAGAGTTAAGAGTGTGTAGTAGTCTCAGATCCAAGATTGATTGTAAGAGCTTTTGTCAAACTATGGCCATGCCTGGCTAATCTCTTACATCAGTTGGTGAAGACAAGTCATTTATTTATTACTTTTAATTTCTAAGCTTTGGTTAACTTTTTAATTGGGTTTGTATTAGTGACTTTAATATCTAATTTTATATTGAAAGTGAACTTTATTGTATCATCTCTTTATGTTTTGTTGATTCACTCATCCGTGTCTTTACGGTCTATATAAAGCACGTTAACTGCCTGAAAGAGGGTTAGAAGGATGGTTTGGGTAAAGTTCTTGCCTTGTTTAGTGTTTAGATCCTACGAGGACTTGATTCAAGTTTATTAGGGCTTCCTTTGAGGCAGATAGCAACAAACCAGGGGAAGTAAGAACGGCTTAAATCCCTTATAAATAAACTACTATTAAAACTTTAAACCGGCCTTGCTGGACTGTATCCCTGCTGAATCAGACCAATATAGTCGAGGCTAGCGTTTCCTCCAAAAGAGGGGCATGCGACTATAACCAAGATAATCTCTTAAAAAACCCATAATGTGGAAATCATCAAATGATACGTAAAAGATGAGTCGGAACCAAGTGATTGTATTTTCTCTAACTGTTTCTTTTATTATCTTAGTTTTTTTTTAGTTGCTAAAATTCTTTTCTCAAAAATTTTGTTAGATTAGACATTGACGACAATCCGGTATTAAACGGTTTTGTTTCCTTGGACGACCTCGGTATGTTAACATCACTATACTACGCCAACGATGGGTGCACTTGCCCTAGCGTGTTGTAGATAGTGATAGTGGTATATCGTGTTTTGACGTGGTGGGAGCGCAGTATGATTTTGATATATTTTTTTAGCACTTTTACACGTTTATCAAGCCTTAAATTTATAAACCACGATATAACACCTATCACTCTCTACAACACGCTAGGGCAAGTGCACCCATCGTTGGTATAGCATAGTGATGGTAAGATACCGAGGTCGTCCAACGACACAAGTGCTTTCAATACAGAACATCGTCAACGTCTAATCTAACCAAATTTTGAGAAAAAAATTTTAGCAATTAAAATAAAAAAAATTAAGATAATAAAAGAAACAAATAGACAAGATAGAATCACTTGGATCCGACTCATCTTTTACGTATCCTTTAATGATTTCCGCACTTTAGTTTTTTTAAGAGATTATCTTGGTTACAGTCGCATGTCCCTCTTTTGAAGGCAACGCTACCCTCGGCCATATTGGTCGGGATCAGTAGAGATACCCTCCCACAAGGCCGCTTTAAAGTTTCAATAGTAGTTTATTTATTATCAATTCAAGCCATTCTTACTTCCCCTTATTTGATTTTATCTGCCTCAAAGGAAGTTCTAATAAGCTTAAATTAAGTCCTCGCTGGATCTATACATTGAAGAGGCAAGAACTTTACCCAAACCACTCTTCTAACCCCCTTCCAAGCAGTTAACATGCTTTATGTAGACCGTTAAGACATGAATGAGTGAATCAACAATATATGAATAGATGATAGAACAAAGTTCACTTTCCATATAAAAATCTGGATATTAAAATCATTAATACAAACTTAATTAAAAAGTTATGAAAAGTTTGGAAATCAAAAGTAATATATAAATGATTTTTCTTCATTAAGTGATGTAAGAGATTAGCCAAGCATGGTCTTTTTTTGACAAAAACTCTTACGATCAATCTTGGATCCCGGACTACTACACACTCAAAAGATGGATGATAGATGAATGTGGTGGATGATGATGGTATTGTGGTGGTGGAGTGGTGGCAGGTGTGAGAGAAGTGGTTTGCCAAGGGAGGGATTGCAATTGAACCAAGCACCCCTGTTTATAGTTGGAAACAGTCAGTTTACACGGCCCCGTGCCTCCTTCTTCTCTATCTTCATTAATGAGTTGTGTCAGTCTGTTGCTCACACGGCCCCGTGTGTCAATGGCACGGCCCCATGGCCCTTGTAGTTATTGTACTATCCGTGATTTACATATCTGGAAGTTAAGCACGGTCCGTGTCCATGAGACGCGGCCCCGTGTCTCTTGTCTGCTTCTATTTGTCTTTTTCTTCTTAGAATCTTGAGTGGGGCATCACCCATGCCTTTGTGGCATTAACCTCGTGCTTGTCTTTTGATTTGTTGTTTTTGGTCTTGGGGATAAGCTCGGAGGGTCGGTATGAGGTGTGAACTTACCTTCCTTTGAATTTATGTTGTTTTTTGCCGTTAATTTGTTCCTCTTATACATTTAAGTTCTTTTAATCCACAAAACTAAAAGTATACAAAGAAATACACTTTTTCCAACATTAGTACTAAACATGGTTGGTTTATACCTTATTTGATAATATTTATACGTTGCATTTGGTGCATATCAAAACCCCCACACGTGAATCTTTGCTTGTTCTCAAGCAAAATTCTTTAATATTGCTTACACACTCAAATGGAATCAGTGGAGAAGAAGTTTTTGGGTCTTGTTTTAGAGTGTCGGGAATCCAAGTTCTTTTTATACGTGTTTTTATTTTATTTACAACCTATTCGACATGATTTATTTAGAACTCTTTTTTTAAAAAATATATATTTTTAGGCATAACATGCCCTTTAAAATTTTATTAAGCTATATACAAATTCACACACCTCACAAGTGATCACTTAACACTCATCCGAAGATGTATAAGTGAAACGCTCCGTCCTGGTATAGAGCTTACACCTACCATATGCTTGACAAGTAATCCCTCCTCCTTTTTGACATGATCTTTGTAAATATCAAGAGGACTTTAGAAAGGGTAGGTTTTGGCTAGGGGTAGGGTATTATGATTTGAAAAGTGGCTAAAGGCGTAAAATGTTGGTTTTCTTTTAAAAATCTATTTGTTTGTGATTAGACATAAACTTAGGGCTTATAAGCAATAAGTTTGCTTATTTTATTCCAAGCAATAAGAGAGATTTTTTTTTAGAATAAATATTCACAAGATAGCTAAGTCACACATTTTGTATATTTCAAAAGAACCAAATTTTACTAAAATAAAGGTGTAAAAATAAAAAAGTTTAGAGTGATGGGTGATTGTTACAAAATTCTTATTTTGTGGGTTTTTGAATGAAGGGTTTTAGGCTCAAATGGGTTAAGTAGAAGATTTTATTTGTTTTTGGTGGGGAGATAAAAAGAGAAAATAGTCCTAATCATCAATCATTTACTAACTTTATTAGTCGATAAGGACCGAGAATGTATTGTCTTGTCAAGTTCTAGATTTGTAAGAACCGTAAGGGCTATTCACACAAGATATGAAAAGTGAGCATTTAATGAAGATATGATATTGAATGCTCGGTAAATGCTCAAAACTCACAATTTGTGGGAAAAAGGTAAAAGTGTGAATATATTATATATATATATACACAATCAAATTTTAAAAATATTGTCATTGCCTTTTTAAAAAAAAATTCTTATGTGGTTCTTTTTATCATGGAACTATCGGTTGTAAATTTGCAAAAACATAATTTTTAGAACTTGGTTTTCTAACTTAAACAAAAAAAAAGACAAAATAAACTATTTCTTTAAAAAGATTTGGGGTGCTTTAGCGGTCCCAAGTAAAGTGTACGGCTTGTTTTTAGAACAAACGATTCAAGTCCCCCCCCCCCCCCACTTAAATTTACATTGTCCTCAATGTGTCCAAATTGGGTTAGATTTGATTAAATGTGTAACTGTGGCTTTAAACAACAAAATTTTCAAAAATAATATACTGGACACGGGGGCGTGCTTGGGGACACTGCCCCGTGTTAAAAGTGCCAGTATCATGACTTTTGTGAAAATTTTCAGAAGGCAGACATGGGGACGTGCCAGGTAGGCACGACTCCATGTAAAAAGTGCCAGTAACGAAAACTTTTTCAAAGAGCGGACACGGGGGCGTGCCTATGAGGCACGACCCTGTGTTACAGTTCCATAAACAAAATTGTTTCCTACAGACTTGAGGCACGACGGCATGCTTACCCTACACGACCCCGTGCTACACTTACTGTTTTGAAGATTTTGAGTTTGGGACTTATGTTTACGTGCATGGGGTTCTGTGTCAACGTCCTTTCGCTTTCTCCAACCTGCTTTTGAGTGTATCTTATTCTACAACTAGAGAACTTAGAAATAAAAGCATTAAATAAGAGCTAAACTAAATCATAAAGATAATTATTTGTTTTCAAAAGGAAGCCACACTTTTTGAAATCGAAAAACTCATGTTCAAGTAAACTACTTTTTATTGGATAGTCCATGGAATGACTCCATGGGGCGCCATGTTTATGAGGGTCTTTGGCTAGACCCAAAGTTGGTCAATGTTACCCGAGCAGGATGACTCGCACCCTGAGTTGCACCGGTTGAGGGCGTAGTCCAAGTTTGAGTATATTGCTTTGATGTAGTTGACCGAATCATCTTTCCCCATGTTATCCCTCTTTAAATTTCATTTCTTTGTTGCCAACCCTCAATGTTAGTCTCACGTCACTCATATCCACCATGGCCCGTGCGGTGGCAAGGAATGGTCTTCGTAACATGATCGTGTTCTCGGTGTCTTCCTCCATATCAAGGATTACAAAGTCGGCTGGGAAAAAAATCCCCAACCTTAACCAAAAGATTTTCTACGACACCTTGAGGGTATTTTACCGACCTATCCGCAAGTTGATGCTCATCCTTGTAGGATGTGGCTTCTCTCATCCAAGTCATTTGAACATGGAGGGGGCATTAGGTTAACGCTAGCCCCTAGTTCGGCAAACGCATTGCTTATTGGTGATCCTCTAATGGAGCAAGGAATGGTGAAGCTTCCGGGATCAATTTTCTTTTGAGGAAGTTTGTTAAGGAGTGCCGCCAAGCATTCTTCACTTTGGTGGACTTGTTGAATTGATTCAATCTTCCTTTTGTGAGTGAGGACGTCTCTCATGAATTTAGAGTATTTTGGCATTTGTGTGAGGACTTCAACAGAAGGAAGGTTGATGTGAAGTTGTTTTAGTAGGTTTATAAAATTAGTGAATTGTTCGTTAGTCTTTTGGCGAAGTAAACGATCGGGGTAGGTTACCGATGGTGGTTGGTTGGTTCAGTGTTTTGAGGTTGAGTATATCCTTGGTTTTTGGTTATGGGTGTGTTTGTGGGTTGGATATTTTGTGGAGTGTTTTGAGGTAAAATGGTGTCATTATCAGTCCCTACCCTCCGATTTCTTAAATTTGTGATGTTTACTTGGGCTTTTGGGTTTGGTTCAGTGTTACTAGGACGGGCACCTTGTGGTCTTTTCGGAAAAAAAAATTGGGACAATTCGCTTACTTGTTTTTCAATGTTTTAAATATAGCTCATTGGTTCCTAATTTCGGCTTCGGTTTGTAGGAACCTTTCGTGGTATCATTTGTCATATTCAGAGAAAAGATGAGTGATAAGGTCCTCAAGTCTTTCTCTTCCTCCTTGTTGTTGTTGTGGGTAACCTTGTTGCTTATTTCGGGGTTGTTGTTGAATGTTGGGACGTTGATTTTTATTTTGTAGGTTACTATCCCCCAATTCCCTCCAACTAAAGTTGGGATGATTTCGACACTCGGGGGTGTAGGAGTTGCTTGGGCTCCCGGTGGTCGTGGACGGTTATTGAGGTAGTTCACCACTTATGTTTGGTTTTCCATATCTTTCATACAACTACAGTTTTCATGTGGTCCGCTACACCCTTCACAAGCCATAACCGAAGCCATTTTAGTTAATTCAATTTTCTTTATTTTGTGGTTAATGCTCTGATTTTAGCTTGTAAAGAGATGGCTTCTTCCACTTTATGGGAACCCTGGGCTATTGAACCCCTAAGGGTGTGCCATTGAAAACTCTTTTGAGAAATTTCCTCAGTTTGAGTGTAAATTTCGTCGGGTCGCCGATTTAAAGGAGTCCCCAGAGTTAGAATCAAGGATTTGCCTTGTGTGTGGTAAAGGTTCGTTATAGAAAATGGACACTTGTTGCCAACGTTTAAGACAATGTGGGGCATTTCATTAATAACTCTTTGAACTTTTCCCATGTCTCGTACAAAGATTCCCGTCTTCTTGAGAGTATGAATTACTTTCGGCCATAAGTTTGCCGGTTTTAGCGGGAGGGAAATATTTGTAGAGAAAGTTTTGGGCAAGTTCATCCCAAGTGTGCATGGATCCACTTGGGAGGGTGTTTAGCCAAGCTTTAACTCAGTCTTTGAGGGAAAAAGGGACTATACGGAGCCGGATAATGTGTTGGAGGCTCCGTTTATCTGAAAGGTGACACATATTTCCAAAACAATTGTAATATGTAAATGGGGATCTTCATCGGGTAGGCCATGAACGGTAACGGAATTTTGGAGCATTTGGATTAGGTGGGGTCGAAGCTCAAAATTATTAGCATCAACATTTGGTGCGTTAACGTCGGCTCCAAGATTACCGACCGTGGGCCGTAGGTAATCCATGGGGAGGTTTTGTTTTGAGGCTTTTTGTTGGTTTATAGCTTGAGGTCTTTTCCTTAAAAAGCGCTCGGGTTCTTCTAGCGGCACGTTTATGTCTTTGTCGGAGGTGGAGGTTGTCACACCCCGACCCGCAGCGGAATAAGAGTCGGGGCATAATTGGGTTATCACCAAAGCTCATGATATTTACTAATATGTTTCATGTTTATTAAATTCAAAATTACATCCTCAATATTCCAAACATGTTCATACAATAAAAGAAAGATAATCAACTAAACAATCCAAAGTCTAAACCGTTTATTCTTCTAAGCCATCCTATGTGTTTCTTGCTGCAGCTGGATCACCTGTATCATGTGTAAAAATGGGGGTTTTTGGGTCAACATAAGTTGGCGAGTGAACCTTGTTAGAAAAACATTTATTATTGATCTCTTGTTATCTTTATTATGGAAATTTGTGCAATAATCATATGTGAGCAAATGTAAATAATCATACAATATCAATAACAACAACAAACAATAACATACAATAACAAACCAACTTGCATGAATATATAACATGAATGAAACTGTATATGTTGGCAACGTCACGTTCACGCTCATAGGTAATGGGGAACGGACGGCCTATGATAAATGTCTGTGCGATCAATGCCCGAATCAAACGGAGCCGATCGTATGTTGGCAACGCCTAGTTCACGCTCATATGTAATGGGGAACAGCTCAACGCTCATATGTAATGGGGAGCGGCGGCCTATGATAATGTATGTACTGAAAATGATAAATTTAATCTAAACAATAACCACACAAACAGTTGATACATGTTGAATACACATTTGTTCATGGATATGATGGATGCACAATAGTTTAAATGTAAAAAATAATAAGACACATGATACACCCCAAAAGCGTGATTAAAACGGGGAATTTGTAGAGATTCACTCACATTGGGTGCGTTCGGTTGAAGATGCTGAATGCGCACGAGTTTAGAGGGTTGATCGACGAGAATTAACTAACCTAAATAATAACGAAAGGTATGGTAAATGAGTGGATTTTATTAATAATTTTAATAGTATTTTTTTAGATATATTTTTGTGAGTTTAAGGCTATTTTCTAACTTTAAAAACATTATTTTTAAGTATTTTTAATTGATTTTTGAATTAAATAAATAAATAAAACTATAAAAAATGTTGACTTTTTCTGGGTTTGACCGTTGACTTTTTGACTTTGACTAGTTGACCGGTTCGGTCGTTTATAATGTTTGCACTGAGTGAGGTTCGAACTCGTGACCTCCCGTACGCGTGCACGCAGCTCTACCAACTGAGCTACGTGTCTAACCCGAAATATTTTGTTTTTAATTATATTTATATACTATTTTAATTTATTCAAAATTCATTTATTTTTAAAAAGGATTTTAATCATCGAACCGGCGCGCGTAAAAGGTCTCGAACCCGGGACCTGTGGGTTAGTGTTGCACACAGTCCACCGCTGGACTGTGTGTCTAACCTGGTTAATATACTGATTTTTATTATACTTAACATCTTCAGTGAGTTAATCCGGTTCAGTTAAAAAGGAAACATCTTTATTACAGAGAATAAGATTGTGTCAAGGATCGAACTCGCGGCGTGTGATAAATGTTTGCACACAGTCCACCGCTGGACTGTGTGTCTAACCCGAGATATAATCCAATTTATATTAAACTTATACATAAACTAACTTCATCTTCTTCATTACAATATCACAGACAGCGATTACCCTACTGATTCTTGTTTAATTCGATTGACAAACATTTAAGTGATTAAAATGAAATGGACAGGGAAGATTTTGGGAGTAAACATACCGAAACAATGATCTTTCTCAGAACTTCGGCGAAGTCGTCGGCTCTGTTTTTATGAACTTCGTCTGAGCGGACCAATTAACAGTTTTGATTAGCTAGTTGTGGAATTGAAGTATGAACAAGAGTTATCAGAAGGTTTAAAGGTTTATACCGTTTCACAGTGAAATCTAGAAATTCTCAGAAATTTTCCGGCGAGTGATGATTATCCGATATCGTCGCCTGGAACTGATTTTGATTGAAGGGTTTGAGTTAGCAAAAGCTTAACAACTGATAGAAGATGAAAGAATTGAGAAACTTACTATTTTGATGGAAGACAGGTTTTCTGGCGAAAGTCCGGCGAGTTCAAAAAGCGATTCCGACGATCAGAAATTAGAGTAAAAGTGAAATTAGAAGTTCTGTGAATGCTAGTGAGTCGCGAGATGGTGATTTTAATGGAGTAATTCAGAAAGTGAAGGTTTTCGGTTATTAAAACCGATCATCACATGAATTCAAGTCCATTCAAGACTGAATTGATTAAAAATGTCGGTTTATCGGTTATAATCAGAAATCCGCGAGCACTCAACAGTCCTGGACGTTTGGAATGCCGATAACGGTTTCAGTTTGGCGTAAACAGGTTGATTCAT
The DNA here is from genome assembly GCA_947069175.1 of Scalesia atractyloides. Taxonomy (NCBI): domain Eukaryota; kingdom Viridiplantae; phylum Streptophyta; class Magnoliopsida; order Asterales; family Asteraceae; genus Scalesia; species Scalesia atractyloides. Next base: position 19,898,522 of record CAMTDV010000024.1, on the reverse strand, counting down.
GGTTGAAGTTATGATTTAATTGTTTCCTACATTTCACAAAGGAAACTAGTGGCGGAGTGGTTATATGTGCGCGAGTTAAGTTGCTAGACTCACCCGGCTGACCCGGGTTCGAATCCCGGCAGCCGTTTTCTTTTTTATTTATTTTATTTTCACTTTTTATTAATTATAGTTTTTAAATTCTAATTTGTTTATTAATTATGCATTGTTTAAAATTAAAATAAACATAAATACGCAACGAAAAATTTATAACTTGATATTCGATTACAAAGGAAGCGGGTTTGAAAAACCCGTTTTTTGACAAATGTTACAGTATCCCCTACTTTTAGAAATTCCGTCCCGAAATTTAAGTAGTAGTGGTAATAGGAAAAAGATGCGGGTATTTTTCGCGCATTAAGTCTTCACGTTCCCAAGTAAACTAGGTCCCCGTTTCGACTCCCAGCGTACCCTAACTATTGGAATATGACTCCGTCTTAAACGTTTTTCTCCGAAGTCCATGATCTCTACTGGTCTTTCAATGAAATGCATAGATTCATCGATCTGAATATCTCGAGGGGAATATGGAGGTTTTCATCGGCGAGGCACTTCTTCAAGTTTGATACGTGGAATGTGGGGTGAATTCTGTTGAGTTTCTGGTAGATCAACTTGTATGCTACAGGTCCTACTCTTTCGAGTATCTTGAAAGGTCCTACGTAGCGTGGTGCTAGCTTGCCCTTCTGGCCAAAACGAACACTCCCTTCCACGGTGATACTTTTAAAAGTACATGATCACCAATGTTAAACTCCAAAGGCTTTCGTCATTTATCTGCATAACTCTTTTGACGACTTTGAGCCGCTAGAAGATTGTTTCGTATTTGATGGATCTTGTCTGTGGTTTCTTGAATCAATTCTGGACCGGTGATTTGAGCTTCCCCAATTTCGTGCCAACATACTGGAGATCGGCACTTACGACCATATAAAGCTTCGAAAGGTGCCCATGCCGATACTTGAATGATAGCTGTTGTTGTACGAAAATTCAACTAATGGTAGATGAGCGTCCCAATTTCCCTTGAAATCTATGACACATGCTCGAAGAATTCTTCAAGAGTTTGTATGGTGCGTTCAGATTGTCCATCAGTTTGAGGATGATAAGCGGTACTGAGGTCTAATCGTGTACCCAAAGCTGCTTGTACAGCTTGCCATGTTCGTGAAGTGAAACGACCATCACGATCTGAAATAATGCTTAACGGTACACCATGACGGCTTACGATTTCGCTGATGTAGATACGAGCTAACTTCTCGTTCTTGAAATCTCGCGGATCGGAATGAAGTGAGCTGATTTTGTAAGACGATCAATGATTACCCATATAGTGTCATACCCACCAGAAGTGCGAGGTAACCCGGTAATGAAGTCCATGGTTATGTTTTCCCACTTCATACAGGTATTTCAGGTTGCACCAGAAGTCCTGAGGGTCTTTGATGTTCAGCTTTTACCTTGGAACATGTAAGGCACTTGGAAACAAAAACAGCAATATCCTTTTTCATTCCAGGCCACCAGTAGGTGTATCGAAGTCTTGATACATCTTATCGGCTCCTGGGTGTATAGAGTATCGTGTTTTGTGTGCCTCATTCATAAGGAATTCACGAAGGTTGTTGTGGTCAGGAATCCATAGGCGATCTAGATATACAGAATACCGTCGGATTTAGTTTCAATTTTAAGTTCAGCTCCACAGGACAGCTCCTTTCGTACGTCGTCTTTCGTTACTGAAACATGTTGGGCTTCTCGAATTTGATCTTTGATGTCGGTTATGATTTGCGAACATAGAAGACGAATGGAAGTTCGCATAACCCTTTCGACTGAGTGCATCGGCCACCACATTTGCCTTGCCAGGTGATACCGAATTTCACAGTCGTAGTCATTAAGAAGTTCGACCCATCTTCGTTGCCTCATGTTTAACTCCATTTTGGTTGAAGATATGTTGAAGACTCTTGTGGTCTGTGTATATTTCACACTTAGTACCGTAGAGATAATGTCTCCATATCTTAAGAGAGAACACAACGGCTCCAAGTTCTAGGTCGTGGGTGGTGTAGTTCTTCTCATGAGTTTTGAGTTGTCTAGAAGCATAAGCTATCACCTTTCCTCTTTGCATTAGAACACAGCCTAGTCCTTGCCCTGACGCGTCACAATAAACAACGAAGTCATCACAACCTTCAGGAAGAGTGAGGATAGGTGCATCACAGAGTTTTTGTTTAAGGGTTTGGAAGGCTTCTTCTTGTTTGGGTCCCCCATATGAAGGGTTTTCCTTTATGATTTAAAGCCGTGAGTGGTACAGCAATGGGGAGAAATTTGAAATGAAATGGCGATAATAACCAGCCAAACCAAGGAATGATCTTACTTCGGTTGGTGTACGTGGCGCTTGCCATTCTTGTACTGCTTTGATCTTTGAGGGGTCGACATGTATTCCCTTGTCATTGACGACATGTCCAAGGAATTGTACCTCTTTTAACCAGAATTCGCATTTGGAGAATTTGGCGTAGAGCTTTTCATTCTCTAAGAGTGTAAGGATGAGTCGAAGGTGTCTTCATGATCAGACTTAGACTTTGAGTAGATGAGGATGTCGTCGATGAAGACTATAACAAAACATCGAGATAGGGTTTGCAGACTCTGTTTATTAGATCCATGAAGACAGCTGGAGCGTTGGTTAAACCAAATGGCATTACCATGAATTCATAATGACCATAACGAGTTCGGAAGGCGGGCTTTGGGACGTCTTCTTCATGTACTCTGAGTTGATGATAACCAGAACGAAGGTCGATTTTTGAAAAACAGCTGGCGCCTTGAAGTTGGTCAAGAAGATCATCGATGCGAGGTAATGGGTAGCGGTTCTTGACCGTTAACTTGTTGAGTTCTCTGTAGTCGATGCACATGCGAAATGTTCCATCTTTCTTCTTCACAAAAAGGACAGGTGCACCCCAAGGCGAGGAGCTAGGACGTATGAATCCTTTGTCAATCAACTCTTGCAATTGACTGGCTAGCTCTTGCATTTCGGAGGGGGCTAACCTATAAGGAGATTTTGCAACTGGTGTAGCACCAGGTATAAGATCAATGCGGAATTCGACTTCTCTCACGGAGGAAGTCCTGAGATGTCGTCGGAAAAACTTGCGGAAAATCTTTTACTACTAGGATGTCTTCAAGTTTCTTCTCCTTGGTTCCCTTTTTGACGACATGAGTTAAAAATGCGACATAATTCTTGCGGAATATTTTCGGGCTTGAAGACAGGACATTAATTTGAGCCCTTTCGATGGGGTTTCTCCAAAGATTCGTAAAGTCTGCCGTTTGCAAGAGGAATGCGTATAAACTTTCGCGGCATACAACTTCAGCATGATGTTGACTGAGCCAGTCCATACCAATTATAAATGTCAAAGCTTCCCAACTTCATAGGAATGAGGTCAACTGGAAAGTCGTGATCGTTTAAGGTGAGAGTACAATTGCGTATAATAGAGTTTAATGAGACCGGTTTTCCGTCAGCAACTTCTACTGTTATGGATTCATGAGTTTATCACGAGTCTGGTTGAGGATGGGTTCAAATTCTAAGGACACAAAACTTTTATCCGCGCCAGTATCAAATAACATGGATGCATATCTACCACTGATGAGAAACGTACCGTTAACCACATTGTTGTCAGCCCTAGCTTGGTTAGCGTTGATGTTGAAAGCTCTTCCTCTAGCAGGTGGAGGAGCTTGGTTAGCTTGATTCACCGATTTGCTTGAGCTTTGAGCATGTATAATGTTCACCAAACGTGGACAAGTGTTTCTAAAGTGGTTTGGGTCTCCACAATGTAACAAGCCCGCATAGGTTACACCATGGGATAGTTGGGTTGGTAGTAGGGTTGGGCTATATTTTTGGGTAGGTGGTAGTAGTAGAGGTTGTTGGGCTTGACCCATTATCTGATGGTGGGTTTTTGGGTTGAGGGCTGGTGGCGGTTCGTTCGCTGAGGTATGCGACAGGTTTGTATGGTGTGACCCGCGCGACCACAGCCGGTACAATGTTGGCAGGGATGATCAGGAAAGTGATGGTATTGGCAACGGTTGCATTTTGGGTATGGGCCGGAGTATGGCCTTTTATATGGTGCAGGTGAGGGGGCAACTTGGGTAATGGGTGCAGCAGGGATAGGGAAATTTGTTTGTGTACAGCAAAGTTTCTGGTTTTACGTTTCCTCTTGTTAGCAAACTTAGAGGAGGAGGTGGAATGGTTTGAAGTTTGGCCCTCAACGGGGGCTTTCTTTTTCTCATCTTCTAAATTTACCGTTGCGAATTCGATTCTCAGTAAGCTCAGTAGCTAGTTCCATAGCAGCTTCAAGTGTTGCAGGCGAAGTGCTGAGAACTGAGTCTTGAATTTTTGAGGGGAGACCTCGAATATAGTGTTCGACTAAGCGGTAAACTGGGGTGAACAAGTTAGGGACCATTTGTTCAACTCTAAAAACCTCTTGTTGTAGGAAGTATGATCTCCTTCCTTTTGCTTCAACGAATGAAATTCATCCTCTAACTTTTTGATCTCGCTTCTAGGACAGAAGCGTCCGTCATGATTTCCCTTAACTCCTCCCATGTTAAGGCCATTGCATCTTCGATTCCTCTCTTACCCTTTTCAGTATTCCACCAGGTAAGAGCTACCCCAAATAGTCTCCCGTTGCGTATCGTACCTTGCGATCCTCGGGACAATCGCAGTTGAGGAAGGTGTTTTCCATTTCCTCAAACCAGTGGAGGAGAGCAGTGACACCTTCGGTCCCTTCAAATTTCGGAGGATCGCAGGACTTGAAATGTTTATATGAGCACTTTTTGGTATTCTGTACTATCTAGGAGGTGCTTGGGGCTCCCGGTGGTCGTGGACGGTTATTGAGGTAGTTCACCACTTATGTTTGGTTTTCCATATCTTTCATACAACTACAATTTTCATGTGGTCCGCTACACCCTTCACAAGCCATAACCGAAGCCATTTTAGTTAATTCAATTTTCTTTATTTTGTGGTTAATGCTCTGATTTTAGCATGTAAAAAAATGGCTTCTTCCACTTTATGGGAACCCTGGCTATTGAACCCCTAAGGGTGTGCCATTGAAAACTCTTTTGAGAAATTTCCTCAGTTTGAGTGTAAATTTCGTCGGGTCGCCGATTTACAAGGAGTCCCCCGGAGTTAGAATCAAGGATTTGCCTTGTGTGTGGTAAAGGTTCGTTATAGAAAATGGACACTTGTTGCAAACGTTTAAGACAATGATGTGGGCATTTCATTAATAACTCTTTGAACTTTTCCCATGTCTCGTACAAAGATTCCCCGTCTTCTTGAGAGTATGAATTACTTTCGCCATAAGTTTGGCGTTTTAGCGGGAGGGAAATATTTGTAGAGAAAGTTTTGGGCAAGTTCATCCCAAGTGTGCCAGATCCACTTGGGAGGGTGTTTAGCCAAGCTTTAACTCAGTCTTTGAGGGAACAGGGACTATAAAGGAGCCGGATAATGTCGTTGGAGGCTCCGTTTATCCTAAAGGTGACAATATTTCCAAAACAATTGTAATATGTAAATGGGATCTTCATCGGGTAGGCCATGAACGGTAACGGAATTTTGGAGCATTTGGATTAGGTGGGGTCGAAGCTCAAAATTATTAGCATCAACATTTGGTGCGTTAACGTCGGCTCCAAGATTACCGACCGTGGGCCGTAGGTAATCCATGAGAGTACGTTGATCCGCCATGGGGAGGTTTTGTTTTGAGGCTTTTTGTTGGTTTATAGCTTGAGGTTTTTCCTTAAAAAGCGCTCGGGTTCTTCTAGCGGCACGTTTATGTCTTTGTCGGAGGTGGAGGTCATGCACCAAGTCTATTTTTTGCGAGTTATACGAATGGTGTAAATTTATGCGAACAAAAAACAAAAAAAAATGTTGATCAGTTATCAAGCACGACCCCGTGTCTGTATAGGCACGACCCCAGGTTACTGAGAAACAGTTTCTATTTTTTGGTTCCCAAATACTGGAGGTCTAGCACGACCTCGTTCTCCTGTAACACGGCCCCGTGATTTTATTCTAGTAATTTAGATAACAGATTCTTTTCTGCACTGTAAGTTTGAGACGGCCCCGTGTTGATCAAACACGGCCCCGTGTTATACCTGCAGAAAGTAGAAAAAATGTAGAAAAAAGAAGAAAAGGCTAAAAAGAAAAATTAACCGAGGATAACATGATTAGGCGCCGACTTTAGATTTTATTAAAATCCTTTTGTCCCCGTCAACGTCGCCAAAAACTGGATAAACGATATATTTTTAGCACTTTTATTCGTTTATCCAGTTTTAAATTTATAAAACACGATATAACACTATCGCTCTCTACAACACGCTAGGGCAAGTGCACCCATTGTTGGCGTAGATAGTGATGGTAAGATGCCGAAGGTCGTCTAAGGACACAAGGGCTTTTAATACCGGGATATCGTCAACTTCTAATCTAACCATATTTTGAGAAAAGAATTTTAGCAATTAAACTAAAGAAAGAAATTAAGATAATAAAGGAAACAAATAGACAACATAGAATCACTTGGTTCCGATTCATCTTTTACGTATCCTTTGATGATTTCCGCACTTGGTTTTTTAAGAGATTATCTTGGTTATAGTGGCATGTCCCTGTTTTGGAGGCAACCCTACCCTTGGCCATATTGGTCTGAGTCAGCAGGGTTACAATCCCGCAAGGCTGGAATATTGAAAGATAATTAAGTAAGTTATTAATGCAAAATGTGGCATGTCCCTCTTTTGCAGGCAACGTTACCCTCAGCCATAGTGATCTGAGTTAGCAGGGATACAGTCCCGCAAAGCCGGTTTAAAGTTTTAGGAGTAGTTTATTTATAAGGATTCAAGCCATTCTTCCCTCGATTTGATCTTATCTGCCTCAAAGGAAGTCCTAATAAGCTTAAATCAATTCCTCGCAAGGATCTATACACTGAACGAGGCAAGAACTTTACCCAAACCACTCTTCTAACCCCTTCCAGGCAGTTAACATGCTTTATATAACCGTAAATACATGAATGAGTGAATCAACAAAACATGAAGAGATGATAGAATAAAGTTCACTTGAATATAAAAAACTAGATATTAAAGTCATTAATACAAACCCAATTAAAAAGTTAACCAAAACTTGAAAATCAAAAGTTATACATAAATGACTTGTCCTTACCAAGTGATGTAAGAGATTAGCCAGACATGGCCGTAGTTTGACAAAAGATCTTTCAATCAATCCTGGATCCGAGACTACTACACGCTCTAAAGATGGATGATGGATGAATGTGGGGGATGATGATGGTATTGTGGTGGTGTAGTGGTGGCAGGTGTTAGTGAAATGGTTTGCCAAGGGATAGATTTGCAATTGAGCCAAACACCTCTATTTATAGTTGGAAACAGTCAGTTTACACGGCCTGTGCCTCCTTCTTCCCTGCCTTCATTTAATGAGTTGTGTACTTGCTCATACGGCTCCGTAATTCAATAGAATGGCCCCGTTGCCCTTATACTTGCTGTACTATCCAAGATTTGCACATCTTGGAGTTGACCATAGCCCGTGTTCATGGGACACGGCCCCGTGTCTATTATCTATTTCTTCTTGTCCTTTCTTCTTGGAATCTTGAGTGGGGCACGACCCCAGGCCTAGGTGGATGACCCAGTGCTTGTCTTCTGATTTGTTGTTTTTGGGCTTAGGGAGAAGCTCGGAGAGTCATATGAGGTGTCCACATCCCATCCTTTGTATTTATGTTGGTTTTTGCCGTTAATTTGCTCCTTTGTATATTTAAGCTTTTTTAATCCTGAAAATCAAAAGTATACAAAGAAACACACTTTTTACAACATTAGTACTAAAGAGGGTTGGTTTTATACCTTATTTGATAATATTTATTTGTTGCATTTGGTGCATATCATGTTTTATAAATTTAAAGCTTGATAAACGAGTAAAAGTACTTAATAAAATATATCAAAAATCATATTACTCTCACATCACGTCACACACCTACCTCTAGTGGAATTCTTTTACAATAATAATTACCACTATAGTATTCAAGCAGCACCGTTCAAAGCGTTGTATGGACGAGAATGCCGAGCTCCTCTCTGTTGGGATGATGTCGAAGAAAGCCAGATCACCGGTCCTAAAGTTATGCTTGAAAACCTCTGAGAAAATCGTTCAATAAGAAAATCGTTCAAATCAGAAACGAAGAAAACCATTGGAATTCCAAGTAGGTGAAAGGGTTTTGTTGAAAGTCTCACCTTGGAAAGGTGTGGTTTGTTTTGGGAAACGAAAGTTAAATCTGCGTTACTGTCACACCCCGACTTGCAGCGGAAGAAAAAATACGGGATGCAACAGACACCTCTGGTACAAGCACATTGTTTATAAAGACACTACATTTTTTACTTACAAAATGTTGATTACATACTACATGTATGTTACAACTGCGTGTTCCCATGAACCACATAAGTCTTCTAAGCCACATGCGTCTATACCAGGGTTCGCCTACAAACATGCTTGAACGACATACATGGATCACACCAGTCTCAAGTTACCTGAAATGCATGTTAGTTTTAGAAAGGGGTTAGCAAAACGTTGCGTGAGTTCCACTGGTTTAATTGTTGTGTAACAATATGTGTTAACAAGATTTAATTGTACTGGTCATAGTCTTAGTCACAATGACGGTCACAGTCATAGTCGTAGATGGAATTTAACGAGGAAGCAAGTGAAAACTGACTATTTTACCCGGGGGTGTGTCACAGAGACACTCCCGTTCCACCCACTGTGTCACGTGCAGCTCAACGCCCCAGTGTAGTTATGCCTAACAACATAACCGATTTTTGGACGCATGCAGACCTGGTTGCCGACCTTCCTATCGGGCGCGACCTGGGTTCGTCAACCAATAGTATTATTCACTGTCCACGACTTACGTTAATCACTTGTAATGGGGAGGTAATTTGTGTGTTAGATAATTCACATCATCACAAGTTGGTGCAATTAATACAGTTTCGTAACATGCCAATCATCTCAGAAACAGTATCACAGTTTAAAAGTAGGAGAGTAAAACTTACTCCCAGATTGGTGTAATCAACACAGTTTGTAACATGCAAGTCCCCAGAAAACAATAAAACAATTCAAAAGTGGGGAGGTGAAACTCATAGTACGAGTAGTGATCTCAACGCAAGAGTAATCAAGCAACTGGATCAACTTTAATAACCCACATGCAAGTATGGACTCAAATTAGTATCTAAGTTGGTAATGGTTATAACTTGGATCTGGTCAGGAGTTTTTACTCCGGATTGAGTCTATAGGACACTTGTATGTGATGGACGACAGGGGAGATTAGTTTTCAGTTTGGCTTCCGGGCACCGTTTCGCGTGCTAGCCAAAGTCAGTAGTTTAACGTGTTCGGACAATGGTACGGGAATACCAATAGTGCCAACATGTGGTTAGTTAAGAATGATTAACTTTTCATCAAGGGAGTTATAGTGTTTGGGAGTCTAAGTTGCCCAAATTTGAGTTTCCATTTTCACAATCGAGAATTCTCCCGAAACTGTCTTAGGACACACCCGTTGTGCCCAATTTGCCCGGGAATCTCCCGGAATACTCCCTGGGTGTTCCAATTATAGTATTTGTCAGGTCGGGTCAGTTCCCAGTTCCGGCAGGTTCGTTATACGGTAAACCACCGAAATTGATTTAAAATAACTTATTTTTAATTCTATAAATTCCCATTTAATCCATAATATGATTAAAAATCTGAAAATTTTTATATAACGAGTAAAAATCTATAGATTATGGGAAAATTTATGGGAATTTATTTTGGCATTTTACTTATTTAAATAAATTATTTATAAAACCATTTTTAACCACATAATTATTCTTCAATACCATCAGTGGTTCAAAATTCCCAAAAAAAATCCTGAACATCCCATACATGTCCAGGAACGTCTCATAATAATTTGAGATTTTTCCAATTTCGTGTTAGTGTGTTTCTAGCTACTGAAACTCGCAAAAACGCGGATTTTTATCCCAAATCAAAACTCAACCAATGGACTCCAAATTTTTCTAAACATTCCCCATATCTTCCTTAGTGTCTTTGTAAAATTTGGTGATTTATTGAATTCGTTTGATAATTTTTCCGAAATTCTTTTGGTAAAACAGAAAAAATTCAACAAAAATCATAGAAAATTCCAAAAATCCAAACTTTTACGTGGCCCTTCCTGACAATAACTTACATCAACACATCAAATTTCAGCTCAATCAAAGTATCACGGACCAAGTTATAGCTAAAACATGATTCTGCCTAGGCTAGTTTCGGTTCTCGGATGGTATACCTAGCGAAAGCTTCGATTCCAAGCACTTCTTGTGAGTCCAGAAGTGGGTGGGTGCTATATTCAGTACCTACACATCAAGTACAACCCAAATATGCTAGAAATTGGATCAATCAAGCTTTATTTCATTATTTTTCGGTTAATCAAATACTTAAGCGATTTTTGTCGAATAGGTGTTGATTAGGGTATCAAACCCCAAAGATTTGTGATCATGGCTGCCATATAACAACAGGGAATTCCCAAGGTGTTCTTATTCAGCCCATAAACTTGTTTAAATCTTCAAAAATCTTGGATTAAAATGAGTTTTTCGGTAGAAATCGCGTTTAATCAAGAAAACATGATTAAAACCAAAAACCCAAGGTTTATACCTTTGATTGTTGAAGTTTAAGAAGATAATCAGCTGCACTTGTAGTGTTCATGGCAGATTTTGAGAGCACTTGTGAATTTTTTTGGAATTAAATGAGAATAATAATGAAAAAAAGAAAATAAAAATATATATATGTATGGGGGTCCATGTGGGCCACCTCGTGCTTCGTCTTTTCGTGTTAAAAGATGATATTTATCTCCGGTGGCGCGTTTAGATTCGTTTTCGAGTCTCAGACGCGTACCCGATTTGTGAAACGGGCTCCGTTTTTCGCGTTCTAGTGTCAAAAGACTCGGTTTTAAAAATCGAGCATAACCGTCTTGAAACCCGAGCATGGTTAGTTTTAATCATAAAAGCCTCGTATTGGGTTAGTTTAAGTGTTTTTAGGCTTGATTGACCGTTCCTTGCATGTTTGGTTTGTCTTTCATTGCTCCTAACGCAAAGGCGTTCCCTAACCGGGACTGCCTCGTTTTGCGTGCCCGAGCTCTGATTTGTTTCTAATCTTATGTCATAGTCTAGGGCACATAATCAAGACGTTTCGTGAACTCAGAATCATAAAGGGCCCTAAACCTTGGCCTAATAATCATAGTTGAATGTGTAATGCGCTGTCAAACGTCAAGTCCCTGTTTAACACTGTTGTTAAAGGCTAACGACACCAACCTCCATCGTGGGTCCTTAATAGTGTCATGTTAACCATGACGTGCTCTCGGATTCCTCCGAGATGTAACATATATCGTTTAGCATAGCACACCAGTCATGCATGTTTACTCATACGTATTTCCAGAGTCGTTTATCCATTCATGACTCTGTCTTGTCATGTAGGTGATGCGTCACGTCAACGTAATGTTTTTGGTAATTACTTTGCATATACTCCCATTATAGTCGGTATAACATGTTCCAGAATCCTATCATCACACGTAATCACAACAATATCATGATACACATATCACGTCCGGTTACCGCAGACTTGTACCAATCAAAGTTTACCGAGATTTTTTCATAGTTTCACAGTCTCCCCCGGTTAAAAGAATTTCGTCCTCAAAATTTCGTTTAGTAATCATTGGAAAGCTCAGTATTTTATATTGTCAGTCATCTGACGAAAGATGTATAACGTTGTTTAGTCATCAGTACAATGATAATGTGCTACATTTTGTTAATCTGTCCATCCACAATTCCTACGTATTGTTAAGAGTAACGTTTGTCATTACTTCCAATTTGAAAGTGAGAGTATTGTTGGACTCATAGTAGAACAAGAGTCATGTATATAGCTGCAGATAACTGCAATTATGATGTTTTCTTCACATTCATTATTTTCACCATTCAGACACCATAATTTTCATTTACGAATTTGTACATTAGTTCTAGCACACCTCCTATAAAGGAGGGGTCAGGGTACTCTCCAAGGGTTTCGTTGCGAACATCGCAATGGTGAGTACCATGCTTCGCATGTTTGTGTAAAGGGAATAGTTTGGTTTCACCGAGTTGTGAGTGAAAGTCTTCCCTTGCTGTCGTGTACGGGGGTATCTTCGGTTAATGTAACCGACCACGAGAGTCCCTACTCGATGGTAGAGAGTAAGAAAAAGAAAGGCTTTTAAGAGCCTACGGCTGCCATAAGGCGAACATATACACGAGTACAAACGAATTTGCACACTAACATCAATGGTATGCCCGCACTACTCACAGTAGTCTGATTACATCGCAAGGATATGAAAGTTCCACAATAATACTTCCAGTTTGCGTTAAGTGTCGGGAGCTTGGCTCCAGCTGTTGTATATTGTTTATGTCTTTTCCATAAGGAAATAACTTGGCAGCTTTGATAACATCAATGTTTTTCTTCGAGAGGTCATCGTATAAAAATTCCCATATACCGGGAATGGTAAAGTGTGTATCCAAAGTTGTTTTAATTCCAATAACACCACATCTAGAACGCTACTATTTCACGTGGAATTATTTAAGGTGTGACGAGTGTCTAACAATCACAAGTATCACCAGGATGCCCCTACACAGGGGACCAACATTTTTCGTAAACGTACAGGTAATTTTGTAAAAGATGACTAAGTAACGAGTCATCGAGTCAAGATTCCCCATCAACGGAGTACCCCTCGCAGGGTAGAACCAGGCCACGCTCGACTTAACGTGTAATAAGGATATCCTTAATGGAAACAACGACAAGTAATCGTGTTCTCGAAAGATTACTTAATGAATAGGCGGATCTTGTTCACACTAGTCACCAGATAGTTGATCACCACTTGACCGTCTCCGTTTCGTGGTTCTTCGAGTCAAATTCGGACCTGGTATGATCTGACTGTATGTGAGTATAGAAAGATATAATGCTTTCCCATCTTGGCACCTCCGCCATTTGAATCACCGATTAAACGTAAGGGTTTCGTCGAGTTCGTTCATGCCAAACCATCTTGGTTTAGATTGGGAAATTCGTGTGGTTTTATGAACCCATGGGCTAAAGCCCGAATCCATAGTCACCCTAGTCCGATCGGGACAGTTGACCACTGAATTTATTTTTCCCGCTAGTCTCATATTTGTAATAATGTAAACAAGGAATGAAGACCCGGCCCCCGAGTTGGTCAAGACTAGGGTCTTTGAGTTTCTCGACCCTTTGTCGTAGGATTAGTCAGTTCTGTTTCCCAATAGGGCACGGAAGGAATACGTGCTGTGGAGAAATGTAGTACATAGATCCACAATCGCTCGGCAACCTCTCGACATAACAAAAGTAACTTTAAGGAAGGCTGAATAAAAATCATAATCAATCGAGGTAAGTCTAGCACTATGACGGCTAGGATACAAATAAAGGTTATGAATGCCATTTCGCAGTTAGTCGGTGAATCCAACCAAGCACCAATTTACACTTTAGTCGTTTGGTTATATTTGGTATCGCACATCAAAGTATCTACAATTTGTAGCGTATGTTAAGTAACTCTCCAAGTTGGAATAGAATTATTTGTAGCATCGAAGTCTTATCTTGATTGTAGGTATATAATACGTGTGTATCATAGGAATTCCTTCCTCTGGATGAGCATGATATCCGAGGGACGTATTCGGAAGATTCGCTAGTCCCTTCATCTGGAATGATGGGGACTACTAGATTCCTGGTTTGGTTTTCCCTAGGTGGGTTCAGCGCACAAAAGACACAATCACGATATTCGGACGACTCATGACTACTCTTATTTCAAAGAGAGTTTGGGTTTGACCGCGTTCCTTCATGCAGGGTAGTTCGTGCTTTCCGTAGTATGGCATATGTACGTCCCTCCAGTGACATGTTGTGACCGCACGTTTAAGCACTGCCCTTTTTGGGTTAAGTCTATACATAAATTAACAGTTGTATAATGACGGATATTATTATATGCATGATAATGATGTTGGTTATACATGTTGTGGACTCATGTGTGCGACGCAATTGTGTGATATGGGATGATTGAAAATGTGACATTAATACATGTATATATATTGTTTATAATAGAATGGCCACAAAGTGCTCACCACAAATGATCGAGGCAGAAATCGCGCAAATGATAGCACACAGCTTTCGACAATCATCCCCACGATCGTGAATTTCACTCGTGGTACGAACACACAGGTATTTACGTATATATACAATATTATACTTAAGATTCTCCCAGTCTTGTTTCTCTAGGTAGCACAAGATGTTCGCGACTCGAAAATAACAAAGAATTAGGTTTCTCGTTAACATCATATTCACGAATTCTCAATCAAATCGATTAAATGAAATTCAACTGAAAGTACCAACCAGTCAAAAAGACGAGGGTGTTTCAACAATATTTCCCTGATCGAAGAATTTACTCCTCATATACTCATGAGGACGAACAACACCGTTTAACGTATAGCTCTTGGTTACTCACAACGTAAGGTATCGTTCACTTGGTATCCAATCGGCGGGTAAAAGTCAGTGTATCTCATGCATCATCCTCCAACACAAGTAGGAGACCGTTACCAAATAACACCTTTACCATGGCCCGAAGGGAAGTTCGACCATCCCCTAGGAGTCATAGCTACATTATGTATAAAAATTTGGACTCCTCGGATGTTTCAAGGAAAAGGAGGAGGCATATGGCGTTCCCCAAGTATTATTATTATCGTAATGTTGGGGAGTCAATATGTTTTCTAGGCGTATGAGTATCTAAGTTGGTCCTTACTCAGGACCAGTCGTACGGTCATCGTAGGTATCGTGACGCAAAAGCCTCAATCGAAAGAAATCAAAGAATCATGTATCCCCTTATGCAATCTCTAGAATGAATACACTGCCCTCATACGGGTGGTATTAATTCAAGAGTTAGTATCTCAGGGGTACGATAAGTGAAAGAATTCAGGTCAGGGCCTCGTGTAATTAGAGGTTGGGCGTCATTCTCTTTTGTCCGGGTTCTTTGGTACCATTCCTTCTCCTGGTTGTTTTGTCTCCCTGCTTAGGAATGGTAATCCTTTGCCAACTATCCATACGAACCTTGTAGAGATGAATAATTAGTATGGTCTCCAAAAAGAAAGAAAAAAATATTATAAAAAAGGACTGATAGAAACAGTGGTGTCGAGTTTGAAGGTTTAGATAGGAGTCGTCACACAGGTTAGTCATCGGATTACTGTACTCGAATATTATTCGAAGGCGATCTCGTCTTACTTTGAAACATATTTTTACTAAGTTATGCGAGGCTGAAAACAAAGGATCGTTTGATATGGATAAATTTTATACGATCCTTTTTAAATAATGTCCTTCTAATTAAGTATATGTATATATATAACATAAAATAATCTTCTGACGAAAATTCGTTTTGTATCATTTTGTTTCCTAATTATGCATTAAAAGATAGCTTCGTTACAGCCCTTCGTACCGTTTATTCCCTACTTCATCGAGTTACTGGGGATTTATCTTGTATTAGTTTGAACTAAATCGATAGGGCGTATCAAATTAGTAATTTATATGAACCGGACCTCAACACCTTCCAACAGTGTTAGTAAGGAGAATTGAATTGATTTGAAGCAGTGAGTCGGATTATTTCATGATTCTAGTTTTCCGACTTTGCGCCGGGGTTACGTCACCCTCAATCGAAATTTACCAAATTGACACTTGGATTGGACCGAGGTTAGTATATTTATGATTAAATGTATACATAGGGTGTCATGTTAATACGAAGTATGAAAGGTTACGAGGAATATCGGCAAAACTGTTCTCGCCTCCACAAGTCTTATCACCATCAGATCCGCATCCCCACAACCCCTTGCCAACTTTGATTACATCAAATAAGTTTTTCCATTTATGTGTTACCCTTAAATCTCCTTGGGTTATCAACACCAATGCTAATTACGCGTCCTTATTTCAGAATTAGAAATTGCATCATTAGCGAACGACAGCTAATAAAGGAAATATATGTTTCACTAAATAGTTTCATAGACAACGGTCAGTGACATGAGTATAGTTTGTTCACCGTAACGTAATAACTTCGAATATATGACTGTACGTTCTAGCGAATCCCGCTAAAAGAAATAAATTACGCTGAGTTGTCTTACCAAAGACATAACTTTGTTACTTATCGCGAATCGATCATTGGGTCATCGATGTGGGTAAGCCATCACCGGCTATACACAAATAGTTCAGTACGGAGTACTACCGAGGTGTAGTACCCCTAGAAAGTCGTACTATAATTTCGAAAAAAGGACCTTTCCTAGATTAAGCCAAAGGTCGTTATATGTCAACCCCCAAACTATTTTTCAATTAAAATTACTACAAACGTATAGAGATATCGTGGTAACGATAACTATGGCTTCATCTATCGCATCAAACAGGGTCGAAGTCTCGACACCGCATTGCCCAAAATATAACCGAACGGATTGCAATATGAAGCCCGCCTGTCCTGAGTAACGGCACCTTAACAATGTAGCCGGGTGTTTATATATAGGAAGAACCGCAGCATATCCACCACACCTATATACATTATCAATGTTCCGTTCATCGAGATATTCGGGCCTCATGTTACTTTTGCAAATAACCAACTGAAATTCAAAACAATCATTAATCGTAAAGAACATGATGTAACCGATAGTCACACGAAACGATGTTCCACAACGCAAAGTGTTTCAAAGGAATCTGTATCATCACGAACTTTATATCCCATGGAATCGAATGACAACGTGAATGGTAACTTATTCACGCATTCCATGTCATCTCCACCGCCCAATTGTCATATTCGGATATAACATATATCGAAACAAGTGCTAAGGAACACCACTAATTATCATAGTATCACATAACGTGAAAGCTAAAGCCAAAATTGTAAGCAAAAGAGGAATCCAACGGATAATCAAATGAATCGTGGATTCAAGGATGAAAATTTTCGTAAGATGATTGAATTATGCGATTGTATAACAATCGAATGTGAAGCAACGAGAAGTGGAATAACGATTCATGCACATCCTCCCAGTCTATTAGAACGACATGCGCGTTCTTTGGGTATCTATGTTCTTTTTGATGTATCACTGTGGTATATAATCGTCGTTATAGTAGCTATAAGGATAGAGTTGGTGAGATCGTATCGCACTAAAGGCTTGGGTTCTCACCTCATAAAGTATAAGTAACAATTGTGGGAGTGATATGATTCCAAGTCTAGTGTATATTAAACAGGTAGTCAGTAGGAATGTGGAATGGACTGTAATACCAGTTTTCTGCCTATCCCAAAGGCATATGTAGTAACGCATTATCCACCAATCCCAATTCATGTATCAATTCTCGCACAAACATTCACACACTATCACCTTGGTACACGTATGTATCATTTCACGTATTTAAGTGTGTTTATTACCGCGGCTTTCCCAACACTGCCTCGTATGAGCAAGTCTATTATTACGTTCCGGACCATAATAACCCACTTGCCCCACAAGGCCATCCTGGTACTTGCAAATAGGGTACTTTACAGTGTTCACTAACGACATTGTGTAGAAGTTAATTTTTCCAATGATGTCCACTAAGGTTCGAGCCTGTAGTTATAGTCTAGGTTTCCACCAAGGCACCTAATTCTCTATAACCAATGGCTCTGATACCATCTTCTGTCACACCCCGACTTGTAGCGGAAGAAAAAATACGGGATGCAACAGACACCTCTGGTATAAGCACATTGTTTATAAAGACACTACATTTTATTACTTACAAAATGTTGATTACATACTACATGTATATTACAACTGCGTGTTCCCATGAACCACATAAGTCTTCTACGCCACATGCGTCTATATCAGGGTTCGCCTACAAACATGTCTTGAACGACATACACGATCACACCAGTCTCAAGTTACCTGAAATGCATGTTAGTTTTAAAAAGGGGTCAGCTAAACGTTGCGTGAGTTCACTGGTTTAATTTTTGTGTATCAATATGTGTTAACAAGTTTAATTGCATTGGTCACAATCTTAGTCACAATGACGGTCACAGTCATAGTCGCATATGGAATTACACGAGGAAGCAAGTGAAACCTGACTGTTTTACCGCAGGCGTGTCACAGAGACACTCCCGGTCCACCCACTGCGTCACGTGCAGTTCAACGCCCCAGTGTAGTTATGCCTAACAAGCATAACCAATTTTTGGACGCGTGTAGACCATGTTGCTGACCTTCCTGACGGGCGCGACCCGGGTTCGTCAGACCAATAGTACTATTCACTGTCCACGGCCTATGTTAATCACTTGTAGTGGGGAGAGGTAGTTCGTGTGTTAGATAATTCACATCATCACAAGTTGGTGCAATTAACACAGTTTCGTAACATGCCAATCATCTCAGAAAAATCACAATTTAAAAGTGGGAGAGTAAAACTCACTCCCAGATTGGTGTAATCAACACAGTTTATAACTTGCAAGTCCCCAGAAAACAGTAAAACAATTCAAAAGTGGGGAACTGAAACTCACAGTACGAGTAGTGATCTCAACGCAAGAGTGATCAAGCAACTGGATCAACTTTAATAACCCACATTCAAGTATGGACTCAAATTAGTATCTAAGTTGGTAATGGCTATAACATGGATCTGGTCAGCAGTTTTTACTCAAGATTGAGTCTATCGTACACTGGTATGTTGATGGACGTCAGAGTAGTATTAATTTTCAGTTTGGCTTCCGGGCAACGTTTTGCGTGCCAGCTAAAGTCAGTAGTTTAACCTGTTCGGACAATGGTACGGGAATACCAATAGTGCCAACACGTGGTTATTTAAAAATGATTAACTTTTCATCAAGGGAGTTTGAGTGTTTGGGGAGTCTAAGTTGCCCAAATTTGAGTTTCCATCTTCACCGTCGGGAATTCTCCCGAACTGTCGTAGGACACACCCGTTGTGCCCAATTTGCCTGGGAATCTCCCGGAATACTCCCGGTATTCCAATTATAGTATTTGTCGGGTCAGGTCAGTTCCCAGTTCCGGCAGGTTCGTTATACGGTAAACCATCGAAATTGATTTAAAATAACTCAATTTTAATTCTATAAATTCCCATTTAATATATAATATGAATAAAAATCTGTAATTTTTATATAAATCAGTAAAAATCTATAGATTATGGGAAAAATTCTGGGAATTTATTTTGGCATTTTAATTATTTAAATAAATTATTTATTAAACCATTTTTAACAACATAATTATCCTTAAATACCATCAATGGTTCAAAAATTCCAAAACAATTCCTGAACATCCCATAAATGTCCAGAAACGTCTCATAATAATTTGAGATTTTTCTGATTTTGTTTTGCTGCGTTTTCGGCTACTGAAAACTCGCAAAAACGTGGATTTGTATCCCAAATAGAAACTCAACCAATGGAGTATGAATTTTTCCAGAAAATTCCTCATATTCTACTTAGTGTCTCTGTAAAATTTGGTGATTTATTGAATTTTTTGATAATTTTTCCGAAATTCTTTTTGTAAAATAGTTAAAAATTCACCAAAAATAGTAGGAAATTCCAAAAATTCTAAAATTTTATGTGGAGCTTCTGACAATACCCTACATCACCAAAACCAATTTCAGCTCAATCCAAGTATCGCGGACCAAGTTATAGCTAAAACAGATTCTGCCTATGCTAGTTTCGGTTCTCGGATGGTATACCTAGGAAAGCTTCAATTCCAAGCACTTCTTGTGAGTCCAGAAGTGGGTGGGTGCTATATTCAGTACTTACACATCAAGTACAACCCAAATATGCTAGAACTTGGATCAATCAAGCTTTATTTCATTGTTTTTCGGTTAATCGAATAGTTAAGTGATTTTTGTCGAATAAGTTTGATTAGGGTATCAAACCCCAAAGATTTGTGATAATGGCTACCATATAACACCAGGGATTCCCACGGTCTTCTTATTCAGCCCATAAACTTGTTTAAACCTTCAAAAATTGGATTAAAATGAGTTTTTCGGCTAGAAATCGCGTTTAATCAAGAAAACATGATTAAAACCAAAGACCTAAGGTTTATACCTTTGATTTGTTGAAGTTTAAGAAGATAATCAGCTGCACTTGTAGTGTTCATGGCAGATTTTGAGAGCACTTGTGAAATTTTTTGGAATTAAATGAGAATAATAATGAAAAAAAGAATATAAAAAAAAATATATATATATGGGGGGTCCATGTGGGCCACCTCGTGCTTCATCTTTTCGTGTTAAAAGATGATGTTTATCTTCGGTGGCGCGTTTAGGTTCGTTTTCGGGTCTCAGACGCGTACCTGATTTGCGAAACGGGCTGCGTTTTGGCGTTCTTAGTGTTAAAAGACTCGGTTTTAAAAATCGAGCATAACCGTCTCAAAACCCGAGCACGGTTACGTTTTAATCATAAAAGCCTCGTATTAGGTTAGTTTAAGTGTTTTTAGGCTTGATTGACCGTTCTTGCATGTTTGGTTTGTCTTTCATTGCTCCTAACGCAAAGGCGTTTCCCTAACCGGACTGCCTCGTTTTGTGTGCCCGAGCTCTGATTTGTTTCTAATCTTATGCCATATCTAGGGCACATAATCAAGATGTTTCGTGAACTCAGAATCATAAAAGGCCCTACCGTTGGCCTAATAATCACAGTTGAATGTGTAATGCGTTGTCAAACGTCAAGTCCCCGTTTAACACGTTGTTAAAGGCTAAGGACACCAACCTCACATCGTGGGTCCTTAGTGGTGTCATGTTAACCATGACGTGCTCTCGGATTCCTCCGAGACGTAACATATATCGTTTAGCATAGCACACCAGTCATGCATGTTTACTCATACGTATTTCCAGAGTCGTCTATCCATTCATGACTCTATCTTGTCATGTAGGTGAAGCGTCGCATCAACATAATGTTTTTGGTAATTACTTTGCATATACTCCCATTATAGTCGGTATAACATGTTCCAGAATTCCTATCATCACACATAATCACAACAATATCATGCTACACAAGTCACGTCCGGTTACCGCAGACTTGTACCAATCAAAGTTTACCGGGATTTTTTCACAGTTGTCACAGTTACGTCGTTCGAAATTGTAGAAAGAATCGGCACGGTGGCATATAGATTGCACCTACCTGAAGAACTTAGTGGAGTGCCCAACGTCTTTCATGTCTCGAATATAAAGAAGTACCTATCTGATGAGACACTTTTTGTTTCCTTTAAAGAGCTGAACATTGATGACAAACTACGTTTTATCGAGGAACCAATTGGAATTATGGATAGGGAGGTCAAAACACTTAAGCATAACAAAATTCCTATTGTTAGAGTTCATTGGAATTCGAAACGTGGACCAGAGTTCACTTGGGAGTGAGAAGATTAAATGATGGACAAATATCCCCAATAGTTCAAAACTGTTACACCTAATGCTAAATCTACTAGTGAATTTTGTGACGAAATTCCTACTCAACTTGGGGATGATGTGACAACTGTAGAAAATCCTCAGACACTTTGACTTCATCAATAATTGCTTACTAAATTTCGGGACGAAATTTCTTTCAACTCGGGGATGATGTGACAACCCGCACTTTCAGGTTAACACCGTTAACTTTCTCAGTTAAATCATTATGATTTTTAGCACTTTTGTTCATGCGTTCATATGACATAGGTAGGTTATAACACACGGAAACAACATAAACTAGAAGGACTAGTTTCGTTTATACACTTAAAATTTAAATGTTTAACTTTCTATACTAGTAAGGATTAAAAAGTTAAATGGAACACTTTACAGGTTGGATAACTGAATCCTTGCTAGATGGAGTAGTAAGGATTGAAAAGTTGAAGCTATTCCCCAACATCACTCCTTCACCCCCAATTTGGAAAGATGGCAAAAAAGACAAATGACAAAAGGGCTCTGAAGATGAGGAAAATGAAGGAAAAACTAGGTGCTGCAAAAATATGCACCATGAAAACAATGGCTAAATGGAATGAGTCAACAACTTTTAAAAGCTATAAAAGTTGGAAACTCAAACAGAAAAGAATCCCTCGTTACCAACAATGCCAGAATATGAACAACTAGACTTTCCTATCAAAACTTTCATTAAGTCTTCTAAGTTCCCATCAACGACAAATATATCAAGAGCTGCAAGGGAGTTTTTTAAAAGAAAATATGAACAGAAGAAGGACAACAGGAAAGAAGATCTAGTTGACACTATCATGGGA
Organism: Scalesia atractyloides; assembly: GCA_947069175.1. Classification (NCBI taxonomy): domain Eukaryota; kingdom Viridiplantae; phylum Streptophyta; class Magnoliopsida; order Asterales; family Asteraceae; genus Scalesia; species Scalesia atractyloides. The sequence goes on along the minus strand of CAMTDV010000024.1, from coordinate 19,876,241 downwards.
AGACCAATCTCTCCAAACTCATTCAGCATATCCTCCTAGTCTTGAAATTCTAAAGTGGAAGTCAAACAAAGACACCCATGAATTGATTTTGCTTAGGGATAGTGGGGAGGTGGAAAAGATCACAATGAAAAATGAATCTGGCCTAAAAATTTAAGATCTGCAAGACTTGATAAGTCTACCACTAGTAAGAGACCCAGAAGACACTATTTCTCTTGACTATGAGTTACAATTCAAAGGTCAAATAAGAAAACATTTGATGAGAAAATATAAGTTGATCAAATAAACATCTGTTTTGGCATTATATGTTATAAGGGAGATTGTTGGACCTATAAAAGAATAGATGATATCCAAAAGCTAAGACATGACGCAATGATCAAGAAAGAAGCAGTTGATGAAGCAATTCTCTCCCCAAATATAGTGAATCTTAAACACCTAATTAGATTTTTGTTTAAGAACAAAGCAAACATCTGTTCAAGTCTTGGAACCGCTGTTTAAGAAGAAACAACATATGTTGAAGGCTAAAGACTGCTGAAGACCAAAGCACTAATGAAGTCAAAGGTCTGATGAAGAAAACCAAATATCTGTATGGCCAAACAGATGTTTAGATAACTAAACAGTGAATAGCTTAGGCAGTGGTTTACCAATGTAACAGTATTTATCTTGTAACAATGTTTAGACTATTCAGAATAGATGATAGGATTTGCACAGGTGTTTGCAACATCTGTGCAATCTTTTCAGTTAGAAATGTTAGATGTCACTATCAGGGTGATGTCAACCTATCACGAGCAAAGATTTAGTACTTAGTATAAATAGATCTCACTTGTTAGAGATCTATTTCATCACTTTAGACATTCTCTTTTGTAGGAATAGTTCTAGTGTGTGATCGGCTGAGTCGGAGATTGTAGAATCATTTCGGTAAAACTTTTGAATCTTTTGAATCAATTGAAAAATAGTTTCTGATAATATCTTTCTGTTTGTGAATTATATTGTGTTTATCAGTATTTGTTTGCAATTATCAAACTCAGTTTCTAACAGACACAACTACCAACATACAAGTCCCCTAAAGGACCCTCAAAAGAATGCCAACAACACAAATTCCACAACCACCGTCAAAAGCACAAACACCTCAAACCAGAACTAGGAGAACTAAATTCATTGTCCAAGATGATGATGAAGAAACTCCTGATGCATCACCTATCAAAACCACAACCACTATAACTTCATCCATCACATCTCAACCATTCACTACTACAACCACCACAAAACTTGACCCACTAGATTTAAAAATGTATCAAAAGATATACAATCTTTCTACTCAACAACTGACATTAGCCAACTTATCTTTCCATCCCTCAAAAGATATCAAAATCCTAAAAATTTACAAGGGTACAAGGAATGAAAGATCAATCTGGCTAAAAAGAAAGATGCTTACAAAAGCAATGGCAAAAGTGATAAGGAGGCTCGGCAAATCATGTCTGCAGAATTCACAAAAGTGAATAAACTTTAAGACTTTGCAAAAGATGTCAGTTAATAGGCTTCTCAAGGACCAGTAAGAAACCCTGACCTAAAAAAGGAACTAAGGGAAGACTATTTGGAGTTCATCATGAAAAATAAGGCTTATAGACCTCAAGAGCTCAATTCTCTAGTTGGACAACATAAGACTTTATAGGATGTCTTCTTCATGCTTTAACTCATATGTTTTACACATCTTGAGAGGACTTTTGGAAAACGTTGTTGAATCATAGCGATTGCTGAGTGGGAAGCTTAACGAGTTAATCGTGATGGTTGCTAGCATACACGAGAAATAAGAGAGCTACAAAGCTCCATTGACGCACTTTAAATTCGCAACGAAAGCCCTAAGGAAGTTAAACTCTATCTTTAACATAGTATGTAAAGACGATTATAAATTTTGTATGTCATATGCAATCAATGTTTTGTGTTATTAAACTAACATTTTGGTTTTAATGTTTATAGGTTGTGTATTTTCAATCGTATTAACTTATAACAGCAATTTTGTACTTTTCTCTTTGATATAACGTTATATATTACTTTGTATCTTCTTGTGTTGTAAAACTGCAAACATATTAATGTGAGCGCAAGTTGGTTAACGTTAAGTGACAACAAGTTGGATACAAATAAGTTACTTAAGTGTTGTAGCCAGCACACTAGTTACTATTAAATGCAACAAGGTGAATAGTGTTAATACAATTCAAATTCTTCTACATTGCAAAATAAAAAGTTTTTTTTATTTCATTTATGATAAACTATAATGAGTGCTGACACTTTATTGAATTGAAGTGATACCAATCTAACATCATGGCATACTACGTGCTGACAAGATACTAAATCAAATTGATAAAAACCAAACAATATCGGTATTACGTGTACTAGTATTCATTTTTGTAGTTTCCGGTTTAAATAATATTTTATTTAAAGTTGAATTTACTTTTTCTGTAATAACTTAATCTTAGTACATAATTATATATTTTTTTTAAATCAACATTACGATATAAGTTTTGTTGATTACGGATTTTAATTTAATGTAAAATTATCTTTACTTAGCCGAACAATATCGGTACTTGTTCAAGTTTTATTTTATATGCTTTTCGTTTCGATACGAATCAATTAAAATATTTTTACACTACCGCCTACCATAAAACATGTATGGACGAAACAACTTTTATGAAGTTAAACCATCGTAAATAATATTTATTTACAACCTAAAACATTTATTTATATCCTTTTGGATTACATGAGATAACTTTTGTGAAGTTAAACCATCGTAAATAATATTTTATTTATTTTATAATACATATATGTTTCCCGCTGTACTTATGGAGGAATGTCCACTACTTAATTCAAATAGTTGTATCCTTAATAGGCGTAGTCTTATGGCAAGCCAAACTCTTTGCGTTTTTTTCTATGTTTTCCACATAATCGCATTATAAGACTACGGAGATCCCTCGTTTTGTCATTAATCATTTGAGGTACATGAGTGCTAAGATTGCATCATAAGGGTTACTAGTGGAAGTCAGTAAAACCATGATTTTTTTTATGTGAGTTTGTTTTTATTGTAATGGTGTTAGATATTACATTCTTATGCTTTTCACTTTCCCTTTCATACAAGCATTCTCATGATACGCATCGTTGATTGTCTTGCCATGAGTGTTGAGTCCACTACTTAGTACTTAGACAACGTGGTGGACATCTCATGATACCTTTTCTGTAACATAATGGTTCTGAGGGTTTATTGAGTATTAATTTAGTACAACTCTCAAATCAAATGCTAGAAGTGAAAAAGTTGAAAAAAATGCTTTTCGTGCATTGAAACAGGAGTAATCACATTTATGTGTCCTCAAATGAAAATGAAAGGTTGGTGGTAAAGTGATGTATTCCTCAATCAAATGATTATGGGTTTAAATTCTGCAAAGGGACGATTAGTGTGATTTAGCCATTAAAATAAAAGTTAATTCCATTTGTGCATTTTGAAGTAATTTCTTCAATATTAATTTGCAATTTTACTTTATGGGACACTTTTACTATTTAATATTTTACAAATATACAAGCTATATGTACAACTCATTAAAGTATAGCCTAATGAGTTCTTCTCACTTTATAACAATCTTACTTTAGCACCATCTCCTAAATCTCCGTATCTAAATTTACTATTCAGCAACCTTAAATTTTTGTACGATATAATAATTAAGGTTTTTCAAATTATATAACATCAATATTTTTTAAAAGTTGGTAGATTTTTTAAAAATTCGACTTAGCTTTTCCTTTTTTACGATAATGTTTTTGTTTTAATATAAACTAGTTTTTTACCTATGCCGCGCGTTGCGGCGGCAACGCCATATTTATGATTCCTTATACGCATCTAATGAAATTAATATGTGATGCCCACGTGTGACATGCCTTATTTTTTTACTTTGTTAAACACGTTATGTTTGAATATAATGTGGTTAGACATAGATAAATAAAATAATATAGTAACTTAGGAAGAAGATAATATCATTAAATGGTCGATCATAACATGAGCAAAAGTTGGTCAAAATCAAGCACCATTAGTCTTTACGGGCCATTGGGAATGCAAAACCGGGTGAGTACATGTTTTTTTCTAAATAATGTTGGTGGGTTTCTATAATTAGGCACATAATTTATATCATTTTGTTTGATTTTTTTAGTTTTCCTTTTCTTTCAGCTTAGCCGGACTTCAACCATTTTATTAACCAAAATACGTATTTGCGTTTTATTTTAGTTCTAACAAATGCCATCATCCTCCTTTCTCTCCCTACTACATCATCACCATTCCCTACCAGGCTACCACCATCGCCAATACCGTCACTGCCACCGTGCCACCGCGCCACCACAACCAGAGAACCACCTCTATTCTCTTCTACGGCCAAGGTTTTGGAGGTTAACCATCACCACAACCGGCATACACCACCACAACCCCGCCTTCCGGCCGGATCTAACACAGAAGAAAGATGAGAAGCATAAAAACATGTTCGTCGTTAAATCTAGTGTTTGATTGTGGCAGTTAATTGCGAGGTCTTCCGCGTCTTCTTGGCCACCCACACCACCACGCCATCGTCGTCACTGTCGGCACACCACAACCAAGGCACACACGTCTTTCCAAAACATTGGCAACATTGGTGATATAGATGCGACAACCGGTGAAAGAAGGATCTCCTCTACAAAGTCGAACCTCCAGCAACCCCGTTCTTGATTCAGCGATGGATATGGCTTTTGTGTGTTCTTCGTCAGATCTGACGTGAGTGAAGAACTGAAGATTATGACGCTGGCAAAGACTGAAATATTTCAATTTGACTTTCTGAGGCGCATAGAAAAAGAAAGAAACAATAGCAAAAGGGCTTTATTGTAATTTTACATGATTTGGTTGGTGCACTGTCGCACCGACATTGTTTTTAAGAGATTATAAATGTGTAGTTCAATCTTTTTTTACTTCTACTTTTTATGTAGTTTAAAAGTTTCGTGTCAACGTGCAAATCCTAAGTACTAGTTTTATTTTTTAATGCCTTTTAAGTACTAAGTACGTTTTCCTTATGGAGAAAATTTCAGTTATGCTCGTGGACACTATTTTTTATATAAGTTGTTACTCTGATTATAAATGGTTTTATCGTGTGTATCTTTTTTCCTGACAGCAAATTTATTTTTACTCTCCAATTAATAATCTGATAGTTTTATATAACAATTTTTTTTAAATGAACAATATGTATAATGAACATCAAGGTTGGTAGGCTTACATTTTCTAGTTATCATTTTTGCTTGTGTTTAATAACTTTACGGTTGTGTTTAAAGTTATTTTGTATGCTGATCGTTTTAGAATTGATTATAGTATTCATTGATACATAAATCGTTTTAGATTAGTATGTAAATTAGCTTGCATATACACAACAGTTCTTTTATTAACCATGCATACATATTAATACGACAATGTGTCAAACGTATGAACACACATCGCATCAATACAGATATTATTGTATGTATATTGGTGTTATTACCTAAATTTGGTTGTGTATGATCCTTTTTACATTTGAACATATGTCGAAACCTAAATTATTGATCCCGAAGATATACACAATGCAACATTAGTTGGTATCGACCATGTTGGTGTATCAGAAAAAAAATAATGGATCAGAAGATAAAGAAGAAGGATGAAAGTAGATTGCTCTTATTCATGGATAAACAAGCCTTTATATAGGCACAATTTAACGTTCCGTGCAATTCGCCTTTATTGTAAACTATTCAAAATACAAAGAACCACGTGCATTGTCAGACTTCAACACTCCATAAGTTTGAAGAGTAATTAAAAAAACGTCCTTCATGTTAACACTAGATTACAAAGTGTGTCATTTGTTTAAATAAAAAGACAAAAAAACATACTCGCAAATCCTTACACGATATGTCCTTTTGCCCTAAGTCAATTAGTTATTATGGTTAAATCTGGCAAATGTGAACTCCATGAGAGGGTATTATTGTTAAATCTGACCAAATGAACTCATCTATTTCCCTTAATTCTCTCTCTCTCTACAAACTCTCTCTCTCCCTATACAGATCTGCCACCATCTACAGATCCATCGGAGGTGACCACCATAGCAGCAGCTTGCCATTGCACCGTTCACTACCGCCATAGCTCTACCTTCGTTGAAACAGATCTGTCGTCGTTCAACAGATCAACCGCATTCATTCCACAGCTCCGCATCGTTCCACAGATCTGACATCGTCGATGTTCGTTCCACAGATTTAGAAGCCACCGTCAGTGGTGGTCGTGGCTATATGTGGAAGATGGAGTTTGGGGGTAGGTGATTGTTGGTCGGGTGATGGTGGGGGCAGATGTGGGTGGTTGATTTGATTGGTGATGATAGGTGGCGTGTGGTGGGTAGAGGTGGTGGCAGGTGGGTGGGTGGTAGTAGTAGTCTGGTAATTAGATAGTGATACCGATATCAAGCCGGAGCCAAAGCCACCAGAACCCGAAAACCCGATGAACACATCTAGGCCAGGTTTTTACCAGTTTAGAGTTGGATCCAAGGTGGGCTTGAGATGGAAGGATGATGATAAGCTAGAAGGAAGATGATCTAATTCAAATTCAAATTTCAATATCTATTAGTTTAATATTTGTATTGTTTATCTTTTACTTTGACTTTCTTATTGATTACGTATTCTACTATTTAAACTTAGTTGGTCTTTGTTTTTGGATGGTTAGTTTTGATAAATTGAAGAAGTATTTTGTGTTCTTTGTTCTATTCAGTTCGTGAGGATCATATTTCTTTGGCGTTCTGCATCAAAGAAGGTTTATAGGTGGTGGTGGGGGCAGATGTTGGTGGTGGTTGTGGGATTGTTGTGGTGGAGAAGTTGTTTGTAGTAAATGTGGGATTGTTGTTATGGGAAGAAGTTAGAGAGATAGGGAGGTTGTACAAGTCAGAGAAAGGGGGAGGCTGGGCAAAAGTTAAATGGAGAGAGAGAGGATTCATAATAACATATATTTTTAAGAGTTAATTACTGTTTCGTCCATGTGGTTTGTCAAAAATTACTATTTCCGTTCATTAGTTTAAAAATTACGATTTCAGTCCCTGTGGTTTCACTTTCGTAACCATTTCAGTCCACCTCGTAACCATTTCAGTCCCTGTACTTACAGAATAAATGAATTGAAGTGGTTACAAAAGTGAAACCACAGGGACTGAAATGGTTACGAAAGTGAAACTACAGGGACTGAAATCGCAATTTTTAAACTAATGGACTGAAATAGTGATTTCTGACAAACCACAGGGACGAAAACAGTAATTAACTCTATTTTTAAATAGTTTTATTTATTATTTATTTAGTGTTTGGGTTAAAATGACCAAAATATCCTTGTACGGAGTCCACTTGATCATATTTAACTTTGAAAATTGAGTTAGGGCTAAAGGACATAACGTGTAAGGGTTTGCAAACATCGAGTACGTATCTTGTACTTTTTGAAGACAAAGGACACACTTTGTAATGTAGTATCAACATAAAGGATATATTTTGTAATTTACTCTAGGTTTGAATTATACTTCATCATCCAACTGTAATTCAAACTCTCGCTGCTTCAAAACTCCCACCTTAGACCATAAATAGCAAAATTGTTCTTGTCCCAAATCTTTGATAAGAATGTCCGCCAGTTGGTTTTCAGTGTAACATGTCTTGATCACCATCTGTTTTTCTTCTATTAGATCACGAATCAATTGGAACCTCATCTCAATATGCTGGCATGTTATCATAATAAATTACCGTTGCATCTTCTTGATCATGATCCAGCTCCTTCAGTATTTGCCTAAGCTATAAGGCTTGACAAGCTGCAGCTTCAGTAGTAATATATTATGTTTCGGTAGTGGACAAAGCCACAACCATTTGCTTATTCGAACTCCAGGAAATTACACCTCTGCCTATGGAAAAAAACTTGCTATTATGCTCTTACGATCCTCGAAACAATTTCCCCGGTCACTATTAGTATATCCTTTTAGTCTTATCTTGCATGCCTCAGTTTTGTTGTACGAAACCCATAAGCAATACTACCAGCAAGGTAGCTTAAGACCCGTTTGGCTGCACCATAACGCATAGAAGTCAGACATTGCATAAATTGTGATATGACACTTACTGAGAATGTGAGGTCCGGTCTTCTGTGTGTAAGGTAAATAAGTCCTCCAACAAGACTTCCAAACCTCTAAGCATCAAGTTAGGCTGCACCATCTTCAGGTTGAAATTTTATAACGTGTATTCATTGGTGTGACAACTGGTTTTGCATTAGTCTTACAAAACCTGCGAAGAAGCTCCTCTCCATACTTCTTTTAGAAATAAATGTATACTCAACAGCTTGATATACATCCATTCTCAAAAAATATCGTAGCTCAACCAAATACGACATCTCAACTCATGAATAATTTGTTCTTGAACTCCAACATCAACTCTATAGTCGAGCTTGTATATATTATGTAAATGACATACAAACAAATAATGAGTAAATAATGACCAAGTTGTTTAACATATAATGTTTATTGGAATGTAAGATTTAGCATCATATGATATAATATGTGTATTTATTGTTATGTTGTGACAATTATGTAGATATCCTATGTATATGTCGGTTGTTTAGAGGCACCGATTTGATTTAGTATTTTATGGCAATTATGCCAAAATAAAATAAAACGGTGTGCTTGTTAGGGACGCACCGCTTCATGATGTATATAAACCCTAATCCTCTTCAGTTATTAGTTAATTGACATTTATCCATTTTCCATCCTTGTCTCGCTCCATAATATTCTCTGCAAACCAATTTTTTTATTTTGTGATAATTTTGGTATCAGAGCAACGATCTAAGATCTGTAGAAGATACGATCCATTATTGACACTAGAAGACATAGAAGATGCATACAGGACGGGAGCCATTGATAGATGTGATTATTCCTCTTTCTTTCCCTCGTTTCATGAACATATGTGGGTCAGGGGAAGACAATGGCAATAGATGATCGTGAAGATCAAGAAAATGAGAGTAGCATGGACTCTCTATGCATCAGATTGGAATACTTCAATATGGGATCAAGTAAAGTTCATTCAGTTGCAGAAAAGAGGAAGGCCGCACAAAGAGAATTTGATCGGTAAACCATGAAGAAAAGAAAGTTTATTCGCAGAAACAATCAAGTATGAAGTAAGTGTGTTGGACCTACAAAGAACAAATGATATTAAAAAGCCAAAGCATGATGCACTGATAAAGAAATAAACAAAAGACTGAACTAGTCCCTCCCCAAAGATAGTGAATTTCGAACACCAAATCAGAACATCTGTTAAAGAGCAAAGCAAATATCTGTTCAAGCCTTGGAACTGCTATTCATGAAGAAACAACATCTATTAAAGGCTAGAGTCTATTGAAGCTTTCTGATAAAGAAGACCAAACATATGTATGGCCAAACAGATGTTTGGATAACTACAACAGAGGATGGTTTAGACAGTGGTTTCCTAATGGAACAATATTTATCTTGCAACAGTGTTTAGACTAGTTAGAACAGATGTTAGGATTTGTACAAATGTTTGTAGCATCTGTAGAATCTTTTCTGTTAGGAATGTTAGATGTCACTATCAGGGTGATGTCAGCCAATCATTAAACCGAACTTTTGTATTGAGTATAAATATATCACACGTGTTAATGATCTATGTATTACACACATCATTGTTTCTCTTGTACGAACTATTTTTGTTACGTGATCGACTGAGGGGGAGTCTTTAGAGTCAATCAAATTGTAAAACATTGGAATCATTTATGATTAATAAAAAAACAATTGTTGATGTTGACTTCTGACTTGTGAATTTTATTGTTAATTTTTTGTTCACTAAGTATCAAACTCGGATCTAAAAATTGGTATCAGAGCCTAGTCACTCTAAACTCGATTTCAGAATCAGTTTAACATATGAAGATCAACTTTATAAAGATCTAATATAGTTCATAGCTTAGAGTTGTATAGTGAAGACCTTAAAAGTATCTCTCACATACTCTGTTTTCCTGAAAAAGAAGTAGAGAAAAAGAAGTGAAGAACAACACCGGCTTCACTAATAAACCACCTGTGCTTTTCAGATCTGAATTTAAAATCTGGCAACGTAGGATGGGGCATATACTAGCTCGACAAAATACAGGGTGTTGGAAATATGTTGTCTTCGGACCACATATTCCAATGGTTCCAAATGATGAAAACCCAAATGTATTTGAGCCAAAGAAGCCGGAGAAATACTCCGAGCAGGATTATCAAAAATTTGAGCTAGATGCGAAAGTCTATAGTACCGTGGCTATGCCTTTGCCAAATGATATCTATGTTGGCCTGTTGTATTGTAACAATGCCAAGGATTTGTGGGATGCACTGAAGGAACAATTCGGTGGAACGAAGGATGTTCTCGAGAATACTCGAGAAATCCTTAACCAGCGACACGAAACCTTCACTCACGTCAAAGGGGAGACCCTGACATAGAAGATTGAATGATTTTCATGTTTAATTAGTGAATTGAAGTTGGTTAACAAAGAATTTACTAAAACCACTTTAAGTAACCGATTTCTGAGGTCTTACCTGAAAAATGGGACACTATAGCAATAGTGATGAGAACACCCCTAGATTTGAAGGACATGAGCCTGACCCAACTACATGGAAAGCTCCCAACCTTTGAGAGGGAGCTTGTCGAAAAGAAAAAGCTCTAGGAACTGGAAATGTGTCTGAAAGTTACGTTTTTGGTAACACAACACTTTTGAGTCAGGAAGGATCATCCTCTGGATGGGAAATGATCAGAGTTTTGATCATTTTATTGATATGTCAACATGAATCAACTCTGATCAACATTCCACGAGTTATGCTTTCGCAGCAAATGATGAAACTTATGTTACTGATAATCTATTGTTTGTACTCGATGATCTTAAGCACCCAACTAAACTAGAGGAGATAGATATATTGCATCAGGTAGCCCTACTCAATCTCAGTGCCAACAATTTTTACAAAAGGACTGGTAGGACTTACCAGGATTAAGTGGGAGATCGAAATTGGGGTTGGATAAATCAAAGATTAAATGCTTTAAGTGTAACATGTTACGACACTTTGCTAAGGAACGCAAGAGTCAAACACGTAACTCTGCACCAACAATCACAAACCCTAGTTAAAGATCTCAACAAAATACACAACAACAATTTTATCCCCAGAATACCCATGGACCAGATGTGCAAAACACATCCCACTTTGCAAAAAATCAGAATCATATACCTATGGACTATGTCCTTGCACTACATGTCCCTTAGGTTCAATATGTCCAAATGCCAGTTGCCATGTTAAAGCACCACTAGGTACTCCTGCTTCTACATCTGTAGAGCGAAGTCAACAGAGCTTCTTTACACAAGGCTCTATTGACTGGAGTAGTCTGCCAGAAAACCTAACAGATGAAACCTTTGCTTTAATACCACAAGACTGTGATGAACATGAAAACTTTTGTTTTATGGCTCTTGAGTATGGTTTAGGTGAAAAAGCTCTAGTTCAGACCGACGTTGGTAAAGAGATTGCTGGTAAAGCTGCTGAAAGCTCTAGTCAAACATCTGTTGGTGACCAGGTGCATGCAGAAAAGTTGGATGACAAATATCCCAAAAGTTCCACTGATTTCATCAATGTGGATCAAATTGAAATGGTTGCCACTAAGGTATCACCTCAAACTCTTAAAGAGTTGTGTTCAGAAAAATGTATCATAGCTTTTGCTAACATAAAAGAGGTGAATGAAAATCTTAGAGAAAAGTTACAAATCGGTGAAATAGTTCTTGAAAAAATTGAAAAAGGATTTTAAAACAAGAATTGCTGAAAAAGAGCTTGAAATAAGCAGTCTGAAACATGAAGCATCAATAACTAAGGACCAACTCTAGTCAATGATAGAAAAATAAATCCACCCAGATCACATTTGAAAAATGGGTTGAATCATGTCATGGTTTTGATATGCTTCTTGGCAAACAAATGAAAAACAATGTGAAGTTTGGTGTTGGTTTTAGAAAATATGACCAAGAACATTAAAACCAAACTTCCATTGACTGAACAGGTTGAAATCATACCAACCACATCAAAAGGTGAAGAAATCAAGATCACTAAACCTAGTGGCAAGAAAATAACTCTTGAAATGCCACTAAGTTCAATTCAACCTGAGAAGCAAAAGTATGAGTTTAAACCTACTTGGTCAGATGAATGTGATGTTCTTGAGAACTATAAATCAATTGAATTCACCAACCCAAATGGCCCCGACCCACCCAAGATAAAAATCATTTCTATTACAAACTCTCAAAAAAGATGTTAAAACATCTGTTTCAAAAAAAAGATAAAGGTAAAAGGAAAGACAAGATTCAAGCCATGTTTTGTGAATTTTGTGGAAAACAGATTATTGGGCTAAAGACAGATGTAAGTAAAAAATCAATTATATTAATAGAAGCAACAACATCTATGAGCCTACTCTTGGGTGCTTTGGAAAGCTTAACCATTTCACTCAACAATGCCATTTTCTTAAACTGCATGATATAGATCTAAACAGGTCAAGAAAGAAAACGGGCTTCAAAAGGGATGGGGGCCTGTCAACAAGGAGCAACCATCACTTACCACAAGTGTTGAGTCTTGTCAATCATCTGTTCACAAAACTTAAACCAGCATCCTGCACAAAGGACTGGTCAACCACTTGCAGCACCACAAAATCCACTCCCTAGAGGCTATGGGCAACAACAATGCAACAAGGTAACTTATAGGTATGAAGAACCTGTGCATCAGCCCCAAAAGCCTAGGGCAAATAGACACCCTCATGGGTACAATCATCTCATTGGGAATGGTCAACCACCAGTAGACCCAAGTGCGCAAGCATTTGGAAAGGGTAAAAAACAACTGTTTGTGATTGTGCAAAAACTTCCCGTGGAAAATGACCAATCCCAAGGGTTGAAAACAACTGTTTGAGATAATGCTTTGGATCATCTACAAGATTGACTCACTCACAACTTTCTACAGGGAACCACTGTTGGCAATTTAATATTCAGACATAGGTTACGCTTGCATTTATCTCTATCCAAATAAAAGAAAGAAAATTGTTTTCGAAAACTCACAAAAAGGCTCTTTACAATATTAAAATGTTGCTTGTTAAATCAGAAAATAAAAACTTATTGTTTTAAAATTAAAAAAAAAAGATTGCTAAAAATCAAAAAAAATCAAAGCTCTGTCCAAAGGAGTAAAACATCTGTTTCTTTGGTTAAAAATTATGTTCAAACGTAATTAAAGATTGTTCAAGGGCAAAAGAGCCACTGTTTGACTGCAATAGTCAAATAGAGCCATTGTTCCATCAAAACTCACCACTGTTCTCACTCAAAACTCTATTTAAACCAATAAAGGTTTCAAATAGAGGTTTTCAAAACTCTGTTAAAAAAAGTCAAACAAATTATTCAAAACCCTGATTTTGTTACCCAAAGGTCTGTTGAGTATAACAGAGGTTTCAAACAGATATTTTGAAAACAAATCTTTCATATCTTCTTCAAAGGGTTTCCTTATTGGGACCCACGTTCTGAACAGAGGTTTGCTACAAAAAATAGCAACTGACCATGTTGGCCAAAAAGGTAACTGGTGTCCATGTTCGCATCCTTGTTCTGTTAACCCTATAAAAACCCATGAGAAACAGAGTTTACATCTATCCTCCATTATTGATAAAATCAAATCATTCCAAAAGATAAAAACTCTGAATTTACTTCCATAAAACACTACTTTCAATCAAAAGATCATCTGCATAAAAGATTTTCAAAAGATTTGAACAAAAGTTCATCATGGCTCTCGAATTGAAAACCCCTAACATCTACTTACCGTATCTTGTAATACTTAGCAAAAATACCAATTTACACCCCATCATTGATGTAATAAGCTCTTCAAAATATCTCCACATTCTCGTTGCAAGTGCACCCATTTATCTCACCACCCTTAGAGAAGTCTGGGCTAATGCAAAATTTCATTGCAAAACAAAAAGCCCTTTCTCATCACCTCCACCATCAATAAGGAGCATGTTGAAATCACTACAGAATCCATCTCCATCATGTTCAGATTAGAGGACTTGGCAGGTATGGAAACTTTCCCCAAAAGTGACTTACAAAATGAGTTCATAGAAAGGGGCTATGAAGGTCAACTGGTGGGAGCAACACTTTAAAACCAAAGTTCCCACCAGCAATGAATTTTTTTTGGAAACCCTCTTGTTTTTCTTGTCGTCAAAGACCACTGATTTTAATGAAATACCCTGACGTGTATGCGGGTGTTTATATTTTTAGTTATATTTTAAGCACTTCTTCTCGTGAAGCAAGCTTTATATTTATAAAACACGATACAGTACTATCACTCTACACACTTAGGGCAAGTGCACCCATCGTAGACGTAGTATAGTGACGGTAAGTTACCGAGGTCGTCCAAGGACACAAGAGCTTTTAGTACCGGCTTATGTTAACGTCTAATCTAATCAAATTTTGATAAAAGTTTTTGAAAGATAAAACAAAGGTAAAAGTAAAAATGTAAATAAAAAGAAAAACAAATAGACAAGAAAGAATCTCTTGATTCCGACTCCTCTTTTATATTTCCTTTGATGATTTCCGCACTTTGGGCATTTAAAGAGATTATCTTTAGTTTATAGTAGTAGGTCCCCTTCCAGGCAGCGTTACCCACAACCTATTGTCTGAGTCAGCTGGGATACAGTCCCGCAAGGTCGGAATATTGAAAGATAATTATGTAAGTTATTAATCCAAAATATGGTAGGCCCCCTTCCAGGCAATATTACCCTCGGCCATATTGGTCTGAGTCAGCAGGGATACAGTCCTGCAAGGCCGAATAAAGTTTTAATAGTAGTTTATTTATAAGGGGTTCAAGCTGTTTTTACTTCCCCCAATTTGATGTTATCTGCCTCAAGGGAAGTCCTAATAGGCTTGAACCAAGTCCTCGCATGAACGAGACAAGAACTTTACCCAAAAACCCTTCTAATCCCCTTCCAGGTAGTTAACGCGCTTTATATAGACCATAAAGACATGAATGAAAACATGACATGAAGAAATATTTAACCAAAGTTAACTTTCAATATAAAAAACTAGTTATCAAAGTCATTAATACATACCCAAATAAAAAGTTGCCAAAGATTGGAAATCAAAAGTAAAACATAAAAGATTCGTCTTCACCAAGTGATGTAAGAGATTTAGCCAAGCATGACCTTTGTTTGACAAGAACTCTTACTATCAATCTTGGATCCCAAGACTACTACACACTCTAAAAGATGAAAGATGGATGATAGTGGTGGGTGTTGGTGTCGTAGGTGTGGTGGACTGATGGCAAGTGTAAGAGAAGTGGTTTGCCAAGGGATGTCTTTCTCCAAAGCCAAGCACTCCTATTTATAGCTGGAAACAGGAGGTGGCCACGGCCCCGTGCTCGCCTGGCACGACCCCATGGTAGACTTATTCTCTCTCTTCATTAACTGCAGATGTCAGTTCCGTATACCAACACCCCCGTGGTGACAGAGCATGGCCCCGTGGTTAGTGTACTTGTTGTCCTATCATGATTCTGCGAATATTAGAGTTGACCACAGCCCGTGTTGTCTTGGCACGACCCTGTGTTGTTTGTCTTCGTCTGCAGAGAATCTTCCATGAGCACGACCCCATGCCTGGTGGGCACGGCCTCGTGCCAATGCTTTTGTCCTCTCCATTTTTGTTGCTTCAGATGTGTATTGAGGTCCGACAAGTTGCATCAATCCTTCTTCATTGCATTTGTGTTGGTTTTTGCTGTTAATTTGTTTCTTTTGTTTATTTAAGTTCTTTTGATCCTGTAATCTAAAAGTAAACAAAGAAACATGATTTTCCAACATTAGTACCGAAAAAGGCTTGATTTTATGCTTTGTTTGATGTAATTTATATGTTGCATTTTGCGCACATCAAATACCCCCACACTTGAATCTTTACTTGTCCTCATGCAAAACTATATAATATGGCTTACACACCCAAATGGAATAGGTAGAAGAGAAGTTTTGGTCTTATCTTTAGAGTGTCGGGACTCCAAGTTTTAAATTTATTTTGTTTTTATTTTATTTACAATCTTATTCGTCATGATTCATTTGAAACACATTTTAAGAAAAAAATATTTATATGGGCATAACATGCCTTTATAAAATTCTATTTAGTTATATACATATTTACACAACTCATAAGTGGTCACTCAACTCTCGGCTGAAGATATTTAAGTGAAATCGCTCGACCGATTGTGGAGCTTGCTGCTACCATAGGCTTGACAAACAATCAAACCTCCTCCTTTTTGACGTTTCTATCCTTGTAAATTTCAAGAGGGCTTTAAAAAGGGTAGGTTTTGGCTTAGGTAGGTGTTTCTGGTAAAAATTGGTGAAAAATGTAAAAAGTGTCGATTTTTTGAATTCTTTGTGGCTTATAAAAGAACTTTAATTAATGCGCTTTTTTTAACTAAAGATGAAACTAAACCATAATTTTGTAAATTTTGTAACCGCACTTTTTACTAAAATAAGGGGTGTGAAAATAAAAAAAGGTTTTGTGGATGTGGGTAGTTATTATTGCAAAAGTTTGTATTGTTGGGACAATTTCTACCATACCAGATTCATTTACAGTAACACTTTCAGAAACTTGGTCATTTTTCCTGAAACCTATGCCAAATTTTATGTTACTTTTGATCTGGATTTCAAGCATGACCTCACAACCTTTGCAGGATTCTACCCATTTTTCATAAGTGATCTGGGTAGATTCCAACTCCTTTTTGCAAACTTGATATTTTTCTATCATAGTTTTTAGTTGATCCTTGGTTATGCTTGCCTCATGTTTTAGACTATTGATTTCAGATTCTTTGTTCACTAATTTTGTTTTCAACTCTTTTGTGAGTTTTTCAAAATGTAGCTCATCATCTAAAATTTTGTTTCCAAGGTTTTCATTCACCCTTTTTATGTTAGCAAAAGCATTTATGCATTTCTCTGAACAAAAATTAAAGGCAAAGTTTTCATCGATTAATTCCTCAGGCAAGCTACTCCAAAAAACAAAGCCTTGTGTGAAAAAGCTTTGTTGGTTAACCTCCGCCAGAGCAGTGGTTTGAGTAATTTGAGTGACATGAGGTGCAGGTTGCACATGCACTTGAGGAGGTGGTTCTTGAACATACTGAATTTGTGGAATAGTGGTTTGAACATAGTGCATAGGAACAGTGGTAGTAGGGTGTGCAAAATGAGCAGTGCATTGCATTTGAGGAGCAGGGGTATATTGGGAATAATGAGCACTGCTTTGTATGTGTAGAGGTCTAGAACTAGGGTGTGTCACAATGGGTCCAGAACTTTGAGATCTAGATTCCCTAGCAAAGTTTCCTAGCCTGTTACACTTATAACACTTAATCTTTGATTTATCCAGCCAAACTTTCAACCCCTTTTGCAACCCTGGCAATTTTCTCCCAGTTCTTTTATAAAACTTGCTAGCTCTAACACTTAATAGACCCAGCTGGTGCAAGATGTCCATTTCTTCTAAATCAGATGGTTTAAAGTGTTGAAGATCATTCAACTCAAATGAAAGATTGTCAGAGGTTTGGCTTTCCCCACTTGTAGTAAATGCATAGTTGGGTGAGTAGGAATCAGAGTTAAAGTTTCCATCAAAAGTTATGTCAATAAAATGATCATAACCCCGATCCTTTCCACTGCCAGAACCCTCTTCTTGGCCTAAAAGTGTTGTGTCACCAAAAGTATAATCACAGGAACCTTGCCTGATTCTTGTAACTTCTTTTTCTGGTTCAGCTCTCTCTCATATGTGAGGAGCCTACCATGAAGTTGCTTGATGTTCATTTCTTTAAAACCGACAGAGGTTCAGTCATGAAAGCACAATGTCCCACGTTTCTGGTAACGATCTGAGGAAACGACTATTGACAGTCGAATTTGGAAATTCTACGTTTACCAGCTTAAGTTCACTTATGAGACAGCTAAATCGTTCGAACTGTTGGGTTCGAGACTCTCCTTTGACATGACAAAAAGTTTCATATTGTTGATTTAACTTCTCTGTTGTTTTACATTACTTCCTTAGTCCCACCGAATTGCTCTTTCAAGGCATCCCATAACGCCTTTGCGTTGTTGCAGTGCAGCAGGCCAACTTTGATTTCGTTATGTAAGGCAGAAGCAACAATGCTAAAATCCTTAGCATCTAACTCAATTTTCTAGAAATCCTGCTCGGGGTAATTTTCAGGACTTTTAGGCACTTGTTTCATGGGGTCCTCTGTACTTGGAACCATAGGAACATGTGGTCCAAATACAACAGACCTCCAGTAACTAGTCTTTTGCTGAGCAAGAATATGACCCATCTGATGTTGCCATACGTAATACTCTTTCCTGACAAGCATCGGAGGTTTAAACATGGATCCAGTGTTGCTGGAATCCTGTGTGTTTTGTGACATTCTGATTGTTTTAAACATATTTTGTTTTAAAAACTTTGAACGTAATTAAACTCTGTTTTCCAATGAAAACAAACAAACTAATTACCAGGGAGAGCTGATCTTTCAAATCAAATTGATTGTTAAATAAATTTTGATTGACCAAGCTCTGATACCAATTGTTAGGATCTGAGTTTGAATTAGTTGTGATTGTTTAATAAATGATTAATGAAAGAAGATAAAACAGAGTGAATTTGTAGCGGAATAAAACTTTGTATCATAACTAATGGAAGATTGCTTTGATCATCATGCTTTCAAACTTATAAGTTTTGCATGTGAATCACAACTCCCCCTCAGCCCAGTGATAGTTTGTTAGTACAGAATGCAAGAGATATGATTGGAAGGAAATGCGGAATGATCTTTTGATAGATAGATAGAACAGTACAATGCACTATTCTATTTATAGTACAACGTCTAACCTCTGAGCATCTTTGCTGATGTCAGGGTTAATAGTGACAGCTAACAATCTATAACTAACTTCTAAACACTGATAGACCTAACCTCTTCTAATTACATAAGTACTGTTACATTGAATATAATAAACATAAACTAAACTCTGATGCAATCCACTATTGGTCTTCACTGGAGCATTGGATGTCTTTTGTCGTTTAGCTCGACCAGATGCTTGATGGCAGGGCTTTCGCTAATGAGTGGTTATTCATCAGAGCTTGTAAACTCTGATATGCTGGATCGGGTAATGTAGCATGTTTTGGCCTTCTTTCATCTGTTCCTTTGAACAGGGTTCAATCCCAACATAAGGCTTATGATACCTTAAATTAGGATTTCGTTGACTTGGTCTTGTGTTCTGCGAGCTGGATTCTTGGGTTCTGAGAGGTCCAAGGTTTTGGTAAACAGCTCTCTGACGTACTAGTTTTAATGCTTCAAGGGGTTTTCCAAGGGGATCCTCTTTTGCCGTTCATCTTCTTAGTTGCCATGTAGGCTTTCACATGCTTTATAAACGAAGCAGAGAATTTAAATTTGTTTTCAGGTATTCGTATACCAAATAATGGCCCATGTCTTACCCAGTTGATGTAAGCTAATGATGTTTTGATTATGGGCAAGTGGTTGATAGACAATGCGTTTCGTATACCAAATAATGGCCCGTGTATTACCCATTTGCCGGCCTTTCATCTCATGCCGGGGCTCCAAACTAATTATCAAGAGTCCTCTTTATTTTTATTGCGGTGGATGAGCAAGCGGTTTCAAACCTTGCTATGGACCTTCGTTGTAAGTCGGACTCGTTCCCTCTCATCTACTTGTGTTGACTATTGGGGCGAACATGAAGCTCTTCAAAAATTAGAAGCTTGTCATTAATTTAGTTGAGGCTTGTCTTTCACTTTGCAAAGCTTTGGTTTTCTCTATTGGTGTGAGGCTCACCTTACTTAAATAAGTGTTTGAATACCTACACGTCTACTACGTATCTATTTTTCAGGTTCCAGTTAGAGTAATCCATAAGGTGGATGGTTTGAGAAGGCGTTTTCTATGGGTTGGGAAGGAGAATAAAAATTGTGTTAACTGGGTTGCTTGGTCCAAGGTTACCTCTTATAAGCATCCAAGCGGCCTTGGTCTTATTTCTCTTATTGACTTTGATGCACGTCTTTTGGTCTGAGACTTTGGAGTGTTATTATCTGTGCTCTACATTTTAATCCTAGACTCCATTCTTGGGTGCCATTGAAGCCCTCGACTACCTGCGCTAGGAAACACATTGCAACTTTATGTCTCGATTTGCAGGGTTATGGGGTCGTTTTGGATCAGTTAGTTAAAGGTTGTCTCGGGGATGGACCAGTATCAGTATCTAGCATGATTTTTGGGTTCGTTCTATGTCGCTCGGATCCTTATTTCTGAATTTGTTTGAACTTGATCTCGTGCAAAAATCCTCACATTGGTGATAGATTGAAGATGGGCCCTAATGTTCTGTTTATGTGTTGGGAATGGAAATGTGATCCAACGTCTGAGCAGAAGGTGCAAGAGCTTATGTCATGTCTCTACATTCTCTTTAGGGTATCTTTTGGGGAAGGCTTTGATACGTGGGTTTGGGAGGCTGACCCGCTAAACACTTCTTAGTTAAATCTTCCAGGAAACTTCTCTATAACTATTGGGCTGCTACTATCCATTTTGAATATGTGTGGAACATCTTAATCCCATTAAAAACGTTTTTGGCTAGTGGTTGTTCCTTAACTGGCTGTCGTCCAAAGATGCTCTCTTAACTTGTAACATTCAAATCACAAACCTCTTGTGTCTATTCGGTGATGAATCCCTAGAAACTTTGGATCATGTTTTTTCAGCGTGCGAATTCTTCTTTGAGGTGTGGTCTGGTATCGCCTCATGGTGTAGGATCTCTCCCATTCTTGATTTTCGTTACAAAGACATTATGTTGCTGCATCAATCCTTGGGCTTTTTGATTAAAGGCAAAACGGTTATCCAAGTGGTTCTCCTTATCACTTGTTGGGCAATTTGAAAAGCTCGTAATAGTCATGTTTTCAACAATCAGAAGCCTTCGGTTACCAGAGTTACCGGGAAGTTAAAGCTTTAGGCTTCTTATGGTTCAAGTATCAGGCTAAGGAGTTGGTTTTTGATAAGGCTAGTTTGAAACATTTGATTTCTTGTAATTGTTTCGTTTCCCTTCTTTCTTTTTTTGTTTTTGTCTTTCTAGTTTTGTTTCCTCGCGCTTCTTGTAAGTGGGTCTGTTTTAATGAAACGTCGCCCTTTATAAAAGAAAAGATCATCGCCTTTTAAAGCCATTTTAAAGCCGACAACTAAACCCATATGTATTCAATTCCATGTCAAATCAGGTTTTCAAAATCATTTAATCAATAATAGTGTTGTTGTCCATGTGATATAATTTCAATTTCTTACTCAAACGACCACCATCTCTTGTAATGGTTGACTATTTATCATTAACCTCCAGTAATTTATCATCTCATATTCCATCAACTCCAAACAACTTGCCTAACTCACAAGATTCTCAAGAGAAATAATAAAAAAAAAAAAGAATATTACGCTTGAGGGGCCTATGAAACCCTCTTATGACACATGTATAAAAAAATCACCAATTGTAAAACATTCCATTTAAAAATGATCCACAGACTTAAAGAAAATAGTTTTAAGTATAATTAGAAAACCGTGACACTAGTATTGTGACTAAAGTTAATATAACTAATATTAAAACAACAATATTTGGAAAAATTGAAATTGTCATATAATAGTTTTAAGTAGTTGATTAATTAGTGGTGGAATCCTGCAAGTGGAAGCATTACTTGTGAGTGGGTTCACTCCATGAATCTTGTGAGTGAATCACTGTCAATTTAACATCATATCACTTATTTTGCAATGGTGTCGTAAGCTTATAACTTTGTCGGTTAAATAACAATATTTTAAAGACTATAAATATATATTCAATTAAAAGTTTATAAAAAATTGAATCTAAGATAAAAACATGAAAAGGGGAAAAGAGTTGGATACAGTGGATGAGAGGAGTCACCAAAAAATGGGTGTGTTGTTCATAAAGATGATTTGTTAATTTTCAATAAAACTATAATACGATGTAATTAAATACATATTTGTCTATTATTAATAAGAGGTTGCTTGTTTCAGATTTAATTGAGCTCTTTGTGGTTTAGATCTCTTACTAATTGAACATTTAATAGTTCAGACTCTTTCTTTCACAAGCAAATGTCTAAATGGTTCAAACATTTGCATCTGAATGGTTAAGCATTAAACTAAGGGGTTGTTTGGCGAAATCTGAACCAATAAGTGCTAAATGAATAAGAGGTCTGAATAGGTAAAAGACTCAGAACCAGTAAGTACTGAACCAGTAAAGTGTTGTTTGTTTGAACCTCTGAATGACTGTGTAAAAAGACATTTTTATCCCTCTGAACTACTTTGTGTTGAATGAAATATATCTGTTTGTTTAGTGCTCTGTACTGAATGATGTATAATTTAAAAAAAATACAAAATATAATAGAAAATCCAAGTTACACATAAATTATTCAAAGTGCATGGAAACATAAATGAATAAGAGGTTTGAATAGGTAAGAGACTCTGAACCAGTATGTACTGAACCAGTAAAGTGTTCTTTGTTTTTTGTTTGGACATCTGAATGACTGTGTAAAAAGACAATTTTACTCCTCTAGATAACTTTGTGCTGAAAGAAATATATCCGTTAATTTAGAGCTCTGTACTTGTTTGTTGGTGCATATGTCTGTTGTCTTCGTCATTACACGAGAATGAGTCTGAAATAAACGAGAGTTTCTGAAGACCGAACAAGACAAAGTAGATATCCAAGAGGGAGTCTATTGGTGCTTAATGTCTATAGAATAGTCTTATCGAGTCTGTATAGTATAGGTGAAACGAGGCGTATTTAAGATAGTTTAGTGACAAGTTCGCTCATGTTTGGTTGTGAGAAGCCAAGTTCGGCCGAACTTGACTAGGTCAAGTTCGGGCGAACTTACCTCATGGATGTCCTCTCGCCAGCGAACTTGTAATACTATATATAGGTGCCTTGGGATTTCATTTGTAAGAGAGTTTGAGATATTTTGGCACAGAGACGGCGAAGCTCTGTCAGATCCGGATCTCGAATGTATTGAACTTTAGATCAATGAAAACAACTATTAAACGAGTAATTCTTGTTATTTGGTTAACTTGTCATTAGTTTCCGCCAAATCGGACAATAGATAACAAATTTAGGTTCCCGTGCTAATCGTGGACGTTCCTACAAGTGGTATCAGAGTCTGGATACCTGAATTTGTTGAAATCAAGACAAGAATCTCTCTATTTCATCTCCATTCTTCTATTTTTCTTAACTTTTGAACAAAAATGAAGAATTCACAGACAAATTCAGTCCAATTTTGAGTATGACATGTTAAATACATCATAGATAAACCCCTGAGAGTTTGGAGACTAAAATCAAATGAATTGGTGTCAAAATGTTGCACAAACCATGTTTGAAAAACTCATTTTCTTAGAACTTATTAGCCAAGTTCGACCGAACTTGAGGTAAAAAACTCACTTTCTGAGTGAATTTTTACCAAGTTCGCTCGACTTTGAGGAATCTTTGATAAATTCTCGCTAAGTTCGCTCGAACTTGAAGAATTTTTTATAAAATTTCGTTAAGATCGCTCGAACTTGAGGGATTTTGAGAGATATTTGTGAAGTTCGACCGAACTTGTTATATATTTTCTGTTTTTTCTTCAAGTTTGACCGAACTTGAGAAAATTCATTTGATTTCTATAGTAAGTTCGCCCGAACTTACAATTGTTCCTTGGAATCATTTGTGAAGTTCGCTCGAAGATAAAACTCAAGAAATTCTCAAAACAAATCACAAGTTCGACCGAACTTGTGATAAAATCAGGAATTCTTCTTTCACTACTACAAGTTCGACCGAACTTGTAGTAAATCTAACAATTTCCAAAGTTTTATCGTGTTTTCAGTGTACGTGTCTCGATTTTCAAAATGGAAGACTTCCATAACGCATTTGCTGCTGGAGTAGCTCAAGCCTCAACGTCAAATTCATTGTTGTTAATCAAATGAACCTCGATAATGAAATGGGAACTACTGAGAAACCACCGAAGTTGATAAGTATGGACGAGTTCGAGGGATGAAAAGAAAAGTTTGTTAATTGGATTCAAGCGAATCAATTCAACAGCTGGGTTGCGATTGAAGATGGTTATACATGGCCCAAAGATGAACGTGATCAAGATCTTCCACTGAACAAGTTTCAGCGATTGACAAAGAGAAATATGTTGCTGAAAAGAAGATGATCAGCTTGATACAACAATCTGTCAAAAGAAGATATCTTGATATTATTACCAGAATATGATACTTCTCAAGAATTATGGAATTCTCTTTGCGAAAAAATCAAAGGAAATGATGAAATGATCAAAAGCAAAAAGGCTTTGATAAAGAAAGAATTTGAGATCTTCACGATGATCAAAGGAGAGACAATGAAGCAAATGATTGATAGATATTGTCACCTCATGGTCCAGATGCGAAGACATGATATCAAGAGAACTAACGAATAGCAGATTGAGAAGCTGGCCGATGCACTTCCAGAAGGAGAATGGACAACGTATCTAATGATTCTAAAGATTAGTCCATCATGGAGACATTTTAAGTTGTCATCCTTTATTGACAAACTTGAAGGTCATAAAATGGAATTGATGAAGATTGCAAAATCCAAAAACACTAATGTTGTTCAGGATGTCGGAGTTTATTACAAAGATGGTGTTCCAGATACTCCAATTCAAAGTCCAAAGTGCAAACATGAATACATCAGATCAATCGTCACAAAATCAGTATTCTCCAAACACAGGTTATTCATATGTTGGTTCAAATTCTTCTTCTCAAAGTCAATCTCACCAGACAAGCCAATCTACTTCTAATTCAAATGTTTTCCAATACAACATAGCAGTTGATTTAAAGAATGTGTTTCCTGAAAAAGTTGCGAAACAGCACATAGCACTTCTTGCTACAGTTCTGGAATCGTATGAAAGTCTTGTGGCTGGAAAGTTCGAAAATCCTGAAATGACAGCTGAGGATTACGATCAGGTAGATGAGGAAGAGTTGGAACTGATGGACATCAAATGGTCCTTAGTATCAATTATTCAGAGAGTTTCAAAGTTTGTAGCACTCACTGGAAGGGATATTGGTAACTCAAGCAATAAACTTGGTATTGACAAAACAAAAGTTACTTGTTTCAGATGTCGACAAAAAGGGCATTTCAAACATGAATGCCATAACCAAGAAGCAAGTGGAAGCCAAAACCTTTTGGAACCGGTAATGAATATTACAAGAAAGCGCTACAATACAAATAATATCCGAATAGAACACAAGTTGAAGTTGAAGATAAATCTGCAAAGAAAGCCGAACAAGCTCTTGTTGCAATCATGAAGACGATGGTTTCGATTGGAACAAATACATCGGAAAGAAGACTGGTGTTGCTATGATGGCAGAGGTTGTGAATGAATCTGAGACATCATTTGTGGATGCTGCTATCGAAAATGCTATTCAAGAAGCATTAATGCAGAGAGCTGAGGAAGAAGCTATCCTGGAAAATGCAGTTCTGGAAAGATACATGCAACAAACAGAGGAAGAAGGAATAGCTTACCTTGAGACGCAAAAGCAAGAAGAATTGAAAGCAGAAGCCGAAAAGGTAAAAGCTGAGGTAAGCATGTTGGAAAAAGGAAGTTGTGAAAGTAGTGGAGGTTGAAAAACCTTGCACAAAGTGCGCAAGTCCTTGTGAATCCTGTCTGGATAAAGTCAAAGTCATAAGAGAATTGACTGAACATAACGAAAACTTTCATTATGATTACAGAACCATAAAAGAAGCTTATGACAAAATATCAGGCAAATATAAACATGTTGAAAGTGCTAACAGTGAACTCAATGCTAATGTCACCATGTTAAATGCCACAGTTATTGAAAAACAAAAGGCAATTAACATGTACATTAATACAATTTCTGAGACAAAGCGTGAGTTTCATGAAATGAATATTGAAACAGAAAGAGTCAGACGATTATTAAAGAGTTACACCACAAACGCGTATGTCATTGATCACATTCTTCCTACGATCAAGTCGGAGGAAAATATTGATAATTCAAAGCGTAAAGTGTATGGAAGTGTTCCTCCACCATTTCTTGCAAGTTACTGCTATAAGAAAGATGATGACATTGAAAAGGCATTTAATCTTTTACTTCTTTCAGAAAAGAAAGTTAAATTGCCTGAGAACATTGACGTAGACTTTACGAAATCAAACGATGATAATGAATCGGTGGTAAAAGATGTGGTAAAAAAAGTCTTGGGAATGATTCTGATGACGACTGCTTTAAAAGTGCTAACTCGAGTTCAAATAGTTCTGGTTCACAATCTGAAAGTGACGATACATCATCAGAAAATGATCTAAGTGATGATCCTAATGTTGTCATGTACAAGGTTAAGGAATCTGATAGATTATATTTCAGTGATAGCTTTCCGATTCAGAATGTGAAATAATATCAAATTGATAAATTGTTTAAACTTGTGGAAGTTTCATCAGATGATCTCGAGAAAAATGAAAAAAGTTTTATTCTAAACCGATACGGAATTTTAACAATTACCGTAGAAACGGTGGTGATTTTCCTGAGAACAGAAGAGCAGATTTAGGTTTGGAAGAAGCTGAAGATGAACCGAAGAAGAATCAGAAGTCAATGTTCCAGGAATACAAAGGTAAGAACATAAAGTTTGTGTACGGAATGAGCATGATTCAAGAGGAAAGTTTGATATGTAAGAAGTCAAACGATGATTTCAAGAAAGAAAAGGAACTTCGGGACATGGCTATGTCCGCAAGTGGAGTAAAATCCACTAGTGGACAGGTTCATGATACCCGGACTTGCTTCAAATGTAATAAAGTTGGTCACATTGCTCGCAAGTGTCTGAAGTCTAAGCCTGTGTATCTCCGAAGAAAAGAAGTTTCAAAAGAGGTCAAACAAAAGCAATCTAAAAATGATCAAATCAGGATTGTAAAAAGAAACGTTGACATCAAAGAAATGAAACGTAATGTTGAATCCAATCTTGAAATAAAACCTAAATATGAATCAAATTTTGAAAATTCAATTTTTCAAAAAGGAGAGACTTCAAAGTCAAACAATGATTCTAGGTTTTATATCAAGAAAGCTAAAGTTAATTCTCAAGCTTAGATTGCTAAAAAGAAATCACCTGAAAAGTGAAGGTTGTTTGTGATAAAACCGAAAATGTCAAATCAATCAAGAAAAATAAAAGTAAAATTGATTGTGAGTTTGAAGTTTGTAATGTTGAATATGCTTATCAAAGAGCATACGAAAGTGATTACGAATAGGTGTATGAGGAGTTATATCCAAAACCCAAGACCAAGAAGGCTTGGGTTGAACTTTTTAACTAAATTCTTTCATGTGCAGGAGTTCCAAGATCTACTTGATCAAAAGTTGATTCTGGATTGCGGAGCTCCATATCATTTTAACTTATCCAGAAATGTCAAATCTTGTCATTTTGAGGGGGAGTAGTTAAGAAGAAAATTTTTGAAATAAGTCAAAATTATGAAAATTCACACCGTTGAACAGAAAAACTGATTTCAAAAGTTCTTACAAGTTTAAACTGCTTTTACAAGTGGTAAATGAGTTTAATGATTGATTGTTAAACAATTCCACATTAAACAATAAGTTCAACAAAATCCTACTAGAACAATTCATAGTTCGTTCCCGCATTTTTAACCCATAGCTCACAACTATGTGGCTTCAGTCATAACCACACTTTCTTAATATCAGGACTTTCACCAAAAAGCAAAATTGCCATTTGATGTCTTAAATCTGATTCATCCCATCCCATTTATTCCAATTTCTCCATGCATGCATCCACATCTTTAGAGAGTTCATGTTTCTCAATCAATATCTTTGCCACCTTGGTAATACAATCCCTAACTTTCTACTAGCGTTGAATCTCCGGATGCCATATGTTTTCATTTCTTCCCTCTTTTTTAGACCGAACAGTTGACTTGTCACTAACACCTTGGGTGGAGGGCTCCACTTGAGTACACTCGAAAACATCCTCAACACTATTTAATTTTTGCACAAATACTTCCCCATTAGGGTGAGGAAGTATAGAAGATGGCCCCCAACTATTGAAAAGAGTCGAAGTAGATCCCTTAAACAGTAGAACACAAAGCTTCGTACACTTCTCAAAGCTTCTACGTATTTGTTGGATTGTGTGAAAAATATTATAGAATACTATAAGATTATTGAAATATAATAATATCTATTACTTAGAAAAATATTAAAAGAAATACCTTCATCTCATTTTTCCATTCTTCTACTAATAAGTTAAATGTGTTTGTTATGGGATCATAAACATTGTTGGTTTTGCTTTTAAGCTTTAACCAGGCTGCAAATTTTTATTTTGTATAATCATAGCGATTCTTCATTTGTTTTTGATCCACTATGATATCGTGTTCTATTTTCAACTTTTCAACTACATTCTGCCATGAGTGTGGTTTAAGAATGCTTACTTCACGTCCGCAAAGTGTCATTTCGTGATGATATGTTTAAAGAAATGTTTTCTCAATACCCTCTTGGTTCCAGTTAGTCCTACCCCTTTTTTGGCCATTTCTTTGAACAATTCAAAACACACACACATAAATCAACTTAATACATACCATACCATTATTACGAAGAAAAAAATAACCAAATTACAAAATCAAAACATCAAACTATTACAATATAATACATAGTTTCTAAAGAATTTAATGTAAAGTACAACTAGTTCACAATCCACATTTATATCTAAAAATATAATCATGCTAAGATGTAGTTAAACCACAATAATCATCAATGTTCCATCAGCAAAACTCAAATTAACCCTAATTCCGTACAAACACCATATCATAAACAATTCAAATTTAAATTTCACAAATACGCCATTAACAGTAACAATTAATATCTCAAAACAATCACTCGACCAGTAAACTATAAACAAACAACAACATGCTCGTTTAAAAAATTATAATGATTTTCTGAACAAGAAGGTTATTAGGGCCAAAATGAGAATGTATAACTTCAACAAAATAATTCAGTGAGATAACAAAACAATTACACAACTGCCTTACTCGAGGCCGCTGTGGAGGAAGGCGAAGGTTGTTGAGGAAGCCGGCGCTGTGGAAGGGGAGGGCGGTTGTGGAGGAGGCCGGCGATGTGGAGGGTGGCGGATTGTGGAGGAGGAGAGGAAGATGGGGGCTGTGGAGAAGGGATGAAGATGTTGATGTGTTGAAGAGAAGGGAGCGGCGTTTGTTTTTAAATGTATAAAATGGTTAATCCCTTATTTGCTCATTGATTGGAAATGGTTCGCCGGAAATCACTGCAAAACAGAACACCGTTAGACTCGCCATGGGGAGAATGGGGGTTCTCTCCGTGACCACCCTCCTGCGTGAGAATAAGTACAGTGATCTGAGCAAAGTAAAGTATAAGTGAGAGTAAGTGAAAGTGAGTGAATGGCTTGTATCTCAAATCTATTATTTATAGCCGGTTGTTTGGGCGACAAATTTGTAACGGAGAGTTAACAGAATCTTCTGCGCCGTTAGCGGTTATTTCCTCGTCCATGCTCATCGATCGTGAGTTGATCAATGGCTGGAATGATGCCACGTGGAAAGTGATTATTTCTAGATTTGCATGAAGGTTATGCCATCATCGTGATTTAAGTGAGCATCCAGGATAATGCCACGTCGGTTGTAACCGAATGGAGCCTTGCATGATGGACATTAAATGCTTCTAGAAGATTTACAGTTGTGAAGCCTTGATCGCTTTGCCACGTGTTCGGTTAGTTATAACAGAAAAGATTCCTTTTGTCTGATACTAAGTTCCCTGCACGCAAGTATGTTTGAGACCTGAGAAACTTTGATTATTATCTTCAAGCTTAACTGCACCCTTGCGCGGGCCCGCACAAGGGTTGTTAAATGAATATTAATTCTCAGTATTCTCGCGTAGGGCTACCAGGGAATATTTCTTCCAGATCTTGTTTAAGTAGTCTGCGCGAGGCACGCAGGACCTTTTTAAGATGGTTTTAGAATGTTTTAGTGGTATGGTCCCTTGCGCTTGTGCAAGGTTTCTGGGACCATACCCCTTCAAGTCTCCCCAGTCCAATGTTGCTCCTATGCGCGAATGGCAAGTAGGTGGAGTACTGGACTATAAATATTAAGTGTGCGCTTTTGCCGTTTGGAGATGGTACACAATGTGTTGCTACGCCGGATGACCATAGACTTCTTGATGAAGATAAATGCTCTTGGATAAGATTTTTGAAATTTTGAATTTTGAAAAGGCTGATCTGTGGCAGGATCTTGTGTCAGTGGCTGGTGAGAGGAAAACATGCAAAGATGACATCTGACGACTGTGTGACAGGCTGTCAACAGTGTTATACGTCTAGCATTAATTGGTTTATGGCTGACATGTATGGCACGCGCGCGTGAAACCAATCACTATTCCCCACTCGCCTACTTGTTGACTAGGGTTTCGTACTTTCCTAAAAAGGGGTTGCACGTCTTTCGAGGGCCTTAATTGAGATGGGTATATATATACCCATCCTTGTATCATATGCAATACATCTCCCTCACTCTTCCTTCTTAAAATTCCTCTTTCGTCTATTTGTTTCTGCAGATTACCTTCCATCATCATGTCGACTAATGAAAACCCATAAACTCTGGTAGAAGAAACGGCTCTGGTACTACCACCATTAAAATGGTCTGAAGAGACCTTCAAAAATGTTGATACCCGCAAGAAGGTCAAACGGCAGCACAAGCGCCAGCCAGTTACATTACATTATTGTGGGAGTACTTCGCCGACGCCAACTTCCGGTTGCCCGTTACCAAGTTTATGGTCGATCTTCTTGAATATTACCAGCTCCATATCTTCCAATTAAACCCGATGGGCATGGTTCGGATTTGACACTTCGAATTTCTTTGCTGTTCCATGAGTATCCAGTCAACTGTGAATCAATTTCGGGTTTTCTATCAGCTTCACTGCTCGTTAGGGTTTTACTCTTTCCAGCAGCGAATACAGGCGAAGAAACTTTTGTTGGTACCCCCGAAATCGTACCATGATTGGAAGAAAAAAAATCCTTTTTATTAAAGCGCGAGAGATACCATTGAAGATGAAGTTTTGAGGTAACGAGGAGATTACTTTGGAAAGAATGGTTGTTCTGGTGAGCGAGGTCTGGTATCAAGATTTGAAGGAAATCCCCACCACTCACTTACCGGAACGAGCACTACATGG
Source organism: Scalesia atractyloides (assembly GCA_947069175.1). NCBI lineage: Eukaryota > Viridiplantae > Streptophyta > Magnoliopsida > Asterales > Asteraceae > Scalesia > Scalesia atractyloides. Next base: position 19,844,967 of record CAMTDV010000024.1, on the reverse strand, counting down.
AGGGTGATAGAAGTAAGTTACTTCCTTCTGATGTATTTTGTTCTGCAATATATGATATCCTATTATTGCACATGCTTTTCAGGAGTGGCATTGTACCTGGTGGCGTACAAGCGAGACAATGGGAAGATGACCACTGTGCCTTTGGAAGCTGGTGAAAAGTTGTGGTATCTACGAATTATGGGAAATTTTGAACTGCCCAAGGATGAAGACTTACAGGCGCAACCTGTTGCTGGTGCTGGTAAGTAATCATCTTTACAAATCTGAGTTATATTACAATATTACTTTTTGCCTATGTCGCACATTGGTAATATTGCAATATAACTCATGCTCTTGTTATGGTAGGTGATTTGATACATTTGGGCGTAGGCCCTGATACCAAGAAGAAAAAATGCATGATTCCTGCTTCCTCACCTACAAGGAAAGCTGATGCGCGCCTAAAGCAAACGCACCTATGATTGAGAAGAAGAAAGGTACGCACTTAGTATCCGACTCTTGGTGCAATTAAGTAGTGGTGTCTGACTCTTTGGAGGGTCTTGCGCCTGTAGGTTTAAAGAAACCTAAAGCGGAACCCAAAGAAAGTGCAGACATCCCTGCTTCAAACCCAGAGCAGCCAAATTGATGTGGAATCCAGTCCGGAACCTTTGCAGAGGACTAAGAGGAAACCGGAGGAAAAAGAAGTTGAGGCGCAACCTGTGAAGAAGATGGCACGGAAAAAGTGTTGGCAAGAGAGGTAACCTGGATGCCTTGGCAGCGAAGTTTTCACCTGGGAAGCATGTATGTTGCTTTATTTTTTGTGGACGAACATTAACTGACCATTATTCTTTTATAGAGAAAACGAGAACTTCCTCTCATCCGTCAGAGATGTTATCATCTGCTCATGTGGCGCATACTCCTGTGAGCCAAGAGGAACCTATGGGCGGTGATAAGCCTTTGGACGTTGAAGCGGAGAAGGTTGAAGCTGAATTTACTAAACCAAACTCTCCAGAGGTAGTGGTTGCAGAAAAGGAAGATATTGCTAACACTGAAGCGACGAAGCTTGATTATGATGTTGATGTTGGCGAGCAGCCTAAAAATAATGCCCCATTCACATCAGCGCAGATATCTGAGCCTATCTTTGAAACTCGTGATGAAGAATCACCTATCCACCCGAATGAAACTTCGGGTGATAATTATTACAGGTCGTATACTGTGAAAAGAGCTTCAGATATTCACGAGCCTGTTTGGAAATTAAAATAGGGTGATACGTTTTCTGATTGGCAAGTGTGCCGAGAATGGTTTAAAGGTGCATACCCTCCAGCAGAGGAAAAGTTTCAAGAAGAGCAGACCCACGAACGGACATACCGCGCATACTTGCAAGAAACTTCCAATGCCTCCTCCACAACCCATAGAATTGTGCGCGAATGGTGCAGCACACAGAAGGAATGAGACGAGTTTGAAGCTTCAAAGCAAAAGGTGGAAGAGGAGAAGGCACGTGTTACAATGTTGGCAGCAAAGCTGGAAACCGATTAGGCTAAGTTCCAAGAGGAGCAGAAGACTAAAGAGTGGTCTGTGATGGGTTGGAAGAAGAAAGCGGAAGCTAAGGCTGCGCTTCTTACGGAGGAGTGCAAGAGGTGGAAAGAAGCTTGCGAAAGGGATAATAATGAGAAAATCACCCTGCGCAATGAGGCCATCAACCTTAGAGCAGAAATTGAGAGGATGAAGAAAGAGAAGGCGGATGTCGTAGCTATTGCTGAGGAAGCTCGCTCTCACCATGAGCGCAGCGAGAAAAAAGAGGTAGAAACTAGTGCCATTCTTATCCTTAGAAATAAGGAGGTTGCTGAACTCACCTCTATGTTATTTGAGCAGGAGCAAACAAAAGCGGAGCTTGACGCATCAAAAACGGACTTGCAGCTAGGGCAAGTAGAAAAGGTTGAGTTATTATGCCGCATCTCTGAATATGAGAAGAAAGTTGAGAATGTTGAGACCGCACGTGTTACTGTTGAGAGTTTGGTGGAGCCATTAACGAACAACTTGACCTGGATGCAGCCCTGTTGTTAATGTAAGTACTCCACCACCCTTTATAATATTAAATATTGTTGTACGTGGACTTTTCCCTGATACTTCGTAATTTAACTGCGCAGGTTGCAAATTCGATTCTAAACTCTGTGGAGTTAGATGAGGCGGTGGCCAAGTTAATGGTAACGGCGTGTCACGATGGCTATACGCAGGGCTATGGAGAGTGTACCCTTCATGTCACTAATGCTTTAAAGGTAAGATGGGATACTAGCCGGTCCACTACTAATGGAGTTGATACAAATGCGGCATTCGGTGCTGCTAAAAAGGAATATGATAACCTTCAGGTGCCAGTGATGGACCTGGTTGGCGAAGCACTCCGACATGATAAGTTCGTGGACCGGTTGAAGGGGATCTTTCTTGATTAAGCGAAAGTCTCAGATGTTAAAGCTCTTGTAAAAGATTAGGCGCATCTAGTTGTATACTTGTTTTGGATTTTGATAGTGAGGCGTAGATCCTCTTTTGTTGTAATTTTCATTGCGCGAACACGCATATAACTTTTGTTTTTAAATAGCATATATGTTTTGAACACAATATTTGCATGAGTATAATTGCTTTGTTTAGGTGAGACAAATGAATATGGTATAAAGTTCATGTGTGAACCAGGAATTGATCCTATCGTGGTAATTTGTTACCATTATGTTCATGAGATCTAAGATTACCATGATGTTTTTGTTTCTACCAAAAGTAATTGCATGCATTTGTAACAAAACATAAGAAAGTGTAATGTAAGTAAAGACTCTTATATTAATGATAAGACGCAAGGCCATGTGGTACAGAATTGTTAAGATTACATAAAAATGAAACTATTGTAAATAGCTATCTTCTGCACATATATGGATAAAGCGTAAGGTCTATGCATTTGAAGATGCTAGGATTACATATAGCATCTGCATAGCTGTTGAGCATTCCATGTTTTGGGAACGCTGGTTCCAACTAGGCACTTAAGAGTATATGTGCCTTTCCCTAACACTTCATGAATGATATACGGTCCTTCCCACTTTGGCACAAGCTTTCCTGGTTTTTCTGCATTAGAAGCTTCATTGTCACGAAGGACGAAATCTCCTGGGAGAAAGGTACAAACGCGGACCCTAGCATTATAGTACTTCTCCAGCTTGGATTTGTACTTAGCTTCTTTGATAGCAGCATTCTCGCGCCTTTCCTCTAAAAGGTCCAGATCTAATCGGCGTTGTTCTTCATCATTTTGATTTTTCAATGCAATCATGCGCGGCGACGGAAGAACTATTTCGGCAGGGTTACCGCTTCAGTTCCATAGACAAGACTAAAGGGTGTTTCACCTGTGCTGGTTTTTGGCATGGTGCGATGAGCCCATAGGATACTAGAAAGCTCATCCAACCAACCTATACGCGCTACACTTAGACGTGCTTTGATGCCTTCAGCAATCTGTTTATTGATGCTTTCAACTTGAGTGTTGCCTTGAGGGTGCGCAACAGAAGTGAATACATGCTCGGTATTCATCTCTTTCATACATTTTTTTAGATCCTCCGAGGCAAAATTTGGACCATTGTCAGTAACTATACCATTGGTAGACCGAACCGAAAGATAATGTGTTCCATATAAATTTGTGAATCACCATTGTTGTTGTTGATGCGAGTGGTTTAGCCTCTACCCATTTTGTAAAGTAATCAACCGCCACGATGATGCAATTTACAGCGCCCGGCACATCAGGAAACGAACCCAATAATATTTTGCCCATTGCTGAAAAGGCCAGGCTGTGGTCACTGGGACCAACAGATTTTGGGGGCGCAGGGTTTTGGGAATATGACGTTGGCATGAGGCTTATTTTCGCAGGATTTCGATAGCATCCAAATGCATGCCCGACCAATAGTACCATGCGCTCATGATTTTAGCAACAACCATGCGCGGACCAGCATGTATCCCACATAACACTTCATGGATTTCTCGAACTAAGTATTGAGCATCTTGTTTGTCAACGCAACGCAAAAGAGGACCCATATATGATTTTCGGTATAGAATTCCGCCTGACTTTTCGTAATTTAGCGCTTTGTTTTGAACTTACGTGCTTCCGCTTTCCCTTTTGGGAGAGACCCATGTTGCAAAAACATGATGATTGGGGACATACGCGATGGATTCCCTATTTCTACTACATTGACATGACGTAATGGTACAGCCGGGTTTTTAAGTACCTCAATGCATACTTCCTTAGCGAGATGCTTGAAGCTGGTGGCCGCCAACTTGCTAAGCGCGTCCGCACGTGTTTGTTTTCACTACGGTTGATTTGAGTTATTTTAAACATTTGAAACTTGGTGATTAAAGATTTCGCTTGTTCTAGGTATAAAGCCATCGTTTCACCTTTTGCATCGTAAATGCCATTGATCTGACCCGCGACTAACAAAGAATCAACGTGTGCTTCAAGATTTCTTGTTCCCATTTTGACAGCTAAATGAAGCCCTGCAAGGAAAGCTTCATATTCCACTTCATTATTGGTGCTTTTGAACTCAAGTCTAATGGAATAGTGAATTCATGATTCTCGGGACTGACTAAGCGAAGTCCAGCCCCTGCATCATCATCATTAGATGCGCCAACAGTGTGCAAAACCCATACGCTATCATCAACCGTCGGGACCGGGTTTTGAATAGCTTCACATTCTTGAACCTTTTCCACCGGTACTTCAGTAAGACTTGGCCTTTTATGGCTGGGCATGGTTTATATATGATGTTATCTCCTCCTAACTCGATAGCCCACTTCGCCAGACGACCAGAATATCTGGTTTGGATAATATCTGACCCAGATGGTAATTTGTAAGAACAGTTATGACATGTCCAGAAAAATACCTGCGCAATCTGTGCGAAGCATGCACTAGTGCCAACACGAGCTTTTCCATTATTGAGTACCGAGTTTCTGGATCAGTTAGCATCTTCTTGGCATAGTATATTGTGTTTAGACTCCGTCTATTTCGACTAATAACACTGCGTCGACTGCAATGTCGGACGCAGAGATATATAAAATCAACGGCTCTGCCTTGTGCGGGGCCGTTAAGGTCGGTAACTGGATTAAGCATTCCTTCATATCTTTGAAAGCTTTCTCTGCTTCTGGAGTCCATTGAAAGTGGCTCTTTTTAACACAATTGCACAGCTTGCTAATGAAAGGGAAAGACTTAGCAACATGATTGTCCAAAAATTGGTTAAGCGCAGCCGGTTGCCCAGCTAATCGTTGCGTTTCTTCGATAGTTGTTGGTGATGGAATGCGCTGTATAGCTTCCACTTTTTCTGTGTTCACTTTGAAACCATCCTTGGTGACGGTGAAACCCAAGAATTTTTCGTCTTCCGTACAGAAAGAGCATTTCCCTGGATTAAGCTTTAAATTAACCTTACGCAGAGACGTGAAGGTGCGTTGTATATTTTTTAACATTAATTCTTCATCAGGGCTCATAATGACCAGATCATCAATATAAACTTCAACTGTGACGCCGATATCCTAACCAAAAACTGTATCCATTAATCGTTGATACGTTGCTCCTATATTGCGGAGACCAAAAGGCATTTTCGTGTAACAAAATATACATCTCTCCATGCGAAAAGCCATTTTATCTTCATCCTCTTTTTTCATTTGAACCTGATGATAACCTTTATGACAATCTAAGAAGCATTTCCAGCAGAAAGAGGCCAAAGAATCTACCTTCTTGTCGATCTCTGGAAGAGAATAACAATCCTTTGGGCAAGCTTTGTTAAGATCTTTGAAGTCGACACACATATGCCAACCGCCATTATGCTTACTGGGTTAGCTACCCATGTTTGATATCGAACATCTCTTAAGATTCCCGCTTGGAGTAACTCAGATACTTGCTCGTTCATTGCGTGAGTCTTTTCTGGACCTAGACTGCGCTTTGCTTGCAACACTGGTTCAACTGAAGGAAAGATGTTCAACCAATGCTCCCCACATCACGTGGTACCCCATTCATATCGGCTGGAGACCATGCGAAAATATCCGTTTTTGAACAAAAGTTGTTAAAGCTGCGCACGGATTGCGGGAGACATGGCGGGACCTAACAAAATTGTTTGTTCCGGGTATTTGCTATTAAGTACGCATTCTCTGGTTCGTTTGATGCGGGAGGTTTTGCAACCTTCGCTAGTGTCTCATCATCAACAGACATAACTTCTTTTCGGGAGTATAGTATTGCCACGCCGGTTTCTGTGGGGAAACCGTAAGCAGCATGTGGCGTGGAAGTAGTCATGCTGAAATTTCTTTGCGCACGCCGACCGAGTAATACATCATGACGAGAAGTAGCAGGCATAACCATAAAATTAACTGGAACAGTGCGTGAATTCTTCCCATCTGATAGAGTAACCGGAAAAGAAATTTTCCCCAGCGGAAAGACGACCTCATTGCAGAAACCAGTCAAAGGAAAATCAACTGGCTCTAAGCGCGCCTTATCCACTGGGTCCTGTTGTTTAAAACACTTCTCGTAAATAATATCCATGGAACTACCTGGATCAATAAACATGTAATCAGCATGATAATGACCGAAGATGCCGGTTATCACGACTGATCGTTCTTCTTGTGTTCCTCTAGGAACGACATTGAAAATTTCTTGCTACTCACACCATTGTTCACTATGACCCCTCTTTTGGTTGCACTTGCGCGACGAACCTCCTTGAATCATAATGACTTGCTTCATTTTTTTGTTACTTGGCTTTTATCACCACGAGTAATCTGTCTGACTTCTTTGCGCACGTTTTTCAATAAGTGAGTGACCTTCCCACTTTTTAGTGCTTACTCGATTGCGCAAACTTATACAATTATCAGTTATATGACCCGTACCTTTATGATAGTCACAGTAAAGATCCGGATCTTGACCTTCTTTTTGTTTTTCATCTGCCGAGGTTGTATAAATTGATAATTCTCAATACTGAGTATCTCCGCAGGAATTTTTGTTACAGGCGTCCACTGCCTCTCACGATTCTCTTTTTGATAACTTTATTAGAAGAAATCTTGTTAATAGTTGCGCGAGCATCTATCGATGAGTATGCATTCGGACTTGAATCTTTCCAGCCCTTTTCAAACTTTCGACTACCTCTGCTCATATCTTGAGGACAACTTTGAGGTAGGGGAGGCCGATTGGAACTTAAGTTGCGCTCAGTTTTAGCATAAACTTTGGTTGCTGCTATAAGTTTTTTCCAACATTTTGGTAGACCCACGCTACCTGATAACACTTTTATCATTTCGTCACAACGCACTGCATATTTGAACTATTTACGAATCAAGTCTTCGTGCACATCACCGATCTCAAGGACTTCTTTGTTATAGCGAGTTATAAAATCTTCCAGGCTCTTGTCATCTCTCTGCAAGATGTTCATTACATCTGAAGAGTCTCTGACATATCGTCTTTGCTAACTAAAATGCACTAAGAATTTCTCCTTGAGATCATTCAAGGAAGTTAACTTACCTGTTGGGAGATTATCAAACCATAGGCGCCTAGCCCCAGTGAGGGTTTGAACAAACAAGTGACACCACAAAGGCAATGTCCATCCACCGATGAGCCCTGCGCTGGTAAACAGGTGCAAATGATAATCTGGATCAGTCATACCATTGAACTTCCCAACATTTGATGGTAACTCCGCACGCTCAAGAGGAGCCAACGCAATTTCTTTCATAAACTTGGATTGTTCCGCTGCTTCAGTAGGTCGATAAATCAGATTATAATCATGCTCAGCTTCTGGATTATACGCCACGCGTACCTTGGGCTTATAGTCAGCATGATCCTTGTGTTGATCAATGGATGGGATGATGCCACGTGGAAAGTGATTATTTCTAGATTTGCATGAAGGTTATGCCATCATCGTGATTGGTGTGTGATGAGCGTATTATATTTTTATTAATATTTTGAGCCCTTTTAACGCATTATTCAAGTTTTAAATTTATAAAACACGTTGTTGTACTAACACTAATGACTAAACACACACTTGGGCAAGTGCACCCATCGTGAGCGTAGTATAGTGTTGGTAAGATACCGAGGTCGTCCAAGGACACAAGGCTTTTAGTACCGGTTTATCGTCAACGTCTAGTCAATCTAAATTTTTGATAAAAGATTTTAAACATAAAAGAAAAATAAAAAGATAAATAAAATGAAAAACAGATAGATAAGATAGAATCACTTGGATCCAACTCATTTTTAATGTATCTTTTGATGATTTTCGCACTTTCAAACTTTTTAAGAGATTATCTTAGTTATAGTAGTAGGCCCCTCTTTTGAAGGTGATGTTACCCTCAACCCAATGGTTTGAGTCAGCAGGGATACAACCCCAAAGGATCGGAATATTGGAAGATAATTAAATAAGTTATTAATGTGAAAAGTGGTAGGCCCCTCTTTTGAAGGTGACGTTACCCTCGGCTAAGTGGTTTGAGTCAGCAGAGATACAATCCCAAGTAGCCGGTTTAAAGTATTAATAGTAGTTTACATATGAGGGTTCAAGCTATTCGCACCCGCGCCATCCAATACCTTTGGGGCATTGAAGGAGGTCCTAGTAAGCTTGAACCAAGTCCTCGCAGGATCTATACACTGAACGAGACAAGAACTTTACCAAACCACTCTTCTAACCCCTTTCCAAGTAGTTAACGCGCTTTATATAGACCGTAAAGACACGAATGAGCAATTCAATGACATCATGAAGAAATGGTTAGGAAAAATCACTTTCAACATAAGAAACTACTTATTAAAGTCATTAACACATACCCAATTAAAAAGTGCCGAAAGATTAAAAATCAAAAGTAATACATTAAAGACTTGTCTTCACCAAGTGATGTAAGAGATTAGCCAAGCATGGCCTTTGTTTGACAAAAACCCTTACAATCAATCTTGGATCCCGAGACTACTACACACTCTAAAGATGATAGATGTAACAACCCGCTTCCTCGCAAGCTCGTCACTCTCGTTATGCCTAGCACCATAGATTCGGATCATAATGTAAACTTAATCGCTTAGTATGCTATATCGCATATTTTCGCACCACATCGCACCTCACAACGCTTACACTCATATCACACTCGCTAAATACTACAAACTTTGCGTGATGTTTCCAAGGCTATCTGCTTGCTCAAACTACAACGCGACTCTCGCAAGACTTGGGAACAAAGCCGCATGCTATCTTGCTTATTTATCGAATCTTAACCTAATTTATATGATTAATTCGCTTAACCCTTTACTAAAACGCTTAATATATCTATCTAATACGAACCGAATCGCCAAACGAACGCTTAACACGAAATAACGAATGAAAACTTACCCATCAGGCCAAGTTCGGCCGAACTTGGTTACACTAAGTTCGCCCGAACTTGACTAGTGGTGCACAGAAGTCATATTTTTCCCCAAACTTGACCAAGCCAAGTTCGGCCAAACTTGTAACAAATTCGCCCAAACTTGATGTCTGCCCAACTTATTTTCTCCTCACCTATAAATACTCAACTGCTCTCCTCATTTGAACTTGCTGCAAGTTCACCCGAAACCGAAAACCTTTGATTTCCAAGTAAGAATCAACCTGTTTTATGCAAACAACACATTTTACAACGATTTTGCACAAGGTTTTACCTTCGATTTCATCAAAACTCCTCTGTATACGAAAATCTTCATCTTTTATGCAAAACTTCTGTTTTTCACTAAGATCTATGCTTAAATCTAAGTAAAACCCTTTTTAAATATCGATTTTCACACAAATTTCGACTAAATGACGTATGTTCGTTCACTTTGAAGTGGAACGATGCGTTGTCAAGCAAGATCTCAGATCCGGAAGCACGAGGACGAAATCGTCACTTTGCACAAACTGGACTAAACCGTACGAAACTTCAAGTCCGCCCAGTTTAGTCTGAGTTTCTGTAAAATTGCTAAACTCGCTCCAAAAAGACCTCTTCAGCCTAGGTTTTGCTCAGTAGCCTAAGGTTGGAGGGATGGACACTCGATTTCTTCAGCAAACTGTAACACCCCAAAATCGCGTATAACAACAACACACGGCGGAAACACTTGAGGAGTCACGTTACAAATTGTTTCACAACACCTGGTATTTCAAGTTTTGTTTTACTGAATAACGAATTACATTGTCTTGGAATAACGAAAACGAAATACAATCAAATTGTCTTACAAATTTTAAAGTCACTAAGGCCCGAGTCCATCCTATGTGTAGCACGCAGCAACAATCATCACATAGATAAACCTGAACATATGTGAAAATAGGTACGTCAGCGTAAAAATGCATGTGAATAACATAGGTTTTGTTGTTTAGATTCATGGCTTTGAGAATTTTAAGAAATGTTTAAATGGTTTCAAAATAGCCATGTATCCATATAAAATGTTTTTCTTTTATAAATCATATGAAAATCAATGATATAAAAGAAGTAATGTATGGTTATCTTAATAACCAAAAAGTGTCATGAATAAGTCATTGTTTTTGTGTAAACCAAATCGTCAAGTATAAACCAAATGTCAAGTAACTCAATGTCAAGTAACCAATGTCGAGTAAACCATTGTCATGTAAGTCAATGTAAAGTAACCAATGTCGAGTAAACCAAAGTCATGTAAATCATTGTCAAGTAACCCATGTCGAGTAAACCAAAGTCAAGTAAATCATTGTCAAGTAAATCAATGTCAAGTAACCAATGTCGAGTACACCAAAGTCATGTAAATCATTTTCAAGTAACCAATGTCGAGCAAACCAAAGTTATGTAAATCATTGTCAAGTAACCAATGTCTCGTATAGTCAAAATGTCTTATATAAAACAACGTCTTTGAATAAACAAAAGTTTTATTCAAATCAAAGTTATATTTTATAAGTCGTTTCTTTTTATTGTTAAAACATATCTTATGGTTTATTGGCGAATACATTCAAACCTTGTTAATTGTCGGATAAACCTTTATAAAGACAAAGGTTTACCAGTGTTCATCGGATTCTGTCATTCCCCAATGGATACTTCTAAAACTAGGAAGCGGGAATGAGGTGTCAAACCTATGGTACCATTACATACTACCGGTCGGTCATAAATGTTAATGAATGTATCATTGTCGAGTTCAACGCACCAATATGTCAATAACAATGCAAACATGTATGAAAATGTTTTGAAACCATGTACTAGTATGCTCAGTCAACATACATAGAAAAAAATGTCTTTGAAAATCAAGGTGCTAAATATGCTAAGACAACATATGAAGCAAATGCAATTGAAATCATGTACTATATGTACTATGTAATCAAAGCATGTATTGTGTCATGAAAACATGAAAGTAGATATAGGCACATATGTTTCACCCAAAACATTTGAAAATGTAAAAGAGGGGACTATGTACTCACTTGGGATTGCAAGAAATTCCTTGTTCAAGAAGATAAACCAAAGCTCAAGAGTCCGAGAAATTATATATGTCCTAATATCGGACAACTATGTTAATATCGAGACTTTAATCGGAGGATTTGGATAGAATGAAGCCTTATAAACCAAACGAGTATTGGAACTCATATGAGATGGTTTAATAAAGTTTACATTCTGGTTTAGAAAGGATCCTAAGTGCTTTTTGACCCATAATAGCTCATTAAGGTAGTTTACGCTACTTTAACGTATCATTTGCGTAAACGAAACAAAGTGTTTTGATACCCGAAAATAGTTCTGCTGTATAATGCACAAAAGTGCGCATTATTGACTGAAACTTTAACTCGTCACTACAACTAGCAAACGTGGTAATCAGTAGGTATGATCGCTATGGATCATAACCATCGTGATTACGATCACGTTGCAAAGTCCAATTGGACTTTGACTTGACCAATTAATGGTCAAAGCTGAAAGTCAAACTCTGTTTGAATTTTAGCTTGAAATAGCTAAACAAATGAAACAAGACAAGGATAGAGCACTTACTTGTGTTGTAGAACACCCAAGAGCTCCAAGAAGACAAGAACAACTCAGGTATGAGGCATCCAACAATGTGGTAGCCTACACTTAGAGTGTTTGAGAGAAAGAAAAGAATTGAGCAAGGAATGAGGTGAACTTTGATGGGTATTTATAATGTTCTTGGATCAACAAGAACATTTCAAGTGTCCCATGTGTTGGCATGATCTTATGGAAGTCCTAACAAGTGTCAAATGCAGGTGAATTGGTGGTAAAATTGATTTACTTGGTGTCCAAGGAGTAAACAAGAAGCTGCCACCTGTTTGCAAACAAGTCTGATGAGCTGGGAACCCCTTACGGACCGGGGTTTTGCCTTACGGTCCGTAAGGCCCTTGAGAGGCTGAAGTTTCAAGTCTGGCAGAAATGGCCCCTAAACTTGATTTTGACGCGTTTTGGCACTTTTAACACCCGTTAACCCATTTTCAAGCTCTATAAGGACAATAAAGCATAGGGAACTTGAAATGTGCTCAAAAGTACTCCGGATGTCGGTTCGTTTGGTCGTACGGTTGCGGTTTTTCGGTTAATTATGACGAAAAGCGTAACGAACGCGCAAATGGCCGTACATGTGTAACGAATGATATTTTTTCATTCCATTCATTAAAGTACCAGATTTTAACGATTAAAAAATTTTTTGGATGTGCGTACATGTTACGGATTAAGAAATACGTGAATTGGCATAGTTTCACAGAATTTGCAAAATAGCCCCTGAAGTTGCAAAAGCATGTTTTTGCAATACCGAAGCCCTCAAAACTTATTTCTAAGCTATGTTAAGGGTATTTAGGGTATGTTTAGCTTATGAACTTGTTCCAGAGTGTGTGTTGCTACGAGAATCAGCAGACTTTTGTAGTTTGTCGTAAATAATCCCTGTGATCGAATAGGCTTGATTTTGACATACCAAACCCTTCAAAACTTAATTCTAAGTTTTATTTAGGTTATTTAAGGTATTTTAAGCTTGTGTCATTGTTCCGGAGTGTGTCGTGTTAAACTGATTACGTTTGCGTAACGGTTTGCGATTTCACTTCCAGAGCTGTTCGAGAGTTTGTTATCGTGTAATAATCGAATATGTGCAATTGTTATGGATAAGTTTCATAATTCAATGAATAAAACATAAGGTTTTATTGCTTATGAAATCTCTCAAGATATGATAATGACAACTGGAGGCACAGTTGTCACAGTCTCCCCTACTTTAGGAAATTTCGTCCCGAATTTATTCGTAGGAAACCGTTTGCATAAGTTGAATCAAGCCATCGTTTTGCGCGGAATCTAGGGTTTCATCTATTTATATAGAATAACCCATCAAAGATCTCCATGTAAGGCATAACTTTATCGTTCCGTAGTGGATACTTCCTCAGTTAGTGCAGGAAGTGGGAATAGGCTGTTATACCTGATGATGCTCATCTCCTAATAGATACTTCCTTGATTAATGCAGAAAGTGGAGATGAGGGATTTGATTTATCGTAAAACCAAATTGGCCAATAGTACTGTGAGTATCCTTTAAGAATCCAACTATTGAGATAGAAGGTTCTATAAGGATTTGCTTGTGTTTCATTTCTCCGTGGATGCTTCTTCGAAAGCGAAAATGAATGGATAATTCATTTTCCAATGGATTCTTCATCAGAAGTGAAAATGAAGGATTACGAATGGATAATTCTTTTCCTGATGGATATTTCTTCAGAAGAGAAAATAAATGGATAATTCATTTCCTGATGGATATTTCTTCAGAAGCGAAAATGAATGGATAATTCATTTCCTGATGGATATTTCTTCAGAAGCGAAAATGAATGGATAATTCATTTCTAGGATATTCGTCAAATGAATGATGATTTGATTAGATTTTCATTTCCCCGATGGATATTTATTGAAGCGAAAATGAATGGATAATTCATTTTCCAATGGATTCTTCATCAGAAGTGGAAATGAAGGATTACGAATGGATAATTCATTTCCTGATGGATATTTTTCAGAAGCGAAAATGAATGGATAATTCATTTTCCTAAAGGATACTTCGTCAGAAATGGAAATGAATGATTATTGATTGATTATTCATTTCCCGATGGATATTTCTTCGGATGCGAAAATGAATGGATAATTCATTTTCCAATGGATTCTTCATCAGAAGTGGAAATGAATGATTATTGAATAGATTATTCATTTCCCTGATGGATTTTTCTTCGGAAGCGGAAATGAACGGATAATTCATTTCCAATGGATACTTCGTCAGAAGTGGAAATGAATGATTGTTGAATAGATTATTCATTTCCCCGATGGATATTTCTTCGAAAGCGAAAATGAATAGGTAATTAAATTTCCAATGGATACTTCGTCAGAAGTGGAAATGAAGGATCAGAACAGGATTTATACATTCCCCAATGGGTATTTCTTCAGAAGCGAAAATGAATGGATAATTCATTTTCCTCAATGGATACTTCTTTAGAAACGGAATGAATTCATTCATTTTCCCAATGGATATTTCGTTAGAAGCGAAAATGAATGGATAATTCATTTTACAATGGATACTTCATTAGAAACGAAAATGAATGTGGACTTTGAATGGATTATTCATTTCCCAATGGATATCTCTGGAGAAGCGAAAAATGAGTAGCTAGTTCATTTTTCCTCAATGGATACTTCACCAGAAACGGAAATGAATATATGGCTTTCGATTCTTGTTTAAGTTAACACATATGGGTCTGGGATAACATAAAATCCTAATGTGATTTGGGTAACGCTACGACAGATAATACAATAAGAACACTTATATATAGGAAGTACCAGTGGCGTATCCACCATGTTCTTATGATATTATAATCACCCCGTTATCTAACCATTGAAGATTTTATATCACCACACTTAACAGGACTAACTATGGTTTCCATGCATCGAATCTCATAATTATGTATGCACCATAATTACTTAATTCGTTGCATAGTCTGCATAGCTTATCTTGTCAAGTGATAAATTATGGTCAAAGAAAGATACTTTGTCTCGATAATTGAAATAATGCGTGCAATCTCACGTGTTTCACAGCCAGCCAATAAAACTGTACGTTTTTCACGGATAGACGAGTTCATAGGTTTGGTAAAGAATGTGCGAGTGCAAAGAGGTGCATTACCCGAGTCGTTCACTTTCTAAAGAATGAGAATTCCCACAATTGATATAACAACACACATTACACAACTAGGCATATAATTAAAACATCATTATATAAATAACTGGAAAAAAGTACATGAAGTCCTAGTTGTTTATAACTGCATTATTGTTGGCACGAGGCTCGTTAACTCCAGCGTTAAGAGCACGTCCCTGAGCAGGGTTGTTAACAACTTGGTTTTGTGTAGCTGCAACTCGGAAAACATTAGCTGTATGACCAATAAGCCCACAATTTAAACTTTGCGGCATTGAACATTGGCATGATGATGAAGGTTACATTGGTTGCACAAAGGTGCAGTTCCATTGTATGGTCTTCTAGCAGGGGTGTGCTGGTTGGTTGGGAGCAGCTTGGTTGGGTCGAGTAACCAGAGCAAGGTTTTGTGAAGCCTTACGCTTCCTAGATTTCTTGGAAGGTTCAGCTTTGGTTTCTTTGGGTTTGTCTTGCGTGGTTTTAGCAGCTTGTTCCTTGTCACCTTTGCGAAACAATTTCCTTTTCTGATTTGAGACTCATCAGGGTAGCAGAGAGTTCGATAGCCTGTCGAATGGTGGTAGGGTTGCTACCAGTAACAATATCCTTAACAGGGTTAGGCAGGCCATCAATGTACTTTTCAATTGCCTTGCCCAAAGGCGTAACCATCATAGGACACAACAAGCTTAGCTCCTCATATTGGTCGGTGTAGGCACGATGTTCTCCACTATCTTATTTAAGATCGTGGAACTCATTCTCAAGTGCCCTTTGCTCATGACGTGGGCAGAACTCTTTCATCATGAGAGCTCGAAGCTCTTCCCATGTTTGAACCATCGCTACCTCGGCACCCCTGTCTCTTTTCACACCATTCCACCATGTAAGTGCTCTCTTTTGAAAGACACTTGAAGCAAACTCTACCTTGCATTCATTTGGGCACTGCACATAACGAAAAGTGCTTTCGATACTTTCGAACCATTGTAGAAGCCCAGTAGCTCCCTCAGACCCAGAAAACTTGAGTGGTTTAGCTAACAAAATTGTTTATAGTTGCACTGAGCAGGTGCACTGTTGTTATTGTTATTTCAAGCTTGATTTAATTGGATCACAAGGTTCGGAAGTACGGTGGCCATTTGTTGTGCAATTAAAGCCGCCATTTCGGCGTCTTGAGCAGTGTTGCGACAGGAGGCATTCTAAAAGAAAGGAAACATGAGAGAAATGTGTGAGATTTATATTGAATAAACGGAAGAGTTATCAAAATATTGATGACATATAAGGATTGCGATCATTTGTTTGTTACTCAAAACCAACAAATGACACAACGACTAATCAAAGTAAATGGGTCTTTATAATGTATCGCGAAGACATGCTTTAGCCTATAAGTGGACACACCCCAAGAGTCCCCGGGTAAGAGTGACTGGTCCCATAATGCGGATTTGTATGAACACTCTAGGCCTTAGACAGAAAACTCAGGGTACAGGCACCCACCCTTCCAGATTGCACGTGTTCACATTAATAAAACCCAAACTTTGACGAGATTTGACAACCTTGAAGGCATGAAGCCCAAAAACAAACCATCTAAGGATAGATGATTTCTTGTGAGGTTTTGGAAGATTTGACTTTCGAAAAGGTGTTGTGTTCTGTTTTGGGGTAATCACCTAAGAATAGGTGATGGTATAGTTTTAAAAATCTAAACGCAAGAAAACTCTCGTTAGGGTCCTAGGAAGGTTATAGACTAGGTCAAAGCATTACTAATAACCTAATTCCCTATAACCAGTGCTTTGATACCAATCTGTAACACCCCAAATCGCGTATAACAACAACACACGGCGGAAACACTTGGGGAGTCCCGTTACAAATTGTTTCACAACACCTGATATTTCAAGTTTTGTTTTATTGAATAACAAATTACATTGTCTTGGAATAACAAAACGAAATACAATCAAATTGTCTTTCAAATTTTAAAGTCACTAAGGCCCGAGTCCATCCTATGTGTAGCACGCAGCAACAATCATCACATAGATAAACCTGAAACATATGTGAAAATAGGTACGTCAGCGTAAAAATGCATGTGAATAACATAGGTTTTGTTGTTTCAATTCATGGCTTTGAGTATTTTAAGAAATGTTTAAATGGTTTCAAAATAGCCATGTATCCATATAAAATGTTTTTCTTTTATAAATCATATGAAAATCAATGATATAAAAGAAGTAATGTAGGGTTATCTTAATAACCAAAAAGTGTCATGAATAAGTCATTGTTTTTGTGTAAACCAAATCGTCAAGTATAAATCAAATGTCAAGTAACTCAATGTCAAGTAACCAATGTCGAGTAAACCATTGTCATGTAAGTCAATGTAAAGTAACCAATGTCGAGTAAACCAAAGTCATGTAAATCATTGTCAAGTAACCCATGTCGAGTAAACCAAAGTCATGTAAATCATTGTCAAGTAAATCAATGTCAAGTAAACCAATGTCGAGTACACCAAAGTCATGTAAATCATTTTCAAGTAACCAATGTCGAGCAAACCAAAGTTATGTAAATCATTGTCAAGTAACCAATGTAGTCAAAATGTCTAATATAAAACAACGTCTTTGAATAAACAAAAGTTTTATTCAAATCAAAGTTATGTTTTATAAGTCGTTTCTTTTTATTGTTAAAACATATCTTATGGTTTATTGGCGAATACATTCAAACCTTGTTAATTGTCGGATAAACCTTTATAAAGACAAAGGTTTACCAGTGTTCATCGGATTTTGTCATTCCCCAATGGATACTTCTAAAACTAGGAAGCAGGAATGAGGTGTCAAACCTATGGTACCATTACATACTACCGGTCGGTCATAAATGTTAATGAATGTATATTGTCGAGTTTAACTGCACCAATATGTTAATAACAATGCAAACATGTATGAAAATGTTTTGAAACCATGTACTAGTATGCTCAGTCAACATACATAGCAAAAAATGTCTTTGAAAATCAAGGTGCTAAATATGCTAAGACAACATATGAAGCAAATGCAATTGAAATCATGTACTATATGTACTATGTAATCAAAGCATGTATTTTGTCATGAAAACATGAAAGTAGATATAGGCACATATGTTTCACCCCAAAACATTTGAAAATGTAAAAGAGGGGACTATGTACTCACTTGGGATTGCAAGAAATTCCTTGTTCAAGAAGATAAACCAAAGCTCAAGAGTCCGAGAAATTATGTATGTCCTAATATCGGACAACTATGTTAATATCGAGACTTTAATCGGAGGATTTGGATAGAATGAAGCCTTATAAACCAAACGAGTATTGGAACTCATATGAAATGGTTTAATAAAGTTTACTTCTGGTTTGGAAAGGATCCTAAGTGCTTTTTGACCCATAATGGACTCGTAAGGTAGTTTACGCTACTTTAACGTATCGTTTGCGTAAACGCGTGATCGGATGGTTAGATATGCCCTCTGATACGTCTTATATGCCAAAACAAGTTTAATATAGTTGTAACATCAGTCTATATGGCAAAAAATTGGTTACATAAGTTTAGAATCAATTTTAGCGCAAAATGGGCATTTTGTTCATGTATAAAGGCATACTAGGCGACTTAACATAATGCTAACCAAACGACTAGACCATAAGGTATAACCTCATAGGGTTATTCCCTATACAACTATGGTCCCTAATATGAGTTTGGCCAGATCATAAAATTAACCAAACTGGTCGGATTTGAAAGTCGAAGCGGTGGTCGAGAACGCTCGACTTACGACCCTAAGCAAGCACTAAACTAAAAGTGTCGAGTTAGACATGTTAAGCATGCCTAACCTAGTTTATAAAACTGATTTGGTATCAAAACAAAGTGTTTTGATGCCCAAAAATAGTTCCGTCGTACAATGCGCAAAAGTGTGCATTATTGATCGAACTTTGACTCGTCACTACAACTAGTAAACGAGGTAATCAGTAGGTATGATCGCTATGGATCATAACCATCGTGATTACGATCACGTTGCAAAGTCCAATTGGACTTTGACTTGACCAATTAATGGTCAAAGCTGAACGTCAAACTCTGTTTGACTTTTAGCTTGAAATAGCTAAACAAATGAAACAAGACAAGGATAGAGCACTTACTTGTGTTGTTAGAACACCCAAGAGCTCCAAGAAGACAAGAACAACTCAGGTATGAGGCATCCAACAATGTGGTAGCCTCCACTTAAAGTGTTTGAGAGAAACAAAAGAATTGAGCAAGGAATAAGGTGAACTTTGATAGGTATTTATAGTGTTCTTGGATCAACAAGATCGTTCCAAGTGTCCCATGTGTTGGCATGATCTTATGGAAGTCCTAACAAGTGTCAAATGCAGGTGAATTGGTGGCAAAATTGATTTGCTTGCTGTCCAAGGAGTAAACAAGAAGCTGCCACCTGTTTGCAACAAGTCTGATGAGCTGGGGACCCCTTACGGACCGTATGGGGTTTTGCCTTATGGTCCGTAAGGCCCTTGCAGGGGCTGAAGTTTCAAGTTTGGCAGAAATGGCCCCTGAACTTAATTTTGACGCGTTTTGGCACTTTTAACACCCGTTAACCCATTTTCAAGCTCTATAAGGACAATAAAGCATAGAGAAATTGAAATTTGCTCAAAAATATTCCGGATGTCAGTTCGTTTGGTCGTACGGTTGCGGTTTTCAGTTACTTACGACGAAAAGCGTAACGAACGCGCAAATGGCCGTACATGTGTAACGAATGATATTTTTCCATTCCAATCATTAAAGTACAAGATTTTAATGAGTACAAAAATTTTTGGATGTGCGTACATGTTCTGGATTAAGAAATACGCGAATTGGCATAGTTTCGCAGAATTTGCAAAATAGCCCCTGAAGTTGCAAAAGCATGTTTTTTGCCATACCAAAGCCCTCAAAACTTATTTCTAAGCTATGTTAAGGGTTTTTAGGGTATGTTTAGCTTATGACCTTGTTCCGGAGTGTGCGTTGCTACGAGAATCGGCAGACTTTCATAGTTTGTCGTAAATAGACCCTGTGATCGAATAGGCTTGATTTTGACGTACCAAACCCTTCAAAACTTAATTCTAAGTTATGTAAAGGTTATTTAAGGTATTTTAAGCTTGTGTCATTGTTCCGGAGTGTATGTCGCGTAAAATTGATTACGTTTGCGTAACGGTTTGCGATTTCACTTCCAGAAGCTGTTCGAGAGTTTGTTATCGTGTAATAATCGAATATGTGCAATTGTTATGGATAAGTTCCATAATTCAATGAATAAAACACAAGGTTTTATTGCTTATGAAATCGTTCGAGATATGATAATGACAACTAGAAGCACAGTTGTCACATAAACGACGCGAAAACGCACGAATTGGATGCTAAAATAGTCAAGTTCGCTCGGAATACACCAAGTTCGCTCGAACTTGTCACCAGATTGGTGAGAAGTTCGCCCGAACTTGATCTACTTTGACAATTTTCCAAGAAATCAAATCAAGTTCGCCCGAACATGTATAACTCTTCAGCAAATAGGGCATGTTCGCCCGAACTTATCTGTTTCTCAGGAAACCAGACAAGTTCGCCCGAACTTGTACTTCCAGTAAGCCTAGACATTCAATTTCTCCCGAACTTGTACCCCAAGATACAAGTTCGCCCGAACTTTTCTACTGTTCCTTCAACCGTTAACTGTTTCAGTAATTCAGAAGACTGATACACTTCTGTTCGATTACAGGTTGATCCGGCGCTCCATTCCATCTACATCAGATCTCCTTTCTCTCTAGTCGCACCGACTGTGAGTATACTTGACCCATTTTCACTTTAACGCGCTTTTTGGGTGTAACATACGTTCATATCAAAGTTCATAACCACGCTAAACTGATTTATCACACGCGAATATCTGTTTTACATATTTTTTACGTGATGCTAGGAACATGTAAACTAGGACACATTTTCGTTAACTCCACCTTAGCTAGTATGGTACTATAGTTTGGCTAACACCCGACGGGGTCTAGTTAGGAAGGAACACATCGCGCTTCGCAGCCTTTTTCGAGAGCTTAACATGTGAAATTTGTCTTGTGAGTTTATATGTTATGTGTATCATGTTTATGTTTGTAGAAATTCGCAATACCTTTTATCTACTATGCTATTATATTAAAACCTATATGTTCACCAATACATTTTTGTATTGATAATTATTTTAACGTATGTTGCAGGTTAAATATTTCTACTCGCTGCAAATGGACTTAGGGTTTTGCTTAGAAACTCATAATAAAATTGTAAACGACATTATGAATTGTTTGAGAATGTTTGAATTTGTAATGATTATGGAATGATTTTATGTTGATTGTATGGGAAATTAACGCTTAAATATTGTCATTTAAAAATAGTCGTTATGGATTCTCTCGAAGAATCTGAACCACTTAGTGTCGCGCCCCGATGATTTCGCCATCGGTTGGGGTGTGACAGATTGGTATCAGAGCAATAACTATAGGGAATTAGGTAGAATTGCTCTGTTTGACCTAGTCTATAGTCAGGACACCAATCGGACCGTTACGCATCGATTAAACGCCCAAAAATGATACGAACTGACAACTTCGCTTGAAGTAGGCCAAGTTCGCTTGAAATTTATCAAGTTTACCCGAACTTGATCAAGTTCGCCCGAACTTCCCCTCTCCAACAATACTAAGTTCGCTCGAAGATCAAGTTCGCCCGAAGTTGGCCAAGTTCGCCCGAAGTTGGTCAACTTCGCCCGAACTTGATCCTCCACTTTCGAAACAGACTTTTAAACTACATACGCTTTTCCTAAAGCTGCCACAATACACGTGAAGAACGCTCGTATCACACAAACGAGTCGACTTGTCGGGATTAGGTGTGAAAACCACGAACTCTCGACAAATCACTCACTCCGCGTATTCTCTCTTGCACGAAATTATATGTTAAGTTAGGAGTGATATCCACATCTTAACGGAAATTTCCCATTCTATCCGGTGGAAACCTCCTGATGGGTCAAGGAGGTAAAACCGCAATCAGGGATTCGAAGTTATCAAGTTAGGGGTGAAATCCGAACCTTGAAAACTCGTCCCACTCAACGATTTTCAATCTCACCAAAGTCTCGATTGTTTCCAACACTTTTGGACGCGTAGTAACCGGAAGGGTGATGTCGTTAGCCGCGAGGCGGTGAGAGCATTTACCTATTAGGCCAAAGCGTGTGCCCAAACTGGGCAGAGTAATCGACCCAATTTCAGTAGTCGTTGTCTCAAAACCAAGGACACCCCAATTTATTTAAGCCTGCAATCGTCGATTTTACGCATCATCGATTTTTCATGTGCTTCGCGTGCATTTCAGCAAATTTTAAACTATTATGTTTTCGATTTGTTGCTTTTCGTTTACCGCTTTATCGCTTTCATCTTGCTATGTTAATGCACAACTCGCACAGCCATCGCAATCCAAAACAAGAGCTAATACTCGCAACATAACTAAATCCTAACAACCCTCCTAACCGCGTCCTCGCGTTATACCGCCAATATATACATATGTAGTATGTGATTACACGTGCTTATGTGAATACGTGAGAATTTAGGAGATATGTGTTTTCCTATGTGGCTCCTATGTGAACATTATAAATACGTATTATATAAACAAGTTTTTAACGCGCTAAATCGCATCGCAATTACAATATCATTATGATCAAATCTCATTCCAAATCTCTTTGTCCAGATGTCTTCGAACGCTTCCAACTCGCGACGTCAAGCCCGAAGAAACTCCGATAAGAGGATTGATTCGCTCATGGCCAAGGTCATTCCTCAAATCATCACCCAAGTTCAAGCCCTTAGCAACTCTCAGACATCGGAAGATTCTAAGTCCGACGCACCGAAGTCTACTTTCTCCTACAAGCAATTCAAGGCCTGTGACCCGATGGTCTTCACAGGTGAAGGAAGTGTGTCTCAAATGCTCCAGTGGTTTGATGCCATCGAGGTTACCCTCCGTCAGAGTGGGTGCCCATAGCATTTTCACACCACATGCGATACCAGAGTATATCAATCTCGAGCACTCGACTGGTGGACAGCCGAGCGCATCAAACGTGGGAACGATGCAGCTTACACACTATCATGGGAAGAACTGAAAGAACTTATGAAGAGAGAGTATTTCCCTCCCCACGAAGTCCAAAAGCTCAAGAACGAATTCTAGAAAATCAAGTAAGTCGAAGGTGACAACGCCGGCTTCACAGCAAGGTTCAAACAGCTCAGCATTATTTGCCCTAGCCAAGTCGACAGTCCTGAAAAGGCTATCAAAAAGTACATATGTGCTTTGCCTAATTGTGTG
This sequence comes from Scalesia atractyloides, assembly GCA_947069175.1. Lineage (NCBI taxonomy): Eukaryota > Viridiplantae > Streptophyta > Magnoliopsida > Asterales > Asteraceae > Scalesia > Scalesia atractyloides. Next base: position 19,821,600 of record CAMTDV010000024.1, on the reverse strand, counting down.
GGCGATTTTGTCGAAGCTACAAGACCGGCTACCATCGAAGAAACCTATCAGTTGGCCGCAGAAATCAATGACAGGCGAGTCTTGGCCGGATTTTTCTCCAAGGATCCCACCAAGAAACTGAACCAAGATACTATCAAGCTGTCTGACGACGACGACGACACATCACCTCAAGCTGTCGCAGAGCCTAGCCGCAAGAGAAAGAGCTCGATTTTCAACTACTCCGCAACAGAGCCGCTTAACCCTGAGCCTCTCCAGACAGTTGCACCTCTTCCAAGACGTGCCTACACTGGACCTTTTCCCCAGTGTCAGATGTATACCTATCACCACCGGGCCAAAGCTAGCTGCCACTACTGCATCAACTGCGACTGTTACAGCCACCTCACCAGCCGTTGCCGCACAGGACCACGACAACCCGAGATGCTAGCACTTCCCGCACCAGAGGCACCAGCAGCCGCAGCCCCAGCAGAAGAAGTCTTCGACATCAACATCGACCAGGCGCCGGACGGCATCCTTAATGGTACGAATTTCGACGCTATTACTTATGCTTTATAATCTATTATTCGACGTCGCTTCAATATACGACGACGTCTTTCTATCTCGAGTCCTTGCACTTAGTCTAAGCGCACACACTAATTATAATTACTAATGTTATATAGTATATCACGATATAATACGTTTTTACCCCTACTACGCGCCTTTACAACAAGTTACGATAAACATGCAAACACCAAACTAATCACGGGTGCACACGGGATTATCTTGTGGTCTGCACGGGGATCGTAATGAGTTATAATGGTAACCTAAACGTTAAAGGTGTGGTTAAAATGTGGTGGATACGCCGCTGGTACTCCCTATATATAAGCGTTTTAACCATGTCGACAAAGCGTGACACCTATCCACGGGACGGAGGCGGTGTGGTTAAAGCATGGTGGATACGCCGCTGGTACTTCCTAAATATAGTGATTTGCCATGCTAAAAAACTTCTGTGGAGACGTGCCATGTGTAGTTGAATGTTATTAGACCTTCTATATTATGATGATTATTTTCACACGCTAAATTCCTTCGCAAGGGCGTAACATCTCATCGCTTCTCGATCGCGCAAACGCTATATACCCCGCGAATCTACAGCAACGCAACGCACTTTCGCAGGGATCTACCTTGCATCGCTTATCGTTTATCGCCTATCGGCTATCGCTTATCGCTTATCGCTTCTCTCGTTCTTACCGATTCGCTATTCCAATCGTCAATCTATCCATGTCATGTCGGCACACATGACATCATTCCACAGGACGGAAGCGGTATGGCTAAAACATGGTGGATACGCTGCTGGTACTTCCTATATATAAGTGTTTTAGCCATATTAACAAACTTCCGTGAAAGGATGCCATGTGGGGTTTGACGTTATTTCAGCCTCATAAATTTCTTGTTCCAACCCTTCACCACCTGGACCAAGGATACCGAAGCCTATCCATATCACGTCAACACACCTGACATCGCCCACGAGACGGAGGCGATATGGCTAAAACATGGTGGATACGCCGGTGGTACTTCCTATATATAAGTGTTTTAGCCACATTAACAAACTTTCGTGGAAGAATGCCATGTGGAGTTTGATGCTAACTAAATTTTTTGTTACCGTTAAATTTTATTTTTACCTTACGTTTTGAAAGCAAATGGAAATTTTTCTAAATGCCGTGACTTTTACTAAAACCTTTGGACAAGTAAAATCCTTCTTACGACGTGAGTGTAAATTGACTCAACCTAACGCCGTGTTGTGAGAAATTTTTCATAAATCGAGTCTCCTTCAAAAGCTTTTTGTAATAGTTTAACAAAAATTTTCGAAAACTTAAAAACATTTTTGGATCGCCAGCTCGCGAGTTATCAACCGCGAGTCAATTAATTCGCTTTTACACATCTACTCTTTACACTTTCAAGATGCTTTCACTCATTAGCACTCGACCGACCACTCGTCCATCCTCGACTTACGCTAAACGCCCTACCGCTATCTATCGATATCTATTCGTTTCAATTCTCAAGTCTTCTTTCGAATAAATTTAAGGACGAAATTTCCTAAAGTTTGGGAGACTGTAACAACCCGCTTCCTCGCAAGCTCGTCACTCTCGTTACGCCTAGCACCGGAGATTCGGATCATAATGTAAACTAAATCGCTTACTACGCTATATCGCATATTTTCGCACCTCACAACGCTTACACCCATATCACACTCGCTAAAAACTACAAACTTTGCGTGAAGACTTGGGAACAAAGCCGCATGTTATCTTGCTTATTTATCGAATCTTAACCTAATTTATACGATTAATACGCTTAACGCTTTGCTAAAACGCTTAATATATCTATCTAATACGAACCGAATCGCCAAACGAACACTTAACGCGAAATAACGAACGAAAACTTAGCCATCAGGCCAAGTTCGGCCGAACTTGCTTACACCAAGTTCGCTCGAACTTGACTAGTGGTGCATAGAAGTCAGATTTTTTCCCCAAACTTGACCAAGCCAAGTGAGACAGGCCAAGTTCGGCCGAACTTGAGACAAGTTCGCCCGAACTTGAGACAAGTTCGCCCAAACTTGTTGTCTGCCTGTAACATTTGTCAAAAACGGGTTTCCAAACCCGCTCCGTTTTGTAATCGAATATCAAGTTATAAATGTCACGTTGTGTATTTATGGTTATTTTGGTTTTTAATGATACATAATTAATAAACAAACTAAACTATAAAAATTATATTTGATAAAAAGTGAAAACAAAATAAATAAAAAAGAAATGCTGCTGCCGGGACTCAAACCCGGGTCAGCCAGAACTGAATCCAAAGACTTAGCACACACTCACATCACCACTCCGCCACTTGTTGTTTTCTGTTATCTCTAGGAAACAAATAAGATTTATACACAAACTCGGTTAAACCGGTTGCGCCAACTGAGAAACGGAAATCGGCAAATCAATCGTCAAATCGCTTGATTACTCGCACATTCAGTTTATAACCGATGCACCGACGATTTTTAATCAAGTCGGAATTGATTGAACATCAAGTCTCATCATTATCGGTTTTTATAACCGAAAAATAATCAAGTCCAGATTACTTCAACTCCAGACCCCTCTCGTGACTCAGAAACATCATACTAACATTCCATTTCACTTTCATCACACTTTCAGTTCGTCAGAACGCTTAAATCAACTCGCCGGAATTTTCTGCAAGATTCGCCGGAAAACCGTATTAACCCTCAAAACGGTAAATCTTTCAATATCATTGTAGTTTAACAATTGTTAGGCTATTTCTAACTTAAACCTTTTAATTGAAATCGAATTCAGGCACTGTATTCAGCTAATTTCAGTTCGCCGGAAACATTCTGAAAATCTCTATATTCATCTGAGAATCGGTAAGGGCATTCAAACCCTCTGTTAACATTTGCTGATCACTTCAATTTCACGATTAGCTAATAAAAACGGTTAATTGTCTTGTTCAGTTGAAGAGCATAAAAACAGGGACCAACACATTGCCGGAATTCTGAAATAAACTGTTCATCGGTATGTTCACCTCTAATTACCGTCTCTGCCATTTCATTTTAGCCTTAAGAATGTTTGTTAATCGTAAAAACAAGAAACGGATTAGTGAATCAGTTGACTGTAATCTGAATGTAGAAGACGAAGTTAGTTAAGTTATAAGTTTATTTAAAATCAGTAATATGAACGGGTTAGACACACAGTCCAGCGGTGGACTGTGTGCAAAACATAGTCGCATGTCACAAGTTCGATTCCTGATACACGCACTCCTTATGTAATAAAATGCCTTTTTGTTTGAAACTAAACCGGGTTAACTCCGTTAGTTGTTAAGTATAATAAAAACCGAGATATTAATCAGGTTAGACACACAGTCCAGCGGTGGACTGTGTGCAACACTGAATCGCACGTCACGAGTTCGAAACCTGATACTGGCACCGGTTCGCTGAATTAAAATGTTTTTGAAATTAAAAGAATTTTGGTTAAACCGAATTAGTATATAAATATAATTAAAAACAAGATTATTTCGGGTTAGACACGTAGCTCAGTTGGCAGAGCTGCGTGCACGCGTACGGGAGGTCTCGGGTTCGAGCCTCACCCAGCGCAAACAATTTCGCTGACCGAACCGGTCAACAAGTCAACAAGTCAACGGTCAACGGTCAACGCAAAATAAACAATATTTTTATATTTTTATTTATTTAATTTAATTTAAAAATCAATTAAAAATACTTAAAATAACATTTTTAAAGATAGAAAATAGCCTTAAACTCACAAAAATATATCTAAAAATTTCATTAAAATCCTTAATAAGATCCACTCATTTAATATATTTTTCCGTTATTATTTAGGTTAGTATTTCTCGTTGTTCCGCTCATCCAATTCGTGCGCATCTCACCATCTCCAATCCAACGCACCCAATGTGAGTAAATCTTTACAAATTCCCCGTTTAATCACGTTTTGGGGTGTATCATGTGTCTTGTTATATATATTATATTTAAACCATTGTGCATACATCATATCATGAACTTGTGTATTCAGTTTGTTGTTGTGTGGTCATTGTTGGATGCAGTTTATTATTTTCAGTACATGCAATTTCATAGGCCGCCGCTCCCCATTACATTATGAGCGTTGAGCATGTTCCCCATTTCATTATGAGCGTGAACCTGGCGTGCCCACATACGATCGGCTCCGTTTGATTGAGCCTTGATCGCACAGACATTTTCATTTTCAGTACATGCAATACGATCGGCTCCGTTTGATTGAGCCTTGATCGCACAGTTTCATTTATGTTATTTATCGTATGTTGTTGGTAGGTTTATGTATGCTATCATATGTTATTGTATGTTATAGTTGTGATTGCTAATTGCCACTGCTTGATTATTTACATTTGCTCATTATGATTATGCACAATTTTTCATTGATAAACTAACAAGTAAATCAATAATAAATGTTTATGTAACAAGGTTCACTCGCCAACTTATGTTGACCCAAAAACCCCCATTTTTACACATGATACAGGTGAACCAGCAGCAGCTAGGAACACATAGGATTGGACTAGAAGAATAAAATGATTTAGAGTTTGGGATTGTTATGTTTAGTTTATTTTCTTTGTATTGTATGGACATGTATGGATTATTTGGAATGTAACTTTGACTTTAATAAATATGAAACATATTAGTAAATGTCATGAGCTTTGGTGATAACCCAATTATGCCCCGACTCTTATTCCGCTGCGGGTCGGGGTGTGACAGATTGGTATCAGAGCCATGACTATAGGGATATAGGATAGATTATTAGACCCTTAGAGCCTATACTATAGTTGACTACAAACTTATAAGATTTTTGTGTGTTACATGCCAAATTTCATGATGTTTATATGTTTTATGTTAAATGTTACATTCAATATTATGCAAGCATGTTCATAAGTATGTATTATCATATAATGTCTATCATGAATCAATACTCATAACATATCACATCCATGAAAGCACACACCACATCATGATTGCTTTTACAATGATTTTTGTGTTTTCAAATCTCATCAAAGTGAGTTCTCATGACGAGCATGTAGTAACTGGAAGGGTACCAGTACCGGTAGTCGGAACGTCCTGTCTAGGCTGGCATTCGTATAAATCCAAAATAAAGGACCAGTTTGCCTACCTGGGGACTAACGATGAGAGTACGAAGTACCTATTAGGCCAAAGCATGCTATACCAAACGTCATGTGAGCTAACCCCACTTTGAGTTGTCATTGTGTCTACACCTGGACACGTTCCGACCAAACATCTTATGAACATATTTTGTGGTTTGCATTCGGGTGATGCGAGTGTTAAATTGCCAATACTAATGTGAATCCTACCAAGCCAATAGCCATGGGGGCCCACATGACTATATAGGCGAAGGTATGGGGGACATTTGAGGCCCAACATGAGCAAACCCAAGACATCCTATGGATGTAGTTGCATTATTGATATTTATGTTATTTTCATTTTCTTAAAGACACATGACACCTAAAAAGACACCATAAACTCACAATCTTCTCATGTATGTTCCTGTAGATGTCGTCCAGACAACAACGAAGGGGTAAAAGATCAGGAAGGTCTCAGGAACGCTTGGCCACACAAATCGCGAAACAAATGGCCACGATACTGCCTGACATTGTGGTCCAAGTACAACAAGCCCTCGCTACAAATCCTACTAACCCTCCCCAACAACATGACCAGAACATCGACAACCCTCCTACCAGCAAGTGCTCTTACAAACATTTCAAATCTTGTGATCCTCCAAAATTTGAGGGGACCGAAGGTGTCACTGCTCTCCTCCACTGGTTCGAGGAAATGGAAAACACCTTCCTCAATTGCGATTGTTCTGAGGATCGCAAGGTTCGATACGCCACCGGGAGACTATTTGTGGTAGCTCTCACTTGGTGGAATACTGAGAAAGGGAATAAGGGAACTGAAGATGCAATGGCCTTAACTTGGGAGGAGTTAAGGGAAATCATGACTAGGCCTTTCTGTTCTAGGAGTGAAATTGAAAAGTTGGAGGATGAATTTCATGCTCTAAAGCAGAAGGAGGGAGACCATACCACTTATAACAAGAGGTTCTTGGAGTTGAACCAAATGGTTCCAAATTTGTTCACCCCAACTTATCGTCTAATTGAGCATTATATTCGAGGACTTCCCTCGAAAATTCAAGATTCAGTCCTCAGCACTTCACTGGTAACACTTGAAGCTGCTATGGAGCTAGCAACTGAACTGACCGAGAACCGAATTCGCAATGGGAAGTTCAAAGAAGAGAAAAAGAAAGCCCCTGTTGAGGGTCAAACTTCAAACCATCCTATCTCTTCCTCTAAGTTTGCTAACAAGAGGAAGCGTAACACCAGAAATTTCGCTGTTACTCAAGCCAACTCCCCTATCCCTGCTGCACCCATTACCCAGGTTGCCCCTTCACCCGCACCATACAGAAGACCTTACACTGGCCCGTTACCAAAATGTAATCGTTGCCAATATCACCATTCTCCTGATCATCCTTGCCAATATTGCACCGGCTGCGGTCGCACAGGTCATACTGTTCAAACCTGCCGCATGCCTCAGCGAACGAACCGCCACCAACCTTCAACCCAAACCCACCAACAAATAATGGGCCAAGCCCAACAACCCCTACTATTACCACCCACCCAACATTTAGCCCAAACATATTACCAGCCCAATTATCCTATGGGTCAACCAATGCGGGCTTGCTACAATCGCGGTGACCCGAGCCATTTCAGAAACACTTGTCCAAGGTTGGTAAACATTATTCATGCTCAGGCCCAAGCCAACCCGGTGAATCAAGCAAACCAAGCTCCTCCACCTGCAAGAGGGAGAGCTTTCAATATCAACGCTAACCAGGCCAGAGCTGACGGCAATGTGGTTAACGGTACGTTCCTTATAAATGGTAGATATGCATCTATGTTATTTGATACTGGTGCGGATAGAAGTTTTGTGTCTTTAGAATTTGAACCTATCTTAAACCAAAATCGGGATAAGCTCATGGAATCCATAACGGTAGAAGTTGCTGACGGGAAACCAGTTTCATTAAGCACTATTATACGCAACTGTACACTCATCCTAAACGATCACGATTTCTCAGTCGACCTTATTCCTATGAAGCTGGGAAGTTTTGATATCATAATTGGTATGGACTGGCTCAGTCAACATCAGGCAGAAGTTGTATGTCGCGAAAAATTTATACGTATTCCTCTTTCAAACGGTCAGACTCTTCGAATCTTTGGAGAAACCTCGTCAAAAGGGCTCAGCTTAATGTCTTGTCTTCAAGCTCAAAAATACCTTCGCAAAAATTATGTCGCGTTTTTAGCTCATATCATCAAAAAGGGGACCATGGAGAAGAAACTCGAAGACGTTCCAGTAGTAAAAGATTTCCCACAAGTTTTTCCTGATGACATTTCAGGACTTCCTCCAGTTAGAGACGTCGAGTTCCGTATTGATCTTATACCTGGTGCTACACCAGTTGCAAAATCTCCTTATAGGTTAGCCCCCTCTGAAATGCAAGAGTTAGCCAGTCAATTACAAGAGTTGACTGACAAGGGATTCATACGTCCTAGCTCATCTCCTTGGGGTGCACCTGTCCTTTTTGTAAAGAAGAAAGATGGATCGTTTCGTATGTGCATCGACTACAGAGAGCTCAACAAATTAACAATCAAGAATCGCTATCCATTACCTCGCATTGATGATCTTCTTGAGCAACTACAAGGTGCCAACTGCTTTTCAAAAATCGACCTTCGATCTGGCTATCATCAACTTAGAGTGCATGAAGAAGACGTCCTTAAGACTGCTTTTCGAACACGTTATGGCCATTATGAATTCATGGTCATGCCATTTGGTTTAACCAACGCTCCAGCTGTCTTCATGGATCTAATGAACAGAGTCTGCAAACCTTATCTTGATCGATTTGTTATAGTCTTCATCGACGATATTCTTATTTATTCAAAATCTAAATCTGATCATGAGCGTCATCTTCGACTCGTCCTTGCACTTCTAGAGAAGGAAAAGCTTTACGCCAAATTCTCCAAATGTGAATTCTGGTTAAAAGAGGTGCAATTCCTTGGTTTGGCTGGCTATTATCGTCGATTCATTTCAAATTTCTCTCGCATCGCTGTACCACTCACGGCTTTAACTCATAAGGGAAAACCTTTCATATGGGGATCCAAGCAAGAAGAGCCTTTCAAACTCTTAAACAAAAACTTTGTGATGCACCAATCCTCACTCTTCCTGAAGGTTGTGATGATTTTGTGGTCTATTGCGACGCGTCAGGACAAGGATTAGGCTGCATTCTAATGCAAAGAGGAAAAGTTATAGCTTATGCTTCGAGACAACTCAAGACGCATGAGAAGAACTACACCACTCATGACCTAGAACTTGGAGCCGTTGTGTTCGCTCTTAAAATATGGAGACATTATCTCTAAGGTACTAAGTGTGAAATATACACTGACCACAAGAGTCTTCAACATATCTTCAATCAAAAGGAGTTAAACATGAGGCAACGAAAATGGGTCGAACTTCTAAATGACTACGACTGTGAAATTAGATACCACCCTGGTAAAGCAAATGTGGTGGCTGATGCACTTAGTCGGAAGGGTTATGCGAACTCCATTCGTCTTCTATGTTCGCAAATTATAACCGACATTAAAGATCAAATTCGAGAAGCCCAACACGTTTCGATAACAGAAGATGATGTACGAAAGGAGATGTCCTGTGGAGCTGAGCTAAAATTTGAAACTAAATCTGACGGTATTCTGTACTACCTAGATCGTATCTGGATTCCTAACCACAACAATCTTCGCGAAACTCTTATGAAGGAAGCTCACAAAACGCGATACTCTATACACCCAGGAGCCGATAAGATGTATCAAGATCTACGATATACCTATTGGTGGCCTGGAATGAAGAAGGATATTGCTGTTTTTGTTTCTAAGTGCCTTACATGTTCCAAGGTGAAAGCTGAACACCAAAGACCCTCAGGACTTCTGGTCCAACCTGAAATACCTGTATGGAAGTGGGAAAATATAACCATGGATTTCATTACCGGGTTACCTCGCATTTCTGGTGGGTATGACACTATATGGGTAATTATAGACCGACTTACAAAATCAGCTCACTTTATTCCTATCCGGGAAGATTTCAAGAACGAAAAGCTTGCCCGTATTTATATCAACGAAATCGTAAGCCGACATGGGGTACCGTTAAGCATTATTTCTGATCGTGATGGTCGTTTCACTTCACGAACATGGCAAGCAGTACAATCCGCTATGGATATGCGATTAGATCTCAGTACCGCCTATCATCCTCAAACTGATGGACAATCTGAGCGCACCATTCAAACTCTTGAAGATATGCTTCGAGCATGTGTCATAGACTTCAAGGAAATTGGGACGCCCACCTACCATTAGTTGAATTTTCGTACAACAACAGCTATCATTCAAGCATCGGCATGGCACCTTTTGAAGCCTTATATGGTCGTAAGTGCCGATCTCCAGTATGTTGGCACGAAATTGGGGAAGCTCAAATCACTGGTCCAGAATTGATCCAAGAAACCACAGACAAGATCCATCAAATCCGAAACAATCTTCTAGCGGCTCAGAGTCGTCAAAAGAGTTATGCAGATAAACGACGGAAGCCTTTAGAGTTTAACATTGGTGATCATGTACTTTTAAAAGTGTCACCGTGGAAGGGAGTAGTTCGTTTTGGTCAAAAAGGCAAGTTAACACCACGCTACGTAGGACCTTTAAAGATACTCGAAAGAGTCGGACCTGTAGCTTACAAGCTTGATCTACTAGAAGAACTCAACAGGATTCATCCCACATTCCACGTGTCGAACTTGAAGAAGTGCCTCGCTGATGAAAACCTCCACATCCCTCTGGAAGATATTCAGATTGATGAATCTATGCATTTTATTGAAAGACCAGTAGAGATCATGGACTTCGGAGAGAAACGTCTACGACGAAGTCGCATTCCAATTGTTAGGGTACGCTGGGAGTCGAAACGGGGACCTGAGTTTACTTGGGAACGTGAAGACTCAATGCGTGAAAAATACCCGCATCTTTTTCCTACTACTTCAACTATTTAAATTTCGGGACGAAATTCCTAAAAGTAGGGGATACTGTAACATTTGTCAAAAACGGGTTTCCAAACCCGCTCCGTTTTGTAATCGAATATCAAGTTATAAATGTCACGTTGTGTATTTATGGTTATTTTGGTTTTTAATGATACATAATTAATAAACAAACTAAACTATAAAAATTATATTTGATAAAAAGTGAAAACAAAATAAATAAAAAAGAAATGCTGCTGCCGGGACTCGAACCCAGGTCAGCCAGAACTGAATCCAAAGACTTAGCACACACTCACATCACCACTCCACCACTTGTTGTTTTCTGTTATCTCTAGGAAACAAATAAGATTTATACACAAACTCGGTTAAACCGGTTGCGCCAACTGAGAAACGGAAATCGGCAAATCAATCGTCAAATCGCTTGATTACTCGCAGATTCAGTTTATAACCGATGCACCGACGATTTTTAATCAAGTCGGAATTAATTGAACATCAAGTCTCATCATTATCGGTTTTTATAACCGAAAAATAATCAAGTCCAGATTACTTCAACTCCAGACCGCTCTCGCGACTCAGAAACATCATACCAACATTCCATTTCACTTTCGTCACACTTTCAGTTCGTCAGAACGCTTAAATCAACTCGCCGAAATTTTCTGCAAGATTCGCCAGAAAACCGTATTCACCCTCAAAACGGTAAATCTTTCAATATCATTGTAGTTTAACAATTGTTAGGCTATTTCTAACTTAAACCTTTTAATTGAAATCGAATTCAGGCACTGTATTCAGCTAATTTCAGTTCGCCGGAAAAATTCTGAAAATCTCTATATTCATCTGAGAATCGGTAAGGGCATTCAAACCCTCTGTTAACATTTGCTGATCACTTCAATTTCACGATTAGCTAATAAAAACGGTTAATTGTCTTGTTCAGTTGAAGAGCATAAAAACAGGGACCGACACATTGCCGGAATTCTGAAATAAATCGTTCATCGGTATGTTCACCTCTAATTACCGTCTCTACCATTTCATTTTAGCCTTAAGAATGTTTGTTAATCGTAAAAACAAGAAACGGATTAGTGAATCAGTTGACTGTAATCTGAATGTAGAAGACGAAGTTAGTTAAGTTATAAGTTTATTTAAAATCAGTAATATGAACGGGTTAGACACACAGTCCAGCGGTGGACTGTGTGCAAAACATAGTCGCATGTCACAAGTTCGATTCCTGATACACGCACTCCTTATGTAATAAAATGCCTTTTTGTTTGAAACTAAACCGGGTTAACTCCGTTAGTTGTTAAGTATAATAAAAACCGAGATATTAATCAGGTTAGACACACAGTCCAGCGGTGGACTGTGTGCAACACTGAATCGCACGTCACGAGTTCGAAACCTGATACTGGCACCGGTTCGTTGAATAAAATGTTTTTGAAATTAAAAGAATTTTGGTTAAACCGAATTAGTATATAAATATAATTAAAAACAAGATTATTTCGGGTTAGACACGTAGCTCAGTTGGTAGAGCTGCGTGCACGCGTACGGGAGGTCTCGGGTTCGAGCCTCACCCGGCGCAAACAATTTCGCTAACCGAACCGGTCAACAAGTCAACAAGTCAACGGTCAACGGTCAACGGTCAACGCAAGATAAACAATTTTTTTATATTTTTATTTATTTAATTTAATTTAAAAATCAATTAAAAATACTTAAAAATAACATTTTTAAAGATAGAAAATAGCCTTAAACTCACAAAAATATATCTAAAAATTTCATTAATATCCTTAATAAGATCCACTCATTTAATATATTTTTCCGTTATTATTTAGGTTAGTATTTCTCGTTGTTCCGCTCATCCAATTCGTGCGCATCTCACCATCTCCAATCCAACGCACCCAATGTGAGTAAATCTTTACAAATTCCCCGTTTAATCACGTTTTGGGGTGTATCATGTGTCTTGTTATATATATTATATTTAAACCATTGTGCATACATCATATCATGAACTTGTGTATTCAGTTTGTTGTTGTGTGGTCATTGTTGGATGCAGTTTATTATTTTCAGTACATGCAATTTCATAGGCCGCCGCTCCCCATTACATTATGAGCGTTGAGCATGTTCCCCATTTCATTATGAGCGTGAACCTGGCGTGCCCACATACGATCGGCTCCGTTTGATTGAGCCTTGATCGCACAGACATTTTCATTTTCAGTACATGCAATACGATCGGCTCCGTTTGATTGAGCCTTGATCGCACAGTTTCATTTATGTTATTTATCGTATGTTGTTGGTAGGTTTATGTATGCTATCATATGTTATTGTATGTTATAGTTGTGATTGCTAATTGCCACTGCTTGATTATTTACATTTGCTCATTATGATTATGCACAATTTTTCATTGATAAACTAACAAGTAAATCAATAATAAATGTTTATTTAACAAGGTTCACTCGCCAACTTATGTTGACCCAAAAACCCCCATTTTTACACATGATACAGGTGAACCAGCAGCAGCTAGGAACACATAGGATTTGACTAGAAGAATAAAATGATTTAGAGTTTGGGATTGTTATGTTTGGTTTATTTTCTTTGTATTGTATGGACATGTATGGATTATTTGGAATGTAACTTTGACTTTAATAAATATGAAACATATTAGTAAATGTCATGAGCTTTGGTGATAACCCAATTATGCCCCGACTCTTATTCCGCTGCGGGTCGGGGTGTGACACTGCCCACTTTATTTTCTCCTCACCAATAAATACCCAGCTCCTCTCCTCATTTGAACTTGCTGCAAGTTCGCCCGAAACCGAAAACCTTTGATTTCCAAGTAAGAATCAACCCGTTTATGCAAACAACAACGTTTTACAACGATTTTGCACAAGGTTTTACCTTCGATTTCATCAAAACTGCTTTGTTTACGAAAATCTTCATCTTTTATGCAAAACTTCTGTTTTTCACTAAGATCTATGCTTAGATCTTAATAAAACCCTTTTTAAACATCGGTTTTCACACAAATTCGGACTAAATAACGTATGTTTCGTTCACTTTGAAGTGGAACGAGGCGTTGTCAAGCAAGATCTCAGATCCGGAAGCACGAGGACGAAATCGTCACTTTGCACAAACTGGACTAAACCGTACGAACCTTCAAGTTCGTCCGGATTAGTCCGAGTTTCTATAAAATGGCTAAAACTCGCTCCAAAAAGACCTCTTCAGCCTAGGTTTTGCTCAGTAGCCTAAGGTTGGAGGGATGGACACTCGATTTCCTCAGCAAATAACGCGAAAACGCACGAATTGGATGCCAAAACAGTCAAGTTCGCTCGGAATACACCAAGTTCGCTCGAACTTGTCACCAGATTGGTGACCAAGTTCGCCCGAACTTGATCTACTTTGTCAAATTTCCAAGAAATCCAATCAGGTTCGCCCGAACTTGTTGATTTCCAAGGAAATCAGACAAGTTCGCCCGAACTTGTATCACTCTTCAGCAAAAAGGACAAGTTCGCATGAACTTGTACTTCCAGTAAGCCTAGACAGTCAACTTCGCCCGAACTTGTCTACTGTTCCTTCAACCGTTAACCGTTTCAGCAATACGGAAGACTGATGCACTTCTGTTCGATTACAGGCTGATCTGGCGCTCCATTCCATCTACATCAGATCTCCTCTCTCTATAATCGCACCGACTATGAGTATGCTTGACCCATTTTCGCTTTAATGCACTTTGTGGGTGTAACATACGTTCATATCAAAGTTCACAACCAAGCTAAACAGATTTATCACACACGAATATCTGTTTTACATATTTATACATGATGCTAGGAACATGTAAACTAGGACACATTTTCGTTAACTCCACCTTAGCTAGTATGGTACTATAGTTTGGCTGACACCCGACAGGGTCTAGTTAGGAAGGAACACATCGCGCTTCGCAGCCTTTTTCGAGAGCTTAACATGTGAAATTTGTCTTGTGAGTTTATATGTTATGTGTATCATGTTTATGTATGTGGAAATTCGCGACACCTTTTATCTACTATGTTATTATATTAAAACCTGTATGCTCGCAAATACATTTTTGTATTGGCAATTATTTTAACGTATGTTGCAGGTTAAAGATTTCTACTCGCTTCAAATGGACTTAGGGTTTTGCTTAGAAACTCATAATAAAATTGTAAACGACATTATGAATTGTTTGAGAATGTTTGAGTTTGTAATGATTATGGAATGATTTTATGTTGATTGTATGGGAAATTAACGCTTAAATATTGTCATTTAAAAATAGTCGTTATGGATTCTCTCGAACAATCTGAACCGTTTAGTGTCGCGCACTGATGATTCCGCCATCGGTTGGGGTGTGACAATAGATGGATGATGGTTGTGCGTGTTGGTGTTGTAGTGGTGGTGGAGTGGTGGCAAAGTGAGAGAGAAGTGGTTTGCCATGGATACCTTTGAAGTGAACCAAGCACCCCTATTTATAGTCCAAAACAGTAGCCCGGCCACGGCCTCGTGTCCAGTGGGCACGGCCCGTGGCCAACCATCTACTCTTGCTTCATTTATTGCATCTGACAACAGAGGGCCCCACACGACCCTGTGGCCTCTGGGCACGGCCCCGTGGTTAAATGTTCACTGTACTATCTGGATTCTGCAAATCTGATAGTTGACCACGCCTCATGTTGGTCTGGGCACGGCCCCGTGATGGGCGTAGAAGCTTCTGTAGGTTTTGTCTTGAAGTGCAGGGTCTGACCATGCCCCGTGTTCGGCTGGGCACGGCCCCGTGGTCATCTTCTGTTAACTTGTTTTTTGTCTTTGGGGTGTTGCTGAGGGATCGGGCATGGCTTGTTATTCCTTCTTTTCGTATATATGTTGGTTTTGGCTGCTTATTTGCTTCTTTTATTCTTTTAAGCTCTTTTTATCCTGAAAATACAAAAGGAACAAAGAAACGTGCTTTTCTCAACATTAGCACTAAAAAGGGTGAGTTTATGCCTCATTTGATGTAATTTATATGTTGCATTTTGCACACATCAAATATCCCCACACTTGAATCTTAGCTTGTCCTCAAGCAAAAATCTTTAAATGTGGCTTACATACTCAAATGGAATTGGTAGAGAAGAGGTTTTGTGTCTTGTCTTTGAGTGTCGGGAATCCAAGATCTTTATTTTGTTTTTATTTTATTTACAATCCTATTCGTCATAATTTTAGCACACTTTTAAGAAAAATTATTTATTTAGGCATAACATGCCTCTTTAAAATTCTATTTATTTACAAGTTCACGTACCTCACAAGAGATCACTCAACACTCGACCGAAGATGTATTTTTGTGATAACAGTCGATTCCGGTTTGGAACTTACTTCTACCATATGCTTGCCAAGCGATCAAACCCCCTCATTTTTAACTGTAAACCTTTGTAAATATCAAGAGGACTTTGAAAAGGGTTAGGCTTGGGCTAGGGGTAGGTATTTTTGGGTTAGTGGTTAGGAAAATGGCGAAAAAGCGTAAAAAGCGTCGGTTATCGTAAAACTTTTTGTTTTTGTTACATTTATTTGGACCAACCATTTTCAAACAAGATTTTTGAAGGAACTTGTTTGGTTATTGGAAGAGCTATGGTTTTTTTTGTCACAAGATAACCGAGCTTTTTACAAAACAAATGGGTTTGAACAGAAAATGGTTTTGGTGGGTAAAAGGTGTTTGTTTTGCGGGTTTGAAACGAAAAGGTTTAGGCTCAAAAGGGTTAACTAGGGGGAGATATTTTTTAATGGGGTAATGTTTATGAATGAAAAATGGGTTAGTCCTAATGCCTCCATCATTTACTTACTTGGGTTTAAGTTGGTAAGGACCGGGAATGTATCTTCTTGACAAGTTCTAGAGTCGTAAGAACCAAGCGACTATTCACACAATAAAAGAAAATAAGCATTTATTTTAAAGATGTATAAATGTATGCTCGATAAAGGCACAAAACTCACTTAATGTGGGAATGGGTTTATAATGTGAACAAGTATATATAATCAAATTTTAAAAAGATTTGTCATGCCCTTTTTTATAATTTTCTTATTTGGTTCTTTTTATCACGACGCTGTCGATTGTAAATTCGTAAAAACATAACTTTTTAGAACTTGTTATTCCCAAATTAAATCAAGACAAGTAAAAAAAATAGAACAAATTTTGAAAAAGATTTAGGGTGATTAGCGGTTCCAATAGAGTTTTGTGTAAGGCTTGTTATTAGGACCTGCTAGATTCAAAGTGTTAGCTCCCCTCCCCCACACTTAATGTACATATTGTCCTCAATGTATCCAAAAATAAATTTTTCGGTTGGTTCGAATGCTAAAAGCATGTTAAAAACAAGATTTTATGATACTGGGCATCTTGCCACGGGCCCATGTGGTCCGGGCACGGCCCTGTGTCCAAAGTGCCAGTATCAAATGTTTACAGAAGCTTGACCACTGGGTGTGGCCAGTCAGCACGGCCCGTGGTCTGTTACATGTTTAAAAAATATTTTGCTGCATAACCTGGGCACGGGGCGTGTTGGTTGAGCACGACCCCGTGCTGCACATGCTAAGAAGCTGAAAATGTTGTCAGAAGGCGTTGTTTACGTGCATGTGTGTGGTTTCGACGTCCCTTTGGCAGTTTTTATATTTTCTCGTTCGTTAAGCCATTATATAAGATCCAAACACCACACAATAACTTAAACCATCATATTAGAGTGCGAGATACAAACGGTCCTAAAAATTAATCCTAAAAGTTATAAAAGTCCTAAAATTAGATAGATTCAAGAAGTCATTGAGCCATTCCTCAATCTCTCGAGGGAGGAAGAAAGAAGGCGCATCTTCCATATTCTCATACGGGATGGGTGCGGGAGGTGCAAAGACCACCGGAACCTCGTGCAATGTGTCTAAAGGAGATTCCGGGGGGATGTCATCCCATCCGGTCGGGATAATAACTTCTTGAGCGTGATTCCAATCCTCTTGGAGGCAAGATTGGTTCCATGGGAGGTAGTGTAAGAATGTTCAACCTTTAGTGCAAAAGGTTGACTTCTTGTAGGCAATTCTCCAACCCGACTGTCAAATAGTTAACACGATCGACAAGGGCCTCCTCCACTAATGTCATTTCATCAATGGCTTCCCTCAAAGCATACATGCCGCGAACTAGGGTGGCTTCAATCGTTGGTCTTCTTCGTCCTTGGTTATTTCTTGAGCTTGTCGATGAGTTCTCCTTGTTCTGGTTCGGCTTACTAAGAAAATAAGAGTGAAATTTTAAGAAAGTAAAATTAAAACCTCACCACGGCCCTGTGTCCAATGGACACGGGCCCGTGCCCGTCCTCCTGCAACTGTTTTGAACTTATGAACTCATTGTTTTAACTTATTTTTCTTGGGTTTTAAACATTTGTGAATAGAAATAACTTAAAGCAATGTGATAAAAACATGTTGTTTATAGAAGTTTTAAGTTTAAAACATATGTTTTGCAAAAATAAAGCTTGAAGTTATGGACCTTCAAGCCTTAATGGATGATTTGAGTTCAAAGGAGAAGAAGGAAACTGACAAAAGTGGCAAAGACAAGATGGTTTTGAGGAAACCTTTTCAAGAACATACCTTTAAGCTATATGTGAAAAATCTCAGGAGATCTCTGTCTTTGGAATGAGGCCAAACATGCAGCAACAAGGCTGTCTTTATAGAAAGCGACAGCACACTGACCATGGCCCGTGCCAGCTGAGCACGGCCCATGGTCAGACAAAGTTCTGACATGTTTGTCCGTATTAGGAACACGGGGCGTGTTGTCCTGGTAACGACGTCGTGGTGAATTTTTTGGTGGGCACGGGGCGTGTTGGATTGAGCACGGCCCCGTGACTAGAGTTTTTATGAAGTGTTGTCTTGCTTTATTTTAAGGATTTCCAGTAATCGGGATGTTCCTTACTGGAGGGAACAACACCGAAGTAGCGAGGGTATCTTAGTTGCTCTCGTTCTATGCAATAACGCAAAGAGTTATCGGAAAGGGTAAGTCCTAAGCTACTTACCGGTGGGCGGAACCAACCCTTATTCCCCTTACCCGGGCTCTTGTTAAAGAAGGTGTATGCCGAATCGCTCAGGTCTATGAGCGCATCAGTGGGAACCGATGGAGAGTCCTTCATGGCACAATCGACACAGGGACGACTAAAGCTAATGTTATCACAGAAGACTAAGGTACTTTTGATGGCTTCGATGTTGGTAGATTCCGATTGCGGACTCAATGACTCTCGTTGGTCTTTGTCTTGTGATGAATAACTTGTTTTCATCATAAGCTTTATTTCTTTCAATTTTTTGAGAATCCTTTCTTCCAGTTGACACATTTCGGAGGAGGTTATGTCATGTGGAAGAGGAAGTTGAGAGCATTCAAGGGCTGATAAGGATAGTTTTCACTTTCGCCCATCTTAAGGTGATTACCTCAGGAAAACGATGCGTCCACTAAATAATTGGGTTCAAAATTTAGAGTGTAACACTCTATATCTTGATGGAACCCACCACATAGTTGACACCATTCGCCGTAAGAGTGGCGAAAGTGAAGATAATCAATATCATCCATGTTTGTGTTAGAGGTTATCAATTGTCGGGATCAGACAATCCTGTTTTCAGCAACTGGATGTTGGACAGGGCCTCTGATCGAGTAACACGGCCCCGTGGTCAGCTACTGTCTGACTAAAACAGGTTTTTGTTGCTGTAGTTTATTGGACACAGGGGTGTGTTGGATTGACACGACCCCGTGCAGCAGCCTGTAGAGAATGCAGATTTTGCTAAAAACTGAAAAAAAATTCCTAAAAATGAAAAAAAACGTTAAAAATAATTAGGCCGTTGACTTTAAGCTTTCTTAAAATCCTTGTGTTCCCCGGCAACGGCGCCAAAAACTTGGTGTGTGATGAGCATATTATATTTTTATTAATATTTTAAGCCCTTTATACGCATTATTCAAGTTTTAAATTTATAAAACACGATATTGTACTAAGACTAAACACACACTTGGGCAAGTGCACCCATCGTGAGCGTAGTATAGTGTTGGTAAGATACCGAGGTCATCCAAGGACACAAGAGCTTTTAGTACCGGTTTATCTTCAATGTCTAATAAATCTAAATTTTTGATAAAAGATTTTAAACATAAAAGAAAAAAAAGATAAATAAAATGAAAAACAGATAGACAAGATAGAATCACTTGGATCCAACTCATCTTTAATATATCCATTGATGATTTTCGCACTTTCGGACTTTTTAAGAGATTATCTTAGTTATAGTAGTAGCCCCCTTTTGAATGTGACGTTACCTTCAACCCAGTGGTTTGAGTCAGCAGGGATACAATCCCAAAGGGTCGGAATATTGAAAGATAATTAAATAAGTTATTAATGCGAAAAGTGGTAGGCTCCTCTTTTGAAGGTGACATTACCCTCGGCTAAGTGGTTTGAGTCAGCAAGGATACAATCCCAAGTAGCCGGTTTAAAGTATTAATAGTAGTTTACATATGAGTGGTTCAAGCTATTCGCACCCCCGCCATCCAATACCTTTGGGGCATTGAAGGAGATCCTAGTAAGCTTGAACCAAGTCCTCGCAGGATCTATACACTAAACGAGACAAGGACTTTACCAAACCACCATTCTAATCCATGTCCAAGTAGTTCACGCGCTTTATATAAACCGTAAAGACACGAATGAGCAAATCAATGACATCATGAAGAAATGGTTTGGAGAATTCACTTTCAACATAAGAAACTAGTTATTAAGTCATTAATACATACCCAATTAAAAAGTGCGGAAAGATTAAAAATCAAAAGTAATACATTAAAGACTTCTTAAGATTCGGATCAAAATCAGCATCAATCTCTTTTTCTTTCTCTGCTTTAATCTCTGCCTAAGTCTTTTCTGGCTCTTTAGCAGGAATTTCTTTATCAGAATCATTTTCATTTTCAGAAGTAGCAGATATAACATCATCTTGAGTCGTTTTCACAGTCTCTTGACTCTCAATAACACCTGCAGCCCTTGATCCAGCAACTGCTTCAACATTTTCAGGTTCATCTTCGTCGACAAGCATAGTTTCAACTTTCTTCGCAGCACGTTTCTTTTTAGGCTTATCAGCTTCTGCCTTTAAGAACCATTCGCTCCTTGCCTTTGGTTTGAATTCCTTAAACCATTCTTTCTCAGCGTTAAGCTCTTTCTCATCGTCACTACCATCTTTTCTCCATTTGTTGTCTGGCGGCGCAATGTAATTAGAATCTTTGATCGCTCCGAATACAGGCTTTACAACAGGAGCTGAAGCTTGCTTCTGAAATTTGATTAGCTTCTTTACTGTGGTCTCATCAAGATGAACTAAGTATAAGACATCGTTCGGATCTCTCGTAATGTTCGTGTACTTCTCATCAATCAACATTTGAACAAATATTAAATAGAGACATAATCTAGAATCCTCCATGTTCTTCGACATGTGCATGAAAACTAACTTTGAGAAGTTAAACGGCTTTTTTCAGAATCAGTGTCATTGCCATGCAAGCTAAGTAATCTTGAACATCATCCAACCTGCCTTGCGATGACTAAATGTATGAATTATGGCGTGCATCAGGAGCTTGTAGGGGTTTGGCACTTCCCCTTTCTTCAGCGTCGGCTTGTTCAGACTCCCCTTATATCCCATACGGAAGAAACAACCACGGACCATCTTCTCGTCAAGATAAATTGATCGTCTTTGTTGTCGTTGAATTGCAGAATCTGTCGAATATCATCTTCAGTCACAGTAATCGGCTTAACTTCATTACCAACTTGCATGGTAGAAATAATTGTCTTCTCATCAGCACTCAAACTTGCATTCATCCAGAAATGAACAATGTGTGATCGATACGACACACTACGCTCTATAATCGCTCTGCGAATAGGGCTTTCTTCCAGAAACTTCAATATACTGTCGTATTCTTTAAGTGACAGACATATCATTTTTTCGAGCGTGATGCACGTGTTGTGAGTCTTCGAGAACTCTACTGAGATTACACGTGTTGGAACCTGTGCCTGAAAA
Source organism: Scalesia atractyloides (assembly GCA_947069175.1). Lineage (NCBI taxonomy): Eukaryota > Viridiplantae > Streptophyta > Magnoliopsida > Asterales > Asteraceae > Scalesia > Scalesia atractyloides. The sequence goes on along the minus strand of CAMTDV010000024.1, from coordinate 19,799,980 downwards.
ATGACGCAAAACAATTAGCACGCTTATCGAGAAAATCATAAAATTTTCTAACATTTATATCAAGTTTGGGCGAACTTGATATATGTGTTATATCAATCTGCTTTACCTAAGTTCACCCGAACATGTATTAAACACATGTTCAACATTGAAGGATAAGTTCGGGCGAACTTACAACCTAAACAATTTACATTTCACTAATCACAAGTTCGATCGAACATCCATTTAAATCTTTCAAATACAAATTATCAAGTTCGGTCGAAGATATTTAGGTTTCATTTACTCATATTTTTAGACAAGTCCGGTCGAACTTGACAACAAGTTCGGCCGAACTTGTCGTCTTCTCCAAAAACCAAACTTGTTCAAACATTCAATCAAGCATTTTAATCTAATCAAAACAAGTTATACGGTCGTTTTTTAGTGTAGATTATGGATTTATGTTCAATTTTGTTCACAAACACCTAAATCTAACAGATTTTAAATTTTTAGATCTTGTTTCAATTGTTTACGGTTCAAACATGGATCAATCTCCAAATCTCACCACAGCCATGGTAATTGGTGTACAAATCACCAAAAAACCGACTAAAATTTGGCAGAATAACGACGCTAAAATGACATTTTCACTCAGATCTCTCTCTAGCTTAAGTTCGCTTCAGAAGTTTTGAAAGCTGATAAGTGAGTTCGGCCGAACTTGATTAGTATTAATACCAAGTCAAGTTCGGGCGAACTTAACAAAGCCCATCATAAGTTCGAGCGGACTTATCTTTTAAAACAAACAAAGCCAATACTTAGCAAGTTCGGTCGAACTTGCTGTTTGATAAACCTGATTTGTTTAGCAAGTTCGGCCGAACTTGCCAAACACAAGATTAAAACTTTTTCAATTTTTTCATTTTAACCCCTGAACTTTCCAACTTTTTACCAGTTATGAAAATCCACTCAGTTGACCAAGTCCAAGATAATGACCTTGGTTAACCGATTTGTCTGCCGAGTCCAAGTTAATGACCCCGGTTTGACTCGTTACAAACAAATTGTTGATATTTTCAAAATCAAAGTTTCAAATTAATGAACTTTTCATTGTTTTGACTTTTCAGATTAACAGATTAGCTCCCAGCCCGTTGTCAAATAGATTCCCACCAATTCTATCATCTTACCAGACTTCGAAGATCCGTTCTCCAACATTAGTTTGCTGAAAACAATGTAGAAATAAAATCTTTTTGTGTTTTTGTAAGTTTATGCTAAAACACACCGAAAATCTTTTTGATTTTAATCTATAAAGCTGAAATACTATGTATAGAACAAAGTAAACTATGTACAAGACAATGTAAACTATGTACAAACATATTTACAGGCACATTTTTGTGAATTCGTGTCTAAGGATCATATCAGTTGATGAGACATATCACCAGTACCGTTGACCTTTAGATGACTTTAAGCTTTAAACTTGTTTACCTAGATTGTCGATATGTTTGTCCACTTAAGATTTACCACATTTCTCAACTATTTCAAGATATGTTTAAGGTAAGATTCAAGAAACTTGACTTATCTGTGGTCCCACTTCTTGAATATACTCCCGTATCCAGATTCCCTAGATTTCATCTTACAAGTGAATATAGCATAATTGATATCTGTATCTGGGTTATGAGAGACCTTAAGAGCTCAGGTTAGTACTTCCGTACAGACAAAGAGATGAAGGCTCGTCTTTAAGGTATGTTCCATTTAAGGAATCTTTTTTAGCACTGCAAATGATTAGATCTTTCCATTCTTTTCAATATTGCATGCAGTTTGGGGATTTTTGGCGAAAGTATTATAGAAGTTCTAGGCCATTGCTTCTGCAAAATCAGAAGAACTTGTATGATGCCCCAGCTATCAACTATCTATAAAGACCTCGTATCTCAGAATCAGGCAATCTTTCAAACGAAATTTCGGAGTACTAAGTCCATATATCCAAGATATGTTAATCCACAAGAATAAGTAGTTGCTAAATTTAGTTTATATCTCGAAAAACAGTTTACTGAACGTGTTAAGCCTATCGACACATCCACAGTAAGACTCGTTTATCACTTTTAAACTTTCCATTTCTTTAGCATACTGTGATAGTCCACTGATGTACTATCATTTCCTTTTATGACACAGAACTCTTTTTGTCTTATTCAATGTTTTTGGATTTTAAAATTTTTTGAATGTTTTTATATTTTCTCTAACATTTCTCCCCCTAAAATCAAAAACATCTTTTTGGATTTTAGTTTTTAACAAAATTCTAAACTAGAAAGATATTTACAAACCAATGTGGATCACGCGAACTCGTCGTCCGATCCGTATTCAACCTCAGCGTCCGCACCTGTCAGCAAATTTTTCATACCATTAATTCTCAGCAAGTATTTAAACCGTGACAAAGAAAATGGTTTAGTATAAAAATCAGCCTTTTGTTCGTCGGTGTGGATTTTTTCTATTCGCACCAATTTCTTTTCGTAGCAATCACGAATGAAATGATAACGAATTTCAATGTGTTTTGTGCGTGAGTGATGAACTGGATTTTTAGTTATATCTATGGCTGCCGTGTTATCAACAAACAGCGGAGTGTCTAGAAATTGCAGACCATAATCTCTCATCTGCTGTTGAATCCACAGAATCTGTGAACAACAGCTGGAGGCCGAGATATACTCAGCTTCACAAGTAGAGAGAGCGACCGTAGTCTGTTTCTTACACTGCCAGGTTACCATTCTTGTTCCGAAAAACTGGCATCCCGCTGTAGTTGATTTTGAGTTCAACTTATCTACACCAAAATCAGAATCAGCATAGCCTAAGAGGTCGAAATTGGCGTTCTTCGGGTACCACAAGCCGGTGCTTGGGCATCCTTTCAGGAATCTAAGATTCGCTTCACGATCTGCATGTGTAAGATCCTCGGGCTTGACTGATATTTGGCGCAGAGGCAGGTTGGATACATAATATCTGGGCGCGATGCCGTCAGATACATCCGCGATCCAATCATCGATCTGTATAACGTCTCGTCAACTTTGGCTCCAGTCTCGTCAACGCAAATCCCGTGATTAGAGCAAGAGGCGTAGATAGAGGCTTCAAGCTTTCCATTCCAAACTTCTTCAAGATGTCGTGAACATACTTAGTCTGATGAATGAAAATACCATCCGGAAGCTGATCTACTTGCAAACCAAGAAAGAACTTCATTTCGCCCATCGAGGACATTTCGAATTTCTTTTTCATGATTCCCTCAAACTCCTTGCAAAGACTATCGTTTGTAGATCCAAAGATGATGTCGTCGATGTAGATTTGAACAATAATTAGATGACCATCAACTTCTCTGGTGAAAAGAGTACTATCCACAGTTCCTCTGATAAAGCTGTTGCCGACAAGATGTTGCGATAACGTCTCGTACCAAGCTCTCGGGTCTTGGTGTAGACCATAAAGAGCTTTATCCACTAGGTATGCTTTCTTCTTGTTGGGTGTATCGACAAACCCCGGTGGTTGTCCAATGTACACCTTCTCGCGTAATTTTTCGTACAGAAAAGCCGATTTGACATCCAATTGATAGACTTTAAATCCTTTCCATGATGCGAAAGCTAGAAAGATTCGAATAGACTCCAAGCGAGCTACTGGTGCATAGACTTCCGTGTAATCTATCCCTTCCAGCCGGTGAAATCCCTTGACAACAAGCCTAGCTTTGTTACGAACAATAACCCTCTATCATCACGTTTACACTTAAAGACCTATTTTGTTTCAATCGTTTTCTGATTTACTGGTAGGACTACAAGCTTCCACACTCCCAACTTCTCAAAATGCATTAGTTCTTCTTGCATTGCTTGTACCCAGTTTTCATCGGCTAAAGCTTTATTAAGTGTCTTTGGCTCTATCTGAGAGATGAAACATGAATAGAAGCATTAGTTCTGGGTTGGAGCAACACGAGTGTAGAACAACTGAGTGCTTTGTTAATTGCCCTCAAGTTCTAACACCAGTTTGAAGTTGTTCGATAATATTTGTTGACGGATGATAGGTATATGATCGCTGTAATTCTTCACTTGGAACATCTACTGAGTTTTGCTGATTCGTGATGTTGAGATCAACAACCAATTCAACGTTTGGAGAGCTTGATGAAGCTTCATTTCTGTTGTTCGGGTCTGCAGATTGATTAAGAAGACTTGTTATCTACTCCACTTCTTCATCTGAAGAAGATGATTCCCCATCAGCATCAAATGTTGGTGCTTCATCTGAGTCAGAATTCTGATTCTGAGGCATACTGGGCTCCGTTGTTGTATTCACTGGTTCAGTAGAGGCATTTGTTAGAGGAGTAGTAGGTGTTGCTAATGTTTCAGAAACATTTTCAGCCTGAACACCACTAATGCTTGAACTTGCGCCAGAAGAAGATGGATCCAACGTGGGTTGATTAACCACAATTGGTCGAACAATTTGTTCTTGATTCGCTGACTGGTGAAGATAATATAACGCTGCAACTTCATCGTCAGACGGTTCTTCGGGCAAGTCAAATGACTTCCAAAGGTCTTGATAATTAAACAGCCACGCGTCACCTCTCCTTTGAATAGGATCCGTATAGTTGAAACAATCCACGTGATGTGCTTCAATAACCTTTCTCAATGAAGGAACATATACTCTTCTCAACGGACTCGCATATCCGACAAAGAAACCCTCAAGAGATTTAGTTCCAAATTTGCCATCTTGGACTATTACGGTACATGGCGCACCGAATGGCTCTAAGAACATCAAATTTGGCTTCCGCCGGTTTATCATCTGAAAACATGTTTTCTTTGTTGGTTTGACAGTGAGAACTCTGTTTAGCGTGTAGCAATCCGCATCAACCGCTTCACTCCAGAAGCTGATTGGAAGTTTAGAATCGGCAAGCATGGTTCTCGCAGTTTCAATCAAAGTTCTGTTTTTACGTTCAGCTACTCCGTTTTGTTGTGGAGTATAGGGAGCACTAACTCGTGCAGAATCCCTGTTGCGTTGCAGAATTCCTTCATCTTGTTATTCTTAAACTCTGTGCCGTTGTCACTTCTCATGCGTCTGACCGGCAGATGATAAAGGTTTTTGAGTTTCTTGAATAGAATAACCAAGTTCTCGAACGTTTCGTCTTTTGATTCATCAAAAAATACCCACGAATATCTCGAATAGTCATCTGTCACGACCAAGCAATATAAGTCTCCTGAGATGCTTCGAACATTTACAGGACCAAATAAATCCATGTGGAGACGTTCTAATGGCAACTTGATTGAGTTCAGAATTTTCTTCGGATGAGATTTCTTGATCTGCTTTCCCTTTTTGCATTCTAAGCAATGATCATACATCTGAAACTCCGAAGATTTACGCCTTCTACAAGATCATTATGAACCAAGAAATTCATTTTTCGCAAATGATTATGCCCCATCTTGCGATGCCAAAGAATAGAATCCTTTTCAGTAGCCTTTGACACAAAACATTATGCTGATTTTGATGAAGTGGTAGCGACACCCATATCAAGAACATATAGATCATTCTCTCGAGGTGCTCGCATCGGAATCCACTCATCTGGTATTTTGAATCCCGGCTTCGAGATAATACACTCTTTTTCGTTGAAATGGACCGTGAACTTCCATTCACAAACCTGCGATATGCTCAGAAGATTGTTCTCAAGTTCTGCAATATAGTCCACGCGATCGAACGAAACGACGCCATTGGAGAGTTTTCCCTCGGTGACTATCCTTCCACCCTGGTTTCCTGCAAATCCAACATATCCTCCATTGATAGCTTCAATATCGAATAGCAACGCTTTCATTCCCGTCATATGCCTGGACGCTCCACTATCCAAAATCCACTTAGAAAGTACGGATCTCTGGAGCCCCTGCACATTTCAACAATCTATTTAAAAAGCGAGACCCAAACCTTTTTGGTCTTGGGTTGAATTGGATGACCAGCATCAAAAACAAATTCACATTTATCAGCATAATCGAATCCACACTCATCTACAGAATTAACTTCCCATTCTTCATCTGAATTTTCTATGATGTAGAATGTTATTACAGAAAGGAGTAGAAGTAGAATGCAGCGGAAGTCTTCATTCATACCGAAAGAGTATACATCTTTAAAAGTCCAGCTGCCGGAGTTCCTGGAGAGAATCCGGCAGCACCTCCCTGTAGGGATGCCAAAAACTTAAATGACAAATGAATACACACCACCTATTTATAGGGTAAGAAGTTCCCTGGAAAGCATCTAAGTTCGGGTGAACTTGACCTAGTCAAGTTCGGCCGAACTTGACATCAACATTACCATTATGCGCGAACTTGACCTTCACATGTCAAGTTCGAGCGAACTTGTTACATTTTACACTGAAAGCTCCATATTTCGGTCGTGTGTTCAATTCTAACCTGTACAATACTCAACACACGCTCTATCTAGCCTATTCGACAAGTGACGAACACAAAGTGCACCAACAGATTCCCCCTTGTTCGTTACTGTCGAATCTTGGTCTTCAAACGTGAGCTGTGTTTGAATATTCTGCAACTTCAATCAAGGTATCTGCCGTTGTCATCGAAACGCGTCAACAAATTCCCCCTTAATTGATGATCTGGGTTTGCATTATCAACATCTAATTACCCTCCAGTTCAGATTTTTGTTGCATAGTTTCCAACCTCCTCTGATTTGCTTGACCGACAGATTATCTTGAATAGACACCAATTTGAAGCTCATCAATGTAGCTTCTCCATTTCAACTTTAACCACATCCGCGTTCGGTTTAGCGCATATATCCCATGCTCGATCTTCCGATCTTCAAGACTCAACCGGCAATTAATAGAAACTTCGAATTACCACACTTGTAAACTTCAAATCAATGTTTACCCGCAATAATCTGAAATCCTGATTTCCGTAATCACTCAAGATCAGCAAATCGGTAATCTTTTTCAATCAGCAAATCTTCATCGGAACTAAATAATCTCGTAACACTTCGAATCTGAGAAACATTCGTCCGCGATCAAAATCACATTCTTCTTCTTCAGTCACAATGTCAGATATATAGCTATCTCCGGTAGACCAGCGCCACTTAATCACCAAACATCATCATCCAACGGCGGTTAGTCCAAAGAGAAGAATGATTCATCTGTTTGAAGATTAAAAATAATGGCCACTAAAGGTTATCATCATATTTCCTTGGTAATTTTGAAACCATCCGTCTTCGGAGCTAGTCATTAGTTCCTAAGATCATCATCGAACTTTTTGAACGTCCTCAGTTCCTCACTGGTATTAACGACTGCTAATCCAGCTAACTGTTCCTTCACCGGAGATCAGGACTCTAAACCTTAAGCATTAATCTAAATCATGATCTGAATAATCTGAACTTCCTGTGATCACAGAATCCCAAATGGATAATCTCTTTCGTCAGCAACTGGTACACTTATTTGTCTGGAAGATCCGATCCCATAAATCATCTTCCTTAATCATGGTACCGCGTACAACCCAGGGCAACTGAAACTACAAAGCATCCTTATCTCCTGGCGGTTAGTCCAGTCAATAATTCATGTGCAAAGCAGAGTTAAAGATAGGCAGTCGTGTGTGCTTCCAAACCATACGTGCGACTCAGGTGTCAATCCACAACCATGACCGCAGAATCTGATAAACAACTCCTCCAAGACTCAGTTTGTAACCACCTACTTTCAAACTAGACATCAACTTGATCAATTTACAAATGAATCTGAAATCTCTGTATTTCCCGGTTAATCTGTAGTCAGAAACCACCCGAATACTGTTGCAATGTCACGAATTTCAAAAATGCCGGAATCTTCAAATATTGAAAATTTTTTATTCCCCCTCATTTTTGCAAATTCTGACCATACTGAAATTTCACTGAAATTCCCCCTCAAATCCGGAATTTTCAGTATTTAACAAATGCGGAATTAACTTTAAGGCCCATCAGTAGTCTTCAACCCTAATGATCACCAAATTGCTTTGGTATCAATGACTACCCTCTCATCTTCAACCATCTCTAACCTCATCGTCTCAGCCTCTCTCTAAGGCCTCCAACGGTGTCCCCGAACAGTCAGTATCGGACGTTAAAATTTCGAAAAAAATTCTATCACCAAATTTTTTCTGGACACCCGTCTCATTAAACCGAGCAATAAATTTTTTTCAATGCCTTAACAAGTTCTGACGAACTTGTATATGCTAGAGAGACAAGTTCGGGCGAACTTAGTCAAATTGTAACAAGTTCGGGCGAACTTGGTTGGCCACCACCAATTTGGGCGAACTTGCATGAAATAGACAAGTTCGAGCGAACTTGTGCTTAATTTCAATGAAAATCAGTCAAGTTCGGGTGAACTTGATAAAAATTCATGAAAAACTTTGTCAAGTTCGGGCGAACTTGATGAAAAGTCTTGAAAAACCATGTTAAGTTCGGGTGAACTTGACCTCGACAAATCAAGTTCGGGCGAACTTGGTCTCCCAAATCAGCCATTTTTCACATTTTTCGATCCAAAATCCTTATTTCTTCGAATTTCGAGATGATTTCACCATAGATCTGGTCGAAATTGGTTTTCTAACAATCCTATCCGTTTAATTTTGGATTTTGTCCGTTGATTGTAGGTTTATTTCATGATTTACGTCTAAAACCCCTCCTAATGTCCATAAATGTCCAAATTCATGAGCGTAGGTGATAACCGTAGCTCTGATACCAATGAAGGTCCGTGATCAGGCGGTTCTAGACGGAAGTTAGTGCATAAACGTAAACCGATTCGATAGAATGTTATTACAGAAAGGAGTAGAAGTAGAATGCAGCGGAAGTCTTCATTCATACCGAAAGAGTATACATCTTTATAAGTCCAGCTGCCGGAGTTCCTGGAGAGAATCCGGCTGCACCTCCCCATAGGGATGCCAAAAACTTAAATGACAAATAACACACACCACCTATTTATAGGGTAAGAAGTTCGCTGGTAAGCATTCAAGTTCGGCCGAACTTGACTAAGACATAGACATTATGCACCAACAATAGTTGTCACTTTATGATGTAATATGTTGATTGGATGGTATAAACGGTGTTGATATACATGTAATAAAGTGAAAATATTTGTATTGGTATTGTATTTTAAATGGTAGAAGGTAATGGTATTTTATTATGGATGGTAGGAGGTAATGGAAGTGTATTATGGATGGTATGATAGATGATAGAGAAAGTGTATTCAAAGTAGTGTACCAAAACACCTTATTTCATGTTGATACATATAGATGCACATGTGCATTTCTTATATTGGTAACGTAAAAAGTAGTGTATTACACATGGTAGTGTAAATGAAAGTACAATTGTCTAATGTTTGTAATGTATTACGGAATTTGTCAAAGAAATGATGAAAATGCACATGTGCATGGTAGTGTATTGTGGATGGTATGATAGATGAAAGAGAAAATGTATTCAAATTAGTGTACCAAAACACCTTATTTCATGTTGATATATATAGATACACATATGCATTGCTAATATTGGTAACGTAAAAAGTAGTGTGTTACACATAGTAGTGTAAATGAAAGTACAATTGTCTAATGTTTGTAATGTATTACGGAATTTGTCAAAGAAATAACGAAAATGCACATGTGCATTGATAGTTGGTACTCAAAAAAAATTGTTTTTTTTGAAATTTTTTTTATTGTTGCGTAAATATAGCGACTTTTTCAAAAAAAATTAAAAAAAACAAAAAGGATTTTTTTTAGGTATTACTGTTTGTGTTCACACTGGTTCTCGCAATAAAGGGTGGTTCCTAACGGATCCTTGCCCTATATATATATATATATATATATATATATATATATATATATATAATATATATATATATATATATATATATATATATATATGGGAAGGATAAAATGAAAACCCACTTGAGTTGAGAAAACTCAAGAAAACCCTATGTAACATTTTTATTTTTTTCTAAAAAAAAATAGGGAATGTAAATTACATCTTAATGAACATTTTGTAACAAAAAAATAAAAAACGCCGAGTGGATTTTTTATAAAAAATTAGAAAAATTCAGTTTTTTAGCATTTTTTGTAAACACTAAAATTTTTAAAAAATTTTATAAAAAAAACATTCGGCGCTTTTTATTTTTTTTGTTACAAAATGTTCATTAACATATAACTTACATTCCCTATTTTTTTAGAAAAAAATAAAAATGTTACATAGGGTTTTCTTGAGTTTTCTCAACTCAAGTGAGTTTTCTCTCTATACTTCACCTATATATATATATATATATATAGGATTCGGTTCAAGAGAGAACCAATCCCAGTTGCGAGAACCATGAGAACTCGTATCATCCAATAGCAAACTTACACATCACCCATAACCAAATTAAATCAAAGGGGTATTTTAGTCTTTTACTTCTCATGTCACATTTTTTCTCTCTCTTCTATGTAAAAGTCAACATGTCACATCTTTTCTCTCTATTCTATCTAGGGCCGTTCAAACCGCTCGACGCTCGTTCGGAAATTGCTCGAAAAATGCTCGTTCGATTTGACGCTCGGTTGTAAACGAGCCACTCTGCTCGGTTCGGATTGTAAACGAGCCAAGCAAGAGCAAAGGTCCGCTCGGTTCGGTTCGGCTCGAATTATTATTTCAATAAGTATATTATATAAACATGTATATACACACATATATACACAAATATAAATCATACACATAAACACACCTATATATACACACACGCATACATATATACTTAAATATAAATTAAATTTATAGTTTTATATATACCAGTCTATTAGATTTTGGTCCACTATATACAAAATTACAACTATATCTATATGTACTAGCCCAAATACGCCAACAAAAAAATTAATATCAAATCTAAAAGTTAAACCCTAAACTGGTAAACGACAAACTGCTCATCATCTCAATGTTCATGTCGTTTCCCTAAGTCGATCGTCTCTTGCTCTCAACATCATTGTTCGTGCAATATGATCATCGCCTTGTCAGCCACAACATTGTTATACATTAGAAAAATATTATGCCATGAAATGTGCATGCTTTTAAAGAGATAAAAACTTGAGACCCAACATTGTCACTATCTCTCTCAGCAAATTTAAATCGGGCGACACAGTTGTCAAAATCGCTCGGACTTCGCTCGACACTCGTTCGGAAAATTTACTGCTCGGAAATGCTCGCTTGATTTGAGGCTCGATTCTTAATGAGCCGCTCCGCTCGGTTCGGTTTGTAAACGAACCAAGCACGAGCAAAGGTCCGCTCGGTTCCGCTCGGCTCGTGAACAGCCCTAATTCTATCTAAAACTCAACATGTCACATATTTTCTCTCTCTTCTTCTTAAAATTCAACATGAGACATCTATTGAGTCGTGATTTTTGGGTGAGTTCGTTTGGTAAGATCCTCAAATTTCGTAAACCCGAAATCGGGGTGTCGGGGGCGTAAAAAGATGTTTGGTGTAAAAAAATTGTAAAAAAGTTTTTATAAAAAAAATATTTTTGTTTGCCGTAAAATATTTTTTGTTTTTTGTAAAAAGAGTTTAAACCCGTAAAAAATTGTTTTTTTTGTAAAAAAAATTGTTTTAAAGTAGAAAACCACGCATAAAAAAGTTTAAACCCACGAGTAAAAAAGAGTTCAAAGCCGGCGCGTAAAAAAGTTTAAACCGGCGCGTAAAAAAAGTTGAAAACCGGCGCGTAAAAAAATTAAAACCGGCGCGTAAAAAAAGATTAAAACGCGCGTAAAAAAAAGTTTCTAAAACGCGCGTAAAAAAAGTTTGAACCCGCGCGTAAAAAAATCGCTATATTTCTTACCCCTAAAAAACTTTTTTTTTCGAGTAACAGTTATCCATGCACATGTGCATACGTATCATAACTTCGACAAATTCCATAATCCATTATCAGTAGTAGACAATTGCACTTTAATTTACAATACCATACCTAATACACTACTTTTTACATTACCAATATTCAAAATGCATATGTGCATCAATATGTATAACGTATTTTGGTAAAAAAAGGTTGTGATTTTGAATGATGAAGTAGGCCCATATACATGTTTTTGGTTAGTTATATCTAGTGGTTGATGGTTTGATTATAGTTGTCACTTTATGTAATATGTTGATTGGATGGTATAAATTGTGTTTATATACATGTAATAAAATGAAAATATTGGTATTGGTATTGTATTATAGATGGTATGAGGTAATGGTATTGTATTATGGATGGTAGGAGATAATGGAAGTGTATTATGGATGGTATCATAAATGAAAGAGAAAATGTATTCAAAGTAGTGTACCAAAACACTTTATTTCATGTTGATACATATAGATGCACATGTGCATTTCTAATATTCGTAACGTAAAAAGTAGTGTATTACACATGGTAGTGTAAATGAAAGTACAATTGTCTAATATTTGTAAAGCATTACGGAATTTGTCGAAGAAATGATACATATGCACATGTACATGGTAGTGTATTATGGATGGAATGATAGATGAAAGAGAAAGTGTATTCAAAGTAGTGTACCAAAACACCTTATTTCATGTTGATACATATAGATGCACATGTGCATTTCTAATATTGGTAACGTAAAAATTAGTGTATTATACGTGGTAGTGTAAATGAAAGTACAATTGTCCAATGTTTGTAATGTATTACAAAATTTGTCAAAGAAATGATAAAAATGCGCATGTGCATGGATAACTATTACTCAAATTTATTTTTTATTTTTTTGAAATTTTTTTTATTGTAAACAAAATATAGCGAATTTTTCATAAAAAATTTTTAAAACAAAATTGGGTGTTTTTTAGATATCTTAAGGTAATACCTAAATAAAGGTAATACCCTTTATTGCGAGAACCAGTGTGAACACAAACAGTAATACCTAAAAAAATCCAAAACAAAATACCAAAAAAAAAATACCTTAAGGCAAGTGCACCCATCGTGAGCGTAGTATAGTGTTGGTAAGATACCGAGGTCATCCAAGGACACAAGAGCTTTTAGTACCGGTTTATCTTCAATGTCTAATAAATCTAAATTTTTGATAAAAGATTTTAAACATAAAAGAAAAAAAAGATAAATAAAATGAAAAACAGATAGACAAGATAGAATCACTTGGATCCAACTCATCTTTAATATATCCATTGATGATTTTCGCACTTTCGGACTTTTTAAGAGATTATCTTAGTTATAGTAGTAGGCCCCTCTTTTGAATGTGACGTTACCTTCAACCCAGTGGTTTGAGTCAGCAGGGATACAATCCCAAAGGGTCGGAATATTGAAAGATAATTAAATAAGTTATTAATGCGAAAAGTGGTAGGCTCCTCTTTTGAAGGTGACATTACCCTCGGCTAAGTGGTTTGAGTCAGCAAGGATACAATCCCAAGTAGCCGGTTTAAAGTATTAATAGTAGTTTACATATGAGTGGTTCAAGCTATTCGCACCCCCGCCATCCAATACCTTTGGGGCATTGAAGGAGATCCTAGTAAGCTTGAACCAAGTCCTCGCAGGATCTATACACTAAACGAGACAAGGACTTTACCAAACCACCATTCTAATCCATGTCCAAGTAGTTCACGCGCTTTATATAAACCGTAAAGACACGAATGAGCAAATCAATGACATCATGAAGAAATGGTTTGGAGAATTCACTTTCAACATAAGAAACTAGTTATTAAGTCATTAATACATACCCAATTAAAAAGTGCGGAAAGATTAAAAATCAAAAGTAATACATTAAAGACTTCTTAAGATTCGGATCAAAATCAGCATCAATCTCTTTTTCTTTCTCTGCTTTAATCTCTGCCTAAGTCTTTTCTGGCTCTTTAGCAGGAATTTCTTTATCAGAATCATTTTCATTTTCAGAAGTAGCAGATATAACATCATCTTGAGTCGTTTTCACAGTCTCTTGACTCTCAATAACACCTGCAGCCCTTGATCCAGCAACTGCTTCAACATTTTCAGGTTCATCTTCGTCGACAAGCATAGTTTCAACTTTCTTCGCAGCACGTTTCTTTTTAGGCTTATCAGCTTCTGCCTTTAAGAACCATTCGCTCCTTGCCTTTGGTTTGAATTCCTTAAACCATTCTTTCTCAGCGTTAAGCTCTTTCTCATCGTCACTACCATCTTTTCTCCATTTGTTGTCTGGCGGCGCAATGTAATTAGAATCTTTGATCGCTCCGAATACAGGCTTTACAACAGGAGCTGAAGCTTGCTTCTGAAATTTGATTAGCTTCTTTACTGTGGTCTCATCAAGATGAACTAAGTATAAAACATCGTTCGGATCTCTCGTAATGTTCGTGTACTTCTCATCAATCAACATTTGAACAAATATTAAATAGAGACATAATCTAGAATCCTCCATGTTCTTCGACATGTGCATGAAAACTAACTTTGAGAAGTTAAACGGCTTTTTCAGAATCAGTGTCATTGCCATGCAAGCTAAGTAATCTTGAGAATGCCCCATCTTGTGATGCCAAAGAATATAATCCTTTTCAGTAGCCTTTGACACAAAACATTGTGCTGATTTTGATGAAGTGGTAGCGACACCCATATCAAGAACATATAGATCATTCTCTCGAGGTGCTCGCATCAGAATCCACTCATCTGGTATTTTGAATCCCGGCTCGAGATAATACACTCTTTGTCGTTGAAATGGACCGTGAACTTCTTGTCACAAATCTGCGATATGCTCAGAAAATTGTTCTCAAGTTCTGCAATATAGTTCACGCGATCGAATGAAACGACGCCGTTTGAGAGTTTTCCCTCGGCGACTATCCTTCCACCTTGGTTACCCGCAAATCCAACATATCCACCATTGATAGCTTTAATGTCGAATAGCAATGCTTTCATTCCCGTCATATGCCTGGACGCTCCACTATCCAAAATCCACTTAGAAAGTACGGATCTCTGGAGCCCCTGCACATTTTAACAATCTATTTAAAAAGCGAGACCCAAGCCTTTTTGGTCTTGGGTTGAGTTGGATAACCATCATCAAAATCAAACTCACATTTATCAGCATAATCGAATCCACACTCATCTACAGAATTAACTTCCCATTCTTCATCTGAATTTTCTGTGATGTTTATGTTTGAAAACTTTACCGTCTTTTATCTTTTGAATTGTTACCACTTGTAGTTTTGACATTTTCAGATGTGGTTTCAATTATGATTTCGGATTTTGATTCTTTCTTGCTATCACTAGTCTTAACCAGCTCAGACTTAGTGATCTCAGATGTTGCTGACCATTTCTTTGCAATCCAGGCTTGAGATTTTATGTTAGCCTTCTTGATGTAAAAATTGTTTTCATTAGCTTTTAAAGTTTCACCTTTTTCAAAAATTGAATTTTCAAACTTAGGTTTAACTTCAGCTTTTGATTCATTTCTTTTCAAAATCTTTACGGGTTTTTCAAACATTGGTTGCTTCGGTTTCACAACATTTGAACTCTCTCTCCTTCGAAGATAAGCCGGCTTTGATTTTGGACACTTACGTGCAATATGACCAATTTCATTGCACTTGAAACAAGTCCGAGAATAATGTGGATGTCCTTTTGTGGGTTTTACACCACTTATTTTGACACCACTTGCAATTTTGGCTTTATCTCGAAGTTCTTTTTGTTTCTTAAACTCATCGTTTGATTGTTTCCCGATCAAACTTTCCTCATGAACCGTGTTCGTCCCATACACAAAATTCATGTTCTTATTTTTGTATTCATGAAATGGTGACGGTTTCCTTTTAGGTTCATCTGATTCCTCTAATCCCAACCCAGCTCTCCGGTTTTCCGGATGATCACCACCATTCTTTCGGTAGTTGTTTCTTTTAGGTTTGGAATAGAATTTCTTTTCATTGATCTCCAGATCATCTGATGTGACTTCTACGAGTTTAAAGAATTTGTCTAATAATTCTTCCTTCACATTTTGAATCGGAAAACTGTCATCAAAGTATAATCTATCAGATTCCTTAATCTTGTACTTGACAACATTAGGATCATCACATAGATCATTCTCCGATGATGTATCGTCAACTTCGGACTGTGAATCTGAATTTTTGAGCTTGAGTCGGCGCTTTTAAAGCTGCCTTCATCAGAATTGTTCAAAACATTTTCAACAACCTTTTTAACCACAGCATTGTCATCGTCTGTTTTAGTATAGATTACATCAATGTTCTCTGGCAACTCAGTTTTCTTTTCAGATAACAACTCAATGTTGAGTGTCTTATCCATCCCATCAGCGGATTTGCGTCAATACTTCTCGCAAAGGGGTGGAGGAACATTACTGTATTCTTTACCAATTTTATTTTTAGGTTTCTCTTATGATGGAATTGTCGGAAGGATGTGATCGATGACATATGCATTACATGTGTAACTTCTCAAAAGTTGTTGAACACGTTCTATTTCAATTGTCATGTCCTGGAGTTGTTGCTTAGTTTCAGCAATGGTTAATATAGATATTAATCGCTTTTTGCTTATCCATTACTGTTCCTTTTAACATTCTTATGGTATCATGTTGTTCGATGTTATTTCTATCAAGCCTACCATAATCTTTTTCATTTTATCATACGCTTCCTTCATTGTGCGATAATCGTATTTCAAAAGTTCATTATGCACATTGTTTTTAGCGATGATTTTTATTTTTCGGCACACTCAGAACATGGTTCGGTACATTTTGTACAAGGTTTTTCAACCTCTACAATTTGTACTTTGACAACTTCTTTTACCTCTGGACCTACCTTGGTTAGATTTGCCATTAAAGCTTTATCTGCCATGTCCTTGAGATTTTCGGCATTCACTTCTTGTGTAACATTGATGATCTCTTCATCAATTGTTTTCTCCTCAAACACATGTTCTTTAGAGCTTCCATCAAAATGGCCTACAAAACTATCACACGAGTTAGGAGTAAAATTCCTTGTTTTTGCATGTGGATATATTCCTCTTCTTCTCGTTGTTGATGCAAGTATTGTTCCAGCAGAATCTGTTCTACAGCCACTGCTTCTCCGCTGCCACTGCTTCCTCTGCAGAAGTATCTTCAACTATCTCAGCCATCAACGCAACTCTGGTCTTCTTACCGATGTAGGAATTCCAGTCGAAACCATCATCTTCGTTTGATGCTACCATAGCTTTCTCATTGTTGCTGCTATTTGGTTTCTCTTGGATTTCAACCTGAGTCTTCTTTGGGAATGGCTTGTATTGAAGTGACTTCTTATAATACTCGTTGCCTCCTCCGAACGGACTCTGATTTCCCGTTGCTTCAGGATTCTTGCACTCTCTCTTGAAATGTCCCTTTTGGCGACATCTAAAGCACGTCACTTTTGATTTGTCGAAGCCCAACTTGTTGCTTGAATTTCCGATATCTCGGCCAGTGAGAGCAACAAACTTTGTGATTCTTCGGATAATAGATGCTAAACACCACTTTATATCCATCAACTCGAGTTCTTCTTCATCCACTTGGTCATAATCTTCTGCCGTCATTTCGGGATTTCCAATTTACCAGCTACAAGACTTTCGTATAACTCCAGAACAGTGGCGAGAAGAGACATATGTTGTTTAGCAACTTGTTCCGGAACAACATTGTTCAAATTCACTGCGATGTTGCACTTGTATACATTCGAATCAGAATTTGTTTATTGATTCTGATTTGCTTGACTTTGATAAGATGAATTTGAACCAATGCTTGAGTACAAACTATGTGGACTCTGATCATAATGAGGTTGTGATTGACTCTGGTTCTGTGGAGAAGCATTCATATTCGCACTAAACGCTGTCCCAATTTTTGGACTTGAATGTTGTCTTGCATTCCACTTTTGTAGTACAACCCAACGTCTTGAACTACATTAGCGTTCTTTGACTTTGCAATCTTCAAGAGTTCCATTCATGGCCTTCGAGTTTATTGATAAATGTTGACAACTTGAAGAAATCCCACTTATCACTATTTTTCAGAACCATCAAATAAGTAGTCCATTCACCATCTGGTAGTGCGTCAGCAAGCTTTTTGATGTATTCTTGTTCTGTCTTCTCGAGTCCGTGTCTTCACATTTGAACTTTCAGATGACAGAAGCGCTCGATCATTTGCTTCATGGTCTCATTCTTTAACATGGTGAAGAAATCAAACTCTTTCAGAATAAGCGCCTTTTTACTTTTATCATTTCAGCACTGCCTTGATACTTCTTCTGTAATGACAACCAAAGATCTCTTGCAGTAGTATACTCTGGTAGCAAAATCAGGATATCTTCTTTGACAGACTGTTAGATGAGACTAATCATCTTTTTCTCAGCAATGTATTCGTCTCTCTGTACTGTCGAGTAATTGTACTTTCAAGGACTTGTTGATGTTCATCTACCGGAACAGTGTAGCCTCTTTCAATCGACACCCAGCCAGCGAAGTGCATCGCTTGCACCCAATAGGTAAATTTCTCCTTCCATGCTTCATATTCGTCCATGCTCATCAGCTTGGGCGGTTTAACAGTCGTCCCCGTCTCGTTATCAAGATTGACTTGATAAATCACGTTGGCATTCGACGAACTAGCTCCGGACATAAAAGCTCTTTCATATCATCCATTGTGAATAACGAGACGTGTATACTGAAAATATTCAAAAACTTTGAAAACAATTAGCACTACTACAAGTTCGGTCGAACTTGTAGTAACAATGAAGAATTCTCAGAATTTCTAACAAGTTCAGTCGAACTTGTTAGTTTTGATTTTAAGAGATCCTTTATAACTTCGAGCGAACTTATGACAAAGACAAAACCGATCTTCGAGCGAACTTGCATTCAAGAATTTGATGAAAATCTAGTAAGTTCGGGCGAACTTACTTAAAAAAATTCCTTGATATTACACAAGTTCGGTCGAACTTGATGTAAAATCAATGAAAAATCAGTAACTTCGAGCGAACTTGGTCAATGTTCTTTCAAAAATCACTCAAGTTCGAGCGAACTTGCTAAAAAATCACTTGAAAAATGATGTTTTAGACCAAGTTCGGTCGAACATGCTTAACAAGTTCGATCTTGAGGGTTTTCCAAAACATGGTCTTTTTCAAAATTTTGACATGAATTCGGTTGAATTTGGTCTCCAATCTTTCAAGGGTTTATCTTTGTTGTATTTTACATGATATACTCAAATTTGAAAAAATTTTGACCGTGAATTCTTCATTTTATGTTCAAAAGTTATGAAAAATAGAAGAATGGAGATGAAATAGAAGTGTTCTTGTCTTAATACTATCAAATCAGGATGTTCTAGCTCTGATACCACTTGTAGGACCGATCCTCGATGCTAAGGAACCTAAATTTGATGTCTAACATCCATAATAGCGGAAATATTACGTCGTGTTTACCAATAGACAAGAATTAATCAGTTAATCGTCAGTTTTATTGATCAAACGTTCTGGTTACAAACTGACAGAGCTTCACCTCCAAAATGCCAAAGTTACAAATGAATAAGACAAGCTAGGTATTTATAGAGACACTAGTTCGCCCTAGGGGACACAAGTTCGCATGAACTTGCATAAGCAAGTTCGGCCGAACATGCATTTACATGTTGAATTATGGACGAACTTGGCTAATACATTCATAAATACTTCCTATACCTAGCCTATTCAGCTCAATACAATACAGACTCGATATAAGACTAAGACATAGACATAAACATAAACACTCAGTTGAAGAATGTTATTACAATGAAACAACTGAGTTTGTTAATTTGCCCTCGAGTTCTAACACCAGTTTGAAGTTCTCCGATAATACTTGTTGACGGATGATAGGAATATGATCGCGGCAATTCTTCACTTGGAACTTCTACTGAGTTTTGCTGATTCGTGATGTTGAGATCAACGACCAATTCAACGTTTTGAGAGCTTGATGAAGCTTCATTCCTGTTGTTCGGGTCTGCAGATTGATTAAGAAGACTTGTTATCTGCTCCACTTCTTCATCTGAGGAAGATGATTCCCCGTCAACATCAAATGTTGGTGCTTCATCTGAGTCAGAATTCTGATTCTGAGGCATACTGGGCTCCGTTGTTGTATTCACTGGTTCAATAAGGCATTTGTTAGAGAAGTAGTAGGTGTTGCTAATGTTTCAGAAACATTTTCAGCCTGAACACCACTAATGCTTGAACTTGCGCCAGAAGAAGATGGATCCAACGTGGGTTTATTAACCACAATTGGTCGAACAATTTGTTCTTGATTCGCTGACTGGTGAAGATAATATAACGCTGCAACTTCATCGTCAGACGGTTCTTCGGGCAAGTCAAATGACTTCCAAAGGTCTTGATAATTAAACAGCCACGCGTCACCTCTCCTTTGAATAGGATCCGTATAGTTGAAACAATCCACGTGATGTGCCACAATAACCTTTCTAAATGAAGGAACATATACTCTTCTCAACGAACTCGCATATCCGACAAAGAAACCCTCAAGAGATTTAGTTCCAAATTTGCCATCTTGGTCTATTACGGTACATGGCGCACCGAATGGCTCTAAGAACTTCAAATTTGGCTTCCGTCGGTTTATCATCTCAAAACATGTTTTCTTTGTTGGTTTGACAGTGAGAACCCTGTTTAGCGTGTAGCAAGCCGCAGCAACCGCTTCACTCCAGAAGCTGATTGGAAGTTTAGAATCTGCAAGCATGGTTCTCGCAATTTTAATCAAAGTTCTGTTTTTCCGTTCAGCTACTCCATTTTGCTGTGGAGTATAGGGAGCACTAAACTCGTGCAGAATCCCTTTTGTGTTGCAGAATTCCTTCATCTTGTTATTCTTAAACTCTGTGCCGTTGTCACTTCTAATGCGTCTGACCGGCAGATGATAAAGGTTTTCGAGTTTCTTGAATAGAATAACCAAGTTCTCGAACGTTTCGTCTTTTGATTCTTGAAAAAAATACCCACGAATATCTCGAATAGTCATCTGTCACGACCAAGCAATATAAGTCTCCTGAGATGCTTCAAACATTTACGAGACCAAATAAATCCATGTGGAGACGTTCTAATGGCAACTTGATTGATTTCATAATTTTCTTCGGATGAGATTTCTTGATCTGCTTTCCCTTTTTGCATTCTAAGCAATGATCAGACATCTGAAAACTCCAAAGATTTACGCCTTCTACAAGATCATTATGAACCAAGAAATTCATTTTTCACAAATGATTATGCCCCATCTTGCGATGCCAAAGAATAGAATCCTTTTCAGTAGCCTTTGACACAAAACATTGTGCTGATTTTGATGAAGTGGTAGCGACACCCATATCAAGAACATATAGATCATTCTCTCGAGGTGCTCGCATCGGAATCCACTCATCTGGTATTTTGAATCCCGGCTTCGAGATAATACACTCTTTTTCGTTGAAATGGACCGTGAACTTCCATTCACAAACCTGCGATATGCTCAGAAGATTGTTCTCAAGTTCTGCAATATAGTTCCCACGCGATCGAACGAAACGACGCCATTGGAGAGTTTTCCCTCGGTGACTATCCTTCCACCCTGGTTTCCTGCAAATCCAACATATCCTCCATTGATAGCTTCAATATCGAATAGCAACGCTTTCATTCCCGTCATATGCCTAGACGTTCCACTATCCAAAATCCACTTAGAAAGTACGGATCTCTGGAGCCCCTGCACATTTCAACAATCTATTTAAAAAGCGAGACCCAAACCTTTTTGGTCTTGGGTTGAATTGGATGACCAGCATCAAAAACAAATTCACATTTATCAGCATAATCGAATCCACACTCATCTACAGAATTAACTTCCCATTCTTCATCTGAATTTTCTATGATGTAGAATGTTATTACAGAAAGGAGTAGAAGTAGAATGCAGCGGAAGTCTTCATTCATACCGAAAGAGTATACATCTTTAAAAGTCCAGCTGCCAGAGTTCCTGGAGAGAATCCGGCAGCACCTCCCGCAGGGATGCCAAAAACTTAAATGACAAATGAACACACACCACCTATTTATAGGGTAAGAAGTTCCCTGGAAAGCATCTAAGTTCGGGTGAACTTGACCTAGTCAAGTTCGGCCGAACTTGACATCAACATTACCATTATGCGCGAACTTGACCTTCACATGTCAAGTTCGAGCGAACTTGTTACATTTTACACTGAAAGCTCCGTATTTCGGTCGTGTGTTCAATTCTAACCTGTACAATACTCAACACACGCTCTATCTAGCCTATTCGACAAGTGACGAACACAAAGTGCACCAACAGATTCCCCCTTGTTCGTTACTGTCGAATCTTGGTCTTCAAACGTGAGCTGTGTTTGAATATTCTGCAACTTCAATCAAGGTATCTGCCGTTGTCATCGAAACGCGTCAACAAATTCCCCTTAATTGATGATCTGGGTTTGCATTATCAACATCTAATTACCCTGAAATCTCCAGTTCAGATTTTTGTTGCATAGTTTCCAACCTCCTCTGATTTGCTTGACCGACAGATTATCTTGAATAGACACCAATTTGAAGCTCATCAATGTAGCTTCTCCATTTCAACTTTAACCACATCCGCGTTCGGTTTAGCGCATATATCCCATGCTCGATCTTCCGATCTTCAAGACTCGACCGGCAATTAATAGAAACTTCGAATTACCACACTTGTAAACTTCAAATCAATGTTTACCCGCAATAATCTGAAATCCCGATTTCCGTAATCACTCAAGATCAGCAAATCGGTAATCTTTTTCAATCAGCAAATCTTCATCGGAACTAAATAATCTCGTAACACTTCGAATCTGAGAAACATTCGTCCGCGATCAAAATTACATTCTTCTTCTTCAGTCACAATGTCAGATATATAGCTATCTCCGGTAGACCAGCGCCACTTAATCACCAAACATCATCATCCAACGGCGGTTAGTCCAAAGAGAAGAATGATTCATCTGTTTGAAGATTAAAAATAATGGCCACTAAAGGTTATCATCAGATTTCCTTGGTAATTTTGAAACCATCCGTCTTCGGAGCTAGTCATTAGTTCCTAAGATCATCACCGAACGTTTTGAACGTCCTCAGTTCCTCACTGGTATTAACGACTGCTAATCCAGCTAACTGTTCCTTCACCGGAGATCAGGACTCTAAACCTTAAGCATCAATCTAAATCATGATCTGAATAATCTGAACTTCCTGTGATCACAGAATCCCAAATGGATAATCTCTTTCGTCAGCAACTGGTACACTTATTTGTCTGGAAGATCCGATCCCGTAAATCATCTTCCTTAATCATGGTACCGCGTACAACCCAGGGCAACTGAAAAAGCATCCTTATCTCCTGGCGGTTAGTCCAGTCAATAATTCATGTGCAAAGCAGAGTTAAAGATAGGCAATCGTGTGTGCTTCCAAACCACACGTGCGACTCAGGTGTCAATCCACAACCATGACCGCAGAATCTGATAAACAACTCCTCCAAGACTCAGTTTGTAACCACCTACTTTCAAACTAGACATCAACTTGATCAATTTACAAATGAATCTGAAATCTCTGTATTTCCCGGTTAATCTGTAGTCGGAAACCACCCGAATACTGTTGCAATGTCACGAATTTCAAAAATGTTGGAATCTTCAAATATTGAAAATTTTTTATTCCCCCTCATTTTTGCAAATTCTGACCATACTGAAATTTCACTGAAATTCCCCCTCAAATCCGGAATTTTCAGTATTTAACAAATGCGGAATTAACTTTAAGGCCCATCGGTAGTCTTCAACCCTAATGATCACCAAATTGCTTTGGTATCAATGACTACCCTCTCATCTTCAACCATCTCTAACCTCATCGTCTCAGCCTCTCTCTAAGGCCTCCAACGGTGTCCCCGAACAGTCAGTATCGGACGTTAAAATTTCGAAAAAAATTCTATCACCAAATTTTTTCTGGACACGTCTCATTAAACCGAGCAATAAATTTTTTTCAATGCCTTAACAAGTTCTGGCGAACTTGTATATGCTAGAGAGACAAGTTCGGGCGAACTTAGTCAAATTGTAACAAGTTCGGGCGAACTTGGTTGGCCACACCAATTTGGGCGAACTTGCATGAAATAGACAAGTTCGAGCGAACTTGTGCTTAATTTCAATGAAAATCAGTCAAGTTCGGGCGAACTTGATAAAAATTCATGAAAAACTTTGTCAAGTTCGGGCGAACTTGATGAAAAGTCTTGAAAAACCATGTTAAGTTCGGGTGAACTTGACCTCGACAAATCAAGTTCGGGCGAACTTGGTCTCCCAAATCAGCCATTTTTCACATTTTTCGATCCAAAATCCTTATTTCTTCGAATTTCGAGATGATTTCACCATAGATCTGGTCGAAATTGGTTTTCTAACAATCCTATCCGTTTAATTTTGGATTTTGTCCGTTGATTGTAGGTTTATTTCATGATTTACGTCTAAAACCCCTCCTAATGTCCATAAATGTCCAAATTCATGAGCGTAGGTGATAACCGTAGCTCTGATACCAATTGAAGGTCCGTGATCAGGCGGTTCTAGACGGAAGTTAGTGCATAAACGTAAACCGATTCGATAGAATGTTATTACAGAAAGGAGTAGAAGTAGAATGCAGCGGAAGTCTTCATTCATACCGAAAGAGTATACATCTTTATAAGTCCAGCTGCCGGAGTTCCTGGAGAGAATCCGGCTGCACCTCCCCATAGGGATGCCAAAAACTTAAATGACAAATAAACACACCACCTATTTATAGGGTAAGAAGTTTGCTGGTAAGCATTCAAGGTCGGCCGAACTTGACTAAAACATAGACATTATGCACCAACAATAGTTGTCACTTTATGATGTAATATGTTGATTGGATGGTATAAACGGTGTTGATATACATGTAATAAAGTGAAAATATTTGTATAATTGGTATTGTATTATAAATGGTAGAAGGTAATGGTATTGTATTATGGATGGTAGGAGGTAATGGAAGTGTATTATGGATGGTATGATAGATGATAAAGAAAGTGTATTCAAAGTAGTGTACCAAAACACCTTATTTCATGTTGATACATATAAATGCACATGTGCATTTCTTATATTGGTAACGTAAAAAGTAGTGTATTACACATGGTAGTGTAAATGAAAGTACAATTGTCTAATGTTTGTAATGTATTACGGAATTTGTCAAAGAAATGATGAAAATGCACATGTGCATGGTAGTGTATTATGGATGGTATGATAGATGAAAGAGAAAATGTATTCAAATTAGTGTACCAAAACACCTTATTTCATGTTGATATATATAGATACACATATGCATTGCTAATATTGGTAACGTAAAAAGTAGTGTGTTACACATAGTAGTGTAAATGAAAGTACAATTGTCTAATGTTTGTCATGTATTACGGAATTTGTCAAAGAAATAACGAAAATGCACATGTGCATTGATAGTTGGTACTCAAAAAAAATTGTTTTTTTTGAAATTTTTTTTTATTGTTGAGTAAATATAGCGACTTTTTCAAAAAAAAATTAAAAAAAAAAACAAAAAACAATTTTGGTATTTTATTGGATTTTTTTTAGGTATTACTGTTTGTGTTCACACTGGTTCTCGCAATAAAGGGTGGTTCCTAACGGATCCTTGCCCTATAATATATATATATATATATAATATATGGGAAGGATAAAATGAAAACCCACTTGAGTTGAGAAAACTCAAGAAAACCCTATGTAACATTTTTATTTTTTTCTAAAAAAAATAGGGAATGTAAATTACATCTTAATGAACATTTTGTAACAAAAAAATAAAAAACGCCGAGTGGATTTTTTATAAAAAATTAGAAAAATTCAGTTTTTTAGCATTTTTTGTAAACACTAAAATTTTAAAAAAAATTATAAAAAAAACATTCGGCGCTTTTTATTTTTTTTGTTACAAAATGTTCATTAACATATAACTTACATTCCCTATTTTTTTAGAAAAAAATAAAAATGTTACATAGGGTTTTCTTGAGTTTTCTCAACTCAAGTGAGTTTTCTCTCTATACTTCACCTATATATATATATATATATATATATATAGGATTCGGTTCAAGAGAGAACCAATCCCAGTTGCGAGAACCATGAGAACTCGTATCATCCAATAGCAAACTTACACATCACCCATAACCAAATTAAATCAAAGGGGTATTTTAGTCTTTTACTTCTCATGTCACATTTTTTCTCTCTCTTCTATGTAAAAGTCAACATGTCACATCTTTTCTCTCTATTCTATCTAGGGCCGTTCAAACCGCTCGCCCCTCGCTCGACGCTCGTTCGGAAATTGCTCGAAAAATGCTCGTTCGATTTGACGCTCAGTTGTAAACGAGCCACTCTGCTCGGTTCGGATTGTAAACGAGCCAAGCAAGAGCAAAGGTCCGCTCGGTTCGGATTGTAACGAGCCAAGCAAGAGCAAAGGTCCGCTCGGTTCGGTTCGGCTCGAATTATTATTTCAATTAGTATATTATATAAACATGTATATACACACATATATACACAAATATAAATCATACACATAAACACACCTATATATACACACACGCATACATATATACTTAAATATAAATTAAATTTATAGTTTTATATATACCACTCTGTTAGATTTTGGTCCACTATATACAAAATTACAACTATATCTATACGTACTAGCCCAAATACGCCAACAAAAAAATTAATATCAAATCTAAAAGTTAAACCCTAAACTGGTAAACGACAAACTGCTCATCATCTCAATGTTCATGTCGTTTCCCTAAGTCGATCGTGTCTTGCTCTCAACATCATTGTTCGTGCAATATGATCATCGCCTTGTCGGCCACAACATTGTTATACATTAGAAAAATATTATGCCATGAAATGTGCATGCTTTTAAAGAGATAAAAACTTGAGACCCAACATTGTCACTATCTCTCTCAGCAAATTTAAATCGGGCGACACAGTTGTCAAAATCGCTCGGACTTCGCTCGACACTCGCTCGGAAAATTTACTGCTCGGAAATGCTCGCTTGATTTGAGGCTCGATTCTTAATGAGCCGCTCCGCTCGGTTCGGTTTGTAAACGAACCAAGCACGAGCAAAGGTCCGCTCGGTTCCGCTCGGCTCGTGAACAGCCCTAATTCTATCTAAAACTCAACATGTCACATCTTTTCTCTCTCTTCTTCTTAAAATTCAACATGAGACATCTATTGAGTCGTGATTTTTGGGTGAGTTCATTTGGTAAGATCCTCAAATTTCGTAAACCCGAAATCGGGGTGTCGGGGGCGTAAAAAGATGTTTGGCGTAAAAAAATTGTAAAAAAGTTTTTATAAAAAAAAATATTTTTGTTTGCCGTAAAATATTTTTTGTTTTTTGTAAAAAAAGTTTAAACCCGTAAAAAATTGTTTTTTTTGTAAAAAAAATTGTTTTAAAGTAGAAAACCACGCATAAAAAAGTTTAAACCCACGCGTAAAAAAGAGTTCAAAGCCGGCGCGTAAAAAAGTTTAAACCGGCGCGTAAAAAAAGATTAAAACGCGCGTAAAAAAAATTTCTAAAACGCGCGTAAAAAAAGTTTGAACCCGCGCGTAAAAAAATCACTATATTTCTTACCCCTAAAAAACTTTTTTTTTCGAGTAACAGTTATCCATGCACATGTGCATACGTATCATAACTTCGACAAATTCCGTAATCCATTATCAGTAGTAGACAATTGCACTTTAATTTACAATACCATACCTAATACACTACTTTTTACATTACCAATATTCAAAATGCATATGTGCATCATTATGTATAACGTATTTTGGTAAAAAAAGGTTGTGATTTTGAATGATGAAGTAGGCCCATATACATGTTTTTGGTTAGTTATATCTAGTGGTTGATGGTTTGATTATAGTTGTCACTTTATGTAATATGTTGATTGGATGGTATAAATTGTGTTTATATACATGTAATAAAGTGAAAATATTGGTATTGGTATTGTATTATAGATGGTATGAGGTAATGGTATTGTATTATGGATGGTAGGAGATAATGGAAGTGTATTATGGATGGTATCATAAATGAAAGAGAAAATGTATTCAAAGTAGTGTACCAAAACACTTTATTTCATGTTGATACATATAGATGCACATGTGCATTTCTAATATTCGTAACGTAAAAAGTAGTGTATTACACATGGTAGTGTAAATGAAAGTACAATTGTCTAATATTTGTAAAGCATTACGGAGTTTGTCGAAGAAATGATACATATGCACATGTGCATGGTAGTGTATTATGGATGGAATGATAGATGAAAGAGAAAGTGTATTCAAAGTAGTGTACCAAAACACCTTATTTCATGTTGATACATATAGATGCACGTGTGCATTTCTAATATTGGTAACGTAAAAATTAGTGTATTATACGTGGTAGTGTAAATAAAAGTACAATTGTCCAATGTTTGTAATGTATTACAAAATTTGTCAAAGAAATGATAAAAATGCGCATGTGCATGGATAACTATTACTCAAATTTATTTTTTATTTTTTTGAAATTTTTTTATTGTAAACAAAATATAGCGAATTTTTCATAAAAAATTTTTAGAAAAAAAATTGGGTGTTTTTTAGATATCTTAAGGTAATACCTAAATAAAGGTAATACCCTTTATTGCGAGAACCAGTGTGAACACAAACAGTAATACCTAAAAAAATCCAAAACAAAATACCAAAAAAAAATTTAATATTTTTTTGAAAAAGTCGCTATATTTACTCAACAATAAAAAATCAAAAAAAAAATTTTGAGTACCAACTATCAATGCACATGTGCATTTTCGTCATTTCTTTGACAAATTCCATAATACATTACAAACATTAGACAATTGTACTTTCATTTACACTACCATGTGTAACACACTACTTTTTACGTTACCAATATTAGCAATGCACATGTGTATCTATATATATCAACATGAAATAAGGTGTTTTGGTACACTAATTTGAATATATTTTCTCTTTCGTCTATCATACCATCCATAATACACTACCATGCACATGTGCATTTTCATCATTTCTTTGACAAATTCCGTAATACATTACAAACATTAGACAATTGTATTTTCATTTACACTACCATGTGTAATACACTACTTTTTACATTACCAATATAAGAAATGCACATGTGAATCTATATGTATCAACATGAAATAAGGTGTTTTGGTACAGTACTTTGAATACACTTTCTCTTTCATCTATCATACCATCCATAATACACTTCCATTACCTCCTACCATCCATAATACAATACCATTACCTCCTACCATTTATAATACAATACCAATACCAGTATTTTCACTTTATTACATGTATATCAACACCGTTTATACCATCCAATCAACATATTACATCATAAAGCGACAACTATAATGAACCCATCAATCACTAGATATAACTAAACAAAAAACATATATATGACCCTACTTCATCACTCAAAATCACAACTTTTTGTATCAAAACACGGTATATAATTGTTATACATAATGATGCACATGTGCATTTAATGTAAAATTGAGTGTATATGGATGGTAATGTAAATTAAAGTGCAATTGTCTACTAGTGATAACGTATTACTGAATAATTCAAAGTTATGATACATATGCATATGTGCATGGATAACTCTTACTCGAAAAAAAAGTTTTTTTTTTTAACGAAATATAACGATTTTTATTAAAAAAAATAAAAAAATAAAAAAACCGAGTGTTTTTTAGATTTTACTTTGCAATAAAGGTGGTTCTCGCGGTTCTCACAATAAAGGTGGTTCTCGCATAAACCTTACCCTGTATATTATATATATATAGGGAGAGGATCATGAGAAAACTACATATAAATGAGAAAACTAAAAACCTGACTAAAAAACCAATAAAACATACAAAAATTTTTATAAAAATTCGCTACTTTATATGTATAAAAAACTTTATAAAAAACTTGTACTGCACATGTGCATTATATGTTTAGATTGAACTTTTGAGTTTAGTTTAGCTTTTAGGGTCAGTTTTTTTTTTTTTTTTGTGAGTTTAGGATTAGAATTAGGTTTTGGGATGTGGGGGGAGGGGTTTAGGTTTTTATGGTGTGCGGGTGGGGGGGTTTAGGTTTTTGAGGGGTGATGGTGGGGGTGGGGGTTTAGGTTTTTTGGGGCTTTAAATTTAGAGTTTAATTTTAGGATTTTTGGGAGTGGGGGTAGGGGGTCTTGGTTATTTAGGGGTGGGGGAGGGTGAATTTATGTTTTTTTGGGGGTGGGGTGGGGGGTTTAGGTTTTTTGGGGGGTGTCGGTGGGGGTGGGTTAGGTGGTTTAGGCTTTAGCGTATTAATACAAATGTGCTAACAACTTTTTTTGTAATTATTTTTATATATTAAATATAGCGATTTTTAAAAAAAATTGATATATTTTTAGGCCTTTTAGTTAGTTTTTTTGTTTTTCTCATTTAAACTAGTTTTCTCATGATCCATCATATATATATATATATATATATATATATATATAATATACATAGGTAAAGGATTCGTTAGGAACCACCCTTTATTACGAGAACCACGAGAACCAGTGTGAACACAACCAAACATATATAAAAAATTCAAAACATACAAATTTGTTTTAATTTAAAAATCGCTACATTTAGCGATTTTTTAATTAAAAAACGTTTTTAGCATTTAGTTGTGGGGTGGGATGGTTTATTTTTTTAGCATAATTATGGGTAATTAGTTATACTTTTCCCTTTACACAACAAACTTATAATTCTTTCACATGTTCTTACCATTTCTTATAAACTATAATGTTTATAAAAATCCAAACATACTGTGACGACCTACACATTTTTGTTGACGTTTGGATAGTTGTCTTGGTCAGTAGTTAAGTGTGGACTAAAATATACAAATATATATAATGCCTTAGTGTACAAGTACTAAAGCTCAACGTACTTAGTCATTATCTAGAATGCTTAATAGCTAGAGAATGTCAAGTGATTAAATACTATCAATTTAACCCTCTTAATCCCTTAACTTTAACAAAATTGTAGATAATTAGTTAGTCGTTACACTTTATCCCTTAAAAAAATAACCCTTCTCCACCATTTTTCGACGATTATAAGTTTTTGATACGTTTATATATATATATATATATATATAGGATAAGGATCCGTTAAGAACCGCCCTTTTTTGTGAGACCCACGAGAACTAATGTGAACACAACAAAATACCTAAAAAATTAAAAACACCCATTTTTTTAATATTTACAAAAAATCGCTATATTTCGTCACCAAAAAAATTTGAGTAATAATTATCGATGCGCATGTGCATATGTATAATTTCTTTGACAAATTCCGTAATACATCACTGGTATTAGACAATTGCACTTAAATTTCACAACCATCCATTATACACTACTTTTTACATTACCGATATTAGAAATGCACATGTGCATCATTATGTATATAACCATGATAACGTGTTTTGGGGAACACTAAAAAGTGGGGAACCGTGGAACACTAAAAAAATTATACTTAACATGTTAAAAAGTACTTTTTTCTAAAAAACATTCGGTGCTTTTTCTTATAAATACATGTAGAAACACTTTTAATAAAAAATAAAAAACTAAAAATACAAAAAAAAATGTTTAAAAAATAGTTAAAAAATATATCTTATAAAATTAACTAAACAAAACGGTTATCAGTTTTTTTGTACCATCATTTAACGAAAATTAACTGAATCAAACCATTTATGTTTTCATATATTTTTAGCTTTTATACATTCACTTCATGAATTTCCTATTTATATCCCTATTTTATGTATTTATAACTCTTTTTCATGTACCTATACATCTACTTCATGTATATATATACCTAAATTTTATGTATTTCTAATCAAAAGTTTTAGCCCAAGTTTCGGTTTTGGCTATTAAACGAAATTAAATAAATAAACCAAACCGATTAACTGAAAACAAAATAGAAGCCATTCAAATAAGTAATTTAAAAAAAATCATTGGGGAACACTAAAAAAGTGGAGAACCGGTGAACACTATTAAAAATTCAACTAAACATGTTAAAACTCAATTTAAAAAAAATAAAAATTCAGCGGTTTTCCTTATAAATACATGTAGAAGCATTTTTAATAAAAAAATAAAAAATGTAAACTATACAAAAATGTTTAAAAGACAGTTAAAATAAAAATATCTTATAAAATAAACTTACCATCTTAAAATCAAATTTTTTAAAATTGTTTTAGCGCTTTTCCTTATAAAAATGGGTAGAAACGCTGAAAACATGATTTTTAACATGTTAAGTTGAATTTTTAAGAGTGCTCCCCGGATTCGCACTTTTTTAGTGTTTGTGTGTATCTATATATATAGGTTAATACATATAGGGGATGGGTAAAATGAGAACCACCACGAGTTGCGAGAACCGCGAGAACTTTTTGATCCGGCACGAGTTGGGTCAAATTTTTTTTGCCAAAACGTAGATGTAAAAGTTATAAACACATCTGTAAAAAAAATTAAAAATTTGCCAAGTGCATAGTTTTGACTGATGCAAGTTTTTTTTTTACGGCAGATGTGAATTTTGGAAAAACAATAAATATTTTTTTACGCCTCAAGTAAATTGGGTATGCGCCATTTGCTTTTTTTTATTTTTACGGGAACAAGTGATTGTTTTTACGATTTTTGAGAAAAAAAATTCGAAAAAACCTTTTCCCATTATGCAATTTCTTCTCTTTCTTCTCAATTAAATTTCTTCTCAAATGAACTTTCCCATATATATATATAGGGAGCCGGTAAAATGAAAACCACCACAAGTTTTTTTACGCCTACCGTAAATTTTAAATTTAATTTTTACACCTAGCGTAAAAAAAGTTGTGGTGGTCAAAACTATATACACGACAATTTTTTTTTAAATTTTTTTTGCAGAGTGTTTATAATATATTCATCTACGTTTATGAAAAAATAATTTGGCCCAACTCGCCCCGGATCAAAAAGTTCTCACGGTTCTCGCAAATCGTGGTGGTTTCCATTTTAGCGCCCCCTATATATATGGATAAGATCAAATAAAAAGTTTATTTTGCCTAAATAGGATGAGAAAGAATCTTAACCATTCATTTTTCAAATCAATGGTTAAGATGAAAATATAGGAAAAAAGAGGAAGGTAATGGTATCTTGGTAAAATTCTAATTGTTGACTTTCTCTCTCTCCACATGCAAAGCACATGTATATTCCACCACCAATTTTTTTAAACGTTCATAACTTTATTATACGATATTATTTTTTCATAAAAATTTCACCACAAATCGAGCGTCTTTTTATCTTTAATTTGAGTACCATATTGTTATATAAAATATGACGACTAAAAAAATCCACAAAAATGTGTTGTATTTCTATGTTGTATAACATTTTTGTGCTTGATTTTTGTACTACATTTTTTGATATATTTTTTTGTATTGAAATTTTTTGTTTTAATTTTTTTTCCTGAAATTTTTGGTGCTGGATTTTTGAACTATATTTTTATGTGGTGAATTTTTTTGTACTAGATTTTTTTGTCTATTTGACTTTTTTGTGCTATATTTTTTTGTACTATATTTTTTTGTGCTAAATATTTTGTACTAAATTTTTTTTGTTATATATTTTAGAAAACAAAAAAGATGCCACATGTCATTTTCACACTCCTACTTATAAGGACCAAAAAA
Organism: Scalesia atractyloides; assembly: GCA_947069175.1. Lineage (NCBI taxonomy): Eukaryota > Viridiplantae > Streptophyta > Magnoliopsida > Asterales > Asteraceae > Scalesia > Scalesia atractyloides. The sequence continues at coordinate 19,766,438 of CAMTDV010000024.1, read as the reverse complement.
AATTTAATACCAAAATGTCTTTCCTTTCTACTTATAATGAGTGTCACATGTCATTACCACAATCCTTCTTAAGCTACTTAGACAAAATCAACTTTTTTTTTGATCCTTCCCTTATATATATATATATAAATATGGGAAGGTTCATTAGGGAACACTAAAAAGTAGGGAACAGTGGGGAACCGACTCAAACGAATTCCGATTGGACTCATTCCACGTTGGAATCGGCTCGTCGAACCTTAACTAGGATCTCTTAACCCTAAACCCTAAATCCTAACGTCTAAACCCTAAAGTTAAAAAATAAGGCTAAAAACTAAGCTAAATCGTAAAATCTAAGCTATAAACCCTGAAGGCTAAACCCTAAAGCTAAACCCTAAATACTAATGATTACCTCTAAAACTAAACCCTAAAGCTAAACCCTAAGGCTAAACTCTAATAAAAGACCCTAAATCCAAACCCTAACATATTAGGGTTTAGGGGTTTAGGGTTTAGGGTTAAGAGATCCTAGTTAGGGTTCGACGAGCCGGTTCCAACGCCGCTGGAATGAGTCCAATCGGAGTTCGTTTGAGTCGGTTCCTCACTGTTCCCTACTTTTTTTAGTGTTCTCCAATGAACCTTACACTAATATATATATATAATATATATATAATGGATCGTCAAATGAAAACCATCCTCAGTTGCGAGAACCACGAGAACTCCTCTCCACTAATCAGATTATGCAACCTACACACTATAATTTTAACCCCCAAAGGGTATTTTTGGAATTTACTCAACTGTCAAACATCAGTCTTAAAAGTCCTCTGCACACAGTCATTTTATCACACACCACCCCAAATTGAAATCCCTTCTCTCTCTTATCACAATCTCTCTCTGTCTCATACCCAAATCAAGAAACAATTGTCTCCTCCGCCACTGTCACCGGAGATCACACTCCGACCACCACCTCCATCACTCGCACTCTCCGTCTCATCCATCACCACGACCCCTCACCAAAATCCAAGCAGCCAAAGAAATCCGCCGCCTCACAAAAACCTCTCAACGTTGCCGCGGCAGTTCTCCAGCTTGTTGCATAAGGAAACAAACCCAAACCAAAACTCTGCTCACCAAAAGAGTGGTTTCACGGGGGTTTCGACGTTTTGGGGTTACAGCCTAAATCTGTGGTTTCATGGGGGTTCCGATGGCGGGGTTACAACCTAATTACGGTGATACGTCGACGTTTTGGGAGGCATTGGTGGCGGTGAATAAAGGGGAAGGTGCAGTGGCGGCAGCGGCGACGATGGCGGAGTATGGTGGTGTGAAGTCTTTGTGGTGATAGTGTTCATGTTGTACCTTGTTTTCTGCTGGTAAATTTTTGATTGTTGAGAAAAATTATTGATTTGGTTGTTTAGGTTTTGATGTGCATATAGTGCCTAAGGTCTACGTTGAAATTTTGGCTTTTTAGATTCAAAAGAGAGAAAATGATATTGCTAATGCTATTAGAAAATTTGGGTTTCCAGATTCAAAAGAGGGAAATGATATGTTCAGTTGGTTGTGTTGATAATATTTTTTTCTTCGCAGTGATAGTTAGAAACATTTTTTTCCGACAATTGATGACGATGGCATGGCAAGGATAGTGGAGGGTAGGTTTTTAACCTGCAATCCCACTCTTGCAGCCGTGATTTCTGGAAACTTTGAGCCAAACCCCGTTATTTTTTAATTTTTTTTAGTCGATGATGATAAGTTTCAACTTATTGGAGACAACCGGTAAGTCGTGTTTTTTGGGTGAGTTCGTTTGTTAAGATTCTCAAATTTCGTAAACCCGAAACCAGGTTCAGGGGGTGTAAAAAGATGTTTTGACGTAAAGTTTTTTTGTAAAAAAGTTTTTGTAAAGCCGTTAAAAAATGGGGCGTAAAAACGAGTCGTAATAGCGGGGCGTTAAAACAGGTCGTAAAAATGGATCGTAAAAAACAGAGCGAAGTATAACGGGTCGTAAAAACGGGTCGTAAAAACGGCGTATCGTAAAAAAGGGGTGTAAAAAAACGGGGCATAAAAACTGGATCGAAAAAACGGGTCATAAAAAAACGGGTCGTAAAAAACGCTAGGCGTGAAAACGGGTCGTAAAAAGGAGGCGTAAAAAAATGGGAGCGTAAAAAAGATGTTTTGGCGTAAAGTTTTTTTGTTTTTTTTTGTAAAAATGTTTTTGTAAAGCAGTAAAAAACGGGGCGTAAAAACGGCTCGTAAAAACAGGTCGTAAAAGACAGGGCGTAAAAACGGGTCGGAAAAAACAGGGCGTAAAAAAGCGGTGCGTAAAAAGGGGTCATAAAAACGGGGCGTAATACAAAAAAGCAATTTGTTTTTTTTTTTTTGTAAAAATATGTTGGCGCAAATTTTTTTGTTGTTTTATAAAAAAAATATGTTGGCGCAAAAAATAAATTGTTGAAAAAATAAAAAAACTGTAAAACATGATTAAAAATCTTATAAAAAATGATTTTTTTATAAAAAATTAATTTGATGAGAAAAAAGACTTGGATTCTATTGTTACAATAACAAATGCATAATACTTATCGAAAAATATTAAAAATATATTAAGTAAAAAGATTAATGTTGATGAGGAGAGAGAAAAAGACTTGTGATTTGATTGTTGACAATAGACAAATGACCATAATACCCTTATCGTAATAAAATATTAAAAAATATTAAGATAAAAAGATTTAAAATTCTGTTTTATTTTCTTTTAATCTGAACATCCATCACAAAAGATCGATGGTAAATAAGTGATTTCTACGGTTCTCACGTGGTTTTCATTTTAACCATTCCATATATATATTTTCTATAGATTGATTATGTTAGGACTTCCACTACTCGTGTACGATCTTTAACCAATTATAGAAATAAATTGAAGAGTAAAGAAATAAAATCATTGGTTGACTTGACAGCAATTATATTAGTTGTGTTATTGATCCTTTCAGACTTTTCACGTAATGTAATTTACTTTTTTATAAATACTTACTTTGAAAAGAATATTATAGACGTTAATATACCTTCTCCCTTGTTCTACATATAGATTACACCACTTTCATAGCTCGTTTGGTCCGAGAGAAAACGGGTAACAAACCTGTTAATTTATTCTTTCTAAACTTAAAACGATGAATTTATATCGTTAAAGCATTTACATTGCATTTCCCCTTCTTATCTGTATATTTTAGACTTAACTAAAATTACTATTGCTTCTTTATCTTTTTAACTTAACTAAAATAACTATTCGTTAAGTTTATCTCTCTTTTCTGAAAACCCTCTGACATCACATTCCTTATCCTTTATTATATACTAGGATTAAGCTCCTGCGTTGCAGCGATTGTCATAAAATTGTGTCAAGTAGTATCAATGTTATATCACTGTTAGCAACCACCAACACCCGAAAAAGCTCGTAAAAACAAAATAAATAAATAAATGAAAAAATAACGCCGAGCGAAAAGCAGATGTAAAATCTTTGAATCACGAACGCTCATTGCAAAGAAATTAAACCTAAATGTAAAACATAGAAAAAAAATTAAGTCAATCAGGACCCGCGCGTTCGGCGAACTTGTCAAATGGAGAAAAATAAATATATTGCGACGGGCCAGTCAAACGGGAAAAATATACGAAAATATGTTAAACCTCACACTCACAGTTGTGGTACGTTAACTCAAAAATTTAGAACGAAACAAAACATTTGGGAAAGATGAAAAGTATAGTGGACAAAACTGAAAATAAAAAAGAGTTTGGATTATGAAATGAAAAACTTTGGGTTAAAAGTAAAAAACAAATGGTTTAAATTGCAAAATTGAAGTTATTTATTAATTTTATATAAAGATAAGGATAAAAATAATGGGGAATATAAATTAGTTATTAATATTATATTAATATTAAATAAATACTAATAAAATTTATGAGGTTAAGAAGAGAATGTCATATGGCTTTGTTGTAGTCTTTTATTATAAATAAATAAAAATAATAATAATATATAAGTTAGACAAGATTACTATTATTTTTTCTTAAATATAAGAATTCACTTTATTTTCTCCAAATATATAAGGATAGAGTACAAGGATAACGCATGGATGAAGTGATATTTTTAGGTACAATTTTATAAAATTTTAATTCAAAAATGAAATAAGTATAAGAAAGGATACGTATGTCAATCCTTCTTTCATGACTTTTCTGTCTTCATATTTACTAGTTTTTTCATGTTCGTGTTGCGGGGCACTAAGCCAAATATTTCTCTCTTAATACATGTATGTTTGTGTTTCAATAACTTGTATTACATCAAGTCAACCAATTAAAAAACACTACTAGCTAAAAAAAACTAAAATGATGGAAAAACTACCGCTTGACACGAATAAAAATTAAATCGGGCCAACCAATTACAACAAAGCCGGACCATAGTTTTGTCAAAAAAAAAAACAAAAAAAATTTTACACTTGGGTAAAATTGTGATTTGACAAGGAAAAAACAAAAAACAATGGTAAAACTATAAATTTGAGCTGATAGCAAAATCGTAATTTGTCTAAGAGAAGAAAAAAAAACAAAACCAAAGCAAAACTATAAATCTAAACAGAGGAAAATCATAATTTGACTGGACTAATGAATAAAGTCGTCTGACACTATTCCCCCTCAGGAGATTTGTAGTGTATATATAATATATAATATAACATATAACAATAAGTTATAAAGCAAAATACTATTACTATTTATTACTAAAATATAAAATAAATTAATAGTTAAAATAGTACTAAAAAATAAAACAAATACTTCAAAATTATTAACTACTATTCATCAACCCTATGGATTAATGTGTATAAAAATAATTTGCCAAGAGTTTTCTTAATGGAAGTGTATTTTTTTCCTTCTTAGTTTTATATTTCTGGTATATCAGTTATTAGGATACCTTTGACCACATCCACAAAACCATAAGAGAACGGTAAAAGTGAAAGATAAAGAGATTATATGATACTCTATAAAAACCAAGTTAACCTGTGGGTTAATTTTGAGGGTTTGGTCTCGTCAATAATGGTTAACCTTCTTTCTTTTCTCGAACGATAGTTCGTATGATCGAATTAAGATCCTGCAAAATGAAACAACACTGTATAGCTCGTTACAAGGATGAGGGGTGGGGGGTTGTCTTTGTAACCGCCCTCCAGCGTGAGAATAAAAACTCGTTTTGAGGATAAACAAGTGGGTGTTAAGAGTGAGAGCGTGAGGGAAGCGATCCTTAAACTTGGAGGTGAAGTTCTCTATTTATAGCCAAAGAGTGTGTAGAAGGAGATAGGTTGATAGGCCTTGGGCCAGAAGTCACCATCAAGGAATATCATTTTTGTCTCCTCTGCCATGACGTTAGTGTGAGCATAAGATCGAGGTGTTGGCGCACGGTGATTGGAGCTACGTGGCCTGGGGGTTGTTCTTGATGTCAGGCCTGTCATCAGCAGTGAATGCAGATCAGGGGGCAGTAAACGACGCAAACTGATTGGTTACACGTTACTATCCTTTTATACTTCTGGTCTCCTGCACGATTGTTCATCGTGGTGGATGTATAATCATAACCTGAGGCTACCTGATTGGTAGCTAGTCCATGTACACGTTAGATTGTGATGTGTCGTACACCCATTATTCTATCCCCCACACACAAACAAACTCAAGCTCAAACTCAAAGTTAAGATCTATCTCTACACCTTTAGGGGCCAAGGTGCTACACGAGCAAAAACTAGAGACGCTGTGAACCTTAATTATGCATTGTCACGATAGGTGCAATGCCGTTGACGCCCAAACGGCAAGCTAGACGCTCGGGTAAAAGTACAAAAGCTAAGGCCATGTAAATAATTTACAAGCAATTGAAAATAATACTAACAGGAACATGCAACCATGAGTACAAGTCTTACATATGACATGCTACAACACATTGATAATCATACAAACGATACTAGACATATACAAATAACGCATTACATACCAAACGACTAACAGGTACAGACAAAAATTCTTACTGGAGGTGACAAACATGAAAAAACAATACAATGATGAGAAGACCAAAAAATTCGTACCCGAAGGAGGAAATGAATTTTGTCCTATGATAAAAAAAAGAAACAGGATCCCTACTACAAAGTAACGGATATAAAAAAATACCATGATGTCAAGGACTAGGATCCAGGGCCGGCCCTGAGGGTGGGCAAGTCGCACCCCCGGTCGAGGCCCGTTTTTCCTAGGGGCCTAAATTTTTATTTTTTTCTTTTAAATATATAAATTTAAAGAATATAAAAATTAGATTTGGCCTAGTGGTTAAATTCTTTCCTTCCTTGCTTGCTGTTCATGGTTCGATTCTCTGCGGCTCCCGTTTTAGGCTTTTACTTATAATTCCCAGTCCTGTTTTGGCTTTTCTTTATAACTAGTTGATGCCCCGCTCGCGTTGCGGGGCGATAGGCCGAATGATTCTCAACCAATTAAAAAAACATTACTTTGAGATTTGGTAAAAAAAAAAAAGAAGCTAAAACGATGGCAAGACCGTAATTTTTAGCTCGGGACTGTAATTTGTCAGGACTAATATCAAGTGTTCAACAGCTCCTTGAGACAAAAAAGTATCGAGTAAACAAATTAAAATTAAAAGAAAACACTTATTGCAAAAAAAAAAAAAAACAAAAACTAAAACGATGGCAATATTGTAATTTTGAACTAAGGGCAAATTGTATTTTAACTTGGATAAAACCGTAACTTGTCAAAAGCGAAAGCGATGGTAATACTGTAAATCTGAACCGGGGACAATCGTAATTTTGCACAGGGGCATGTTCATTATTTTGAGCTTCGGGTAAAATTGTAAGATACACTGACCAATGGAAGAGTGTAGGCAGTAGCCTGTAATTTGAACTAAGGGCAAAATCGTAATTTGAGCTGAGGACAAAACGTAAATTTATTTTGAACATGGGGCGAAATCAAAATTTTGAACTGACGGCAAAATTTTAATTTGAGCTGGGGAAAAAGTATAATTTTATTGTGAACTGGGGCAAAAACGTAGTTGTGAACTCATGGCGAAATCATATTTTTAACTGAGGGTAAAATCGTAATTTTAAGCTGGGGCAAAACCATAATTTTATGTTGAACTGGGGGCAAAATCAAATTGTGAACCGATGGCAAAATCTTAATTTTTAGTTGTGAGCAAAGTATAATTTTATTTTAAACGGGGCAAAAAGCGTAATTTTGAACTAGGGTAAAATTGTAAATTTAAACTAGGGATAAAATCGTTATTTGGAATCGAGGCGAAATCGTAATTTTTAGCTAAGGTCAAAAGCATAATTTTATTTTCAATCGTGGCAAAATCATAAATTTGAACTGATGACAAAACTGTAATTTTAAAATGGTTATAATATAATAAACTGATTGGTCCAATAGAAAAGTGTCAAGCCGTGTGACACTATTTTGTGTTCATTCACTTTTTTTTTTGTATAGTATAGAAAAAATTCCCACTCCATTTTTGTTATTCTTTCTCATGGCCGTTCACTGCTTTTAGTTTATTCCCACTCCAATTTTGTTGTTCATTCACTTTTTTTTTGTTAATTTGTTTTTAATAGCATGTTATTATTTCCTAGCGTTATTCCCACTCCAATTTTGTGTTCATTCACATTTTTTTTAATTTGTTTTTAATATCATGTATTATTTCCTAGAAATAGTTGTAGAGTTGTAGTTTTATCATTAATTTCAAAGATTGACCCATAAATAAGGGATTAAATCCTTAAGGCCTTTTTATATAATGTTAATCGCAGTTAAAAAATAGTTTATTTAATTTGTTAGGCCTAAGGGCCTTTTTTCGGATCGTACAGGATACTTAAATTTTTAGGGACGGCTCTGCTAGGATCCGTACCTTAGTTCAGCAAGCAAGCAAAAATCAACAAATCTATTCGTCCTCAAAACTTATGCGAACCTAAAACCCGTATTTACGAGATTAGTATTATATAATTTATTAAGATTAGATTAGAAGATCTTTCGTTAAATTTTCCGACGGCCGCGAACTAACTTACATGTAATAACTTATCCAGATTTACACTTTATGGTTAACACTCATAAAAAGAAAGTTATATACATATATTAAGAACATGATTGGTATCTTAATTATTAGTTATCTTGTTTTATAAAAAAACTCAAACAAACTATCACCTTCATACACATATATAACGCTACATATAATAATAATAATAATAATAATAATAATAATAATAATAATAATAATAATAATAATAATAATAATAATAACAATAATAACAATAATAATAATAATAATAATATATGCATAGCACACACATGCACACAACATACACATATTATACACACTTATCATCACGCACATACATCATACACATGCATACATTGTTGGATCAAATTAGACTGTTGGTATTTGAGAAATATAAGTTAGGACTTTAGTTTATGTATTTAAATAGTTCAAGGGGGTAATGTGTAAATCTGAATTGGATTTCTACATGTAAGGGTGGTGTATTAGCTACTTGCGTATTCATAAATACACAAGTTAGCCGTTTGTTATATATACAATGCCACCCACTAGATTTCCAAGCTTCTTGGACTAGTGTGTGTTGAATCATTGTTTCTAGTCTATTGTGCTAAATCGAATATCCATAATTATGTTATATCATGTAACATCCATAAAAAATGGGTAGTAGAAAATCCTACCAATTTCAAAATCGGATCCAAACCATTGTAATGGGATTTCGTGTTTTGAATAAAATTGTAATTTTAGATTTTTGTTATTATTGTATTAGGATGTAATTTATATGATATAATCTATTTGGTGAATTTTATAGTTAAACCTGTTAATTATCGAATTTAAAATTGTTAACGAGTTAGGGGTTTATTGGAAAATTTTTAAACTTTAAAGGGAGTTAAGGGTTTTAAAACTTTTGAATGATAAACTCTAGGTTTGGTTCGGATCGGTTTCCAAACAAACCGAGCACAACCAAAGGTCCTATCGGTTCGGTTCGGCTCTTAAACAGCCCTAGTGTATGTATTTCTTGGTGTTTTGAATCTTTGTTTCTAATCTATTGTGCTAAATCGAATATTCAGGATCTTGATTGTGTTATATTATGTAACATCAACCAAAAATGGGTACCAGAAAATCCTACCCATTTCGAAATTGCATCCAAACCATTGTAAACTGAACATTTCGCATTTTGAATAAAATTGTAATTTTAGATTTTTGTTATTATTGTATTAGGATGTAATTTAAATACTATAATTTATTTGTTGAAATATATAGTTAAACCTGCTAATTATCGAATTAAAGTTGTTAACCGGGTTAGGGGTCTATTGGAAAATTTATATGCATCACCCTTTAAACCACCTAACTTTTAACCTAAATTCGAGCGTGTTTTTGAATTCCAACTTGCCGCCCAAACCTTTAACGATCATGACCGTATCTTTTTGGTCCGGTAAAATCTTCGACAAAACTCGAGATGCGTGTTGTTTTAGTATGTTAAATATGTTGTTTTATCATGTTTTTGTATATAATGGGTTATAAAAGAAAATGAGAAAAATGAATACGATTAGTGTTAGAATTAGAAAAATCAAGTTTAGTAAATCATGTGATTTGAAAATATACGAGCAAACTAAAAAAAGGAATTTTTGAATTGTAATTAATTGCAATGTAGTTAATGTTATGATGAGATATTTAATTCATATATGAAATGTTTTCTACATTGCTATGTGTGTACAGCCGTACAGGAAAGAAACAAAGATTGAATTAAATGTGAATGTGGGCATAAAAGAATTTTAAATGAATTGGGAGTTGACGGATCGAGTACTTGAAGTTTTGGGGAGTTACAACAGAAAAGAATTTTAAATGAATTGGGCCATGAAACTAAATCATGTTGAAAGTGATGTGGGCTTTAGTTTAGACTTTGGGTTATTCATATATTGAGAGTTCACTTTGGGTTAGTCATATATTCAAGTTCTACGCAAGAAAGATGAAAGGGTTGAACAAGATGACTTCCGTGCACGGCTAAACGTTTGTGACTTTCATCCGGATGAAAGATTGTTTCATTTTATATTGAAACTTTGTTTTCAGATTCTTTTTAACAGGTAAATCTTTATCACTTGTGTTGATTTTGTGAAACGTTTATTATATTTGAATTGTTTATGGTTTATCTAGCGTATTGGCTATTTCCTTGCATAGCAGAAGTGCTACTTAGTAGTAGAAACTCGGAGAGACGGAGATGGGACTATTTCATACCTGCTAACTCCTAGGATGAGAAGTTGGTCCGTTGTTTTTGGCAGGAAGAGTTTCAGCCTTTGTTGCCCCTGGGTAGAGTGAGTCTACTTAGTGAACTGGCAGGATGCGAAGATCAATTGATCAATACGAATCTCGAGAGTGGATGGTTGATCGCCGCCTCCTTGTCCTGGAGGCTCTCCGGCCGGGGAGGGGCTTGCTATTGTAACCTTTTTCCCGGTGTATGTGAGGGTGACGAACTCCGGTCATAGGTTGGTCCAAAGAACGAGAGTCGGCTTCCTTAAGTCCGTTGTTCCTCAGTAGCTCAGTGGTAGAGCGGTCGGCTGTTAACTGACTGGTCGTAGGTTCAAATCCTACTTGGGGAGAATTTAGAGTTCTCGCTTTTCTGACCTAGCGCCCCCTGTCCTTCTCCTTAGTTTCTAAACTAGCAGAATCGCAGGACATCAAAAGTGGGAAGTTTCTTGTTGGTTTTTCTTCCTCACTCTCGAATAGGTGAACTTGGTTCGTTCAATTCTTAGGGAGAAGAAGGATGGGAATGAATGGGAGTTTTCATGTTTTTAAAGTCAATTAATCAAACCCCTAAATTAGATAATTTTAGTTTTTAGTTAAAGTCTTCTGCACTGACCACAAATTCCCCGTGGATACGATACCCTACTTACGGTATCTACTTAGTTTAAATAGGTTTTTGCATGACAGTTATGACAGTCATCAAAATGATGCCATTGTCGGGGAATTCGTGCGCTTAGTGTTAGTTTAGAAGTAGTTGTTTTTTCTTGTTTTTCTAAAAATTCTAAAACACCCAAAAATATTTATTTTTTTATTTTTGTTTTGTTTGGTACTACGCGCAGTTTCTTGTTTACTTGTGTGCAAGTGATTATCACCGCTTCTTTTTGACCCCAAAATCGAAAAGACTGTCAGCATAATTTAGTTTTTCGTTCAGCAATAAAAGGAAAAACGCCAGTTTTAACAATGAATCCTCCAGAAAATCAATCGAATCTGAACCAGCAACCATCACAACAACAACCACTCCCGGATATGCCACCGCCTTCGTTTCCACCAGAACCGCAAAATCAAACCAAACTCAAAATCAACAAACTCCACTCGTAGCACCGCAACATAACATAACCACCTAACAAGTGCCAGCCCCAATTGGAGATTTTCGTTCGGTCGGGGGACCGTTTTACTCGTTGGAAAGTCGACTACCACCACAGCCCAATCCTTTGCAGGCTGTGAATCGACCGAATCAAGTGCCACACCCGAACCGATCGGGTAATATGTTTGATCCTGCGGAAAACAGGGCTAGAGCCGACGAATGGGACGACGGGTTTGGAGAAGAAGAAGAGTGGGGAATAAATGACGGCTATATAGGTTATCAGGGACCGTTCTTTTGAAGCGATACCGCACATTCTGAACATGCTACCCGCCTTTCACGGGAAGGGTATTAAGGATCCATATGCGCATATTGCAGATTTTGAAGTGGTGTGTAGTATGATTGGTGGACACGAGTTCACAACAGATCAGGTGAAGTTCGTACTGTTTCAGTTCTCATTAATGGATGTTGCGAGAGATTGGTTCACATCCTTACCCTATGCAAGTATTCACACATGACATGAGTTGCAAACAACAATTTCTAGAAGAATGTTACACGCCTCAAAGAACCAAGTCGAGTAGAGCGACGATTAGAGAGTTTCAACAAATGCTGGGTGAATTACCTTACGAGCCTTGGAATCGATTCATCAATTGATCCGAAATTGTCCTAACCTTGGTATCCAAATATAGGATTATTTGGAAATTATAGTCGCAGATTCGAAGAGACAGGCTCTGCTGGATAGGTACAAGAAATATCCACTGATGACGCTAGTGAGTTCGTCTAATGCTAGAGTTGCTCGGTTGGATAGAGAGAAAGAGGCGTTAGAGCGCCAGTTAGCGAAGTTGAAGGGCCTTTAAGGAAGAGATGCATTGAATGCTAGTCATACATACCCGGTTTGTGACTCTTGTGGCGATTTGGGTCATACTTTTGAAGATTGCCTAGGCTAGTTCATGAAAGCTGAAGAAGAGATTAACCAAGTCTATGATGATCAACAAAGATTTGATATGAATTCCAATACATATCATCCAGGTTTACGTAATCACCCTAATTTAAGGTACAACAACACTACTAATTAGTTAAATCCAAATTTTCAGGTACCAAATCAGGGGGTAAGCATTACCAGAACCAAGAATCTGGGTACAATAACTAGAATTACAACTAAGGAGGCTACAACCGGGGAATTCAGAGAAATTATCAGCAGAACCTGGATCAAGGCAGAGTTAGCAATCCGAATGAAGGATCCAACAACAAGATGATGGGAATTTTAAACCAAATCAGATAGGATCAAGAAGTGCAGTCTAAGGCTTATCAAACATTAGAAAAGCAAGTTGCTCAGCTGGCAACCGATGTCGCTAAAGTACGAAAGTATTCGGGCTGACTGCCTAGTGACACCACAAAGAATCCTCAATATCATACAAGAGTTAATTCGGTATGTATCGCTCATTTATCTAAATTTGTTGGTACCTGCTTAACTTCTCCGTCTCAGGTAGGTGTAGATTCAACTGATAATTTCTCCGAGTTAACCCGATAACAAAACAATTGCCGATTTCAATATCCGAACACAATTTAAACTAGTCTAGTTAACTTGTTAATATGTTTTAGCATTACAAACATTAATTAGTTTTCTAATTACTTACAATTAACAAAAACACATGTTTACCAAATCTATAAACTCTAAAACAATTAACAAATTACTTAACATTTTGCAAACCCAAACCAACACCCCCCTTTTGGACGATTTTCATGGGGCCCCACAAGGCCCATCTTTGTGTTAGTGAGTACATGGTTTTATGAATCTCTACTTGTTTATGAAATCCAATTATGGATAAAGCTGAAATCCAAAAGACATTCGTAACTTTCATTTCTCACACATAAAACACATAACTCAAAAGTCAACACCTTCATGTCTTTCTCCCTATCTTGATTTCTGCCAAGCACCACCATCACCACCACCACCTTCACTTTTCAAAATGCAAACACTAGATATCCATACATGCATGGAAGTTTGATGATAATTGAAGACATTTGCAAGTATTTGGAAGCATTCTTGAAGCATTCTCAAGCATTGGAGCTCTTGGATCTTAATCTTTTCATCATATTGTTCATCCCTAGCCAAGAGCTAGTAGCAAGCTTCAAATCTTGTACTTACACTTCTCATTTTATGTTTAAACATAGAATTACAAGTGATCATCTTGAAGCTCGTCTAAGAACTACTTAAAACCCTAACAAAAACAAAACAAACTAACAAATTTATGTGTTATTTTTGTGGTTCTTGTTGTTAATTTTAGTATTAGTTGTGTAGTTACTAAGATCTTTCAAGTTCATGTTTAAAAGTATGATCTAAACACATGCATGTTTAGAACTAGCAAGATCTACCAACAAGAATTTTAATGAACTTGATTTCATACTTAAAAATGGTTTTATAAAACATATAAAGTATGGATTTCATATAAAACTCATAGTCTAAATTAATCTCGAAAAAGTGTAAATAAAGTTTACATGAACTTGTTTGGATAAAATAAAGATGAACATGTTATAAAGGTTATATTTGAAAGATAAAAGTTTACTTGCAAGTTCATAGTATTTCTTGTTGAAATAATGATTAAATGCTAATTTTGAGGAATTTGGAAAAATTGTTGAGTTGAAAATGATTTAGACTATGTTTATAAAACATGGGAAAAGTCCGTAGTTTAGGGGAAGCTATGGCAACATTTTCTAAAGTCTAATCATGATTAAGTTATAATTAATAAATGATTTATTTGGCTAAAAAGTGATTAACATCCTTAATCATGATTATACAAGTTTTGGGTGAAAAATTAAAGTTACAGTTATTATAATTTCTTAAACTAAAAATGGGTGAATTTATATATATATATATATATACATATATATATAGAGTGCGGATCCTGCGCAAATTGTGTTTTTCCTAGAAAGTCTAGGAAGCGATCTAGGCCATCCGATGGGTGTTTTTAATGGTTGAGATCATCTTGGTGGCATTTTGGTAATATGCGTGTCTTAAAAATAGGATTATTTAATTAATTAGGGGTAGATGTGTCATTTAATTTATTTTAAATAAGGAAATAACTACCAATCATAAAACCACCTCCAAAAATGTCGTAATTTTTTTTCTCTCTCTCTAATCCCTCACATTTGAAAACACCAAATCATCCAAAAATAACGATAAATCAGATCTAGATGTGTTCATGGTAGTGTGTTTAAAGCGATAAAACACAATGTGACGAACTAGTGACTGACTGCTAAAACACAATGTGACGAACCAGTGACTGACTTCTAAAACACAACATCAAGAATGCCAAAATCATATCAACCAGTAACTGATAAAACACATTGTGATGAAACCAATAACTGATAAAACACATCAAAAATGCCAAAATCACATCAACCAGTAACTGATAAAACACATTGTGATGAAACAAGTACTGATAAAACACAACGTGAACCAGTTACTGATAAAACACAACATCAAGAATGCTAAAAATTATATCAACCAGTAACTGATAAAACACATTGTGATGAAACAGTAACTGAAACCAGTAACTACTAAAACACATTGTGATGAACCCAGTAACTCATAAAACACAACGTGAAGAAATTGTTAAAGATTTGAATTCGTAATTTAAAGTAACTGCCCTTTTGAAATCGTAATGATTTGAAATTGTCAAATAGATACACGTTTCCATAAATATCTGGATAGTTAGTTTTAGGAAATATAATATTCCAAAACTAAATTAATAATCAAATTACCATCATGCCCTTTTGAATAAAAAAATAAAAGCCGCATGTCACCTCCCTATTACTTCCTAGACTTTCTAGAAAACTTAGGCTTTCTAGCCAACTCTCACTATATATATATATATATGTGTGTGTGTGTGTGGTAGGGTTATATAGAAAACCCTAAAAATTTGAGAAAACTGAACCTCCCGATTTTTTTTTTGAAAAAATAACACATGTAATATACATGTTTTTAAGAGTTTTGGGCCAAAAAAAAAACAAAAAAGCACCGAAGGAATATTTTTTTTTTTTAAAACAAGTTTCAGCATTTTTTGTCTAACGCATGTTAGTCACAAAAGTTACTGAAATTTGTTTATATTTTTTTAAAATAATCCTTTGACGCTTTTTTGTTTTTTACCCAAAACTCTTATAAACATGTATATTACATGTGTTATTTTTTTTGAAAAAAAAATGTCGGGAGGTTGGGTTTTCTAGGGTTTTCTCAAATTTTTAGGGTTTTCTATCTAACTTATCTTATATATATATATATATATATATATATATATATATATATTATCACCCTACTTATGTGTATATATTGTGTATTAAGTGTATGTATTTAGAAGATGTAGGAAAATAAATGCTAAGTAAATACTTACATAAAATACAAATTACAAAATACATGGAACATGACAAAGTATATAAATATATATGCTTACATATATACACATATCCATACTTGGGTACTTGGACAAAACGGACAAAAACGAACTTATGGACATATGTACCTGTATATATATATATAGGGTAGGGATCCTAAGAGAAGTCCACCCTATTTGAGAAACTTGAGAAGCATTCTGGACCACATATTTTTCTAAGCTTTTCGTGATATACACATATGTATAGTTTAAAATTGAATATATACATATGTGTATAACTCAATATACACATATGTATATAATCAATTTTAAACTATACATATGTGTATATTACGAAAAGCTTAAAGAAAATGTGTGGTCCATAATGCTTCTCAAGTTTCTCAATTAGTCTAGTGCTTCTCACATGATCCTAACTCTATATATATATTATATATATATATGTAACCAACATGGTAAATTATATATAAAAATTGGACAATAATATATAACTATTTCACCAACATGTGAATTTAACATATATAGGGGGAGGGTTATCTTGAGAACATGGATTTTTGTGAGAACTCAAGGAACAATTTCCATCCATAGATTATCCTAAATCAAGGGATAAGATTAGTGGGGGTTTAATGAGAAGGGGACCATTAAATAAGTTTAACAAAAGGGCACTATTGTAAAATCACATTCAATTACCCTTCACCCCAAATTCACCTTCTCTCACACAAAAAGAATCAACGTCCTTTCAGATTCACCATCTTCCTCACAAAATCACCCTGTAAATCTGAAGTAATCAACGATATTGCGGAAGAAAAGGATGAATGACGACAATCGAATAGTTGGTGAAAGTAAAAAGTTCGCTGAAAGTAGTTCTAAGGCTTATAAGGTTGCCCAGTTTTGGGTTTTCGACCTTTTTATTGTTCTGATTCATTAAAATTAGAACTGGAATGGTATTCATTGTCTGTTTGGCGATACAAATGAATGTAATTTGACCTAAGGCAGCATCAATTTCAGTTTTGGTATGTATATTATTTGCACATTGACAGCTTGTATTTGCCATCAGTTCAGAATTTGACCAGGTGTGTGATTTTGAAATCCAATCGATCTCTGAGTTACAACTTGACCTAAGGGATTTCAATAATTATTTATGTTTGGACTGGAATTATGCCTCTTAGTGTTTCTTTGCCTTGGATTTCTACAGTCCACCAGATGAGGCTGCTAAAATATGAAACTGTTTATGAACCAATAGACCTTAACTTTCTTAATATATATTGTACTTAAAATGTATGGATACCAATTGACTATTCTATGTTAGCTCAAATGACACCAACATTTTCCATCTTGTTTTTTACATATGCTTGGGTGAATTTTAGCTTTTGAAATTTTGTAAAAGTCTATATAACTTCCTTTAAGATGATTTAGATTATGAAGAGCTTTAAAACTTGGTAAATCAATATCTTGTTTTTACTAGTGTTTTGGTAAAATCTAAGATTTAAATTTGTGAAATTGAAGTGTAATTGATTATTGAGTTGCTAACTTTTCTACACTAGCTATTGAAAAATGTATGCAATATTGTATTTTGAAATGACATGTTATTTTATCAAACATATTTAACTGAGAATTTACACATGTGTAAAATAAACACTTACACATGTAAAACATAAACTTACACATGTGTAAAAAAGAAACTTTGTTAAACAAAATTAAACATGTTTAACTAAGAATGTACACATGTGTAAAACAGAATCACTTACACATTTAAAATAGAAACTTACACATGTGTAAATTTGATTTACACACGTGTAAATGAGGCATGTGTAAGTCAGAATGTGTAAAACAGAAACACTTACACATGTGTTAAACAACCACTTACACATGTAAGACAGAAACTTACACACGTGTAAAACAAATTTATACATGTTTAATTGAGAATTTACACATGTGTAAAACAAATTTACACATGTGTAACTAAGAATGTGCAAGTCAAAATGTTTATTTGTTTATAATGGCATGTAAAACAAATTACTTAAATATTGGTATGGGGATCTGAAAATCAGGTTGGGTTTGGTGTTTGTTGGTGATATTCTTTGGTGTATGTCTGTTTGGTGTTTCGGCAGGTTGAGGAACGAGGATGATGTTGCTGCTTGGTCGAGTTCAAGGTTTTTTGGAAGCTCAAGATGGACTCTCGGTCGTTATGCTTTAGATGTAGTTTTAATGTTATGGTCGTGTTTGATTGTTTTTTTTTTTGATCATTTAGGTTTTTTTTAAACTTGATTACGCATATTTATTTTTATGTAGGACTTGATCTGAGTGTGGCTTCAAGTCTAGAATAGGGTTTTTTTTGTATTTCTAGTTTTCTCATTGTCGGGGCTTGTTTGGTTCTAACTGTTAGACCATAGCTAATGGTTTAGGTTTGGTGTCTTCCTCGAGGTGTATCACGGGAAGCCCGATGCACGTAGATTATAAATATTTTCTTGTTATCAATAAATTCACTGGGTGCCATCCCATTTTACATAAGATATTATCTTGTTTAATACAAAAACAATTAATTGACAGGAAACAGTTTAGACATGTGTAATTGAGCTGAAAATATGTAAAATAGATCAAAATTAATGACAATGAACAATTTACACATGTGTAATTTAGTTGAAATGTGTAAAACAAAAATAAATACATGACTGATCTGAAAATGTGTTAAAGCATAACCAAATTAGTGATAGTGAACAATTTACACATGTATAATTCAACCAAAAATGTGTAAAACAACAATTTACACATGTGTAATTCAGTTGAACATGTGTAAAACATAAATAAATATCTAACAAGCAACAAATTTACACATGTGTAATTTAGCTGCACATATATAAAAAATACACAAATATCTGACATTTAACAGTTTACACAAGTGTAAGACATATTTCATAATAATACATGATGTTTACATATATGTAAAACACGCACTTACACATGTGTAATCTGAAGACTTACACATATGTACAATCAACTGTTACACATACATAAATTTGAATAGATACAAAATGAAACAAACCACTCATATAATAATATTGGATTAGTGATGATAAAATATAGAAAAGAAAAAGCCACCAGCGGAACAAACATAAAATGTAAATAATAATTACATTGAATTAATGAAGCGTACAAATAGTGTGAGCTTTTGTTTTCAAAGGACTATCAAAATTCAAATCGACTTCTACACCGTTTTAATAACTTCATTGATTTGTGATATCGCTAGGCTTCATCTTATTGCTAATGCTACTTCTACTACAGTCATAGACTTCCTATTAGTATCTCAAAGTTGGTCCTGGTTTTTAATCCTGTTAGTCGCCTTGCTGCAACGTCATAAGCACGGGCATCTCCTCTACGGTACCAAACATCCCTAGCAATGCCTACACCACCCTATCATAAATAAAATAATACCAGCGAGTGAGTTAGGTAACAATTTGTGTATCTTGTAAATATGTTTAAAATGGGTTGGTTAAGCGGGTCAAAACATATGACATTTATAGAAACAGTTCCAGAAAGATTATCTAAATGCAGTGAAAAGTTAGCAACTTATTAGAAGGAAATTAAGAATAGAAAATAACATTTAGTGATTGTGTACTTAATAGCTAGCATCTAATTGAGGAAGAAAATAAATAAATAAATATGTTGAACACGAAAGCTAATTTGATTTGGTTTATGGGCATTACCAGTTCCACATAGCTTACAGTACTCAAGCTTCATTGTTGGATTGTTACAGTTGGCAGAAGATACTTACAACGTATCTTATAGCTCGGGGAAAACCGACAATCATAAATCCTGATTTGCCTTTCGGTTCTCCAACTTCGAGTCGTTTTGACTATAAAATGAATGAATTTTCATTAGAAACTGACTTCCCCCGATTCATTATTTCAGCAAACCGAATAACATCCAAAATAAATAAATATTTTTCATTTTCTCGTAAAATTATAACCAATATTAACAACACATTATAGTCCTTCACAATTTACACCTTCAATAAACATTAGAAAAATTCCACTATCTTTGCCACAACTCATTGAAAACAGCAATTACAAGATTCCAATTCTCAAATCACAGTGCATTAAAAATTAATTGTACCTGACGAGCTAGATGGGTGTAACACCTAACTTCATTAAGAAATGCAATCTTCATCCAATTGTGAACTTCATATAAAAAATACGAATTAAGTGTACTTTCATGAGGTTAAGCATTATCCGATCTTGAATTCAACATAGAAATAAAAACAAATCACTATGTTCAAAGAATGAAATGTTGAAGAAACATGCAATTGGAATGGTTGAAGATGACATAATGAATCACTGAAGTTGATTTAGAATCAAATGAATAATACAAACACCAATCAAAATCGAGTGTGAATGAACTGTAATCCAATATCTTAAAGCGTGAAGGTGTGAATAACCCTAATTTCTAATATTTAGGCGTGGAGTGAGAATGGTATAAGAATTGATGTTTCCTGATATTGGAAGAGGGGTTGTATAATTACCAATTTAGCCTTTTCATTAAAAACAAGAAATATAAATGAGTGGTTGCGATTTGTTCTCATAGTTCTCACAAAAAATGGGTGTTCTCATTTAAACTATCCCATATATATATATCTATACTACTTTAAAAAGCAATACCGAAAGATAAGATTGGTAATTTTTCAATGTAGTTAAAACACACTCAATGCACAATGTACAAGACTTAAAGCACCAAGAAACACAAAACTTTTACCCTTCACCCGGATCCATCATCAGCCGTCCATTTTCTTTCAAGTCTTCACACGGATCGTGATCTGACGGCTGATTTGTTTTCACACGGATCCACCTTTCCCCATCCTTCTCTCTCATCTGTCTCACAACTCACATCTCACCAGATCTTTTCATCAACCTTCTCTCTCTCGGCGACTCAAGACACCAGATCTAGGGTTTTTTACTTTCATTTGATTTCAAATCCATGACCCCGTCGATGGTTGAGATGGATCCCTAGCCGTCGCATCTGGTGAAGACGGTGGTGGTTATTCATCATGCCGATTTGGTGAAGACGGTGGTGGTTATTCATTCGATTTCAAATCCATGAACAGGTTTTCACCACAGATCTTCTTTGGGTTTTTTTATATAGTCTGCTGAGTTGAGAATTAAGTTTGATTTTTTTTTTGTGGCTGATAGTGTGTTTTTTGTTTAGATGAAGTGAAGTTTATATAATTTGGGAGCAAGACCTGATAGTGTGTTTTTTGTTTAGATTTTGCAAAGTTTGAAAGTTTGAGAGCATCGGTTAGGTTTACAATTTCTCGATTTGACAGGGTTGAAATTCAAGCTGCACGATTTAATAGTGTTGAAGCTTACAGGTACCCTTATCTCACAGATCTAAGTTCTTCTTTTCTCTATTTTTATTTTTAATACGTAATGATGTTTGTTTGATTGAAGTTCATGACTTGATGACACATACAATGACTTCCCATGATTGTAGAATTGAATTGTTCTAAATTAAATTTTAAATATATTTGATATTTATTTATTTACCATTTAAAAACATTTAATATGGATTTATTTGGTTTATTGAAGGTTTCAGTCAGAATCCTAACATAGAAGCAAGTGGAATTCCTCTGCAATCTCCTAGAAAATCAACAAAGAGTCAAGGCATAATCAAATTTTAGTTGATGATGACCTGTATTCAAAAAAGAGGTAATATAGTTGGATGAATTCAAATTTTAATTTTTCTGAACAAGTGATGCATAAATATAACTAAAAATGATTGTTTTCGTGATTTTATCTTGGTCAGAACTCTTACACTCATGTGTGTTGTTTGTAACCATTATCATGGTAGCCAAGTCATAAACCGTGGCATACGAGGCACCGAGAGTGTTTAAAGTATGGATGCAATTTACCACTACGAGCTACTTTAAAACCGATAAAGATGATGACGATTTATGAATATAGTTTTGTTTATTTATTTTCTATCATATGACCATATTATTTTTGTGAATTTTTTTGATCGGTCAATTTAGTTAATCAGAGTGCTCAATTTACTGATTAGAGCTACGTTTCTACAGATAGATTTTGCAAGCCCTGTTGATGCAAAAAAATGGTTTCAAAGTGGTGGTGCTTCATGTTTGGGTGACTTGCATAGCGTCGCTTGGATGGAAGGTTGGTATGTTAAATTACTAAAATACCGTTTTATTAGTTTCGGAAGGAAATGTGTTTATTACGGAATTCTCATCCTTTTGTTTTGTTTCAGGATTTGAAGAATCTGAGAAAACAACTGTATTCGGCTGCTGAATATTTTGAGTTATCCTACACAAACGATGACCAAAAACAGTTGTAACTTACTTGGTTTATAGATAGAAGCAGCTGAATTAAAAAGATAGTAATTCCACCCTCTGTATGTCTCTTCAGAGTGGTTGATACGATAAAGATTATGACATTAAAGCTATAGTCAATACAGTGGACCATTTGGCCTGTA
Organism: Scalesia atractyloides; assembly: GCA_947069175.1. NCBI lineage: Eukaryota > Viridiplantae > Streptophyta > Magnoliopsida > Asterales > Asteraceae > Scalesia > Scalesia atractyloides. Next base: position 19,744,249 of record CAMTDV010000024.1, on the reverse strand, counting down.
AAGACCAAATCTTGTTCGGTTATTTCATTTTGCTACACATAACACGTTGATAGGGCTGGCATATCGTGTCAAGTCAACCCGACCTGTTAAGATATGAACCTGAAACAGGAAAACACAAACACGACACTAAATCTTATAGTGTCAGATTTTTCAAACACGAACACGAACACGAATGAGTATTGAAGGCTATAAATGAGTATTGAAGGCTATAAATGATTGTTTTGCTTAAGTCTTGTTAAATACCTCTGGATAAGTGTATTGAGATTTTTTTTATTATTGTCATTTGATGAATGATGTGGCTCTTTCTTAAACCAGGGAAGGGTTCTGGTCCAGATCATAAAGCATATTTTATTATATGTAGCCACCAGGTGGCGAGATGCATCATCTGGGCTGCATGCCAGCAGAGGGGTCCACATGGCGTTCATGAACAAAAGCGTGTAATGACAGGTGGTCAACATGATGAAGGTCAACCAGAGCGTATTAGAAGGGATATACGTAGGTTGTGTGGTAGACAAGCTCTAATTGACCTACTTGTGAGGGCTGAAAGTGAACGACATAGGGAACTTTAGGGTTTGACAGAATATGGTGCGGTTTTTGATTTTGCATATCGCAACCGTATTCAGGTTAGTTTCGTTTAAGTTTACTTCAAAAGCCATCTATAAGAACGATGTCATATGATTATTATGATTTTGAAATATATTTTTATATTTTCCAGTCCTTATCGAGAGGCAGATTTTTAAGTATAGAGGAAGAAAGGTCTTCTTCAGTTGCAGTGAGTGAATCGGTCCAATTGAGACAACGTCACACTGTTTCTGGTTTAAGGTATGCTTTATTGAAACTTTTATGCTTGAGATCCTCATATTCGGTCTCAATATCTGCCTATAAAGATTTAGTAGTTTTCTTTGTCGCTTTTATGACACTAAAACGTTACCAATACAGCGATGATACAGAGCTGGCAAAATAGAGAAGTATTTAGCCCTGTTGATTCTTGAATTTAGAGATGGAAAAAGTATTGGTCAAACATGGTGTTTAACAAATATTGCTATTATGAGAACACTTAATATTTATCGTGTGACAAATGCAAGATATATGGTCTCTGCTGATATACCCGTTGGACAAGTTTTATATGTGGTGAGATTCATATAATCTAATAAGAATATAACTTTTTATACTGCAAGATGAATTGATAATCTAAAACTATTAACCAAAAAAGACAGGAAAGGGCCCTAAATTTGTACTTCGCCTTTTGCCCCCAAATTACAAATATTGTTTTAGATTCAAAGAGTCATAATCAGATTGCAAATCTAATTATAACACACCAAAACTCCAGTAACAACTTTAATGATGGGGTGTTTGGATGTTAGTTTCCAAAAGATTCATATAATTAGTTGTAACCAAACACAAGAGTACCGATTTTGTTGCAGCATACCTAAATTTAAGTGTTTTCGTTCTCATTTTTACGAGTACTCACAGCAATATCTGCTTGAACATCATGACTCGGGAGGTGTTAGAGGCTTGTTTAAAGATCTAATCCCGAATGGACTGTGAAGTCCCTAGGAAGGCGGCCATGTTTTGTGTTTATGAGGCCTTAAAGTAATTTTTTTGGGTCCGATGTCCGACAGATACTGCTGGTCTAGACCGTGGTTCACAGAACATGGTCGGAGTTTAGCCCAGAAGGGCATTCTGGGCTTCTGTTTATCCTGCTGATGTGTGGTTTGTCTTTTTAAATGGGTCAAAATAGTTTTTTGGTACATGCTAAATGGGTCGGGATGAACGATATACTTTTGTTACAAAATTTCGAGTATCTATTATAGAAAGTGGGTAGGTATGATTATGTGAAAGCATAAGTTACTACAATAATTTAATTGTTTTAATAGGTGTTAGGGCGTTGACGTTACACTTTAGGCGGATTTTGACCTATGTCGTTTTTAGTCAACATATTTTTACACTTTTGTTCTATTGGACATAATAAGATAAAAACATCATTCGAACGGCCAGCTAGGAACTTTCGAATAATGGAATCATTTTTTGTCAATTAAAGTAATTAAGGAGATCTTGATCATTTCAACAGGGTCCACACAAGTCGGCCTGTTGCGGAAGCTTCATCAACAATTTCTGGTCACTCAAGTCAGTCAAATTGGTCAACTTTAGACAACTCTGGTCATCTGGGTCAATACAAGTCGGCCCGTAATGCGAGTCGGTTACGAGATCATGGGAATATGTAAAAGCACGCTTAAATTATTTAAAATTACGTATCTATTTTGGGTTCGAGCATTGGTGCTTGTTGCTATATTGAGATCTCCATCTGGTTGTTGATATGGGTCATTTTATTGTTGCTGTATGATGATTAGGTTTAGGACATGCAAGATTTCATATAAAAGTTAACCGTTTCATTTTAGGTTGTAATACTAATAAGAAATTAGAAACTGGAAAACAAATAGTCCAATCGGTAATCTTGTTGCTTGTTGGATCATTTGGTGTGAAAGAAATGAGGTCGTTTTCCACTCAAGCGTGTGGATGTGGGGTAGATGCTGCCCGATCTAAAGACGAGAGGTTTTTTATGGATAAAAAATAGGGCCAATAATATTCAATGGATTGGAGTCAGTTGTGCCATTTTGTTTTTATAACATAGTACAGTTTTAGTTCAGTTTGGGGTGTCTAGCTGGCTAGTTTGTTGATATTTGTCTTTTCTTTTAATGAGATTGGCCTTTCACAACAAATTGTTATCATTAATCAACTTCACATCCGTCTTTAGAGTTTACTTATGGATCCTTTGATGTTAATTTTATAATAAGTGCAATTGAATGATGCCTTTGATGTTAATTTTATAAGTGCAATTGAATGATGCCTAGGATCACGTTTGTGTCCCATTTCTATAAGCAGATTATAAATGTTTGTTGTTAGTTACAAATTTGGACTTCTAAAACAAATGCACCACATGGTCAAGTATATTTGGCATTTACATATTTTTAAAATATTTTTTGTTTTTTTTACTTCTCCTTGGGAGGCAATCTTTCAAACAGTAAATCCAATATATTTTTAATATAAAAAGGACTCAAATAACCTAACTCCAACCTATCTCGAATAAAACGACCATTTTTAGATCAACCGGTTTTGACCTCAACTTGTTCTACAAAAAGATGTTACAAATTGATTACAGAAAAACAAATTTAACACATAACAGGTAAAATGAACGAAAGAGCAATAAATAAATAAAAATATAGGGATGGGTGTGAAGAGATATGAAGCTCTAATATCGATACTAAACCAGCTTAAAGTAGATAACGAAAAAACTATGTAAGCATTTGTATCTTTTATTTTAAGGGTGATACACAAGGCCCTTATGTAACCATTTTCCTCACATTTTTAATCTATTTTTATACTCTCAAATCTCAATATATACACTATCACTAGATACAAGTGAATCATGTTGTTTTTACACTCTACTTAAAATTGGTTTCGTAGTAAATATGCTCTTGTGTTGTATTGTATTGTTTATTAATTTATAGGGATATCAATGATACTTATAATACTTTTGATTACCTTGCTTAATTTCTTTAAAGTTTAAATAATAGAATGGAATATATTGTTCATCTCAAACAAGAAAGAAATATGTAAAATTTTATTAGTTCATCCAATTTTTTTTATAGCTTTATCCATGTTTTTTAAAGTAATTTTATACCGAATCCCCAACACCTTTTAAGACATTAATGTATTTCTCATTTCACCTTTCTTCGTCATAGAAACTCTCTTTTCTATACACCCATCACATATAAAAAGAATCATACAAAATTTATTTTCTTAAATCCTTGGTAAGTGCTACGTCATCAAGTTTATCTATTTTGGTGAAGAATAATGATCTGGAGATAAGACAACTAAGATGTCTAAGGCTTTTGACAAAAGTTGATCTCATCAAATAGTTGAAACATGGATTTTTATTTTTAAATTGCTATGCTTTAGACTGAAACTTTCTTGTTCGTCTTTTCATTATTATTTAATTGAGAATTCTAAGACTTATGGCACAAATATGCTACACCGATCATACGAATAAAAAAACTAACTCTACTATACAATATATCACGAGAGAGATGAATGATAAAGTAACAAAAAAACGAATAACGCGTTGTAAATTGTCGCCGCCGCTGCATTACGCGGGTTTCGTACTAGTATATATATATGCATTTACCGACGAATTCTAAAAATATATTATTTATAAGGATTTTACAAATATATAATTTACAAATTATTAAATTCCAAAAATAAATGTAAATATAACTAAGCGTAAGAATACAAGTATATAAATATACTTATACGTGTAAATACGTACATCTACACGCTTAGTAAAATACAAAAATTACAAGTGATATACATGTATAAATATATATGTACAAATACGTTATAAATACCTAATTTAAGAGTATACAAGTATACATATATAGGTATACGTATACGTATAAATACATAAGTACACAAGATATTATGTACCCATACAAGAACATTATGCATGTATATATATACAAGTATGACGTTACAAATATTGATTTTTCAACAACGTATCTAGTTAAGATTTAGTAATATATATTTTGGGAACAAATATATACACGATCAAATATACATATAAACAAAGAGATAATTGTGTGTACAAGAGAACCCAGTAATACTTATATATATTTGGAGGAAGATATATACACAAAAGGGAGGAATATATACACATATATATATGTATAAGGATTATGAGCTCAAATACTCGTGAGGCATGGAGATATATGAAGGGCTAGGCCTATTCATAATACATATTTATATATATATATATAATATATATATATATATTATATATATATATATATATATATATATATATATATAATATATATATATAAACAAATAATCGAATATACAAAAATTACCAACACATCAAAACAAACAAGGGTTCCAAACAATCAAGAGTAAATTGCACAAAACATCCTTTATATTTCCTCAAACTTGCAGGTTCCAGCCTTAATGTTTAAAAGTTGCTAAAAACAGCCTTTAAGTTTATTTTTGTTGCGGGTTCAGTCCTTTACAACTAACCACGTTATTTTCTTCAGTTAAGTTCCCTCACATGCATAACATGTGAGGGTATATTCGTCATTTTGGTTGATCTTACACCCACTTCAATTATAAAAAAAATATTTAAGTTTTAACCTAGTTTAAACAAAGTTTGGTAAAACGTACGCGACTACAGAGGAGCACGATTACCGTTTGATAGTGTTTAAGTCTAACTTGCGGCGTCCTAAGCGTCACCAGTTGCTGGATCCGATTACTGAACACGGTGTTACGAAGTTCTCTGATTTGACGGCATCGGAGTTCCGTGAGAAGTATCTAAGGTTGAAGAGTCGTTTGTCGTTTCCGGCTAATGCGAATAAGGCGCCGATTCTTCCAACTGATGATAATCCTGAAGAGTTTGATTGGCATGATCAAAATCTGTGTTAATCTTTACAGCTTAGTGGGCTAGCTTAACAAGATTCCTATCTTAATTCGGGTTCGCCGGAATCCGGCGAAGTCGTCGGAGAAGAAGACCGGAAAAGAGGGTGTTTGGTTTTTAAAAGTTAGGTTTTATTGCACATTAGTCCCTGCGGTTAGAATTTTTTAAAATAGGTTAAACCTTAAATATTCTTTTTTCTTATAATTGACGTGGGTGGAAGATCAACCAAAATGACGAATATACCCTCACATGTTATGCATGTGAGGGAACTTAACTGAAGAAAATAACGTGGTTAGCTGTAAAGGATTGAACTCGCAACAAAAATAAACTTAAAGGCTGTTTTTAGCAACTTTTAAACATTAAGGCTGAAACCTGCAAGTTTGAGGAAACATAAAAGATGTTTTGTGCAATTTACTCAACAATCAAACAAATACAAGTCTAAACTAACATTCAAGATTAGCGACTTGTACATAGTCAAACATAGACCTAAGTGTCTAACGAGATTAGAACACTTGTAGGTTACGTCACGTTCATGGAACCCCACGATATCTAGAGATTTTGCATGGGACACAAATCTATGAGTTCATGTCCCCTTTTTTCTTTAAACACTTTTCAAAGTTAAAGCCTTGGGGGGAGATACATGTGACATATGGTATGGTTAAGCTAGGTAATGAAACAATCATAGATCATGAGCGAATAGGACTGTATCCATTAATCGCCATTAAGTACTGAGGAACGAAAAAGGTATATTTATTGGGTTTTGGCGTGCCCCACTCTTATCGGTACATTTCGGTTTGTTAGAGTGCTTTTGTGTCGATTTCAAAGGTGCGCGAAAATCGTCTAGGTTTGGTTGGTTCCTGTGTTGGCACACATATTAATGTCCTTGCAAAACATTAAGGATCAATAAGATCTCATTAACGCTTTACATACCGGTTTTCAATAGAAATACTTCAAATGTTTTAAAGATTCATTTGATTTTAAAATAAACACATGAATTCACCAACTTTTGTTGATGTTTTCAATCTTAACATGTATTTCAGGCAACTATTGGGCTGCTTTTGGAAAACAAGTCATGATAAAAAGAAGTCAAGCATATATGTTATCTACTTTTGAAAGGGTTTGGTTCACATGTCTCACCCTCATTTGAAACATGGAATGCAAAGCCTCAGTTATTTACATTTTTTTTGTAAACTAATTTTCGTTGTCAAACTATGTAACTTTTGGGTCGACTTTCTTTAAAACAACATGTATGGTTTGTAAAACATGTTTAAGTTAATCGTATGGATGAACATCTCTTTCCATATATTCATTAGATGTTTACTTGATTGAATGAAATGATTACTGCTCAGATCACAACTCGCACTTCCGCAACGAGCGGGTGTGATAGGTAGCAGAGTCTGATTCGGTTTCGACTGCAATTCACCACGACAATCTTTAGCTGTGTGTCCCCCTTTGCCACACTGTTGACAATGAGAAGAGTTACACGATCCCGTGTGGTGAAAGTTGCACCTGTTGCATTTAGCTTCCTGCATGTATAACTACCTTGGTTCTTGGAGTTACCGCTTGAAAACTTATTGTTGTATCCGCGGTTATTAATGTTGAACCTCTTTTGAGAATTCTGTTGGGGTTTACTTGAAGATGATTTCTTGGTGGAAGTGTCTTCCCACTTCCTCTTATTATCAGGGGAATTCACAACTGCGCCCCTCTTAGGTAACTTACCCTGTTCTACTGCTTTATCAGTCACCTTGTGAGCCAAGTGAACAACTTGCTGAATGGTGATGGGATTACTCGACATAACCATGCCCTGGATTTTAGGGACCAATCCACCAATGTAGAGTTCAGTCTGCTTATGTACATGTCTAGCCATTTCTAGACACAAGAACACCAAATCATGATGTTTCGAAGTGTAGGCCTCGATTTCAGAACCTTGCATTTTGTGGTTCCATAGGTTTTATTCCAACTGCTGAACACAGTCTCAAATCCTATTCCTTGAAAATATTTTTAAGATCTTCCCACTCCATGACATTTGCATTCGCTAACCCTCGCGTCTGTACCTGAGCATTCCGATAGGTAAGAGCCCCGTCTTCCAACATTGATGCTGCAAAATTACCCGATTCCCAGGGAGACAATTGCACATTCGAACATGGATTCAAATTTTTTGATCCATCGGATCAACTCAATGGGACCTTCTTCTCCAGTGAACTTGCTTGGCTTCCCATCCAAGAATACTTGTAGGGATTCAATCCCATGCCTAAGGAATAGAATTCAAAAGGAGTGTTTGGTGAAACGTGTTTACTAAATAATGTTATTATTTTAGATTTCACAAAAAACAATTTAAATAACATTACCTCCCGAGTTCAGGAGGTTCCGATTGATGTTGTTCTGATTTTGGAAGTTTTGATTGTTCGTGGCTACAACTTAAGCCACGTGTTCCTGTATTAGTTCTACCTGATCGGCGTGAGTCATAACAATATTCCCACGGCCCCCACGAGGGCCGCCACCACGACGTCCTCCTCCGCGTGTAGACATTTGGTTCTTGATATATACATAAATGAATATATGAGACAATAATCACACAATCATCACGGAAGTTTCTAGAATAATGCAACCAAACAATTATAGGTCAACTCAACACACGAAACATTTAAATAAAAATATATGACCAAAAGATATTGTAATTGTCGTTACAACGTACTCAACAAATATTAAAATTTAATAGTCATAATAGTTCCATGCAAACATATAAAAAAGAAAGAAACAAGAGATAGATCAGTCGTTGACTTCTCCGCCTCCCATGTCTATGTCCTCATCCGTTGTTACCTCCTCACGCACTTCTTCAGATTCCTCTTCGGGAACTTCCTTTGCTTCATTCAATGCCTCGTGTTTAATGATTCTAGTCTCAGCCATTTCAGTCCTCTGAGTGAGCTCCACAACCTACTCAGCCATAATCCTAACCATTTCTCGCAGGTTGTACTCCCTGGTAGTCCGTTGCTGCAATGTCGCCTGAACACGCTCCATGTTGCGCTTCAGGTATCTAAGCTGTTGAATCAGATCTGTGATTGCACCAGTGGCTTCACGCATATGATGGAACTCGCTATCAGTAGCAGCTACGAAGCCAATGAAGGCCTCTTCCATTAGGTACTTGTAACACCTCGTGTTTTTTACGTCCAATATTTTTCTGACACGTGTCTCGGTAATCCTTGTGTACCACAGGAGGGACCAAGGTCGTTGAAACAAAAATAATATTCGTATTTTTTTTCTTCTGAAAATAAAGTTGGGGGACTTAAGTATAAATTTGAAATTTTCAAGATCTGAAGACCCCTTGCGGATCGCAAAGCTCTTTCCATACGGTCCGCAAGCCTACCTGAAACTATGGGCGCCTAAGGTCCTTACGGACCACAAGGCTTGACCCATACGCTCCGCAAGGACCTGCCAACGAATAGAAAATGGCAGAGCCATGTTCTGCCACCTCTTAACGTATTTGTCGCCTTCCTTGCATGCTTGACACGTTATGGGACACTTGTTCACGTCCCTTAACACCAGGAGACCATCTGAGCATCCCCATGATCATTAAATGAAGGATTTCTTTGAGTTGCAACCACCTTCATCAACTTGAATTCATCAAAATCATTCTAAAGGAGTTTCTGGTTATTCTCAAGCATTGCATTCTGTTCCTAGCACTATCTAAACATTGTGTAAGTGTTTCATTTCGTGCTAAGTTGATTTCATATGGTTATGAGCTTAGATCAAGGTCCCGTCGTAAATACGCCTTGACTTTGAACTAACTCCTCAATAGACCAGCCAATAAGCGTAATGAAAGTAGCTACGTGATTGTAATGATGGAGGTGTTAATCCCTCAAAAGGGCATCTCCAGATTACCACGGATTCATGGCCAATTGACGAGTCAACAAAAGTCAAACTGTCCAGTTTTATAAAATTTCATAACTAACGATCTGAATGTTATAAAATATGTTTTGATGCACTAACAACCTAAAAATAAGTATTAGAACATATACCAACTGATTCGGCTCATCAAATCTCGGTCTAGCATCGGTTCGCAACCAAAAGTCGCTATATTTGACTTTTCATTGACTTTTGGTTCTGACCCGTTTCAAGTCACTTTTGCTACTGACTTCTGACCATTTTGAGACCATGATCATATTAAGAATGACCGTCTAAAGTTTCATCTCTCGATTCCTTAGAAATCTGAGTTTATTACAAAGTTCCGTAAAATTCTTTAAACTTTTGCAAAAAGGCACTTTTTTGTGCAAATCATGATTTTGAGCACACATGCATGTAAATATAAAACATAAACTGATTGTAAACATAATTTGATTATGATAATGTTTAGAATCTGATTATAACCTGAGTTTTCGCAAAAGATGCGTTTATGGTATCTAAATGTTTAAAATTGCCCTTTTCGCCATTTTTGAAGAATTTAACATGGTTTTATCATCAAGATGATATATTCACTGATGTAATATGATAAGCAGGACCATTTGGGATGTTCATTCAGATTATAACTTGATTGAGGGTTTGAGATTCGTTAAATGCTGATAAATGACTAAATTAAATCTTTTACCTACTGATTATACATGATAAATAACATATTTTGGTTATATAAAACAGGTCGTAACCTCAGTTTATCATAAACATCGAATAAACGGCATTTTAGCGGCTTTTACGCCTTTTCGGCGCATGGTATGGTTTAAAACCATAACTATGAGCCAAGACTTGTTACCTACTGATTTATAAACTTATTTTCAACATCTTAACAATAAGTACAAGTCCTGAACTCAGAATCCCAAATTTGGCTTCAAACATATGTGTGAAATTACTAAAATACCCCTACGGGACATAGTTGTTTCAAAACCATCAAGCACACATATATTTGATATCCTACTATTATAACATCATAAAATAAGTATTTTTACTGACTATTAAAGGTCTTAACATCGGATTCCTAATTTACATCTTTTATAAACCTTAAAATGACCAAAATGCCCTTGAAAGGCATAATGCGGTTTCAAATATACCTCGGGCCTACTTTTTGCAAAGCTACTGATTTTATATCATATTTTAAACATATGTCTGTATGGAACTTGTATATGACTCTCTCGGTTACCCGATTCCGCCTATGTGCGTTCGGTTAAGCATACTTAGCTAGTTTACGTATTTTAACCGAAACGGGTTTAACTTTGTCCATTCCTTATCAAAATCCAGAATGTTATTGGGTAGCCCATATTATACAAGTTATATACTTTTCGGGTCCAACTAACATTCTATTCCGGCCACCGCTTAATCTAGCGTATCGCACCGTATCATATTTTCGCGTAAGACTAACCGGTTCAAGTCTAAGACTTAATTAAGGACCCTTTAGCATTCTAATATTGGTTAATAATTATCATCACTCCAGACTGAACGCCTCCCGGTAAATTGCCTTGTACTTGCTTTGGAACTACGACTGAGTTTGGAGCTTCTACACATAAACAACTCAGGTAAATACTTACTCTTAACCTATTTTCCCTATACGGGCTTGGGATACGATAGATTACTACCGCTTGGTCGGGTATGGGAACATGTTTTATCCAATTGTGGTAATTAACTAGATTCTTACATAACCCGTTTTTAATCTGTCTTGTTCGAAACTAAAACATTAGGGGGTGGGCTTGACCGTGTCTGGGATATCCTTGGCTCACTAAATTGGTAGTGACCACGACAACATAGCATGGCGTGTAGGCATACACTGGGTAATTGCTATCTGCTTTCTGTGTGAAAGTTCAGTGTGGTGTGTTAGTCGATCAGGTCTCGGTTTCTGTACTGGGCCCCACATGTAAAAGCCAGCATTTAAATCTGTATACAAGGTCATTTGTACTGTCCCAAGTTATTTACTAAATTGCGCCATGTGCGCCTAAAACCATTTTCGAAAAGGTTTTCAAAATGAGTCGGTCGAGCGTATTTACCAGTGTAAACTGACGTATATTCAAAAGTTTAAGTTACAGGTGCAAGTACGTAGTAGGCCGGGAGCTGCGGGGCGAATACCGAGGAGTTGCGCCCTTAGGACTTGCCTGTTTATAGTTTGTTATCATTTGTATGTTTTTTTGTGATCCGCCTGTGGATCCTATTACAAGCCTTGTCTGTGTCTATTTATTTTGAACTTTGGACACTTATCGGTTTGTAATGGTTTATGAATCCAATGCCTTCCGTTGTGTTATCTTATAATTGGTTATGATGATATCAACTTTACGTCACGGTACTCCCCACCGGGCCCACCGGTAGACACGTGGATGTCGGGGTGTGACAGGTTGGTATCAGAGCCAACGTTTGAGGGAATTCGACACTTGTCTTTAGTGTTTGATCTCAAATTACACAGTAACACATTCCTTAGACTTCCGAGTCTAGGCTATGACCTTGGAATTGTTCATTTCCTTATTTTATTATATTGCTTTGTTTTGTGTTTTAACTTATTTTGAAGCAGGAATCATGCCGCCTAAATTTTCGAGAGGAGCAAAAGGAAAAGGACTAATGAGGAGTGGATCCCCAAAACAAGGGCCTTCCAAAGCACCCGTGTACAACCCCTATGAAGGTTTAGACGATTCCTCGTCACCATGGGAGCCATACCCGAACTTACCTCATGAATACTCACCACCGTCAGACTCCCATCATTCGCAACATTCGCACCATACCCAACAACCCCAACACTCCCATTCATCTCAAGAATACTATAACACCGACATACGCCTTCGTTCCCTTTCGATAACTCCTCCAGAAGATTCTCCAGAACCAATGGAGGAAGATTCTGACCCTGAAATGCCAGCAACAGGATCAATGGGTCACCCCATTGACATATCCAACGGTTCTAACTCGTACAATGGAACCCCTCATCACTACACTGACAGCTACGAGGAGAGATGGGGACAATATGTATTTTATAATACCCCTTCTGTCCATACTATCCCATCCCATCACGACACACCTTCATACCACACTCCGCCACAAGAACTACCAGTGGAGCAGCCACTACCGCCTCCACCACCAAGAAGACGTGGAGCGCGCATGTCAGTGCGCCTAGGACCGAGAGTAGGATCACTCTCGCCTAACCGTTACCCCACTATTCCCGAGGACCCACAAACGGGTGGACCCTCACATACTTCACCATTTGTGGAGCATCAACCACAACCAACTGTTGAGCCTGAGCCTCAACCACCATTTTCTGCAGGTGAGCCATCATCACTACCACCATCGGGTTTTGATAACCCTATTCCTTCTTATTCAAACCTACCTGCGTATAACCCATTTGTACCTTCTACATGGCCGGAGCATAGCCACAGTCATAATGTACCTCTTCAAGACCCGTATCTAGAAATGGCCATGAATGCACACTATCCAAACCCTTATCTGTAACATCCGTCGAAAAACGGGTTTCCAAACCCGCTTCGTTTATTAATCGAATATCAAGTTATAAAATTTCGTTGCGTATTTATGATTTATTTTAATTTTAAACAATACATAATTAATAAACAATTTAGAATTTAAAAATTATAATTATTAAAAAGTGAAAATAAAGTAAATAAAAAAGAAAACCGGCTGCCGGGTTTCGAACCCGGGTCAGCCGGAAGACATAACTAACACATATCTCACCACTCCGCCACTTGAGTTGTTTGTTGATATAACGAAACAATTAATACATATAATGAAACTCGAAATCAAATTCGGTCATCAGCGCGCCCAAATCGCTCTCGCCGGAAATACCGACGATTTGCCAATTATCGACGGTTTCCTTTGACTTAACGTATGTATTAACATCGACATCAGTTATAACCGATGTCTAATCCCGCGACATCAGTCATAACCGCCGGAGAAAGGCTGACCACGAATCAAGACTAAAATCAGACCCAATTCATCGTGATTCTTCCTTATAAATACACACCCAAGTCTCTGGAAATCATTTCGCTCAAAATCGCACCATTTCTCGAATCAATTTCACTCGCCGGAGATATTCTGAAATCGCCGGACTTTCGCCGGAAAACCGAGACTTACATCAAAACGGTAAATACCTCGACTCTTTCGGTTTCAATCCATTGTTAGACTATTACTAACTTCAATCCATCAACCAGAATCAGTCCCAGACGACGTTGCCGGGAATATTCTGCACTCGCCAGAAAACCTCTGGAATTTCCAAAATCACGCTGTGAATCGGTATAATCATTTAAACCTTTTGATAATCATTGTTTAGTAACTCAATTTCGCAACTAATCGATCAAAACTGTTAATTGATTCAATCAGACGAAATCCACAAATCAGAGCCGACGACCATTGCCGGAATTCTGAGAAATACAGTCTGATCGGTACATTCGATTCCTTAACTCTTTTTATCCATTACATTTCAATTAGTAATATGTTCGATGAACGATTTAAACAAGAACAGAAGAATATCGGTCGTCTGAGTCTTTGAATGAAGAAGACAAAGTCGACGATGTTTATAAGAATAATTAAAACAAGTTATTAAACCGGGTTAGACACACAGTCCAGCGTGGACTGTGTGCAAACACTTAGCACACGTCACGAGTTCGAATCCTTACAAACGCACCGACTTTCCGAATTAAAACCAATTTTTTAGAACTGAATCAGAACAGCTCCAGTTTGTTTATAAGATTAATATAAATCGTAAATTAAACAGATAAGACACACAGCCCAACTGGTTGGGCTGTGCGCTTACAAACCAAAGAACCCGAGTTCGACCGGCTTCCTGACACCGGTTCGACCATTTTTAACCCTTTTAATATAAACCAAATATATTAACATTTAATCAGTATATAAATATAATTAAAACATAGAATATTACGGGTTAGACACGTAGCTCAGTTGGTAGAGCTGCGTGCACGCGTACGAGAGGTCCCGGGTTCGAACCTCACTCAGTGCACCTCAGACCCACCGTCCTACCGGTCAACCGGTCAACCCAAAAAAAAATCAACATTTGTTTTATTTTATTTATTTATTTATTTAATTTAAAAATCAATTAAAAATACTTAAAAATAACATTTTAAAGTTAGAAAATGACCTTAAACTCACAAAAAATAAATCTAAAAATCCTATTAAAATTGTTAATAAAATCCACTTATTTACCATACCTTTTCGTTATTATTTAGGTTAGTTATTCCTCGTCGATCAACTCTCTAAACTCGTGCGCATTCAACATCATCAAACGAACGCACCCAAAGTGAGTGAATCTCTACCAATTCCCCGTTTTAATCACATTTTGGGGTGTATCATGTGTCGCTATTTATTTATTTATTTAAACACTTGTGCATCTATCATATCCATGATCAAATGTGTATCCAATATGTATCAATTGTTTGTGTGGTTAATGTTTAGATTAAATTTTATCATTTTCAATACATACATCATCATAGGCTCGTCTGTTCCCCATTACTTATGAGCGGAACCGTTCCCCATTACCTATGAGCGGAACGTGGCGTTGTCAACATACGATCGGCTCCATTTGATTGAGCCTTGATCGCACATACATCATCATAGGCCGTCTGTTCCCCATTACCTATGAGCGGAACGTGACGTTGCCAACATATACAATATCATTCATGTCATATACTCATGCAAGGTGGTTTGTTATTGTATGTTTATTTACGTTTGCTCACATATGATTATTGCACGATTTTTTCCATATTAAATACAACAAGAATTCATAAATAAATGTTTTCTAACAAGGTTCACTCGCCAACTTTTGTTGACCCAAAATTCCCCATTTTTACACATGATACAGGTGATCCAGTTGAAGTAAGAACCATATAGGACGGCCTAGAAGAATAAATCAGTTTAGACTTTGGATTGTTTTACTTTGTTTCATTTCCTTGTATTTGTATGAATTTGGTTTGAACATTAAGTTGTAATTTGAACTTAATAAATATGAAACATTTAGTAAACATCATGAGCTTTGGTGATAACCCAATTATGCCCCGACTCTTATTCCGCTGCGGGTCGGGTGTGACAGATTGGTATCAGAGCCATGACTATAGGGATATAGGATAGGTTATTAGACCCTTAGAGCCTATACTATAGTTGATTAGAAATTTTAAATTGTTTGTGTGTTACATGCAAAATTCATGATGTTTATATGCTTTATGTTTATTGTTACATTCCATGTTATACAAGCATGTTCATAAGTACATACTATTATACAATGCTCATCATGAATCATATCCTCATAACATACCATATCCATGAGAGCACACACCTCACAATTCCTATGATTTTTACAATGATTTTTGTATTTTCAAATCACATCAAAGTGAGTTCTCATGACGGGCATGTAGTAACTGGAAGGGTACGAGTACCGGTAGTCGGAACGTCCTGTCTAGGCTTGGCATTCGTATAAATCCAAAATAAAGAACCAGTTTGCCTACCTGGGGACTAACGATGAGAGTACGAAGGACCTATTAGGCCAAAGCATGCTATACCAAACGTCGTGTGAACTAACCCCACTTTGAGTTGTCATTGTGTCTATACCTGGACACCCTCCGACCATACATCTCGCGAACATATTTCATGGTTTTTCCTTCGGGTGACGCGAGTGTTAAACCGCCAACACCAATGTGAATCCTACTAAGCCAATAGCCGTGGGAGCCCACATGACTATATAGGCGATGGTATGGGGGACATTGGAGGCCCAAACATGAGAAAACCCAAGACATCCTATGGATGTAGTTGCATTATTGATGATTATGTTATTTTATTTCTTTTAATGACACATGACACCTAAACACTTCTTAAACTCACAATCTTCCTATGTATGTTCCTGTAGATGTCGGCAAGGCAGCTACGTGGAGGTCGAAAGTCAGGAAGATCAAACGAACGCTTGGCCACCCAAATTGCAAAACAAATGGCCGCGGTGCTTCCTGACATCGTTATTCAAGTCCAACAAGCTCTCACCGCGAATCCCATCAACCCTCCCAACCAAGAAGACCAGAACGTCGACAACCCTCCTTCCAAGAAGTGCTCCTACAAACACTTCAAGTCTTGCGATCCCCCAAAGTATGAAGGGACCGAAGGTGTCACTGCTCTCCTCCACTGGTTTGAGGAAATGGAGAACACCTTCCTCAATTGCGATTGTCCCGAGGATCGCAAGGTACGTTACGCAACCGGGAGACTATTTGGGGTAGCCCTGACCTGGTGAAACACAGAGAAGGGTAAGAGAGGAGTCGAAGACGCCATGGCCTTAACCTGGGAAGAGTTAAGGGAAATAATGACTAGACGCTTCTGCCCAAGAAGCGAAATCAAGAAGTTGGAAGATGAATTCCACTCGCTAAAGCAAAAGGAAGGAGATCATACTTCCTACAACAAAAGATTTCTTGAGTTGAATCAGATGGTTCCTAACTTGTTCACCCCATTGTACCGCTTGGTTGAACACTACATTCGAGGCCTCCCCTCGAAAATTCAAGACTCAGTTCTAAGCACTTCACCTGCAACACTTGAAGCTGCAATGGAACTAGCTACCGAACTTACCGAAAAACGCATCCGAAATGGTAAATTCAAGGGGGAGAAAAAGAAAGCCCCCATTGAGGCTCAAAATACAAACCACTCTGTCTCCTCTTTGAAGTTTGCTGGCAAGAGGAAGCGAAACAACAAGAACTTTGCTGTCACACAAACAAACCCCCCAATCACTGCTGCACCCATCACCCAAATTGCCCCCTCATCTGCACCATACGAAAGGGCATACTCCGGCCCATACCCAAAACGCACTCGTTGCCAATACCATCACTTTCCCGAACACCCCTGCCAATATTGCACCAGCTGTGGCCATGCAGGTCACACCATCCAAACCTGTCGCACACTTCAACGAATGAACCGCAACCAACCCTCAACCCAAACCCACCATCAGATAGTGGGTCAAGCCCAACAACCCTTACTACTACCACCTACACAAAATACGGCCCAATCCTACTACCAACCCAACTACCCCATGATGCAACCCATGCGGGCTTGTTACAACTATGGAGACCCAAACCACTATAGAAACACTTGTCCACGCTTGGTGAACATCATACATGCTCAAGCTCAAGCAAATCCGGTGAATCAAGCTAACCAAGCTCCTCCACCTGCTAGAGGAAGAGCTTTCAACATCAACGCCAATCAAGCTAGGGCCGACAACAACATGGTTAACGGTACGTTTCTCATCAATGGTAGTTATGCATCCATGTTATTTGATACTGGCGCGGATAAGAGTTTTGTGTCCTTAGAATTTGAACCCATCCTCAACCAAACTCGTGATAAACTCATGGAATCCATAACGGTGGAAGTTGTTGACGCATAACCGGTCTCATTAAACTCTATTATATGGAATTGTACCCTCACTCTAAACGATCACGATTTTCCAGTTGACCTCATTCCTATGAAGTTGGGAAGTTTCGACATTACCTCTTGCAGACGGTCAAACCCTACGAATCTTTGGAGAAACCCCTTCGAAAGGACTCAAATTGATGTCCTGCCTTCAAGCTAGAAAATATCTCCGCAAGAACTATTTCGCATTCCTAACTCACGTTGTCAAGAAGGGAAGCAAGGAGAAGAAACTCGAAGATATACCTGTAGTGAAAGAATTTCCACAAGTCTTTCCCGACGACATCTCAGGACTTCCTCCCATGAGAGAAGTCGAATTCCGCATTGATCTTATACCTGGCGCTACACCCGTCGTGAAATCTCCTTATAGGCTAGCCCCATCCGAGATGCAAGAGCTGGCCAGTCAGCTGCAAGAACTGACTGACAAAGGATTCATACGTCCTAGCTCATCGCCTTGGGGTGCACCTGTTCTGTTTGTGAAAAAGAAAGATGGAACGTTTCGCATGTGTATCGACTACAGAGAACTCAACAAATTAACGGTCAAAAACCGCTATCCATTACCACGCATCGATGATCTACTAGACCAACTTCAGGGTGCCACCTGTTTTTCAAAGATCGACCTTCGTTCTGGCTATCATCAACTCAGAGTACATGAAGAAGACGTCCCAAAGACCGCCTTCCGAACTCGTTATGGTCATTACGAATTCATGGTCATGCCATTTGGATTAACCAACGCCCCAGCTGTATTCATGGATCTAATGAATAGGGTATGCAAACCCTATCTCGACCGCTTTGTCATAGTCTTCATCGACGACAACCTCATCTACTCAAAGTCTAAATCTGATCATGAACGACACCTTCGACTCATCCTCACACTCTTAAGAACCGAAAAGCTCTATGCTAAATTCTCCAAATGCGAGTTCTGGTTAAGAGAAGTACAATTCCTTGGACATGTCGTCAATGACAAGGGAATACATGTCGACCCCTCAAAGATCAAAGCAGTACAGGAATGGCAAGCGCCACGTACCCCTACCGAAGTAAGATCATTTCTTGGTTTGTCGGGTTACTATCGCCGTTTCATTGCAAATTTCTCCCGTATTGCTGTACCACTCACGGCTTTGACTCATAAAGGAAAACCCTTCATATGGGGACCTAAACAAGAAGAAGCCTTCCAAACCCTTAAGCAAAAGCTTTGTGACGCACCTATCCTCACACTCCCCGAAGGTTGCGATGACTTTGTAGTATATTGCAACGCATCAGGGCAAGGACTAGGCTGTGTATTAATGCAAAGGGGAAAAGTGATAGCCTACGCCTCTAGACAACTCAAAGTTCATGAGAAGAACTACACCACCCACGACCTGGAACTTGGGGCCGTTGTCTTCGCTCTTAAGATATGGAGACATTACCTCTACGGTACCAAGTGTGAAATATACACTGACCACAAGAGCCTCCAACATATCTTTAACCAAAAGGAGTTGAATATGAGGCAACGAAGATGGGTCGAACTTCTTAATGACTACGACTGTGAAATTCGGTATCATCCTGGCAAGGCAAACGTGGTGGCCGATGCGCTCAGTCGAAAAGGTTATGCGAACTCCATTCGTGTTCTATGTTCGCAAATCATAACCGACATCAAAGATCAAATCCGAGAAGCTCAACATGTTTCTGTAATAGAAAACGACGTATGCAATGAGCTATCTTGTGGAGCAGAACTTAAACTCGAAACAAAATCCGACGGTATTCTGTATTATCTAGATCGCATATGGATTCCCGATCACAATAACCTTCGTGATTTCCTTATGAATGAGGCGCACAAAACACGATACTCTGTACACCCAGGAGCCGACAAGATGTATCAAGACATTCGATACACCTACTGGTGGCCTGGCATGAAAAAGGATATTGCTGTTTTTGTTTCCAAGTGCCTTACCTGTTCTAAAGTAAAAGCTGAACATCAAAGACCTTCAGGACTTCTAACCCAACCTGAAATACCTGTATGGAAGTGGGAAAACATAACCATGGACTTCATTACCGGGTTACCTCGCACCTCCAGTGGGTATGACACTATATGGGTAATCATTGATCGTCTCACAAAATCAGCTCACTTCATTCCGATTCGCGAGGACTTCAAGAACGAGAAGTTAGCTCGTATCTACATCAGCGAGATCGTAAGCCGTCATGGTGTACCTTTAAGCATCATTTCAGACCGTGATGGTCGTTTCACTTCACGAACATGGCAAGCCGTACAAGCCGCCTTGGGTACACGACTAGACCTCAGTACCGCTTTTCATCCTCAAACTGATGGACAATCTGAACGCACCATCCAAACCCTTGAAGACATGCTTCGAGTATGTGTCATAGACTTCAAAGGGAATTGGGACGCTCATTTACCATTAGTTGAATTTTCATACAACAACAGCTATCATTCAAGTATCGGCATGGCACCTTTCGAAGCCTTATATGGTCGTAAGTGCCGATCACCAATATGTTGGCACGAAATTGGAGAAGCTCAAATCACCGGTCCAGAGTTAATTCAAGAAACGACAGACAAGATCCATCAAATTCGAAACAACCTTCTAGCGGCACAAAGTCGTCAAAAGAGTTATGCAGACAAACGACGAAAGCCCTTGGAGTTTAACATTAGTGATCATGTACTTTTAAAAGTATCACCGTGGAAGGGAGTAGTTCGTTTTGGCCAGAAGGGAAAGCTAGCACCACGCTACGTAGGACCTTTCAAGATACTCGAAAGAGTAGGACCTGTAGCATACAAGCTTGACCTACCAGAAGAACTCAACTGAATTCATCCCACATTCCACGTATCGAACTTGAAGAAGTGCCTCGCCGATGAAAATCTCCATATTCCTCTAGAAGACATTCAAGTCGATGAATCTATGCATTTCATTGAAAGACCAGTAGAAATTATGGACTTCGGAGAGAAACGTTTAAGACGAAGCCGTATTCCAATCGTCAGGGTACGCTGGGAGTCGAAACGAGGACCTGAGTTTACTTGGGAACGTGAAGACTCAATGCGCGAGAAATACCCACATCTTTTTCCTGTTACCACTACTACTTAAATTTCGGGACGAAATTTCTAAAAGTAGGGGATACTGTAACATCCGTCGAAAAACGGGTTTCCAAACCCGCTTCGTTTATTAATCGAATATCAACTTATAAAATTTCGTTGCGTATTTATGATTTATTTTAATTTTAAACAATACATAATTAATAAACAATTTAGAATTTAAAAACTATAATTATTAAAAAGTGAAAATAAAGTAAATAAAAAAGAAAACCGGCTGCCGGGTTTCGAACCCGGGTCAGCCGGAAGACATAACTAACACATATCTCACCACTCCGCCACTTGAGTTGTTTGTTGATATAACGAAATAATTAATACATATAATGAAACTCGAAATCAAATTCGGTCATCAGCGCGCCCAAATCGCTCTCGCCGGAAATACCGATGATTTCGCCAATTATCGACGGTTTCCTTTGACTTAACGTATGTATTAACATCGACATCAGTTATAACCGATGTCTAATCCCGCGACATCAGTCATAACCGCCGGAGAAAGGCTGACCACGAATCAAGACTAAAATCAGACCCAATTCATCGTGATTCTTCCTTATAAAAACATACCCAAGTCTCTGGAAATCATTTCGCTCAAAATCGCACCATTTCTCGAATCAATTTCACTCGCCGGAGATATTCTGAAATCGCCGGACTTTCGCCGGAAAACCGAGACTTACATCAAAACGGTAAATACCTCGACTCTTTCGGTTTCAATCTATTGTTAGACTATTACTAACTTCAATCCATCAACCAGAATCAGTCCCAGACGACGTTGCCGGATATTCTGCACTCGCCGGAAAACCTCTGGAATTTCCAAAATCACGCTGTGAATCGGTATAATCATTTAAACCTTCTGATAATCATTGTTTAGTAACTAAATTTCGCAACTAATCGATCAAAACTGTTAATTGATTCAATCAGACGAAATCCACAAATCAGAGCCGACGACCATTGCCGGAATTCTGAGAAATACAGTCTGATCGGTACATTCGATTCCTTAACTCTTTTTATCCATTACATTTCAATTAGTAATATGTTCGACGAACGATTTAAACAAGAACAGAAGAATATCGGTCGTCTGAGTCTTTGAATGAAGAAGACGAAGTCGACGATGTTTATAAGAATAATTAAAACAAGTTATTAAACCGGGTTAGACACACAGTCCAGCGGTGGACTGTGTGCAAACACTTAGCACACTTCACGAGTTCGAATCCTTACAAACGCACCGACTTTCTGAATTAAAACCAATTTTTTTAGAACTGAATCAGAACAGGCTCCAGTTTGTTTATAAGATTAATATAAATCGTAAATTAAACAGATAAGACACACAGCCCAACTGGTTGGGCTGTGCGCTTACAAACCAAAGAACCCGAGTTCGATCCGGCTTCCTGACACCGGTTCGACCATTTTAAACCCTTTTAATATAAACCAAATATATTAACATTTAATCAGTATATAAATATAATTAAAACATAGAATATTTACGGGTTAGACACGTAGCTCAGTTGGTAGAGCTGCGTGCACGCGTACGAGAGGTCCCGGGGTTCGAACCTCACTCAGTGCACCTCAGACCACCGTCCGACCGGTCAACGGTCCGGTCAACGGTCAACCAAAAAAATCAACATTTTTTTATTTTATTTATTTATTTATTTAATTTAAAAATCAATTAAAAATACTTAAAAATAATATTTTTAAAGTTAGAAAATGACCTTAAACTCACAAAAATAAATCTAAAAATCCTATTAAAATTGTTAATAAAATCCACTTATTTACCATACCTTTTCGTTATTATTTAGGTTAGTTATTCCTCGTCGATCAACTCTCTAAACTCGTGCGCATTCAACATCATCAAACGAACGCACCCAAAGTGAGTGAGTCTCTACCAATTCCCCGTTTTAATCACATTTTGGGGTGTATCATGTGTCGCTATTTATTTATTTATTTATTTAAACACTTGTGCATCCATCATATCCATGATCAAATGTGTATCCAATATCTATCAATTGTTTGTGTGGTTAATGTTTAGATTAAATTTTATCATTTTCAATACATACATCATCATAGGCTCGTCTGTTCCCCATTACCTATGAGCAGAACCGTTCCCCATTACCTATGAGCGGAACGTGGCATTGTCAACATACGATCGGCTCCGTTTGATTGAGCCTTGATCGCACATACATCATCATAGGCCGTCTGTTCCCCATTACCTATGAGCGGAACGTGACGTTGCCGACATATACAATATCAGTCATGTCATATACTCATGCAAGGTGGTTTGTTATTGTATGTTTATTTACGATTGCTCACATATGATTATTGCACGATTTTTTCCATATTAAATACAACAAGAATTCATAATAAATGTTTTCTAACAAGGTTCACTCGCCAACTTTTGTTGACCCAAAATTCCCCATTTTTACACATGATACAGGTGATCCAGTTGAAGCAAGAACCATATAGGACGGCCTAGAAGAATAAATCATTTAGACTTTGGATTGTTTTACTTTGTTTCATTTCTTTGTATTTGTATGAATTTGGTTTGAACATTAAGTTGTAATTTGAACTTAATAAATATGAAACATTTAGTAAACATCATGAGCTTTGGTGATAACCCAATTATGCCCCGACTCTTATTCTGCTGCGGGTCGGGGTGTGACATTATCCCTACCAACCAGGTGGATACCCTTATTATAGTTATCAACATCTGGTTGCACCATCTCAACCCCAACCTCAAACGCAACCGCAAGCAACCACCATCAACGATGGAAGTTCTTACTGAAGCATTAGAAAAGGTCAAAGAACTTCAGGAACAAATAGCTAAAGACAACAAGAAGAATAACAAGCTGTTGAAAAGACTAGTAAAGAAGCTAAGAGGGAAGAAAGATTAAATTCAAATTATCTGTCGTATTTTATTATTTTAAATCAAGTCCCTACGTGGACAAGTCTAATTTAGTCCATGCGTGGACATTTTAATTATTTCAAGTCTAGTCCCTGCAAGGACGATTTTCCTTATTTAAGTCCTATTATGGACTCTATTGTATCGAATTACTATTATTAATGAATTTTTTGGGAATTTTAATTACGCAATCCTTTCATTAAGTTGTTCAAGCGATCGTCTCGATTTTTATTTCGAAATTTGTGATCTGCGAAATATCTCCAAAGATCCTCTTGATGATTTACGCCCGCCAAGTGATTAGGTCACATGAATTGGCAAATCGGTAGTTATATGGTTTTCTACCATGATAGTTAAGGTTGAGATTTCCCTTCTATCCAGGGTGGTGAACTACGTTCTAAACCCTCTAGTCTGCCTGATCTGGACTAGTTATTTCAAATCATCTTAAGAGTTTATTCTAGCGTTAATATATCTAAGATATTAACCTCCTGGTAAGTGTGGCTTGAGGAACCACACGAGCCATCTAAATGAAGGACTACGTCCAAACCTACATGATCTATTTCGATCATGAATAATCATCAGTGTGATGATCATAATATATAAACATCCATTAGTGGTGTAATGCTTACGAGCTATATTCATGTCCATTAGTGACAAACGACAGTTGTAGTCTACGACTCCCTGTCTCAAGGTAGCAAAACTACATTCGAACCTCGAAGCCTTACGATCTTTTGAGATCTTGGCATTTTATAATTCGAATCATTTTCGATAAGCCTTTGGTGCTATTCTTTATGTCCTTAGTGACAGGCCTTGTGTCATGCTTAACCCCCCCCATAAAAATCGACAAGTTATATAGCTTTATTATGCTATACCACACTTCGCAAGTCATCAAGGATGTATGGATAATATCATATTATTAATATTATAGTTCTTTAAGATTCTAATGAAGTGAATAGTCAGAGGAAGGACGATGACGCAATCGAGAACATCGTTATAACCAAAGGAGATATGCAGGCGCTCATTGCCACAGAAGTTGAAAAGGCCATAAAAGATCGAGCAGGTAAGCCATCGGAATCAAGTGCTTCACATTCTAAACGCTCATCCAAGCATTCCTCCAAGCATACCACCAAACAACCCTCGAAACCTTCTTCGGAAAAGAAGGAACACTCAGAGCACTCCTCGAATTTCAGGAGAGAGAGAGAATTATCAGAAAAATACCAAGTTTTCAAGGGATGGTTGTTCTTCAATACTTTGTGTCACACAAGCCGCGTGAATTTACCGGCGAAAAGGAGCTGTGGAAACGCTCCGTTGGTTAGACAAGATCGAGACTATTGTTGAAATCAGTGGGTGTGCTGAAAAGGATGTAGTACAGTACGTAGCGCAATCATTTAAGGGCGATGCCCTCACTTGGTGGAAATCGATGATTCAATCTTCTGGAAAGGTCCATCTTTATAATCTGAGCTGGGAGAAGTTTGTTGAGTTAGTGAAGGATGCTTACTGTCCACCTCACGAGGTGGAAAGGATAAAAACGGAGTTTATCGGGTTAACCATGAAGAACCTTGAAAGCGGGAAGTATGTGTCGGATTTCAACTCTATGTCAAGACTTGTGCCATACTTGATCACTCCAGAGTCCAAACGCATCTCACGTTTTATTGGCGGATTAGAACCAGAGATTAAGGGTGATGTCAGGGCATCCAGGCCCGTGACGTTTAGGTCTGCTGTAGACCTTTCAAAGGTCTTGACTCAGGATTTAAAGAGACAGAGGTCTCTTAGGACAGAAGGTGGTGAGAAGAGGAAGAGAGATGATGACAGATCTCACCGATTTAACAAGAACAGGAGGTTCGGGTCAAACAAGAACCATCAAAGGTCTGATAATAGGCCAAATGCAAAAAGTGCAACAAGCGACACTTTGGTGCGTGTTGGGATGAGTCCCAGACAAAGCCTTCTGGGATCTGTAAGAGGCCTGGGCACAAGACCTTTGAATGTAAGGATTTGAAGGAGGCCACCTGTTTTAACTGTGGCGAGAAAGGACACATCAAACCCAACTGCCCCAAGTACAAGAAGGAGGACGCTGCTAAGGACGATGGGGCGAAAAAGGGAAAAGCTCGTGCATTCCAGATGAAAGCCAAGGAGGCTGTGAATGATGACAACATGATAACAGGTACGTTCCTCATAAATGATGTATACGCTAGAGTTCTTTTCGATTCAGGGGCTGATAAATCATTTGTAGATCATAAGTTTAGTGCCTTATTAAACTTGCCCATAAGAACTCTAGACATAACCTATGATGTAGAAATCGCTGATGGAACAATCGAACCGCTTCTACGATTCTCGATGGATGCTTCATTTCCATTAAGAACCACTCCATTCCTGTTTCACTCTTGCCAATGAAATTGGCTGGTTTTGATGTAGTTCTTGGTATGGATTGGTTGTCTAGTAACAAGCCCATATAGCCTGTAACTAGAAACTCATCAAGATCAAAACCCCAAATGGAGATGCACTCGCTATACAAGGAGATCGGTGTTATGGATTGTCAGAAAAAGCATCATTACTCAAAGCATCGAGGTGTTTAAGGAGAGGTTGTTCATTTATATGATACAAGTGACCATGATGAAGCTAAGACAAAGATCGAAGATCTACCCGTTATCTCAGAATTCATCGATGTATTTCCTGAAGACTTGCCTGGTCTACCCCCAGACAGGCAAGTAGAATTAGAATTGATATCATACCTGGCGCAGCTCCAGTTGCTAGAGCACCATATAGACTTGCACCCACAGAAATGAAAGAATTGAAGACGCAACTTGAGGAATTGTTGGAAAAAGGATACATTCAACCAAGCTCTTCGCCTTGGAGAGCTCCAATTCTGTTTGTTAAAAAGAAGGACGGGTCAATGCGATGTGCATTTATTATCGCGAGTTGAATAAGTTAATATCAAGAATCGCTATCCATTACCTAGGATCGATGATTTATTTTATCAATTTCAAGGAGTAAACTACTTTTCCAAGATTGATTTAAGGTCAGGATACCATCAACTCAAGGTCCGAATGGAAGATGAGCCGAAGAAAGCATTTAGAACAAGGTATGGACACTATGAGTTCCTAGTGATGCCATTCGGGCTCACTAATGCACCAGCAGCATTTATGGATTTGATGAATAGAGTTTGCAAACCGTACTTGGATAAGTTTGTTATCGTCTTCATAGACGATATCCTTATATACTCTCGTAGTCAGGAAGACCACGAGAAACACTTGAGGTGTATTCTAGAGTTGTTAAGACAAGAAAAGCTCTACGCAAAGTTTTCAAAGTGTGAATTTTGGTTGCGTGAAGTACAGATTTTGGGCCATGTGGTCAGTGAACGTGGAATTCAAGTCAACTCTGCTAAGGTTGAAGCAGTAATGAACTGGCAAGCCCTCAAGACACCGTCAGAAATTCAAGCTTTCTAGGATTGGCTGGTTATTACAAAAGGTTTATTGAAAATTTCACCAGGATAGCAATCCCACCGACTACTTTGACTCGTAAGGATGTTAAGTTCACTTGGGGTCCGAAACAACAGGAAGCCTTCGATGTGTTGAAGCAAAAGCTGAGCATTGCTCCAGTATTAACTCTGCCTGAAGGTATTGAAGATTTCATAGTAATGTGACGCTTCACATACTGGCATGGGATGCGTACTCATGCAATGGGGAAAAGTGATCGCTTGTGCTTCAAGGCAATTGAAGATACACGAAAGAAATTACACCACACATAACTTGGAGCTAGGTGTTGTGGTGTTTGCGCTTAAGCTATGGAGACATTATTTATATGGAACTAAGTGTATTAAAATACACTGATCATAAAAGTCCCAACATTTGTTTAACCAGAAGTATCTAAATATGCGACAGCGCCGATGGATGGAAACGCTAAACGATTATGATTGCGAGATCGTTATCACCCAGGAAAGGCAAACATAGTTGCCGATGCCTTGAGTGGCAAAGAAAGAGTTAAACCCATTCGGGTTAACGCCAAAAGCATTGAGAGAAAGATTAGCTTGAAAGAAAAGATTCTAAATGCGCAGAAACAAGCCTTGTTAGAGGCAAACCTTCCAAATGAAGAATTGGGTAAAGTTGTGGAACAATTCACACTGGGGAGTGACGGAATCCTTAGATTATGTGGACAAATTTGGGTTCTAGTCTTTGGAGGACTTAGGGACTTGATCCTCCAAGAAGCGATAGTTCTAAATACTCGGTTCACCCGGGTAGTGATAAGATGTACAAGATTTGAGGCCCAGCTATTGGTGGGCAGGGCTGAAGAAATCCATAGCTACTTTTGTAGCTAAATGTCTGACATGTTCGCAAGTCAAGGCCGAACATCAAAAACCGTCAGGATTACTGCAGCCATTGGAAATTCCCATGTGTAAATGGGAATGTGTAACTAGGGATTTCATAACCAAGTTACCAAAAACAAAGCAAGGAAATGATACAATATGGGTCATCGTGGACAGATTGACTAAGTCGGCTCATTTCTTACCTATCAACGAGACTTATAGCTCAGACAAACTAGCAAAACTTTTTGTGGATGAAATAGTATCCTTGCACGGCGTACCAGTGTCTATTGTGTCGGATAGGGACACAAGGTACACTTCTCATTTTTGGAAAAGTTTCCAGCAAGCCTTGGGCACACGGCTGAATTTTAGTACGGCATATCACCCGCAAACCGATGGACAAAGCGAACGTACTATTCAAACGCTGGAAGATATGTTGCGTGCGTGCATTATCATCCTAGGTGGAAGTCGGGATAATCATTTACCACTTATAGAGTTTTCCTACAACAATAGCTACCATGAAAGTATTCAAGTTGCCCGTTCGAAGCTTTATACGAAAGGAAGTGTAGGACGCCCGTTTGTTGGGCAGAAGTTGGGGAAGCTCAACTGACAGGACCAGAGATAGTCCTGGAGACGACAGATAAAATCTTGCAAATTCGGGATCGTCTCAAGGCTGCTAAAGATAGGCAGAAAAGTTACGCAGACCGAAGGCGTAAACTTCTCGAGTTCCAGGTAGGGGACATGGTCTTGTTGAAAGTGTCGCCTTGGAAAGGCGTTATGCATTTTGGAAAGAAGGGCAAGTTGAGCCCGAGATACATCGGACCGTTCGAGATCATCGAGTGTGTCGGAACGGTGGCATATAAGTTAAAATTGCCGGAGAAACTTAGTGGGATCCATGATGTATTCCACATTTCCAATCTAAAAAAATGCTTGGCCAGCAAATCATTGGCAATGCCACACGAAGATGTGCAAATTAATAAAAACTTGCGGTTCCTTGAGAAACCGGTTGCGATTAAAGAAAGACAAGTCAAGAAGCTTCGTAGAAAGCATGTGCCGATCATGAAAGTGAAATGGGACGCTCGTCGAGGTCCTGATTATACGTGGGAAGTTGAGTCCGTTATGCGGCAGAAATACCCATACTTGTTCGATTGAAATCTCGGGCCGAGATTTATTTTAAGGGGGTGAGGATGTAACACCTCGTGTTTTACATCCAATATTTTTCCGACACGTGTCCTGGTAATCCTTGTGTACCACAGGAGGGACCAAGGTCGTTGAAACAATAATAATATTCGTATTTTTTTTCTTCTAAAAATAAAGTTGGGGGATTAAAGTATAAATTTGAAATTATCAAGATCGGAGGACCCCTTGCGGACCGCTAGGCTCTTGCCATACGGTCCGCAAGCCTACCTGAAACTATGGGCGCCTAAGGTCCTTACGGACCGCAAGGCTTGACCCATACGGTCCGCAAGGACCTGCCAACGAATAGAAACATGGCAGAGCCATGTTCTGCCACCTCTTAACGTATTTGTCGCCTTCCTTGCATGCTTGACACGTTATGGGACACTTGTTCACGTCCCTTAACACCAGGAGACCATCTGAGCATCCCCATGATCATTAAATGAAGGATTTCTTTGAGTTGCAACCACCTTCATCAACTTGAATTCATCAAAATCATTCTAAAGGAGTTTCTGGTTATTCTCAAGCATTGCATTCTGTTCCTAGCACTATCTAAACATTGTGTAAGTGTTTCATTTCGTGCTAAGTTGATTTCATATGGTTATGAGCTTAGATCAAGGTCCCGTCGTAAATACGCCTTGACTTTGAACTAACTCCTCAATAGACCAGCCAATAAGCGTAATGAAAGTAGCTACGTGATTGTAATGATGGAGGTGTTAATCCCTCAAAAGGGCATCTCCAGATTACCACGGATTCATGGCCAATTGACGAGTCAACAAAAGTCAAACTGTCCAGTTTTATAAAATTTCGTAACTAACGATCTGAATGTTAAAAAATATGTTTTGATGCACTAACAACCTAAAAATAAGTATTAGAACATATACCAACTGATTCGGCTCGTCAAATCTCGGTCTAGCATCGGTTCGCAACCGAAAGTCGCTATATTTGACTTTTCATTGACTTTTGGTTCTGACCCGTTTCAAGTCACTTTTGCTACTGACTTCTGACCATTTTGAGACCATGATTATATTAAGAATGACCGTCTAAAGTTTCGTCTCTCGATTCCTTAGAAATCTGAGTTTATTACAAAGTTCCGTAAAATTCTTTAAACTTTTGCAAAAAGGCACTTTTTTGTGCAAATCATGATTTTGAGCACATATGCATGTAAATATAAAACATAAACTGATTGTAAACATAATTTGATTATGATAATGTTTAGAATATGATTATAACCTGAGTTTTCGCAAAAGATGCGTTTATGGTATCTAAATGGCTAAAATTGCCCTTTTCGCCATTTTTGAAAAATTTAACATGGTTTTATCATCAAGATGATATATTCACTGATGTAATATGATAAGCAGGACCATTTGGAATGTTCATTCAGATTATAACTTGATTGAGGGTTTGAGATTCGTTAAATGCCGATAAATGACTAAATTACCCTTTTTCGCGTAATATAACTTTAACCGAACTTTTATAACTAAATCTTTTACCTACTGATTATACATGATAAATAACATATTTTGGTTATATAAAACAGGTCGTAACCTCAGTTTATCATAAACATCGAATAAACGGCATTTTAGCGGCTTTTACGCCTTTTCGGCGCATGGTAGGGTTTAAAACCATAACTATGAGCCAAGACTTGTTACCTACTGATTTATAAACTTATTTTCAACATCTTAACAGTAAGTACAAATCCTGAACTCAGAATCCCAAATTTGGCTTCAAACATATGTGTGAAATTACTAAAATACCCCTACGGGCGAATATTCAAAAGTTTAAGTTACAGGTAAACTGACGTATATTCAAAAGTTTAAGTTACAGGTGCAAGTATATAGTAGGCCGGGAGCTGCGGGGCGAATATCGAGGAGTTGCGCCCTTAGGACTTGCCTGTTTATAGTTTGTTATCATTTGTATGTTTTTTTTGTGATCCGCCTGTGGATCCTATTACAAGCCTTGTCTGTGTATATTTATTTTGAACTTTGGACACTTATCGGTTTGTAATAGTTTATGAATCCAATGCCTTCCGCTTGTTATCTTATAATTGGTTATGATGATATCAACTTTACGTCACGGTACTCCCCACCGGGCCCACCGGTAGACACGTGGATGCCGGGGTGTGACAGTACTCAAGTGGAGGTAAAGTAGCAAAATTGTCAGAAGAATCCTCTATAGATAGGGGAGGAACTTCTTCGTTTGCTATATAGTTTCGAATCAGATGGGGATACCAGCTCCATCCTCGTTTCCTCCACTTCATGTTAACGTTCAAAGCGCATACTGTTATGTATCTCTGCCGCTCTAAGTTGCCCCGAATAAATCTATTATGGCGGTGGGAAATAAATCTGGTCCCTATTTCCTCCACTTCATGTTCCACATGCAGGGTTTTACCACGTGGTGCGTGACAAACCAGGATCCAAGACACTAGTCATATAGAACAACCTCTATATGAATGAAAATATGTTTTTCAAACCAAAGTAAGATGCGAAAGCGTAAAGTAAATTGAATGTAAAGCAGTGCGTCAACACAAACGCCCAAAAACCAACATAAATGAACGTATGAATGCAAACGCCAAAAATAGTTTTAAATGTCGTGATGTGTTCCTAGTCGTGATTGAGTACCTTAGCGACCTGAGAAAGACAT
Organism: Scalesia atractyloides; assembly: GCA_947069175.1. NCBI lineage: Eukaryota > Viridiplantae > Streptophyta > Magnoliopsida > Asterales > Asteraceae > Scalesia > Scalesia atractyloides. The sequence goes on along the minus strand of CAMTDV010000024.1, from coordinate 19,712,352 downwards.
GCAAGAAAAAGTGTCAACACATAACGATGAATGAGTTCACAGGTTTGGTTCACAGTTATTAAACAATTCATTGCTTTAGTTGTTTATGGTTTATAGTAGTGGTTAGCAGTTTCTTGTTATTTGAAGGTAGCTAACCTTGATGTTATGTCACTAAGCGTTCGCAACCAAAGCTGACTGTTTATGCGTTGTTGCCTTTGATTACCTGGTCTATCACTGACCATGGCGGTGTGATAGTCAAATTTAACACCCGTTAGACCATTACAGGACGAGTTTAGCGCGACTAAGTCGGGTGGGGCTTGTCGGGCTTGATAGTACTACTCGAAATTTTCTCACTATAAGCCAATACTAACGACCCGAGATGAAGGAATTCTTGTGATAGTGTGCACTTTCATGACCATAACTTACATAACAAAAACTCTAACACTGGTGACGTTACTTTACCATAACGTAAGACATTACTTAACGTAATGTAATACATGCTTTCTCCCCCTGTGTTTTGTAAAGGTTAAAAGTGTAGGGGCTGTGAACTCACATTTGATTTGCCCAGCTAGAATTAAAGTGACAAGGTGGGTGTGGTCAACCATGTCCTGATATGGTTTCCGTGTGAGTGTTAGTTATCATTCACGTAAGTCACTTGAATTCTACACGTATACTAACACATAATATGCAAACACATTGACACTTAGTTATCCGTTCGTGTGGGTATGTGCATGTGTTCATCTCATAACATGCAACATGTTTAGCGATAATCCTTTAGATATCAAACAACAGTTAACATCTTGAGGTAACACGTAAACACACATAGAAACATATACATTAACTTTCAGTAGTTCCAACTCAATTTTGAAGTTGAGTTGTTTTCGTGAATTTTGTTAAATAGTTAATGAGCTAGAAAATTACAAAGTCTGAAAGGGTTTGTGAAATTTTCTCAAAGTCTAATTGTTGACAAAAAAATTATAAAAAATCATTTAACATAAAGGGCAATTTCATCACATTCTTTCGACAGTTTATGGTTTATTTCATATAGAAATCCATGTCGATCCGATTGATGAAATTCCAGTTGGAAAATATTGTAACCTCCCAAAAGTATCTACCGTAAAAATTTCAAGCATTAACTTCAATTATAGACCAAGTTATGACTCTCGTAACATGCTACAATTTCTATAGAAAAAGCACCCTGCACCTGTGTTTCCGTTTTAATCTTTTGACTGATCTAAACTTGTCGAAAACTTATGACTCTAGTTGGGTTTGAAAGCTATTTCATTGAGCGTTGTTTTAGACTCAAGTACCACACATTTTCGTTAGGTTTTGATCAAGTTACAACCCATACAAGTTGGCATAAAATTCTACCCAGAAACTGTTTTATTTCCGATCTTCGTAAAAAACGTGTTTATGAACATACTATAATACTTTTCAACTATTAATGCAATATGTAGATCAGTTTATCATCAAGATCATTTGTTCATGCTATAAATCAAAACCCTAGCATACATACGTACATACAAAACATGCAAACTAGCAATCTTCATAAACGACTTGTTATCTACACAAATCCTAGCATTCATGATTCATGTATTCATGTAAACATACAAACAAAAACCAGTGAAAAACTATAACAAGATTGAGATGGATTACCATAAGAGATTGTATAAGATTGAAAAGAACAAGAGGGTTGAAGGCTTGGAGATCACAATTGTCGTTCAGAGAGAAAGTTGAGTTCTCGGAAACTATATTACGATTAGGGTTTTGCATGACTTTATATAAGCATGAAATTGCGAGTTAGTGTAAGTTGTTCCGAGTTTGTATAAACATATAAAGGGTTCCGAGTTTTAGTGTGGGTTAAGGTGGGTGTCCGAATTTGCAAAAGGGTTGGGGAATCCGAATTTGTGAAGGGGATAAGAGGGTTCTGAATTTGTGAGTGGGGGGGGGGGGGTTCCAAATTTATGAGAGGAGGGAGTTCCAAATTTGTGAATTAGTTTATAAAAACTCCACAATAAATCTATCAAGTTAAAACCTTGCAACTTATGTAGGAAGTTATTCTAATGTGACTTTGCATTATGACGAGACAAGCTTCTCGTGTGTCCAAACTTTTTCGTTTGTATAGAAAGTTAACACGTTAACTTTTAATGTATGTACAGAACTTGAGTTATACTTCGCAAGTTAAATATAATAGCACGTAACTATAACTGCGTGTATGAAATCCTAAAGATTTAACGGAGGATGTTGATGGTGTTAACCTGAAAGTGCGGGATGTCACAGAAGATCGAGCCACATCATGGATTGTATGGGAGCGGGTGGCACGCAGTTTAGTAAACGTATGCCATGTTTTATTTATCAAATGATGATGAAGAAAGTGTTTATTATAAAAGGGTAATTTAAAAAGGATTTTCAAGCATGCCAAAATGTTTATAATGAAAAGAAATTTTAAGGTTCGTATTTCTGTTATGTCTTTTGTTTAAAACGTATACGGGTCTTACATGGGGGGTTGGGTTTTTAGGGGGTGGGGGGTTACGTTTTGGGTTTAGTTTAGGTTTTGGGGGGTTGGGATGGGGCGTTTAGGTTTTTGGGTGGTGGCAGTGTGGGGGTGAGTTACGAGGTTTGTGTTTTTTTTTTGTAGTAATACACATGTGTAGTACTTGTTTTTTATAAACTAAAGATAGCGAATTTTAATAAAAAAATGTTGGTGTGTTTTTCAGGTTGGTTTATTTGTAGTTTTTTAGTTTTCTCATTTAAATGAGTTTTCTCATAATTCATCTCCTATGACCATACTAACTAAAGTTTTACTCAAATAGCAATTTGAGTAAGTATTTTAAGATCATATGTATTTTATGGTAGTAATAAATGATTACATGAAACTATAACTTAATTTTACTTAGGTAAACTATAACTCAATTTTAATACCCATTAGCACTTTCACATGTCATCGTCTCTATAAGTGTTGTAGCGTGTTAGCATACGACTGTATTTCATGCCTACCAAGTAGCAAATCAAAATCATCTTTTATTGATTATCTTTCCATGTGTCATCTTTTTATTTGAATATCTTTTTTGGGTATACATGATGTAATTTAATTTTGATCAATAGTTATAATGATGAGATATGACCCGGAATGGCTAGTCTGACCCGTCATCACCTATTATTTGAGTATAAATAATTAATGGCACACGTTTATTCTAGAATCTTCTATTCTATATGGATAAATGATATAGCCAAATCTCCAATATTTTGGGAGAATCATGTAAATCCCTAACTTATGGAGCCCATCTTAAGTTAGAGGAACCCTAATGGTAAACTATAAATGGAGGTAAACATTAAAGGTATGATCATCGAATACTCTCTCTCTCTCAATATACATTATTACTCCCAATACCGAGACTTATTCTCACGCTGGAGGGTGGTTACAGGAATAACCCCATTCCTGTAACGAGTCCTAACGTTGTTACTGTTTTGCAGCCATCTGTTCGAATCATCGGAGGGTCCAAGTTCTAGTTGGAGCCTTACCATCAGGTCAGTGTTTCTTCATTGGCGCCATCCGTGGGACCTGTGACAACACCAATAAACTTAGACCCAATGGCGAATGATCAGAGCGCGCAGGAACACCAGAAAACCAATCATCTGTAACCAGCGGCACGACATCAACAAAAGTACCAGCGGCTACGGCCACTCTAACATCACCAGTGGTGACCAGGTCCCTAGGACCTGGAGTTTGAAGCGGAGGCCCCACCAGGATATCAGCGGCTTCCAGCCGTTTCCCATGGATCGTAGCGGGGAACCCCCTATGCTATACCTCCTGGCAGGCCTGACAGGCTACCTCCACTTCGGCTCCCGTAGCCGTGTACACCCCTTCATCGAGCACCATCGCACAGACCCTAAGTCCTGGGAGTGCACTAATTACAACGGCCGCAATACCTGGGGGGGATACAACCGTCAAGTACGATCCAGTACTACCAATCATCTTTCGCTCACACCATGCCGCCATTGTATTCCGCGGCACTCACAACAGCGTTGTCCACGCCACCCCATCAACCGGTTGTCATGCCGCCCAGCATAATGAATGCCCCATTACACCCGGGAATCAGGATTACTTCCCGGCTATTACTATGCGCCCCTGTTGGGTATCTTCAACCATACAACAACCAAGCATACACTCCTCAGATAACGACACAGGTTACGTTCAACAGCCGCCATATGCGGCTGGTATGCCACCTTGGTGGGCATATCCCATGTCACAGCAGGCATACAACCAAGGCCAACAGGCTGTGGAACCTGTCTACAACAGAGGCAGTACTTCTAGGCCCCGCTTCTCACCTAGTGAGGTTCCCACTAATACATCTCAGCCCTTGGTTTCTTAAGGGATAAGAATCAATGAAACGGATCGCCCCACACAGCTAGTTAACGGGGAAGAGGATGAACTCACCAGACCTTACAAACCCGCCGACGCCCGCGGACAAGTCAAAGTTCACGAGACGGATTGCTGAAGACCCGATCAAGGAGAAACCTAAGATGCCACAAACTGTGGGAAAATATGATGGTTTAAGTGATCCCGATGACCATCTCAACTTGTTCAAAAGTGCCGGAGAAGTCGCCTGCTGGCCTATGTCCCTTTGGTGTAAGATGTTTGTACAAACACTGGTAGGGCGGCACGAGTGTGGTGGGATGGTCTTCCCACGGGCGAGATTGACAACTTCGAGATTTGGTTTCCAAATTCCAAGTGCAGTTTAGTCAGCAAAGAACGACACACCAAGGATGAAACGAGCTCCTTCACAACCGTAGGCGGGGAAAACGAGACGTCGAGAATTTCATCATCAGATTTAACAAAGAAAGTTTGGCAATCCCAGGCATCACGGACGATTTGGCTTGTGGCGCGTTCCTACAATGTGTGAACGACGATGAGTTGTTACGAACGCTTTATGGAAGAGATGGCGTACCCGTAACCATCGACGAAATCCTGAGAATAGCCTACGTGTATGTCACGCAAGAAAAAACGGTGGCAGCCAGTTATGCAGCCAACCGGAAAAAGGAATCACAAAAGGGACAAGATGACAGGGAGCACCGAAACTCGAAACCCAAGGGTAGAGGCGAAAGGTTCCATAAGAGTGATTGTTTCGACTCACGATACGAGAAACCTAAGAGTTCCTATTCAAGAAGCGACTCGTCTTCAAGGTTCAGATCCGACTATCCCAGTTTGAGCAAAACACCAGCATAAATTTTGGCCTCAGAGAATCTAAAGCTCAATCCTCCAAAACCGCTAAGAGATACGCCTAATAAAGACACCGGCAAATACTGCGAATACCACAAGGGCAATGGTCATGATACGAACGATTGTTATCAATTGAAGAAGCAAATCGAGTACTACGTAAGGAATGGAAAGCTCGCCCACCTGGTTCGAGACATAAAGCCAAGGTCGCCTGCCGTCAAGGAAGACCCAGATAAAGGAGCGGGCAAAAGACAACGGAGATAAACATGTTACATGCTGACAAAGCAAAGAGAGTGAAAAGAAGTTTCTCCACCCTGGAACCCTTGATGTTGGCAACCATGACAGTAGAACCAGGGCAGAGGACCTGGACGTCACAGTTGATCCTCTCATCATATCGGCCGCCATAGGCGATTATAACATGAGGAGGATACTGGTTGACACGTGAAGTTCCAAAGAATAATATACGAGCATTGCTTCAACAGGATGCAACCGGAGGACAAGAAACTCCTTGAGCTAGTACACGCCCCTATAAAAGGTTTTACCAGGGAAAAAGTTGATCCAATCGGTCAAATCACTTTTCCGGTAACCTTCGGACTAGCTCACCGGGAAAGAACCATACTTCTAACGTTTCTTGTAGTACGCGCAGAGTCGCATCATAATGTGATAATCGGAAGGTTCACTTTAGGGAAACTAGACGCTGTGATATCCACGGCACGAGGTTTCATGAAGTTCCCTACGTCAGGAGGAGTCGCGACAGTCCGTCGGGAAAGAATAGGGGAAGTACTCAATACCAAAAGGTGTCGCCAGGGACCTAGCGGGGCAGTCGGTCCAAAAAGATGGGTTTTAAGTACACGTTACCCTGATCAAACAGTTATCATAGGGGACAACCTATCCCCAGAGGTCAGAGACAGCTTGAAGCAACTGCTGAAAAGAAATGCCGAGTCTTTGCTTTCGAACACTCGACATGACCGGCATAACCCGGGATAAGGCGGAACACAAGTTGGCAACATTCCCCGGCATAAAACCGATGGCCCAAGGAAAGCGAAGCATGGCTCCAGATAGAAAAGAAGCAGTAATCAAAGAGGTACGGAAGCTGGTCGAAGCAGGCATTTTCCGGGAAACAAAATACCACACATGGGTGCGAACCCTGTAATGGTAAAGAAACGCGGCGGCACTTGGCGGATGTGCATTGATTTCAAAGATTTAAATAAAGCATGCCCAAAAGATGCATATCCGCGCCGGAATAGACTTCAAAGTCGATTCTTTGGTCCCATTCCGGTATAAATGTTTCCTGGACGGGTATAAGGGGTATCATCAGATCAAGGTGTCCACGAAGACGAGGAAAAAACAGCATTCCACACTGACATAGGCATTTTCTGTTACACGGAAATGCCTTTCGGCTTACGTAACGCAGGCGCCACCTACCAGCGGCTCATGGACAAAGCCTTTGAAAAACAAATTGGTAGAAACCTGGAAGTGTATGTGGACGATCTGGTAATCAAAAGCAGAGAAGAAAAACAAATGCTAAATGACATAGGGAGACTTCCGGAAGCTGCGAGAGTACAATATCAAACTTAATCCCAAGAAGTGTTCGTTCGGGGTCGAAGAGGGAAAATTCCTGGGAGTGGTGGTACTCGGGAGGGCTTTAAGCCAATCCTGAAAAAATAGCCACCATAACACGAATGTCGTCACCTAGAACCCTAAAGGAAACACAAACGTTAAATGGGCGATTGGTTGCTATAAACAGATTCCTTGCAAGGCATGCGGAGAAGTCCCTACCGTTTATAAAAACTTCAAGTGGACCAGAGACGCGGAAGAGGCCTTGCAAGACATGAAACGTTCATTGAAAAGTTACCCACATTAATAGCCCCTCGCACTAACGAACTCTTGAAGATGTACCTGACAGCAGCACATACAACGGTAAGCGCGTACTTATGGTTGAAAGAGACGGGAAGCAAACGCCAATTTACTACATCAGCCGTGTGTTGGCGGGTCTGGAAACGCGATATCCCATGCTTGAAAAACTGGTACTCACGCTTGTTCACGTTACCCGGCGTCTCCGAAGATATTTTCAGGCTCACCGTGTGCAAATCCTAACGAATTACTCATTGCAACAAGTACTTCATAAACCAGAGATCTCTGGAAGGTTGGCAAAGTGAGCAATCGAGTTAGGGGCCCTTGACATCGAATATCGCAAGCGAACAACTATCAAGGGACAGGTAATCGCGGATTTCCTAGCTGAAATTCCTGAATAGAGGTCATTGAGAACCCGGTGATTGGCAATTGTTCAAAAGCAGGCACATCCTCACAAGTCTGTAAGCTGTACACAATGGGTCCTCTAGTGGAAAAGGGGCCGGCGCAGGTCTCATGCTAATAAGCCCTGATGAAGTAAAACTTATGTATGCCTTACGTTTTGGTTTCGAATGCTCCAACCACGAATCTGAATACGAAGCCCTACTGGCAGGTCTACGAATGGCACAGTCTATGGGAGCAGCGAAGGTTGAGGCGTATGTTGATTCCCTGCTTGTCAACAACCAGGTAAACGAGATATACGAGGCCAAGGACGAAACTATGGCGAAGTATCTGGCTAAAGCCAAAGAGCTCATGGCCTCTTTCGAAAGCGTCACACTCAACCACGTCCACCGCAGGTAGGAACTAGATAGCCGACGCTTTGAGTAAGCTGGCTACGTCGGGCATGGAAAAGGAAGTAAAGGTAGAAACACTTCAATCACCTTCAATTGAACACCGGGAGGTTTCCGCGGTAGCGCGGAAAGATCTTGCTGGTATACGCCTGTTCTAGACTACCTCACAAAGGGAGCACTACCGTCTGCCAAAGGAGAAGCTAGAAAAATAAAGTAAAGGCGCTACTTGAGTACAAAGACCTATACAAGAAAACATATTTGGGGCCGCTATTACGATGTGTGTCCCCGTCAGAAGCCACGTATTTGGTACACGAAATACACTCCGGCATATGTGGAATTCACGCCGGGCCCCGGACGATCGTGGCAAAAATTCAGAAAGCTGGTGCTATTGGCGGGAATGCACGAAGACGCTGTAGTCAACCTAGAAAGTGCCGCAGCTGTCAGAAATACGCCCCCAAACGCTACGCCCCAAGAATAGCTTAATTCTTGTGACAGCGGCATGGCCTTTCCAGAAATGGGCAGTGGATATCATGGGACCATTCCCTCCAGCCCCGGGAAAACTCAAATACTTGATTGTGGCAATCGATTACTTCACCAAGTGGGTAGAAGTGAAGCCGTTGGCAAAAATAACAGCAGAAAACCCAAAAAGTTTCTTTGGGAGCACATCGTCTGCCGATTTGGGCTCCCGCTATACCTGGTCAGCGATAATGGTACACAATTCACAGATCGGGTATTGCAGGATTGGTGTGCCGAGCTGCAGATTCAACAGGTTTTCACGTCGGTGGCACACCTCAAGGCAATGGTCAAGTCGAAAGAGCAAATAGAAGCCTGCTAGATGGAATTAAAAGACGGCTGGACCATCAAGGAAGCTCTTGGGTAGAAGAGTTGCCAAATGTCCTCTGGGCACATCGAACTATGCCTAAGACGAGCAACAATGAAACCCCGTTTAGCCTGACCTACGGCACAGAAGCCATGATACCGGCAGAGATAGGGCTACCCTCGCTAAGGCGCCAACGGTCAGTGATAACGATAAACTCTTGCGCGAAGGCCTGGACGCCTTCGAAGAACGGCGGGAGGCAGCCGCTATCAGCGAGGCAAAGTACAAGAAAACTTTAGAAAAGTTTTACAATAAGCGCGTGGCTCAACAACTTTCAAGGAAGGCGACTTTGTTATGAGGGATAATGCAGCCAGCCGGGTGGAGCCCACTGGCAAGCTGGGTCCTACATGGGAAGGACCCTACATAATCCAAGAAGTTTTGGGAAAAGGGGCCTATCGCATATCCAGAATGGGAATGCATAGCATCCCGCGTAGTTGGAACATAGCCCAGTTAAAGAAGTGTTACATGTAGACACCCGCCCCTAACGGCGAAGTAGGGTCTCTTTGACCAAAAACAAAGTGTAATTCGTCATCTTTGATGTCTCTCATTTTTAAATCATTCATTAATAAACATTTATGTTTAGTCTTTATTGACATACATAACAACTTTGCTGCGAAATACTATTTCATACATACCAAAGTTATATTTATACTGCGCTAAAGTGGATATCTTGGTAATAGATACATAAACCGCTACGACAAATAGGTATTTTGGTAATAAATACATTCAACTATCAAACAAAACCAAGTACTTGTCCCGTGTGAACAAAAAACAACATACGGGTCACAAAAAACGAACATGTTCTACCCATTAAAAATCAGCAAACATTGCTAACACCTCTGCAGGGGTGTGCAATGCCTCGCCATACCATTCCAGGGGGTGAGGATCCACGATCAAATCTTCATTCCCCATCACGACGGCCGGATCGGCCACTGGCCCGGAATGTCGTTAGCGGGTGAACTCTACCACGCCGTTGGTACACCATACGACACCTGCTCAGGGTTTAAGGAGGGAACCATGGCATTAATGTATTAGCATTCAATACGACAGGATCAAGAATGATGGGCGCCTCGTCCACCAGGTTTATGTCATCATCGACATTTTCGTCGGACAACATAGGATGGGGCACAACGTCTGGAGTAACAAACCCCCATCACCTGCCACGCCTCCAGGGCGCTTGTTCATGCAAAAAGAGCAAGGCGCAGCCGCGTCAAGAGTCCAAAGAACATATGACATTTCTCGCAGACGGTGTTCTTCACTAATGCTGTTTTTTACCAAATTTGGTAAAAATAGGTGAACAAATATATAATGCAAGTTTGCCAAAAGGCGGGGGGGGGGGGGGGTACAAAACTTTGATGATTATATTTCAAATCATCGACAACATTAATTAACTGCACGCAGTCATGATGGCATGTCAAATCGCCGCGTAGAAGACGGTGGCGCCGCCCAAATCATGCATTTCATTAATGGCACCAAGTACCGATACAGGTCCCATTGAGGATTTTTTTACAAAATATTTTGTAATAAAGACTAAAGCAAAACAATTAAAGGGCTACTCCGACTCTTCCGCCGTTTCCAGCATCTGGCGTAATGACTCTACACCTTCTTCAGACACTTTGCTGGATAAATCAACTTACGCGGGTAGGGGTCATTACACACAGCTTCCAGGGCATCAGACATTTGGGACGTCAGCAGGCCTCCTTCCTCCTGGAATTGCTGTGTAACCTTATCCATTCGCTGACAATCGACATAGCCTTCGTGAACGCCATCGTGCTGCCCTGACTTATAGGCGGCGGTGGATAAACAATCTAGCAGCGCAACGAATGGCTCTGACTGACGCAAATACTCGAATGCGCCAACCAAGCCCTGGGATATTAGCCAATTCCTGTCGCTACGAACACTCGCTAATTGATCTGTCAGATTATCTACTTCGGCACGGGACTGTTCCAAGCATTCTTCGCCTCATTGAGGCGAGACAGTTGAAGATCCGCGGTTTTTGTAAGTTGATTCTTTTCGGAAAGAAGAGCATTGCAAGTTTGTTGCAGGTTTCAAAGCTTCTCCTCGCGCTCTTCAAGTTCAGCTTGTTTTGCCTGGGACTTGGCTTCAGATGCTCGTAGCTCGAGGGTCAAGTCCTGGTATCTTTCCTGCACCTGATAAACAAAATCAGCGTCAATACGATACTTTCTTATCTCAGCGGACAACTCGGACCTAACCTTTTGGGCCTCCACAACGGCTTTCCTCTCCAACTCCTGTTGAACGCTTATGGCACGGGCAATCACGCGATCTTTCTCTGTCAAGTCGCGGGTCCAAACCAGTCTTTCCTCCGCTAAGTTGGCAGTTACTCGTTTAAGATCATCCTCCGCCTTGTTTTCTCAAATAGGAAGCGATCTTCCCTCACGCGTGCCGCTTGAAGTTGACTCTCTAGTCGGTTCTTTTCATCAACAAGTTCTTGGATGGACATACGCGCTTGGCGTAGCTCATGATTATCGTGCAGCCAACGGCGCCTAATCTCTGCAAGTTTCCTTGGCACACTAACAGTCTCCACCATGGTGGAATTCATTAGATACTCATTATCTAACCCCTCTACATATGAAGACTCAGCTGGGGGGTAGGATCGCTCCACCCAATGGTGTACAACAGGCGGAAACACAAGCCTGGTCGACTCAGCAACCTTCCACTTGGGTTGGTAACGTTTATCTTGGGCATTCGAATCCCAACACACGGTAGGAAGATAGAGATCATCGTGTAAAAAGGTTTCGTCCTCGGGAGGTTATCACTTGACCTCCCGCTCCCATGGAGGACGTGGGTTTTCTTGCTGCTGGATTCCGCCCTATTGGATGACGTGGGCTATCACCGACCAGGCTAGAACTGCCCATCCCGGGCCATAGGCCACAAGGGAATCAACAGTCAAGGGTAATGTCATACTCGTTATTGTAGAAGTTGAGGCCTAGAGTTCAGTAGCAACAACTGAAGGGTAAACAAAGGGGCTGACTGGGAAACGCTAGCTTTGGTGATAAGATCGGCAAGCGAAGGGCTCTGTACAGTTGTCACTGAGGTGCAGGTATCAGCAGGAGGCCGCGGCAGCGGATCACATCATCCAAAAAAGCCCCAGGCACAACTCCTGTAGACGATCACTGTTAATTCGACGAGGGATACATCAAACAACAAACATTGTATAGATCCATAACTTACCTGCACGAAGTTGCTGGGCAGACTTTGTCGCTTGGAAGGTCGTTAACAGTGGGGTTCTTTCCGTTTCTTTGGGGCGGAACCGGAGGTACTCTCAATTAAAATGGGGTCACATCCACATTCCCGGGCAACCCAGATACATTGGCTTCAACGGGAATAATACCCACACTGGGAGCAGGTTTCCTCATAACCAACTTCAGATGGGCATTTTTGCCTTCCCTACCAGAGGGGCCCGTGACCGCTACTCGGGGGAGGGACGACCACATCGCCAGATGATATTATTAAGGCGGGAGGAAGAAGGAACCGTTCAACATGTATGGAGAGCACGTTGGGCTCTTGTTCCCTATCACCCGATCATTGGCCCGTAAAGCAGCGTTCCAGGGAGAATCCACAAAGTCGAGAAGTGACCATTCACGCATAATCATTCACTTAATTCAGTTTATGATATCACAAAATATGACATAAATCGGAAGGGGAAGGAGGTTTAACTCACCATTGTCAAATCTTTGGAATGCTGGGAATAACCGGTGGTCACGCCATAATAAACTCATCCCCACAAGAACAAGCGCCACCTCGGGTATAACTTGACATTCAGAAGGGTGCATGCATAACTGTTTAAAGGGCATTCTTGGCATACGCTTCAACAGCGGGACACTCGTCTGGGTATTTTTCTTTGGTACCCATATCTCTCCAGTGCATTTCGCCACGGATAACGTATAAAAGAATTTCTTCCTCTAGTCCTTGTCCCGCGAACTAGTAGGAACATTTCTCAAGCAAGATTTCTCGGTATCCCTTTGATCAAATGTAAAGAAGGGAGATTTCTAAACAAGCATGAAAAAAGCCCTAAACACCGGAATCTCATGCTCATAACCCAAGGCCAGGCAGGCGAATTCAAAGTGACGGAGTTTCGCCAGGCCCAGCGGGTCATCTGAGAGATATGGATTTGGTACTCGTCTAGAATGGATTTACAAAATTTGGTAGTAGGCAATCGGAAGTGCAGAACCTGAAGAAATCGCTGAACAGGGTGATTTTCCCTTTCTTTAATGGAAACGCTACATCCGCTTTTGACGGCAGCACCGGATTCCATTCTGGTCTAATATCATAATCTTGCAACAAATTATTGAACGATGCTGCTCCCACTTACAATACAAGTCGTTGGGGATCGTAGGGGCTGACGAAGATTCACCAATTTTAGAAGTCATGGAGTATTGTCAAATTATGGAAGAGGAAGAAGTATCAGGAGGAAATGGTAAAAGCCCTAGGGGAGGCGATCATTTTATAGATAAAAATTGAAATAAATTTTTTGAATTTGAAAAGGCACACAAGGGGGGAACACGTGTCAGAACAGGGTAAGAGCAATTCCCATCCTAATGATGACCCCACTGTCATTTCCTTTCACATCACCACCACAATTCGAATTTACGGCGATACTCTCGCTTGAGACTTATGCGCTCATTGAGAACTTTTAATTAACTCCTTCTTTAGTCCGATGTTATGAATTTCCTTTCATAACTTCGGACTGGGGGGACATGATGAGGTATGACCCGGAATGGCTAGTCCGACCCGGTCATCACCTATAATTGAGTATAAATAATTAATGGCACACGTTTATCCTAGAATCTTCTATTCTATATGGATAAATGATATGACTAAATCTCCAATATTTTGGGAGGTTCATGTAAATCCCTAACTTATCGGAGCCCATCCTAAGTTAAAGGAAACCCTAATGGTAAACTATAGATAGAGGTAAACATCAAAGGTATGATCATCGAATACTCTCTCTCTCTCAATATACATTATTACTCCCAATACCGAGACTTATTCTCACGCCGGAGGGTGGTTATAGGAATAACCCCATTCCTGTAATGAGTCCTAACGGTGTTACTGTTTTCAGCCATCTGTTCGAATCATCGGAGGGTCCAAGTTTTAGTTGAAGCCTTACCATCAAGGTTAGTATTTCTTCATATAGCTAGGTTTGAAAAAAGATGGTCAAATTATACGGTTATTTTTTGATAAAATAATAAAGTAAAAATGGCTAGAACCTTCATTTTTTTGCTGTAGTAAAACATTCTATTTTCTTAATATATAAAAAATGCATATAGTAAAAAATTTTATATGCATTACGCAACAATGTACAATTTGTATTGGCTAATATGTGTTTATGTGATATCAACCACAAATGCCACCCACCTTCTCGATTTGTATTTGCTAAAATTTCAAAACTTTACTTCCACAACCAGTTATTTTACTTTTCATTTACACTTGCTTAAAACACAAGACCTTACCTCTTGCCACTTTTATTGCTCTTATATGCTACTAAAGGCACTATGTACGTTGACAAAATGGATTCAGTTAAAGGCCATCTGCAATATGAGTATGTTACAAAACCGCATAATTAGAAAGGAATCATTTTCCTTGAACCAATGCTTATAAACCGACTACAATAATTTTAAACTGCACTATATAAAACCAAATCGCCAAAATCAAATGTCATAGTGAATTCAAAAGAATTCCCCTTACCATGCATCAAATATGATCTTAGAATAATATTCAAATAAGTAACTCAAATATTATAGATAATTTAATGAAATGCAACAAATACATTTGTTTAGCGTTGTCACATTTCAGTTTAACATAACTCACTTTGGTGACTTTGATTTATGATGTAACTTATATGTAAATAAACTTCTACTGCTATCAATTGCTATCAATTCGACTTCATTTTCAAGTTATAAAAAGATTCCGAAGTACACCCGACTTGGAAAAAAACTTCGATTTTACGCAAGCCAGAATTCTCAACGTCACTAGAAATGCTGATAGATAAGATGGAATGCTACAGCTTCACACATAACACCTTTAGAAATGCACAAATTCCAAAAAGAAAATTCCCCCTCGCTTTCGATTCTCCACATTGAAAATCTATTCATCCATACAAAGTATTAGCTTTTTAGTCCGACCCATTGAGAATCTCTTAGGCACCTGTTGTTAAAGAAAGCAAAAAGTATCAAATATATGGAATATTTTGTTAACATTGGTGGCAAACAAGGCAAACTTAGCATGTGCAACTAGGGTCCGTTGACAACATTGTTTTTTACACGTAAATTGTAATCTAATTTTTGTTGACCCGTATGTTTTCGAAAGACAAACCTTTACATATACGTGATTAAGAAAATATATTATATATTGTTGATTTTCCAACGTGGGACTAGCCCACTTGATAGAGGCAGTGCCTCTTAAAAGAGAGGTCTCGGGTTCAAACCTTGGCATAGGCGATTAATTTAGGATTATTGATGTAACAGAGTAGAAATAAGTGTTGAAATTCAATAAAATATATTTTCGAATAATAACAGCATATATGATTCTCCATTTTAATTTTTTATGTTATTTTTTATAGGTTTTTTATTTTGTAAGATAATCCGTAGTGGGCATGTGATTGGCCAAACCATATTTCAACCAATCAAATTTTTTTTTCAATTTCAAACCCACTAATTTCACATGCCTTCCACTGCTTCATTTTACCCAATTTTTAGGTCTTGATGACGTGGACACCACATGTTGAAAAAAAAAACAACATACCTCACCACTACACATTTTCTAATCTTTCATTAATAGTTAGCAGCCGAAGATCGATGCTTTCGATAGTAGGTTATCTACATGGAAATCTCGCTCTATATCATTTCATGGTCATATAATACTCCTAAAGTCAGTCCTGGAATGTCTACCAAGCTATTACTTCACCCTTTACAAAGCTCCCTCAGAACTGATTGATTTGTTAGAAAGGAAAAATGGATTGTTCGTATGGGGTAGAAATGAGGAAAAGAAAACAACATGCTTGGTAGCATGGAGCAAAGTCAACAAAGATACGAAAGATGGCGGGTTTGGGCTATGTCTATTGAAAACCTCTAACTTGGCTCTCATGTCTAGATGGTGGTGGAGATACAAGACCGGGGAAAACAATCTTTGGAGGGGACTCATTATGGTTGTCCATTTCCACTCAAAAATGTAAAAGACCCTTCCTTGCTGCAACTATTTGAATGGGCTTCGGAAATCTACGGTTGAACTTATAAAAGAATAGATGATTGAAAAAGCCAAAACATGCTAATCTGATAAAAAAAAACAAGTTATGAAGTTTATCTCCTCTAAAAGAAAGTGAATCTTAAACACTAATAGGCCATCTGTTTAAGAGTGAAATATCTGTTGAAGAAATGACGACTAAAGCTCCGTTTGATAAAGCACTGATTAGAAGACTAAACATTTTAAGGCTTGAACATATGTTTAGTACATACAAACAGAGGTTTCCATAACAGATGATATCAATGTAACAGTTTCTGTAAACCGTGTCTAGGAGTCTTAGAATAGTTGTTAGTGTGAGTCCCAAATATGATAGGATCACAGTGGTTTGATTGTTGACACTCAAACACCTATTGATTAAGTGTTTGAATGAGTAAAAGTTAAGAAAACCAAAAGATGAAGGTGAAGAATCTTGTCTAAGATGAATGAACCAAAGTTGATTGATAATCCCATAATGATAATAACATTCATAGATCCTGGATATCAATTTATAGCACAAATCAGAGAGTAGCACAATGATAAACAAAAAACAACCTTGGTCCCAGAAACTTGGAGCCAAAGGATTCAAGGGTTTCATATATATATAGATCCTGACTACCCAACGTATTTATTAAATACGCTGGGATATTAAATACGCCGGTACAGATATTTTCGAGTAATTACATTTTCATCCTTTCTAGTTTTACTAACTATTACAAACAAGCTACGAACTATGAAAATCAAGTATCAACGGTCTCAAAAAGTCCTAACAATATCCCCCCTAGACCGTTGTGTACTTGAGAGTCTTCATTCTTCGTTCTGAGCTTTAGGGCTTGCAGTGGCGTCTTATTTATTCGATGGTAGTGCAGTTTGAGTTGACACAGCTTCACTTGTTTTGCGGTCCTCCACAGTGAATTCATATGTGGATGAAGTCGGAGGTGGTCGTATAACTTGAACATCGGATTTGGATTAGGGGTCTTTGTCTTGAGGAGAGGATGGTTGTGGTTCAACAGGCTTTTTTTGCAGCACGCTTCTTTCTTGTTTCATCTGCTCCTTTTTCTCTTCTATTTGACTCAAGATTTCCAGCATTACTTTCTTTCTCTCCCATGCTCTTTCTACGGCACGTTGGAATAACATCCCTTCCTCCAGGTATTCGTTTCCTACTCCCACATGTATTTAGTGCCTGTAGAGTATGTTTAGATCAGATAAGCGGAACATGAACACATCCATTGGATCGAGAATTCGAATGTCTTCGTTGTCGATCGATCTAATAACTGCTTCACCTGTTTTCCCATCATAGAACCACTTTTTGAAATTTATGAGCATTACCGGATGTTCGGGAGGAATCTTCACTCTTTTCACCACTTTCGCTGGATGTATCACCCAAGTTACTTTTCCTTGTCCCGTGATTCGGTTTTTTGTGGTCATAGATACTCATCGTCTTGGGCGCTTGGATTTAAACACGGTGAATCTACGCATGCATTCTCATAGGATTAGTCTTTCGAAATATGCTCCAATGCTGCTATTCGTAGGATTTATCATTTCAGGTTTTCCCAGTTCATGAACGTCCCAAGTTGGTAGACTTTGTATGTCAGGACTCTACACCAACCCTTCGCTTTACTATGAACATCCCTTTCAGGTTACATCATTTCCACCCAATGATTTTGTCAGTAACTTCAGTTTTCTTAACGGTGACCACTTGGTAGAAGTCGAGCAACTTTTTTCTCTCCTTTATAAACCACTTCGAGGTGTTGAGGAGCCACTTCCTCACCTCCATTAGCTTCATATCCCACTTCATCTTCGAGTCCCCACTAAACAAACTTAGCGGGAATCTCAAACCTTTTCACCTCTTCTTATTCACTGTCTACCTCTTCATCGATTCTCTTTCCTTTGTCTTTCTCTAGCTTTTCGCACACCTTTTATGTACTTCTTGTATGCCTTGAGGACTAGTGGCAGCCTTTCCTGTCTGTACATCCAATGGTGTTACATTACCCATTCATCAGTCTTCAATTCTATGATCTGTCTTCCAGTTGGTAACTGAAACTTGTACAGATTTCCATCATGGGGTAGATTTCATGTTGATCGCTGATAATCAGTTGAAAAAATCTTGGATACATGGCCCATGTTACTTTGTTGGCATTGTCAACCATGAAGTAGACGATCAACCCAGATATGTTGAAGGGCTGGTTTGTGCACCAATTAAGCATATCTACCAACCATTCAAGTTCAAACCATCATACACACATTTCCTCTGAAATCTTCAACATAACTCATTCCCCTGAAGCCTTCCAGATTATCTTCCTTACTCAGCTTCATTGGATCTCTGTAATTATCTC
Source organism: Scalesia atractyloides (assembly GCA_947069175.1). Taxonomy (NCBI): domain Eukaryota; kingdom Viridiplantae; phylum Streptophyta; class Magnoliopsida; order Asterales; family Asteraceae; genus Scalesia; species Scalesia atractyloides. The sequence continues at coordinate 19,694,061 of CAMTDV010000024.1, read as the reverse complement.
CGAGACTTAGCACTTTTTGAACTCTTTCTTCTGACACAGTCACTTGCTTGTTTTGAACCGTTGCTATGACAGTTTTCACTCCGTTTATCGTGCTAAATTTTTGGTTCTACAGAACTCTTCTATGTGTATCCGATAGATTATCGGATTTGCTTGAACAACATAACTTATCTTCCTTCTGGATAGCCAATCCATTACGTTCTCAAAATCTTCTGGCAGAACTAGTGTGTTTGGTTGATTGTGTTTCTTTATTCCATCCATCCTACTTGTTTCGCCATTTTTGAAACACGAAAATGAACCAAGTGAGATCTAGATTTCAAAACTTTACGGTTAGTTAGTTAAGATATTTACAAAATATTTACACAATAATTATTGAAAGATAAAAGTGAAAATGAAAATAAAATAAAAAAAAAGTTATAAATACGCGGATAAAAGTGCTGAATTCAAAATATTTACGCTGACTATACTAGTTAAAACGCTGTGGTATTTATGAGGTATGTTCAATACACCGGTTAACGGTTAGTGTAACATTTGTCAAAAACGGGTTTTCCAAACCCGCTTCGTTTGTAATCGAATATCAAGTTATAAATGTTTCGTTGCGTATTTATGTTGATTTTAATTTTGAACGATGCATAATTAATAAACAATCTAGAATATAAAAGCTATAATTGATAAAAAGTAAAAATAAAATAAATAAAATGAAAAACAGGCTGCCGGGACTCGAACCCGGGTCAGCCGGAAAGGCAACGACTTAACACGCACACTTATAACCACTCCGCCACTTGATGTTTTCTGTTAGTTCTAGGAATCAATTAAATCTTATGTTCAACCATGAATCAACCGGTTTACGCCAACTGTAACCGTAATCGGTTTCCAAACGTCCAAAAACGTTTAAGTGTTCGCGGTTTTCTGACAATAACCGATACACCGACACCTTCAATCAATTTAGTCTTGAATGGAATTGAATTCATGTGGTGATCGGTTTTAATAACCGAAAATCTGCACTTCCTGAATTACTCCAACCGTAGCCCCTTCTCGCGACTCAAACTCATCCGCAGAACCTTAAATTTCACTTTCGCTCTACTTTCAGTTCGTCGGAAAAGCTTTTTGAACTCGCCGGACTTTTGCCGGAAAACCGTGTCTTCCATCAAATCAGTAAGTCTCTCAATTCTTTCAACGTCTATCAGTTGTTAAGCTTTTGCTAACTCAAACCCTTCAATCAGAATCATTTTCAGACGACGATATCGGATAATTAACTCTCGCCGGAAAACTTCTGAAGGTTCCCAATTCTCGCTGTGAAACGGTATAGCCTTTTAAACCTTCTGGTAATTCTTGTTCAGTGCTTCAATTCCGCATCTAGCTAATCAAAATTGTTAATCTGTCCGCTCAGACGAAATCCGTAAAAACAGAGCCGACGACTTCGCCGGAATTCTGAGATAGATCGTTTCTCCGGTATGTTTACTTCCAAAATCTTCTCTGCCATTTCATTTTGGTCATTTGAATGTTTGTCAATCGAATTAAACAAGAAACAGTAGAGTAATCGTAGTCTGTGATTTTGTAACGAAGAAGATGAAGTTAGGTTGTTTATAAGTTTTATATAAATTGGATATTATCTCGGGTTAGACACACAGTCCAGCGGTGGACTGGTGCGCACATATATCACACGCCGCGAGTTCGATCCTTGACACACACGTATGCTCTGTAATAAAGATGTTTTCTTTTTCTAACTGAACCGGATTAACTCACTGAAGTTGTTAAGTATAATAAAAATCGGTATATTAACCAGGTTAGACACACAGTCCAGCGGTGGACTGTGTGCAACACTAACCCACAGGTCCCGGGTTCGAGACCTGTTGCACACTCCGGTTCGATGATTAAAACCCTTTTTGAAAATAAAAGAATTTTGAATAAACTAAAATAGTATATAAATATAATTAAAAACAGAATTATTTCGGGTTAGACACGTATCTCAGTTGGTAGAGCTGCGTGCACGCGTACGGGAGGTCTCGGGTTCGAGCCTTACCCGGCGCACACTTACACTTTAGCAAACCGGTCAAACGGTCAACAGTCCCGGTCAACGGTCAATGGTCAACGCAAAAGTCAGCATTTTTTTTATATTTTTATTTATTTATTTAGTTTAAAAATCAATTAAAAATACTTAAAAATAATGTTTTTAAAGATAGAAAATAGCCTTAAACTCACAAAAATATATATAAAAATCTAATTAAAATTATTAATAAAATCCACTCATTTACCATACTTCCCGTTATTATTTAGGTTAGTTAAGTCTCGTCGATTCAATCCTCCAAACTCGTGCGCATTTCATCATCTTCAACCGAACGCACCCAATGTGAGTGAATCTCTACAAATTCCCCGTTTTAATCACGTTTTTGGGGTGTATCATGTGTCTTACCATTTATTATATTTAAATCATTGTGCATACATCATATCCATGAACAAATGTGTATTCAACTTGTATCAACTGTTTGTGTGGTTATTGTTTAGATTTAATTTATCATTTTCAGTACATACATTATCATAGGCTGCCGCTCCCCATTACATTATGAGCGTTGAGCTGTTCCCCATTACATTATGAGCGTGAACCGGGCGTTGCCAACATACGATCGGCTCCGTTTGATTGAGCCTTGATCGCACAGACATTTATCATAGGCCGTCCGTTCCCCATTACATTATGAGCGTGAACGTGACATTGCCAACATATACAGTTTCATTCATGTTATATATTCATGCAAGTTGATATGTTATTGTATGTTATTGTTCGTGGTTGTTATTGTTATTGTATGATTATTTACATTTGCTCACATATGACTATTGCACAATTTTTCCTTGATAAAGATAACAAGAAATCAATAATAAATGTTTATCTAACAAGGTTCACTCGCCAACTTATGTTGACCCAAAAACCCCCATTTTTATACATGATACAGGTGATCCAGCTGCAGCAAGAAACACATAGGATTGGCTTAGAAGAATAAACTGGTTCAGAGCTTGGATTGTTTAGTTGATTATTTTTCTTTGTATTTGTATGAACATGTTTGGATTATTGAGGATGTAATTTTGACTTAAATAAATATGAAACATATTAGTAAATATCATGAGCTTTGGTGATAACCCAATTATGCCCGACTTTTATTCCGCTGCGGGTCGGGGTGTGACAGATTGGTATCAGAGCCATGACTATAGGGATATAGGATAGGTTATTAGACCCTTAGAGCCTATACTATAATTGATTAGAAATTTTTAAGATTTTTGTGTGTTACATGCAAAATTCATGATGTTTATATGTTTTATGTTTAATGTTACATTCAATGTTATGCAAGCATGTTCATAAGTACATATTATTATATAATGCCTATCATGAATCATATTCTCATAACATATCATATCCATGAGAGCACACATCACATCATGATTGTTTTTACAATGATTTTTGTATTTTCAAATCACATCAAAGTGAGTTCTCATGACGGGCATGTAGTAACTGGAAGGGTACAAGTACCGGTAGTCGGAACGTCCTGTCTAGGCTTGGCATTCGTATAAATCCAAAATAAAGGACCAGTTTGCCTACCTGGGGACTAACGATGAGAGTACGAAGTACCTATTAGGCCAAAGCATGCTATACCAAACGTCGTGTGAGCTAACCCCACTTTGAGTTGTCATTGTGTCTACACCTGGACACATTCCGACCATACATCTCGTAAACATATTTCATGGTTTTCATTCAGGTGATGCGAGTGTTAAACCGCCAATACTATGTGAATCCTACCAAGCCAATAGTCATGGGGGCCCACATGACTATACAGGTGAAGATATGGGGGACATTTGAGGCCCAACATGAGCAAACCCAAGACATCCTATGGATGTAGTTGCATTATTGATATTTATGTTATTTTCATTTTCTTTAAGACACATGACACCTAAAAAGACTCCATAAACTCACAATCTTCTTATATATGTTCCTGTAGATGTCGGCTAGGCAACAACGAGGGGGTAGAAAATCAGGAAGGTCACACGAACCTTGGCCACTCAAATCGCAAAACAAATGGCCGCGGTACTTCCTGACATTGTGGTTCAAGTACAACAAGCTCTCGCCACAAATCCCACCAATCCTCCCCAGCAAGAAGACCAGAACATCGGCAACCCTCCTACCAACAAGTGCTCATATAAACATTTCAAGCCTTGCGATCCTTCGAAATTTTAAGGGACCGAAGGTGTCACTGCTCTCCTCCACTGGTTTGAGGAAATGGAAAACACCTTCCTCAACTGCGATTGTCCCGAGGATCGCAAGGTACGATACGCAACCGGGAGACTATTTGGGGTAGCTCTTACCTGGTGGAATCCTGAAAAGGGTAAGAGAGGAATCGAAGATGCAATGGCCTTAACGTGGGAGGAGTTAAGGGAAATCATGACGAGACGATTCTGTCCTAGAAGTGAGATTAAAAAGTTAGAGGACGAATTTCATTCATTGAAGCAAAAGGAGGGAGATCATACTTCCTACAACAAGAGGTTTTTAGAGTTGAACCAGATGGTCCCTAATTTGTTCACCCCAGTTTACCGCTTAGTCGAGCATTATATTCGAGGTCTTCCCTTGAAAATTCAAGATTCAGTTCTCAGCACTTCGCCAGCAACACTTGAAGCTGCTATGGAACTAGCTACTGAACTGACCTAGAATCGAATTCGCAACGGTAAATTTAAAGAGGAGAAAAAGAAAGCCCCCGTTGAGGGTCAAACTTCAAACCATTCCACCTCCTCCTCTAAGTTTGCTAACAAGAGGAAATGTAACACTAGGAACTTCGCTGTCACACAAACCAATTACCCTATCCCTGCTGCACCCATTACCCAAGTTGCCCCTCACCTGCACCATATAAAAGGCCATACTCTGGCCCATTACCAAAATGCAACCGTTGCCAATACCATCACTTTCCTGATCATCCCTGTCAACATTGCACCGGCTGTGGTTGCGCAGGTCACACTGTTCAAACTTATCGCATACCTCAAAGAATGAACCGCCACCAGCCCTCAACCCAAACCCACCATCAAATAATGGGTCAAGCCCAACAACCCCTACTACTACCACCTACCCAACATTTAGCCCAATCATACTACTAACCAACTATCCCATGGTGCAACCTATGCGGGCTTGCTACAATTATGGAGACCCAAACCACTTTAGAAACACTTGTCCACGTTTGGTGAACATTATACATGCTCAAGCCCAAGCAAATCCGGTGAATCAAGCTAACCAAGCTCCTCCACCTGCAAGAGGTAGAGCTTTCAACCTCAACGCTAATCAGGCTAGAGCTGACAGCAACGTGGTTAACGGTACGTTCCTTATCAATGGTAGTTATGTATCCATGTTGTTTGATACTTGCGCGGATAAAAGTTTTGTGTCCTTAGAGTTTGAACCCATCCTAAACCAAATTCGTGATAAGCTCATGGAATCCATAACAGTAGAAGTTGCTGACGGGAAACCGATCTCATTAAACTCTATTATACGAAATTGTACTCTCACCTTAAACGATCACGATTTTCCAGTTGACCTCATTCCTATGAAGTTGGGAAGCTTTGACATTATAATTGGTATGGACTGGCTCAGCCAACATCAAGCTGAAGTTGTATGCCGCGAAAAGTTTATACGCATTCCTCTTTCAAATGGTCAGACTCTACGGATCTTTGGAGAAACCCCATCGAAAGGGCTCAGATTAATGTCCTGTCTTCAAGCTCGAAAATATCTCCGCAAGAATTATGTCGCATTCTTAACTCATGTCGTCAAAAAGGGAACCATGGAGAAGAAACTTGAAGACATCCCAGTAGTAAAAGATTTTCCGCAAGTTTTTCCTGACGACATTTCAGGACTTCCTCCGTGAGAGAAGTCGAATTTCGCATCGATCTTATACCTGGTGCTACACCAGTTGCAAAGTCTTCTTATAGGTTAGCCCCCTCTGAAATGCAAGAGCTAGCCAGTCAATTGCAAGAGTTGACTGACAAAGGATTTATGCGTCCTAGCTCCTCACCTTGGGGTGCACCTGTTCTTTTTGTGAAGAAGAAAGATGGAATTTTCGCATGTGCATCGACTACAGAGAACTCAACAAGTTAACGATCAAGAATGGCTATCCATTACCTCGCATTGATGATCTTCTTGAAAAACTTCAAGGCGCCAGCTGTTTTTCAAAAATCGACCTTCGTTCTGGTTATCATCAACTCAGAGTACTGAAGAAGACATCCCAAAGACCGCCTTCCGAACTCGTTATGGTCATTATGAATTCATGGTCATGCCATTTGGTTTAACCAACGCTCCAGCTGTCTTCATGGATCTAATGAACAGAGTCTGCAAACCCTATCTCGATCGTTTTGTTATAGTCTTCATCGACGACATCCTCATTTACTCAAAGTCTAAGTCTGATCATGAACGGTACCTTCGACTCATCCTTACACTCTTAGAGAATGAAAAGCTTTACGCCAAATTCTCCAAATGCGAATTCTGGTTAAAAGGGGTACAATTCCTTGGACATGTCATCAATGACAAGGGAATACATGTCGACCCTCAAAGATCAAAGCAGTACAAGAATGGCAAGCGCCACGTACACCAACCGAAGTAAGATCATTCCTTGGTTTGGCTGGTTATTATCGCCGTTTCATTAGAAATTTCTCCGCATTGCTGTACCACTCACGGCTTTAACTCATAAAGGAAAACCCTTCATATGGGGACCCAAACAAGAAGAAGCCTTCCAAACCCTTAAACAAAAACTCTGTGATGCACCAATTCTCACTCTTCCTGAAGGTTGTGATGACTTCGTGGTTTATTGCGACGCGTCAGGGCAAGGACTAGGCTGTGTTCTAATGCAAAGAGGAAAGGTGATAGCTTATGCTTCTAGGCAACTCAAAACTCATGAGAAGAACTACACCACCCACGACCTAGAACTTGGAGCCGTTGTGTTCGCTCTTAAGATATGGAGACATTATCTCTACGGTACTAAGTGTGAAATATACACTGACCACAAGAGTCTTCAACATATCTTCAACCAAAAGGAGTTAAACATGAGGCAACGAAGATGGGTCGAACTTCTTAATGACTACGACTGTGAAATTCGATATCACCCTGGCAAGGCAAATGTGGTGGCCGATGCACTCAGTCGAAAGGGTTATGCGAACTCCATTCGTCTTCTATGTTCGCAAATCATAACCGACATCAAAGATCAAATTCGAGAAGCCCAACATGTTTCAATAACTGAAGACGACGTACGAGAGGAGCTGTCCTGTGGAGCTGAACTTAAAATTGAAACTAAAGCTGACGGTATTCTATACTATTTAGATCGCATATGGATTCCTGACCACAACAACCTCCGTGAATTCCTTATGAATGAGGTACACAAAACACGATACTCTATACACCCAGGAGCCGACAAGATGTATCAAGACCTTCGATACACCTACTGGTGGCCTGGAATGAAAAAGGATATTGCTGTTTTTGTTTCCAAGTGCCTTACATGTTCCAAGGTAAAAGCTGAACATCAAAGACCCTCAGGACTTCTGGTCCAACCTGAAATACCTGTATGGAAGTGGGAAAACATAACCATGGACTTCATTACCGGGTTACCTCGCACTTCTGGTGGGTATGACAGTATATGGGTAATAATTGATCGTCTTACAAAATCAGCTCACTTTATTCCAATCCGCGAAGATTTCAAGAACGAGAAGCTAGCTCCTATCTACATCAGCGAAATCGTAAGCCGACATGGTGTACTGTTAAGCATTATTTCGGATCGTGATGGTCGTTTCACTTCACGAACATGGCAGGCCGTACAAGCCGCTTTGGGTACATGATTAGACCTCAGTACCGCTTATCATCCTCAAACTGATGGACAATCTGAACCACCATTCAAACTCTTGAAGATAGCTTCGAGCATGTGTCATAGACTTCAAGGGAAATTGGGACGCTCATCTACCATTAGTTGAATTTTCGTACAACAACAGCTATCATTCAAGCATCGGCATGGCACCTTTTGAAGCTTTATATGGTCGTAAGTGCCGATCTCCAGTATGTTGGCACGAAATTGGGGAAGCTCAAATCACCGGTCCAGAATTGATTCAAGAAACCACAGACAAGATCCAGCGGCTCAAAGTCGTCAAAAGAGGTATGCAGATAAACGACGAAAGCCTTTGGAGTTTAACATTGGGGATCATGTACTTCTAAAAGTATCACCGTGGAAGGGAGTAGTTCGTTTTGGCCAAAAAGGCAAGCTAGCACCACGCTATGTAGGACCTTTCAAGATACTCGAAAGAGTAGGACCTGTAGCATACAAGCTTGATCTACCAGAAGAACTCAACAGAATTCACCCCACGTTCCACGTATCAAACTTGAAGAAGTGCCTCGCTGATGAGAACCTCCATATTCCTCTGGAAGATATTCAGATTGATGAATCTATGCATTTTATTGAAAGACCAGTAGAGATCATGGACTTCGGAGAAAAACGTTTAAGACGGAGTCGCATTCCAATTGTTAGGGTACGCTGGGAGTCGAAACGGGGACCTGAGTTTACTTGGGAACGTGAAGACTCAATGCGCGAAAAATACCCGCATCTATTTCCTACTACTACTACTTAAATTTCGGGACGAAATTCCTAAAAGTAGGGGATACTGTAACATTTGTCAAAAACGGGTTTTCCAAACCCGCTTCGTTTGTAATCGAATATCAAGTTATAAATGTTTCGTTGCGTATTTATGTTGATTTTAATTTTGAACGATGCATAATTAATAAACAAACTAGAATATAAAAGCTATAATTGATAAAAAGTAAAAATAAAATAAATAAAATGAAAAACAGGCTGCCGGGACTCGAACCCGGGTCAGCCGGAAAGGCAACGACTTAACACGCACACTTATAACCACTCCGCCACTTGATGTTTTCTGTTAGTTCTAGGAATCAGTCCAATTATCAGTTGGTACTGGGAGGAAGCCTTCAAATCCATCCTCTTACTACACGGGTTCCTGTTGTAGTGTGTAGTTATGCTGACATGGCATGAATCAACCGGTTTACGCCAACTGTAACCGTAATCGGTTTCCAAACGTCCAAAAACGTTTAAGTGTTCGCGGTTTTCTGACAATAACCGATACACCGACACCTTCAATCAATTTAGTCTTGAATGGACTTGAATTCATGTGGTGATCGGTTTTAATAACCGAAAATCTGCACTTCCTGAATTACTCCAACCATAGCCCCTTCTCGCGACTCAAACTCATCCGCAGAACCTTAAATTTCACTTTCGCTCTACTTTCAGTTCGTCGGAAAAGCTTTTTGAACTCGCCGGACTTTTGCCGGAAAACCGTGTCTTCCATCAAATCAGTAAGTCTCTCAATTCTTTCAACGTCTATCAGTTGTTAAGCTTTTGCTAACTCAAACCCTTCAATCAGAATCAGTTTCAGACGACGATATCGGATAATTAACTCTCGCCGGAAAACTTCTGAAGGTTCCCAATTCTCGCTGTGAAACGGTATAGCCTTTTAAACCTTCTGGTAATTCTTGTTCAGTGCTTCAATTCCGCATCTAGCTAATCAAAATTGTTAATCTGTCCGCTCAGACGAAATCCGTAAAAACAGAGCCGACGACTTCGCCGGAATTCTGAGATAGATCGTTTCTCCGGTATGTTTACTTCCAAAATCTTCTCTGCCATTTCATTTTGGTCATTTGAATGTTTGTCAATCGAATTAAACAAGAAACAGTAGAGTAATCGTAGTCTGTGATTTTGTAACGAAGAAGATGAAGTTAGGTTGTTTATAAGTTTTATATAAATTGGATATTATCTCGGGTTAGACACACAGTCCAGCGGTGGACTGTGTGCGCACATATATCACACGCCGCGAGTTCGATCCTTGACACACACGTATGCTCTGTAATAAAGATGTTTTCTTTTTCTAACTGAACCGGATTAACTCACTGAAGTTGTTAAGTATAATAAAAATCGGTATATTAACCAGGTTAGACACACAGTCCAGCGGTGGACTGTGTGCAACACTAACCCACAGGTCCCGGGTTCGAGACCTGTTGCACACTCCGGTTCGATGATTAAAACCCTTTTTGAAAATAAAAGAATTTTGAATAAACTAAAATAGTATATAAATATAATTAAAAACAGAATTATTTCGGGTTAGACACGTAGCTCAGTTGGTAGAGCTGCGTGCACGCGTACGGGAGGTCTCGGGTTCGAGCCTTACCCGGCGCACACTTACACTTTAGCAAACCGGTCAAACGGTCAACAGTCCCGGTCAACGGTCAATGGTCAACGCAAAAGTCAGCATTTTTTTTATATTTTTATTTATTTATTTAGTTTAAAAATCAATTAAAAATACTTAAAAATAATGTTTTTAAAGATAGAAAATAGCCTTAAACTCACAAAAATATATATAAAAATCTTATTAAAATTATTAATAAAATCCACTCATTTACCATACTTCCCGTTATTATTTAGGTTAGTTAAGTCTCGTCGATCAATCCTCCAAACTCGTGCGCATTTCATCATCTTCAACCGAACGCACCCAATGTGAGTGAATCTCTACAAATTCCCCGTTTTAATCACGTTTTTGGGGTGTATCATGTGTCTTACCATTTATTATATTTAAATCATTGTGCATACATCATATCCATGAACAAATGTGTATTCAACTTGTATCAACTGTTTGTGTTGTTTAGATTTAATTTATCATTTTCAGTACATACATTATCATAGGCCGCCGCTCCCCATAACATTATGAGCGTTGAGCTGTTCCCCATTACATTATGAGCGTGAACCGGGCGTTGCCAACATACGATCGGCTCCGTTTGATTGAGCCTTGATCGCACAGACATTCATCATAGGCCGTCCGTTCCCCATTACATTATGAGCGTGAACGTGACGTTGCCAACATATACAGTTTCATTCATGTTATATATTCATGCAAGTTGATATGTTATTGTATGTTATTGTTCGTGGTTGTTATTGTTATTGTATGATTATTTACATTTACTCACATATGACTATTGCACAATTTTTCCTTGATAAAGATAACAAGAAATCAATAATAATTTTTATCCAACAAGGTTCACTTGCCAACTTATGTTGACCCAAAAACCCCCATTTTTACACATGATACAGGTGATCCAGCTCCAGCAAGAAACACATAGGATTGGCTTAGAAGAATAAACTGGTTTAGAGCTTGGATTGTTTAGTTGATTATTTTTCTTTGTATTTGTATGAACATGTTTGGATTATTGAGGATGTAATTTTGACCTAAATAAATATGAAACATATTAGTAAATATCATGAGCTTTGGTGATAACCCAATTATGCCCCGACTCTTATTCCGCTGCGGGTCGGGGTGTGTGTAACATTTGTCAAAAACGGGTTTCCAAAACCCTCTCCGTTTTGTAATCAAATATCAAGTTATAAATGTCACGTTGTATATTTATGGTTATTTTGATTTTTAATGATGCATAATTAATAAACAAACTAAACTATAAAAATTATATTTGATAAAAAGTGAAAACAAAATAAATAAAAATAAAAAGTTGCTGCCGGGACTCGAACCCGGGTCAGCCGGTTCACAGTTTCAATGACTTAACACACACACACATCACCATTCCGCCACTTGTTGTTTATAGTCATCTCTAGGAAACAAATAACATTTATACTCAAACTCGGTTAAACCGGTTGCGCCAATTGAGAAACGGAAATCGGCAATTCAATCGTCAAATCGTTTGTTTACTTGCACATTCAGGTTATAACCGATGCACCGACGTTTTCTCATCAATTCAGATTGAATGAACGTTAATTGTCATCATCATCGGTTTTTATAACCGAAAATAATCAAGTCCCAATTACTTCAACTCAAGACCCCTCTCGCGACTCAGAAACATGATACCAACATTCCATTTCACTTTCGTCACACTTTCAGTCCGTCAGAGCGCTTAAAACAACTCGCCGGAAATTTCTGCAAGATTCGCCGGAAAACCGTATTCATCCCCAAAACGGTAAATCTTTCAATAACGTTGTAGTTCAACAATTGTTAGGCTATTTCTAACTTAAACCTTTCAATTGAAAGCGAATTCAGGCACTGTATTCAGCTAATTTCAGTTCGCCGGAAAAGTTCTGAAAATCTCTATGTTCATCTGAGAATCGGTAAGGGCATTCAAACCCTCTGTTAACATTTGCTGATCACCTCAATTTCACGATTAGCTAATCAAAATGGTTAATTGTTTGGTTCAGTTGAGGTGCACAAAAACAGAGCCGACGCATTGCCGGAAAATTTTGTGATATATCATTCCTACGGTATGTTACTTCCAACACCGTCTCTGCCATTTCATTTTAGCCTTAAGAATGTTTGTTAATCGTAAATACAAGAAATGGATTAGTGAATCAGTTGACTGTAATTTGAATGTAGAAGACGAAGTTAGTTAAGTTATAAGTTTATTTAAAATCAGTAATATGAACGGGTTAGACACACAGTCCAGCGGTGGACTGTGTGCAAAACATAGTCGCATGTCACAAGTTCGATTCCTGATACACGCACTCCTTATGTAATAAAATGCCTTTTTGTTTAAAACTAAACCGGGTTAACTCCGTTAGTTGTTAAGTATAATAAAAACCGAGATATTAATCAGGTTAGACACACAGTCCAGCGGTGGACTGTGTGCAACACTGAATCGCACGTCACGAGTTCGAAACCTGATACTGGCACCGGTTTGTTGAATTAAAATGTTTTTGAAATTAAAAGAATTTTGGTTAAATCGAATCAGTATATAAATATAATTAAAAACAAGATTATTTCGGGTTAGACACGTAGCTCAGTTGGTAGAGCTGCGTGCACGCGTACGGGAGGTCTCGGGTTCGAGTCTCACCCAGCGCATCCTTGCACCCTGACCGAACCGGTCAACAAGTCAACAAGTCAACGGTCAATGGTCAACGGTCAACGCAAAATAAACAATTTTTTTATATATTTTTATTTAATTAATTTAATTTAAAAATCAATTAAAAATACTTAAAAATAACATTTTTAAAGATAGAAAATAGCCTTAAACTCACAAAAATATATCTAAAAATTCCACTAAAATCCTTAATAAAATCCACTCATTTACCATGTTTTTCCGTTATTATTTAGGTTAGTAATTCTCGTTGTTCAACTCTCCCGACTCGTGCGCATCTCATCATCTCCATTCAAACGCACCCAATGTGAGTGAATCTTTACAAATTCCCCGTTTTAATCACGTTTTGGGGTGTATCATGTGTCTTGTTATATATATATTATATTTAAACCATTGTGCATACATCATATCATGAACATGATTCAGTTTGTTTCAACTGTTGTGTAGTTATTGTTGGATGCAATTTATTATTTTCAGTACATGCAGTTTCATAGGCCGCCGCTCCCCATTACATTATGAGCGTTGAGCATGTTCCCCATTTCATTATGAGCGTGAACCTGGCGTGCCCACATACGATCGGCTCCGTTTGATTGAGCCTTGATCGCACAGACATTTTCATTTTCAGTACATGAAATACGATCGGCTCCGTTTGATTGAGCCTTGATCGCACAGTTTCATTTATGTTAATTATCGTATGATGTTGGTATGTTCATGTATGCTATCATATGTTATTGTATGTTATAGTTGTGATTGCTATTTGCTACTGCTTGATTATTTACATTTGCTCATTTATGATTATGCACAATTTTTCATTGATAAACTAACAAGTAAATCATTAATAAATGTTTATCTAATAAGGTTCACTCGCCAACTTATGTTGACCCAAAAACCCCCATTTTTACACATGATACAGGTGAACCAGCAGCAGCCAGAAACACATAGGATTGGACTAGAAGAATAAAATGATTTAGAGTTTGGAATTGTTATGTTTGGTTTATTTTCTTTGTATTGTATGGACATGTTTGGATATTTGGAAATGTAACTTTGACTTTAATAAATATGAAACATATTAGTAAGTATCATGAGCTTTGGTGATAACCCAATTATGCCCCGACTCTTATTCCGCTGCGGGTCGGGGTGTGACAGATTGGTATCAGAGCCATGACTATAGGGATATAGGATAGGTTATTAGACCCTTAGAGCCTATACTATAGTTGATTAGAAACTTATAAGATTTTTGTGTGTTACATGCCAGATTTCATGATTTTTATATGTTTTATGTTAAATGTTACATTCAATATTATGCAAGCATGTTCATAAGTATATATTAGCATAAAATGCCTATTATGAATCATATACTCATAACATATCACATCCATTAAAGCACACACCACATCATGATTGCTTTTACAATGATTTTTGTGTTTTCAAATCTCATCAAAGTGACTTCTCATGACGGGCATGTAGTAACTGGAAGGGTACCAGTACCGGTAGTCGGGACGTCCTGTCTAGGCTGGCATTCGTATAAATCCAAAATAAAGGACCAGTGTGCCTACCTGGGGACTAACGACGAGAGTACGAAGTACCTATTAGGCCAAAGCATGCTATACCAAACGTCGTGTGAGCTAACCCCACTTTGAGTTGTCATTGTGTCTACACCTGGACACGTTCCGACCAAACATCTCATGAACATATTTTATGGTTTGCATTCGGGTGATGCGAGTGTTAAATTGCCAATACTAATGTGAATCCTACCAAGCCAATAGCCATGGGGGCCCACATGACTGTATAGGTGAAGGTATGGGGGACATTTGAGGCCCAAATGAGCAAACCCAAGACATCCTATGGATGTAGTTGCATTATTGATATTTATGTTATTTTCATTTTCTTAAAGACACATGACACCTAAAAAGACACCATAAACTCACAATCTTCTCATGTATGTTCCTGTAGATGTCGTCCAGACAACAACGAAGGGGTAAAAGATCAGGAAGGTCTCAGGAACGCTTGGCCACCCAAATCGCGAAACAAATGGCCACGATACTGCCTGACATTGTGGTCTAAGTGCAACAAGCCCTTGCTAAAAATCCTACTAACCCTCCCCAACAACATGACCAGAACAACGACAACCCTCCTACCAGCAAGTGTTCATACAAACATTTCAAATCTTGTGATCCTCCTAAATTTGAGGGGACCGAAGGTGTCACTGCTCTCCTACATTGGTTCGAGGAGATGGAAAACACCTTCCTCAACTGCGATTATCCTGAGGATCGCAAGGTTCGATATGCCACCGGGAGACTATTTGGGGTAGCCCTCACTTGGTGGAATACTGAGAAAGGGAAGAGGGGAACTGAAGATGCAATGGCCTTAACTTGGGAGGAGTTAAGGGAAATCATGACTAGGCGTTTCTGTCCTATGAGTGAAATTAAAAAGTTGGAAGACGAATTTCATTCTTTAAAACAGAAGGAGGGGGATCACACCACTTATAACAAGAGGTTCTTGGAGTTGAACCAAATGGTTCCAAATTTGTTCACCCCAACTTATCGTCTGATCGAGCATTATATTCGAGGACTTCCCTCGAAAATTCAAGATTCAGTTCTCAGCATCTCACCAGTAACACTTGAAGCTGCTATGGAGCTAGCAACTGAACTGACCGGGAACCGAATTCGCAACGGGAAGTTCAAAGAAGAGAAAAAGAAAGCCCCTGTTGAGGGTCATACTTCAAACCATCCCATCTCTTCCTCTAAGTTTGCTAACAAGAGGAAGCGCAACACCAGAAATTTTGCAATTACTCAAACCAACTCCCCTATTCCTGCTGCACCCATTACCCAAGTCGCCCTTCACCCACACCATACAGAAGACCTTACTCTGGCCCGTTACCAAAATGTAACCGTTGCCAATATCACCATTCTCTTGATTATCCTTGCCAGCATTGCACCGGCTGTGGTCGCGCAGGCCATACTGTTCAAACCTGCCGCATGCCTCAACGAACGAACCGCCACCAGCCTTCCACCCAAACCCCAACAAATAATGGGTCAAGCCCAACAACCCCTACCATTACCACCCACCCAACACCTAGCCCAAATATATTACCAACCAATTATCCTATGGGCCAACCTATGCGGGCTTGCTACAATTGCGGAGACCCAAGCCATTTCAGAAACACTTGTCCAAGGTTGGTAAACATTATTCATGCTCAGGCCCAAGCCAACCCGTGAATCAAGCAAACTAAGCTCCTCCACCTGCAAGAGGAAGAGCTTTCAATATAACGCTAATCAGGCTAGAGCTGACGGCAATGTGGTTAACGGTACGTTCCTTATAAATGGTAGATATGCATCTATGTTATTTGATACTGGTGCGGATAGAAGTTTTGTGTCTTTAGAATTTGAACCTATCTTAAATAAAAATCGGGATAAGTTCACGGAATCCATAAAAGTAGAAGTTGCGGACGGGAAACCAGTTTCATTAAACTCTATTATACGCAACTGTACACTCACCTTAAACGACCACGATTTCTCAGTCGACCTTACTCCTATGAAGCTGGGAAGTTTTGATATTATAATCGGTATGGATTGGCTCAGTCAACATCAGGCAGAAGTTGTATGTCGCGGAAAATTTATTCGTATTCCTCTTTCAAACGGTCAGACTCTTCAAATCATTGGAGAAACCTCGTCGAAAGGGCTCAGCTTAATGTCTTGTCTTCAAGCTCAAAAATATCTTCGCAAGAATTATGTCGCGTTTTTAGCTCATATCATCAAAAAGGGAAACATGGAGAAGAAACTTGACGACATTCCTGTAGTAAAAGACTTCCCGCAAGTTTTTCCTGACGACATTTCAGGACTTCCTCCAGTTAGAGAAGTCGAATTCCGTATTGACCTATTACCTGGTGCTACACCAGTTGCAAAGTCTCCTTATAGGTTAGCCCCCTCTGAAATGCAAGAGCTAGCCAGTCAATTACAAGAGTTGACTGACAAGGGATTCATACGTCCTAGCTCATCGCCTTGGGGTTCACCTGTTCTTTTTGTAAAGAAGAAAGATGGATCGTTTCGTATGTGCATCGACTATAGAGAGCTCAACAAGTTAACAATCAAGAATCGCTATCCTTTACCTCGCATTGATGATCTTCTTGACCAACTTCAAGGTGCCAACTGCTTTTCAAAAATCGACCTTCGATCGGGCTATCATCAACTTAGAGTGCATGAAGAAGACGTCCCAAAGACTGCTTTCCGAACTCGTTATGGCCATTATGAATTCATGGTCATGCCATTTGGTTTAACCAACGCACCAGCTGTCTTCATGGACCTAATGAATAGAGTCTGCAAACCGTATCTTGATCGATTTGTTATAGTCTTCATCGACGACATTCTTATTTATTCAAAATCTAAATCTGATCATGAGCGTCATCTTCGACTCATCCTTGCATTTCTAGAGAAGGAAAAGCTTTACGCCAAATTCTCTAAATGCGAATTCTGGTTAAAAGAGGTGCAATTCCTCGGACATGTAGTCAATGACAAGGGAATACATGTCGACCCCTCAAAGATCAAAGCGGTACAAGGATGGCAAGCTCCACGTACACCAACTGAAGTAAGATCTTTTCTTGGTCTAGCTGGCTATTATCGTCGGTTCATTTCAAACTTCTCTCGCATTGCTGTACCACTCACGGCTTTAACTCATAAGGGAAAACCTTTCATATGGGGACCCAAGCAAGAAGAAGCCTTTCAAACTCTTAAACAAAAACTTTGTGATGCACCAATCCTCACTCTTCCTGAAGGTTGTGATGATTTTATGGTCTATTGCGATGCGTCAGGGCAAGGATTAGGCTGCGTTCTAATGCAAAGAGGAAAAGTCATAGCTTATGCTTCGAGACAACTCAAGACGCATGAGAAGAACTACACCACTCATGACCTAGAACTTGGAGCCGTTGTGTTCGCGCTTAAGATATGGAGACATTATCTCTATGGTACTAAATGTGAAATATACACTGACCACAAGAGTCTTCAACATATCTTCAATCAAAAGGAGTTAAACATGAGGCAACGAAGATGGGTCGAACTTCTAAATGACTACGACTGTGAAATTAGATACCACCCTGGTAAAGCAAATGTGGTGGCTGATGCACTTAGTCGAAAGGGTTATGCGAACTCCATTCGTCTTCTATGCTCGCAAATTATAACCGACATTAAAGATCAAATTCGAGAAGCCCAACACGTTTCAATAATGGAAGAAGATTTACGAAAGGAGATGTCCTGTGGAGCTGAGCTAAAAATTGAAACTAAATCTGACGGTATTCTGTACTACCTAGATCGTATCTGGATTTCTAACCACAACAATCTTCGTGAAATTCTTATGAATGAAGCTCACAAAACGCGATATTCTATACACCCAGGAGCCGATAAGATGTATCAAGACTTACGATATACCTATTGGTGGCCTGGAATGAAAAAGGATATTGCTGTTTTTGTTTCCAAGTGCCTTACATGTTCCAAGGTGAAAGCTGAACACCAAAGACCCTCAGGACTTCTAGTTCAACCTGAAATACCCGTATGGAAGTGGGAAAATATAACCATGGATTTCATTACCGGGTTACCTCGCACTTCTGGTGGGTATGACACTATATGGGTAATTATAGACCGACTTACAAAATCAGCTCACTTTATTCCTATCCGCGAAGATTTCAAGAACGAAAAGCTTGCTCGTATTTATATCAGCGAAATCGTAAGCCGACATGGGGTACCGTTAAGCATTATTTCTGATCGTGATGGTAGTTTCACTTCACGAACATGGCAAGCAGTACAATCCGCTATGGGTACGCGATTAGATCTCAGTACCGCCTATCATCCTCAAACTGATGGACAATCTGAGGCGACCATTCAAACTCTTGAAGATATGCTTCGAGCATGTGTCATAGACTTCAAGGGAAATTGGGACGCCCACCTACCATTAGTTGAATTTTCGTACAACAACAGCTATCATTCAAGTATCGGCATGGCACCTTTTGAAGCTTTATATGGTCGTAAGTGCCGATCTCCTGTATGTTGGCACGAAATTGGGGAAGCTCAAATCACTGGTCCAGAATTGATCCAAGAAACCACAGACAAGATCCATCAAATCCGAAACAATCTTCTAGCGGCCCAAAGTCGTCAAAAGAGTTATGCAGATAAACGACGGAAGCCTGTAGAGTTTAACATTGGTGATAATGTACTTCTAAAAGTATCACCGTGGAAGGGAGTAGTCCGTTTTGGTCAAAAGGGCAAGCTAGCACCATGTTACGTAGGACCTTTCAAGATTCTTGAAAGAGTAGGTCCTGTAGCATACAAGCTTAATCTACCAGAAGAACTCAACAGGATTCATCCCACATTCCACGTGTCGAACTTGAAGAAGTGCCTCGCTGATGAAAACCTCCACATTCCTCTGGAAGATATTCAGATTGATGAATCTATGCATTTTATTGAAAGACCTGTAGAGATCATGGACTTCGGGGAAAAACGTTTACGACGAAGTCGCATTCCAATTGTTAGGGTACGCTGGGAGTCGAAACAGGGACCTGAGTTCACTTGGGAACGCGAAGACTCAATGCACGAAAAATACCCGCATCTTTTTCCTACTACTTCTACTACTTAAATTTCGGGACGAAATTCCTAAAAGTAGGGGATACTGTAACATTTGTCAAAAACGGGTTTCCAAAACCCGCTCCGTTTTGTAATCAAATATCAAGTTATAAATGTCACGTTGTATATGTATGGTTATTTTGATTTTTAATGATGCATAATTAATAAACAAACTAAACTATAAAAATTATATTTGATAAAAAGTGAAAACAAAATAAATAAAAATAAAAAGTTGCTGCCGGGACTCGAACCCGGGTCAGCCGGTTCACAGTTTCAATGACTTAACACACACACACATCACCACTCCGCCACTTGTTGTTTATAGTCATCTCTAGGAAACAAATAACATTTATACTCAAACTCGGTTAAACCGGTTGCGCCAATTGAGAAACGGAAATCGGCAATTCAATCGTCAAATCGTTTGTTTACTTGCACATTCAGGTTATAACCGATGCACCGACGTTTTCTCATCAATTCAGATTGAATGAACGTTAATTGTCATCATCATCGGTTTTTATAACCGAAAATAATCAAGTCCCAATTACTTCAACTCAAGACCCCTCTCGCGACTCAGAAACATGATACCAACATTCCATTTCACTTTCGTCACACTTTCAGTCCGTCAGAGCGCTTAAAACAACTCGCCGGAAATTTCTGCAAGATTCGCCGGAAAACCGTATTCATCCTCAAAACGGTAAATCTTTCAATAACGTTATAGTTCAACAATTGTTAGGCTATTTCTAACTTAAACCTTTCAATTAAAAGCGAATTCAGGCACTGTATTCAGCTAATTTCAGTTCGCCGGAAAAGTTCTGAAAATCTCTATGTTCATCTGAGAATCGGTAAGGGCATTCAAACCCTCTGTTAACATTTGCTGATCACCTCAATTTCACGATTAGCTAATCAAAATGGTTAATTGTTTGGTTCAGTTGAGGTGCACAAAAACAGAGCCGACGCATTGCCGGGAAATTTTGTGATATATCATTCCTACGGTATGTTACTTCCAACACCGTCTCTGCCATTTCATTTTAGCCTTAAGAATGTTTGTTAATCGTAAAAACAAGAAACGGATTAGTGAATCAGTTGACTGTAATTTGAATGTAGAAGACGAAGTTAGTTAGGTTATAAGTTTATTTAAAATCAGTAATATGAACGGGTTAGACACACAGTCCAGCGGTGGACTGTGTGCAAAACATAGTCGCATGTCACAAGTTCGATTCCTGATACACGCACTCCTTATGTAATAAAATGCCTTTTTGTTTAAAACTAAACCGGGTTAACTCCGTTAGTTGTTAAGTATAACAAAAACCGAGATATTAATCAGGTTAGACACACAGTCCAGCGGTGGACTGTGTGCAACACTGAATCGCACGTCACGAGTTCGAAACCTGATACTGGCACCGGTTTGTTGAATTAAAATGTTTTTGAAATTAAAAGAATTTTGGTTAAATCGAATCAGTATATAAATATAATTAAAAACAAGATTATTTCGGGTTAGACACGTAGCTCAGTTGGTAGAGCTGCGTGCACGCGTACGGGAGGTCTCGGGTTCGAGTCTCACCCAGCGCATCCTTGCACCCTGACCGAACCGGTCAACAAGTCAACAAGTCAACGGTCAACGGTCAACGGTCAACGCAAAATAAACAATTTTTTTATATATTTTTATTTAATTAATTTAATTTAAAAATCAATTAAAAATACTTAAAAATAACATTTTTAAAGATAGAAAATAGCCTTAAACTCACAAAAATATATCTAAAAATTCCACTAAAATCCTTAATAAAATCCACTCATTTACCATGTTTTTCCGTTATTATTTAGGTTAGTAATTCTCGTTGTTCAACTCTCCCGACTCGTGCGCATCTCATCATCTCCATTCAAACGCACCCAATGTGAGTGAATCTTTACAAATTCCCCGTTTTAATCACGTTTTGGGGTGTATCATATGTCTTGTTATATATATATTATATTTAAACCATTGTGCATACATCATATCATGAACATGTGTATTCAGTTTGTTTCAACTGTTGTGTAGTTATTGTTGGATGCAATTTATTATTTTCAGTACATGCAATTTCATAGGCCGCCGCTCCCCATTACATTATGAGCGTTGAGCATGTTCCCCATTTCATTATGAGCATGAACCTGGCGTGCCCACATACGATCGGCTCCGTTTGATTGAGCCTTGATCGCACAAACATTTTCATTTTCAGTACATGAAATACGATCGGCTCCGTTTGATTGAGCCTTGATCGCACAGTTTCATTTATGTTAATTATCGTATGATGTTGGTATGTTCATGTATGCTATCATATGTTATTGTATGTTATAGTTGTGATTGCTATTTGCTACTGCTTGATTATTTACATTTGCTCATTTATGATTATGCACAATTTTTCATTGATAAACTAACAAGTAAATCATTAATAAATGTTTATCTAATAAGGTTCACTCGCCAACTTATGTTGACCCAAAAACCCCCATTTTTTCACATGATACAGGTAAACCGCAGCAGCCAGAAACACATAGGATTGGACTAGAAGAATAAAATGATTTAGAGTTTGGAATTGTTATGTTTGGTTTATTTTCTTTGTATTGTATGGACATGTTTGGATATTTGGAAATGTAACTTTGACTTTAATAAATATGAAACATATTAGTAAGTATCATGAGCTTTGGTGATAACCCAATTATGCCCCGACTCTTATTCCGCTGCGGGTCGGGGTGTGACATGTGACAGTTAGTTAGTTAAGATATTTGTGAGGTATGTTCAATACACCCCTTCGCTTTACTATGAACATCCCTTTAAGGTTACATCATTTCCACCCAATGATTTTGTCAGTAACTTCAGTTTTCTTAACGGTGACCACTTGGTAGAAGTCGAGCAACTTTTTTCTCTCCTTTATAAACCACTTCGAGGTGTTGAGGAGCCACTTCCTGACCTCCATTAGCTTCATATCCCACTTCATCTTCGAGTCCCCACTAAACAAACTTAGCGGGAATCTCAAACCTTTTCACCTCTTCTTATTCACTGTCTACCTCTTCATCGATTCTCTTTCCTTTGTCTTTCTCTAGCTTTTCGCACACCTTTTATGTACTTCTTGTATGCCTTGAGGACTAGTGGCAGCCTTTCCTGTCTGTACATCTAATGGTGTTACATTACCCATTCATCAGTCTTCAATTCTATGATCTGTCTTCCAGTTGGTAACTGAAACTTGTACGGATTTCCATCATGGGGTAGATTTCATGTTGATCGCTGATAACCAGTTGAAAAAATCTTGGATACATGGCCCATGTTACTTTGTTGGCATTGTCAACCACGAAGTAGACGATCAACCCAGATATGTTGAAGGGCTGGTTTGTGCACCAATTAAGCATATCTACCAACCATTCCAAGTTCAAACCATCATACACACATTTCCTCTGAAATCTTCAACATAACTCATTCCCCTGAAGCCTTCCAGAATATCTTCCTTACTCAGTTTCATTGGATCTCTGTAATTATCTCCGAGACTTAGCACTTTTCGAACTCTTTCTTCTGACACAGTCACTTGCTTGTTTCGAACCGTTGCTATGACAGTTTTCACTCGTTTATCGTGCTAAATTTTTGGTTCTACAGAACTCTTCTATGTGTATCCGATAGATTATCGGATTTGCTTGAACAACATAACTTATCTTCCTTCTGGATAGCCAATCCATTACGTTCTCAACTTCTTCTGGCGGAACTAGTGTGTTTGGTTGATTGTGTTTCTTTATTCCATCCCGTCCTATTTGTTTCGCCATTTTTGAAACACGAAAATGAACCAAGTGAGATCTAGATTTCAAAACTTAACGGTTAGTTAGTTAAGATATTTACAAAATATTTACACAATAATTATTGAAAGATAAAAGTGAAAATGAAAATAAAATAAAAAAAGTTATAAATACGCGGATAAAGTGCTGAATTCAAAATATTTACGCTGACTACACTAGTTAAAACGCTGTGTATTTATGAGGTATGTTCAATACACCGGTTAACGGTTAGTTAGTTAAGATATTTATGAGGTATGTTCAATACACCCCTTCGCTTTACTATGAACATCCCTTTCAGGTTACATCATTTCCACCCAATGATTTTGTCAGTAACTTCAGTTTTCTTAACGGTGACCACTTGGTAGAAGTCGAGCAACTTTTTTCTCTCCTTTATAAACCACTTCGAGGTGTTGAGGAGCCACTTCCTCACCTCCATTAGCTTCATATCCCACTTCATCTTCGAGTCCCCACTAAACAAACTTAGCGGGAATCTCAAACCTTTTCACCTCTTCTTATTCACTGTCTACCTCTTCATCGATTCTCTTTCCTTTGTCTATCTCTAGCTTTTCGTACACCTTTTATGTACTTCTTGTATGCCTTGAGGACTAGTGGCAGCCTTTCCTGTCTGTACATCCAATGGTGTTACATTACCCATTCATCAGTCTTCAATTCTATGATCTGTCTTCCAGTTAACTGAAACTTGTACGGATTTCCATCATGGGGTAGATTTCATGTTGATCGCTGATAACCAGTTAAAAAAATCTTGGATACATGGCCCATGTTACTTTGTTGGCATTGTCAACCACGAAGTAGACGATCAACCCAGATATGTTGAAGGGCTGGTTTGTGCACCAATTAAGCATATCTACCAACCATTCCAAGTTCAAACCATCATACACACATTTCCTCTGAAATCTTCAACATAACTCATTCCCCTGAAGCCTTCCAGAATATCTTCCTTACTCAGCTTCATTGGATCTCTGTAATTATCTCCGAGACTTAGCACTTTTCGAACTCTTTCTTCTGACACAGTCACTTGCTTGTTTCGAACCGTTGCTATGACAGTTTTCACTCCGTTTATCGTGCTAAAATTTTGGTTCTACAGAACTCTTCTATGTGTATCCGATAGGATTATCGGATTTGCTTGAACAACATAACTTATCTTCCTTCTGGATAACCAATCCATTACGTTCTCAAAATCTTCTGGAGGAACTAGTGTGTTTGGTTGATTGTGTTTCTTTATTCCATCCCATCCTATTTGTTTCGCCATTTTTGAAACACGAAAATGAACCAAGTGAGATCTAGATTTCAAAACTTAACGGTTAGTTAGTTAAGATATTTACAAAATATTTATACAATAATTATTGAAAGATAAAAGTGAAAATGAAAATAAAATAAAAAAAAGTTATAAATACGCGGATAAAAGTGCTGAATTCAAAATATTTACGCTGACTATACTAGTTAAAACGCTGTGGTATTTATGAGGTATGTTCAATACACCGGTTAACGGTTAGTTAGTTAAGATATTTACAAAATATTTACACAATAATTATTGAAAGATAAAAGTGAAAATGAAAATAAAATAAAACAAAAGTTATAAATACGCGGATAAAAGTGCTGAAATCAAAATATTTACGCTGACTATACTAGTTAAAACTTTGTGATATTTATGAGGTATGTTCAATACACCGGTTTTTTACGTTGTGAATTGATCACGTAATAGAGTCTGAGCACATGTTCTCGATCAGCATATAGTTGTCAATTACACTGGCTGCTTGAACCCACGTTCGAGACTTAAGTACGTGACTCAGTTAAAAATGCTATATTCATTGTAAATATGCCATATTCAAGTTTTTCTTCATAAACCATTTCAAAAACCCGAAACGATTCAACCCAAGACATTATCCACTCTGAGTTTTCACTATATGCTATGATTATCCGCAATGCCATAACAAATGACATCGTCATAGCTTGATCAATCTCAGTTACTAAATATATTGGTTTTAAGGGTTTTGTGAAAGATGTTAAGCATATATGAAGAAGATGATGGTGATAATAGTGTGTCTAGAAAAACTGTACAAGTTCAAAACTGATATATATATACATACTAAAATATCTTCCAACATATTTAATAATTATGCTGAAAGTTAAATATTCCGCCCCTGTGGTTTTTGAAGGATTCTTCAAAGCTAAAAAAATCCAAACCAAAGACGCCTGAAAATTTTAAAATTTCTCGAAAAACGTGCCCTTTTAGCTAAAAATACTGCAAAAACCGAAAATAAGTTTGAGAAAAGCAAAAATTTGCAATTTGGACACCGAAACTCATTTTTCAAATCGATAGAATTCCTTTTTCACAGTTTTCTTTTGTATGAAACTCTGTGACGATCCTGCAAATGGCCATACTGTCAACACTTTTCAGTTTATTGTTTAAATTTTGAATAATCGAGGCATAAGAAAAACTGTCAGTATGTTTGTCCTCTTAAATCCATGCATCCTTCTTTTGACATGCTTTCGGTGAATGTTTTATCATGTTGTGGTAATACTGACAAAAATTTCAATGGCCCCCAATCAACCTAGATGATTAGAAAGTTGTGCCCGTGAGTCCCACGTCAGGACATACACCCACGATCAAGGTATGAATACAGTTTCCTCATAATGGTGAACAGGTATGCACTTTCGTGCAGTCAAAATGGCCAATGCAGTCCTGACCAAGGTTAGACAGATACCTCGTTGTGGTATGATTACTTTTGAATGGCTCGTTTGGTTGAGCTTTTTCAATTGTAGGGTTTTTGGCCTCTTGGACTCTTTTTGAAAAGATATCATAATCGTGTCTAGGTCTGCATATATCTGGATGCAATAGAAGAACGACTATGATAAAGCCAAATGAAAAACGATATAAAGACCCGAAATCTCAGATTTTGGCAATCTATCAACGTAAGATTTAAGACCATTAAGCCATATGCCGCAATGTGTTACCCACAAGATCTTCCTTGTTTAGTATCTCGGATTTCTTTTCTTTTTCTTTTTCAGAAACAAACAAAGTGTTAGCAGTTTTCTATCATTTCTTTAACATTTGTCAGACAGAAGATCAAAACTTTTATAATTAATTTTCTTGAAATCTTCCCCCTTAAATTTTATTTCGAGTGTCCATTGCTTGAAGAATGAAATTTTAATTTTGCTGAAAATCTTTTTGTTGGGCACGATTTAAGATATTCGTTTATTTAGAAAAGCGGTTTTTTTTGTTTTTTAACACGATAGAGTATGTACATCGGTTATCCCAATAAAGCTCATTTCTCACTCATGGAAATTAATCATTTCCAACCAGGTTACCAACTAGTTGAAGATAGTTTTATCGAAGGCTGAAGGCTTTTGTGAAGATGTCGGCTTTCTGTTGCGAGGAGCTGAGTAGTCAGGCTTGAGAAAAACACATTCTAGTATTCTACATCGTTGAATAGAACTGTTATTCCTATGTCACAAACTTGTGATATCATAAGATTGTAGCACAATTCTGGAGCATAGTTAACATCTCCTAGAGTAATTACATCTTAGATGACTTCTCCAAGTTCGACTATCATTGCTGCTTTTTCATCTCCGACAAATGATGGAATGTCGTCGTCGATAAATCGACAGTTCTTCGGTAGTTCCTTTAGTCCGGTCATATGCCTTAAGCATCCACTATCCACATGCCAGATGTATTCCATGAGCATTCGAAGCCATTTTTACAGTTTATTCTATTATACAACAACAAACAAAAATATATACAAGTTAGTTAGATTTCGAAACACAAACATGCTTCTATTCTAATCTATCATGATTTTGGACAAAAATTTCTTTTTTTTCCAAAAACATGTTGCATTAACTGGGTTTTTGACTGATTTATTAAAATTATCAAATTGCTCTGTGAAACTTTTTACAAGATTTTGTTTTGGTTCAAAAAATTCTTGCTTTTGCAATGTTTCGCCGTATGTCCTAAATGACCACATTGAAAACATCGTTTACATTTTACTTTATTCTTTTTGGATGATGACGCGTCGGAAGATGATGTATGTGATGAGAATTTTGAGCTGCTTGAAGCATTGTCTGATGATGCAGTGCAGCTTGAACTTCTGATTTTCTTCATTTTCTTGTCAAGACTACTTTCATCCAAAATGCAATCTTCATCGTTCTTGTTGTCTGATGAAGAAGCTGATTCTTGATCTTCACTCAAACTTTCTTCACCACTTTCTGAAATTGTTGTGTTGGAGTCTTCACTGCTGCTGACTTAATTTGATTCCTTATTAGACTCTGATGTACCTGTATATGATGGAACAAACTCGGGAATTTCCTCTGTAAGGAACTTTCCGAATCTGTTTTGCTTCAATTCTGGAACAAACACAGGGGATTCAAGCACAACATTTCATCACAAAAAACAGATTTCAAATCCATGCATTCAACCACTACATATCATGGTTGTGGGACATAGATTTAGGCACATGCCTGTTACAGTCATCCCGAATATAAGTATCGTTTGTTTTACCACAATTCCAGGCGAACCAGTTAACCATAGTATAACTGTCACATGAATACCCTATTCCTATTTTTGTGCTATCACTATCCTCATCGCACACACCCTCCTCATGCTCAATCACGTCTGCATTGCTTTCAAAAACATTAGTAATTCTATCATTTTCACAACTGATATTTTGAGCCATTAAATTATTTTTATCAATTAAATCGTTTTCTGGATGAGGAGTTGGCATAGGTACATAGTTTTGCTGTGAGGAGGTGGAAAGATTCTTCTTTCATTCCCAAGCTTATTTTTGTACCCAATGCCATCTTTCATGTATATCGGTCGTTGGCAATTTTTAATGTCAACTAGTGCCTTTTTACTAACATTCCATTTATCGATGGTGAGTTGCAATTTAGTGTTCTTAATTTCAGAATTTTCTAACTTTTCAGTTAAATCGTTTATGATAAAATCTTTCTTGAAAACCAATTCTTTTAATGATTGCATTTCTGCTAAAGTTGAATTCAACTTTCTCTGATATGCAGCTTCATTTAGTTTCAGTTCAGTGTTAAATTGCAAAACTCTATCTTTTTCTCTGATTAGGTCACGGGGTGTGAGATTATAGTGAGCCACGACTTTCATACATGGTTTTGAGGACAATTTAGCCTTAAATTCGTAGGGTATGCTGTTCACCAATTCTTTTTCTTCCTTTTCTTTGGCGGACTCGACTTTCATTGCTTCTTCGGGAATATATTCTTCTATCTTTCCACTTGTTGCATTGCTACCTTCTTCATCCTTCATAGCTTGAGCATCACCAACCACATTAGTTTTCTCGTTAGACTGTGAAGCCTTTGTTGAGTTTGCGGAAGCATTAAAGTATAATGCACTAGCAGCCTGGGAGTTTGAACCACCGGAGGTTATGGGGGCAAGAAAGGCCATGTTCTTGGGAACAACAACAGTGGATTGGATCAATTTCTGAGAGAATCCGACCTAATTCATTTCTCTCTTAAGCACGTCCATATCAAAGGCCTTTAGTGTGTTGATCAGATCCGAGAGAGTGATTGGAGTTGTACTGCATAAGAAGTGTATTTTGAACATCATACATTGTAAGCTCCATTCTTTTGGAAGAGAGTCCAAAAGCTTCTTGATTGAAGCATAGTTGGCAATGGGATTACCAACTTTCTTCATTTTCGTTAACACATTCAGAAAACGACTGATGTGATCTGACAAACTTTCTCCGTGAATACCCCGAACATGTCATATTCTTTCTGAACAAGATCTTGGGTTCTAGTGTTGGTTTTAAGTTCAACTTGTTCAGTGAGGGTTAAACTGATTTAGAAACATTTTGATTCGGTTTAAGTTCGATTTATTAACAACAAGATAATTACGCAGGTTACACTGGAACTGGTCACAAATACGTTGCTAAATACGCTGATATATGTTACTAGGTTTAATTATGCTATTTAATTACGCCGGTCAATCAGTTCGAAAACCGATCAGTCAAATGCGCTCAAGAATTCATTTTCGCAGGTCTGAGTGACAAGTTTCTTGGACCGGCGACAAAACCAATTATGCTGAAAGATCAGACAGACACAAAGACTTGGCTAAAAATGCCGAACACCGTGATAAAATCGCAAAAGATTTATACCACTGACCCCAAGTCGCCTTCGGATAAATACTCTGCCTTCAAGATTAATTACTCTACCTTCAAGATTAAATACTCTACCTTCAAAAATAAATGCTCTGCCTTCAAAATAAATATGCCACCTTCAAGATAAATACTATGCCTTCAAAATTAAATACTCTGCCTTCAAAATTAAATAGTCTGCCTTCAAAATAAATACTCTGCCTTCAAAATAAATACGCCAAACAGGGTTTAAACACGAATAAAAACCCTCTAATCACTCAAAAACGACTCAAAATCCATGTTTCTTTGTATTAAAATGACCCAAATGTTTACCAAATCACTGATTAACAACAACCCAAAGATTAATCACATCAAATCAAGCCATATTAGGTCCAAAATTCTGAAAAAGCTTGAAACTTTGAAGACTTTTTAAAAACCTTCAAAACTTGAAGAATCTTAACAAAAACTCAAACAATCAAGAGCACAAAGGCCCTGATACCAAATTGTGAGTCCCAAATTTGATCTAGATCATAGTGGTTTGATTGCTAACACCCAAACACCTATTGATTAAGTGTTTGAATGAGTGAAAGTTAAAAAAAACCAAAAGATGAAGGTGAAGAATCTTGTCCAAGATGAATCAACCAAAGTCGATTCATAATCCCATGATGATAATAACATTCATAGATCCTGGATATCGATTTATAGCACAAATCAGAGAATAGCACAATGATAAACACAAAAGAACCTTTGGTCCAAGAAACTTGGAGCCAAAGGATTCAAGGGTTTCATATATATAGATCCTGACTACCCAAGGTATTTATTAAAATACGTTGGGATATTAAATACGCAGGAATAGGATATTTTCGAGTAATTGCATTTTCAGCCCTTCTAGAAGAGACTTTGAATGTAACTTTCTTCATTAAAAATCCCTGAGAAAACCTATAGAACTGATTGATCTTGAAAATTTCACATTCGAAGATGTTATACAAAATCTATTGTTAATACATAATGTCAAAAGCTATTCAACAAGATTACAAATTTGACATTGTAATTCATTCCCAATATAGAGTCTCTTCTGATCCACAAAGTTCTTTAGCTAAAAGTTTCTTTCAAACAACATTAACTAATACTACTGTGTATATCCATACCACTGATTCCTGCTTTCCATCCAATATTTCACTTGGAACAATCCTACACCTCCATTCCAAACCCCTTGTTAGTGCGTATTATGTGTGCCCGCTACTGTACGAATAGGCTAGATAAAGCGTGTGTTGAAAATTGTATAGTTGAGTGAGAAAATCGAATACATGACATTTTGGAGAGGATGCGAGTGATTCGTATGGATGAGACTCATCCGCACGGATGAAGCTCAACCTCACAGAAAAGCCTAGTCCGTGCCAAACCTCATGTCTATATATAGGTGTCATGTATTAGTAGTTATTAAGTTTTGGAAAGTCTGGGGAAATGCTGGACATTTGAACATTAGTACCAGATTAGTGTTCATCCATTTGAACATTATCCATATAAGTATTCTTCATGCGTTACAGGATTACCTTATCCGTACCAAATTTGTTCGAAATGGAAGGTGAATTCTATAACGCGTATGCAGCGACTCCAACTACTAAGGTCCAAAACATGAATTTAGATAACGTGATGGGAACCACGACTAAACCACCAAAGCTACTCCGGATGGAAGATTATAAAGGGTGGTATGTCCGGTTCGAAACATGGATACATGCAAACTACTTTGATTGTTGGCTCGCCATAGAGGAAGAGTATGTGATTTCTACAGGAAAAAATGGTGAAAAAATTAGCATCAGTCAAAAACCTCAAACTGAAAAAGAGAAGTTTATCAGAGAGAAAAAAATATGAACTTATTACAGTCGGCCATTAAGGAGAAGATCTTCACATTGTTACAACATTAGGGTTCTGCACAGTCGATATGTAATGCGTTAAAGTTAAAACATCAGGGAAATACCTCAATACAAAAAGTAAAAAGGCACTTTTGAAGAAAGAGTTCGACATTTTCACATCAATGAAAGGTGAAACTATGACGCAGCTAGTCGAGAGGTACTGTCACCTCGTAGCCAAAATGAAACGGGTGAAAATTGAGAAAGATGATGATGAATGGGTGGATAAACTTGTGGATGCACTACCTCAGGGAGATTGGTCAACGTATCTTCTAATCTTAAAGAGCAATTCACAAGAATAAAATAGACTAACTCTTCTCAAGTTCCTTGAGAAGTTAAAAGCTCACGAGCTTGATTTGAGGAAGGTGAAAAGATGAAAGGATCAACAATTCAGCAGGAAGTCGGACTGTATTACAAAGGCAATGATTCCAATATACAGACAAGTCCAAAAATTCAGATTGATTTTAGTGCAAATAGTAATTATGGGAATTCTTCAAACAATAAGATCGGGTCTTCTAGCAATGGAACTTCTTCTTACCCTCAACAATTTGCATCTTATAATCCGAACACTCCTACACACACACCTCAATCCTCACACAAATCTAACAACACTTCAAACCATAACAGTACAAACTCTAATATTCTTCAATGTGACATTGTTGTCAATCTGCAAAACACTCAAGGGTTTACAGAGTCAACAACAAAGAAACATATGACATTCCTCACTTCGATACTTGAATCATATGAATATTTAGTTGCCACTAAGATTGGTAACTACAATATCATGATGGAGGATTATAATTAAATCAATCCAGAAGAAATGGAGTTGACTGATAAGGTGGTGTATGGCTAGCGTAGTGAGGAGGGCCCATAGGTTCATGGAGACCGGACGAAATAGCGTAGGAGGACCAGACTCAAAGCTGGGTTTCGATAAGTCGAAAGTGACTTGCTTCAAATGCAAACAAAAAAGGCATTTCAAACTAGAATGTACTAATCAAGAAGTGAATGATAACAGTGATAATCCGTTTGGCAGTGATTTTTACAAAAGGGCTATCCAGCACAGAAATTCTCAGCATCCACCATCATCTTCGAGACTAATCTAAATCAAAGATGGGTCAAAATCTAATGATAAAGCTTTGGTTATGACACAAGGGGATGAAGGGTTCAACTGGAACAGTCTGATTACCAAATCTGAAGGTTTAGCTCTAGTGGCAGAGATAAAAGAATTGGATGAATCAAAGAAGATTGAGGAAGTTGTGAATAAGGAGAATGTTGAAGCACCGAAAACTGTTGAGGAATCGAGTGCTGAAATTAAGTTTGATGAAAGTCCAGAAGAAATTGTTGACACTGAATCAACAATTCTGGATACTGAAACTTTCCAAAGACCAACAAAGGAGATGGTAAATAATGCTTTTACATCTATCATACCTCCTGATGTATTCAAATATTTTGTTGGTTTCTTCGGAAAGGAAGGAAACTACGACGATCTATGTTTTAGTGACAATGAGAAGGAACTAATAGAAGAAATAATTGATGTATCAAAGGAAATGAGTGCTGAAACTTTGAGTGAGATCGCGCAGAAGGAAATGATGGCATTGCTTAAAGTGGTAGAGAAACCGTCTGAAGAACAGAAAGTTGTGACCAAGTTGGTTAAAGAAAAAATTAAAAATGATGACATAGTTTCTGAAACAAACACATCCTTTAAATGTAAGAAATGTGCAGAATCGTGCAAAATGTGCACTTAAAAGGACGAAACATATTAGTTTTGAAAAAAACATACAAATAATTTATCGTATGATTTAAAAAGTGTTAAAGAAGCGTACGATAAACTTCAAAAAGCAATCAAGCAGTTTCAGTATGCTAAAATTGATAATGAGTCATCGATTTTAATGTTAAAGAAAACTATTTTGGATAAACAGACTGTAATCAACAATCATATTAATACGATTGCTAGTCTAAAAAAGAGCTTGAAATGATGAAAATTGAAACTGAAAAGTTATTCTACTGCGTCCTACGTCCTAGACCACATTCTTTCAAAACCAACTGGAAAAGATGAATCAAGAGTAGATGTCTACGGATATCAGAACAAGGGAGTTGCGTATAAACAGGTTCCTTCGCCAGTGGAACAACTATTCGAAAAAATATCCAGATGGGGTTGAAAAAGCTTTAAATGTTAAACTAAAACCTGAATAGACAGAAAATTTACCTGAGAACATGGATATTACCTACACAAATCAGAGTCTGATTGTGAATCAGAAGCTGTGAAGGATGTTGTGGAAAATGTTTGTGAAAATAACAGTGACAAAAGCGAGTTTGAAACGGTCAAAACCAAGTTTGCTAAAAATGGTTCAAGTTCACATTCTGATAGTGATGATATTTTTCACAAGTGATATATTCCAAAATCAGAAAATAATTCGTGTGATCCAAATGTGTTAATGTACAAAATGAATGGATTAGACATGTTATATTCTGATTCGGATTTCCCACTATGGAATGTTAACATGAATATGGTCGAAAAGGTTTTCAAACATGTTGAAATTGAAATGTCAGAAGTCGACACAAGTGTGTCAAGTGGTCAAAAGTTTTCAAACATCAAAAGAGAACAAACCAATGATTACAAACCACGAA
This sequence comes from Scalesia atractyloides, assembly GCA_947069175.1. Classification (NCBI taxonomy): domain Eukaryota; kingdom Viridiplantae; phylum Streptophyta; class Magnoliopsida; order Asterales; family Asteraceae; genus Scalesia; species Scalesia atractyloides. The sequence continues at coordinate 19,660,097 of CAMTDV010000024.1, read as the reverse complement.
ACTCTCATAATAATCAACAAAGAAATAATCATTTTGGGAAAATCATTCTAGGAATGATTCGGGTTTGGGTAACAAAAGTTATGGGATGTTTGGAAAAACTAAAATTGTGAAGAAAATGAACTTCGTTTCCGAAACTAGTTTGGAAAGTGATAAAGAAAGTCAGTTTCGGAATCAATCAAACAAAGAATTTTTTTATTAAGATCCAAAAGGGTTGGGTATCACTTTTTAACTAATGAGTTATTTGCATGTGCAATGGCTACCCAGATCTGTTATATCAAAGTGGATCATGGATAGTGGTGCCTCAAGACACATGAATGGGATGCTGGCTCTGCTCTATGATGTCAAACCTTTTCGAGGGGACTATGTTGGGTTCACGGGGAATCAAGGTGGTCATATTGTTGGAGAAGGAATATTATCCAATGGGATGGTCTCGTTTGACAAAGTAAATTCATCGCCAAATTGGAGAACAACCTACTTAGTATCTCGTAAATATGTAACAAGAACTTCCCTACTCATTTCACCGACAAAGAATGCTTAATTCTGAAGGTTGATTTCATTATCCCAGAAGAATGGAGTCTTATGCACGCTCCATGAGAGAATGATTTATACGTTTTCAAAAACAACAGAGTGTGTTTCGTATCCGAAGCTACAGAAAAGGAGTCGATTCTTTAGCATAGGATGATGGGACATACTCACCTGAGGAAGATAATTTTTCTCGTTCACAACATCTTGGGAGATGGTGAAAATCTGAAGAACTTTCATCTTAGTGACGATTGCTTGAGCTGTAAGAAAGGAAAACAAAAGAAGAAGTCACATCCTCAAAAACTCTTGAATTCGATCAAGATGCCACTCGAAAGTCTTCATATGGATCTTTTTGGACCAGTCAACTTCTGAAGCATCGATGACTTTTCGTGTTTTAGCTGGATGATGTTCCTTGAAACCAAAGATGAAACATTTGACAGCCTGATGATGTTATTCAAAAAGCTAGAAAATCTTTATCAGTTGCTGATTCGAAGAATTAGAAGTGATAATGAAACTTAACTAAAAATAACAATATGCTGGATTACTGTAATCAGAAAGGGATCTTACACGAGTTCAGTGTGCCGTATACTCCACCGCAAAACGGTGCCGTATAGAGAAAACAAAACTTTAATCTAAACACCATGGACCATGCTTGAAGATTCTAAACTACTTATTAGTTTTTGGAGTGAAGTTATCACGTCCACTTGCTACACCTTAAACAAAGTTCTTACAATCAAAAGATTCAAGAAATGTGTTTTGAGCTAATAAATCGTCGAAAGCCCAATCTTAAATGGTTAGAACCATTTGGGTCGCCATGCACGGTGATTGATCCTGACGGAAACTTCGAAGCTAAATCGCTAGAAGGTTTCTTTGTTGGATACACTAGTTCTCTTAAGCGAGTTTATCTTCCTAGCATCAATCGAGTAGTGCAAGCTGAACATGTGTATTTATCAAAGTATACGTCTCTGACCCAAAAGCTGGAGATAACTGGATGTTTGACTACGACAGTCTCTGGAGTTCTTTCAACTTGCGAACTGAACCGATCGAAGAAGAACTTGTAGTGTTATATCAACATTAACAAACCTTTAGTCAACAATAAGTCCCAAGACCAATTATTGTCTTCCCTACACAATCTGGTACTCATGATGCTGAAGCATGTCCTAGTACTCGAACCGCTGAACGTCAGAGTCAAGGAACAGATGATCCCGTAAACGAATAGGTGGTGAATGAATCTTCTCCTAGTTTTGATAATTCAGTCGATTCCTAAGTTGAAGCAACATACAACAATGATGGGGACTCGACGTCTGTTGGTGAAAATCTTATCAGTTTACAACCATCAGTACAACAAGAACTTACCAGTGCTTAGAATCAACCATCAGTACAACAAGAACTTACCAGTGCTTAGAATCATTCTCAAGTCGATATTCAATCTATTGAATAGGATGTTACTAATCTGCAGTCTAAAGTTTGTGTTTCCAACGAGGTGATACCGAGATCGTTATCTAACCATCCTCCAGATTTCATTATTTGCGATTTACAAAGTGGAGTGAAGACTTGACATCAAGTGAAACAGGGTTAAAGATGCTTTTATTCCCAAGTTGCTCCTTTACAAAATAGGTTCTCATTCAAATGTTTCATATCTCATATTAAACCAAAGAACTACAAGGAAGCTTTAATAGAGGAGGGTTGGGTAAACACCATGCAAGAGGAACAGTTCGAGAAGCTAGGTGTGTGGAAGTTAGTTGATTTGCCTGAATACCATAAAAAGATCCACACCAAATGGGTTTAAAGTGCAAGAAAGATGATTGGGGCGTAATTGTGCGAAACAAGGCTCGACTCGTGGTGCAAGGATCTGTCAAGAGAAAGGGATAGACTTTATGGAAGTCTACACTCCGGTTGCGAGGTTAGGAGCGATACAGATCTTTCTCACATTCGTATCCTGGAAAGGCTTTAAGGTGCATCAGTTAGATGTGAAGTCTGCTTTCTTATACGACAAAGTGAAGGAGGAAGTTTATGTCGGCCAACCACCGGGTTTCGTCGATCCTATCCCCAAAGATAAGGTTTATTTGCTCGACAAAGCACTCTACGGATTACACGAGGCCTCGAGAGCTTGGTACGAGACGCTATAGCAGCATCTTCTCGACAACAACTTTGTCAGGGGCACAGTGGATTGTATTCTTTTTACTTGGGAAACAGACGGACACATTCTGATCATTCAAATTTATGTGGACGACATTATTTTTTGTTCTACCAATGCTGCTCTTTGGAAGGATTTCGAAGCGGTAATGAAGCAGAAATTCGAAATGAGTTCGATGGGGGAGATGAAATTTTTCCTAGGTCTCTAGGTGGATCAGATGCCAGATAGTTACGTGAAGATATTCCGGAAAAGTTCAAGATGTCAGACACATATCCGATGTCTACCACACTTGCTCAAAATCATGGAATATGCCCAGAAACATATGTGGGGTATTATACAAGTTCTTCTGATTTTGCGTAAGCAATGGCCTAGAACTTGTAGAATACTTTGCTTTAAAACCCTAAAAAGTACATTATAATTGAAATTATCGAAAGAATATGAAACCTGCAGTCAAAAGATTTCAAATACGGAACACCAGTTTCTAAGACAAGCCTTTTTCTCTTTGTCTGTATGGTGGTACTAACCTGAGCTCTCAAGGTCTCGCATTAACCCAGATACAAATATCAATTAGGTATATTCACCTGTAAGATGAAATCTAGGGAATCTTGATACGGGAGTATATTCTAAGGTTGGGAACACAGTTAAGTCAAGTTCTAAAACACCTAACAACCGAATCTTGAAACAATTGAAATTTTTGTAGAGGTTTAAGTGAACAAACAATACTAACAATCTAGGTGAACTTGTTTAAAACTTAAAGTTAAATAGATCAACGGTGTATGTGACATGTCTAAAAAAATGATATGATCCTCTTACACAAACTCACAAAAATATGTCTGTAAATATGCTTGTACATAGTTATATTTCATTTCATAAAACAAAAAGATTTTCAGTGTGTTTTAGCATAAAGTTTGGAAAACACAAAAAGACTTTATTTCATCTTATTTTCGGCTACCGATGATGGAATGCTAATCTTTCAAAATCCAAAGCTGTTTGACAGAATTTGAAGCACAACGGGCTGGGAGTCCATCTGAAAAGGAAAATGTTCTGAAAAGATTACAAGTTCATTAGATTGAACTTAGCGGTGTTTGAAAACACAGTTTGTTCATAAAGTGTTTAATCAAGGTCATTAACTTGAACTTGGCTTGCAATTCAGATAACCAGGGTCTTGGACTTGGTTAACTGAGTGGGTTGCTAAAACTAGTAAAATGTTTGAAAATTGAAAAATTGGAGTTTTCATACGAATGAGAGTTCACATGGACAAGCCTTGTTCGCACGAAGGAGCTCTTTTTGTATTGACTAAAGCTAATCCATATGAAGCAACTTGATTCGCACGAAGGAGGATCCTTCGCACGAACCAATTCTTCCATGCATATAAAGGTAGTTCGCACGAACTAACCTTCATTTGTTCAAAAATTCTTATCCGTTAAAAAAATTCTCAAAGTTTAAAAAGTTCTTTTAAGCGTCTTATACTGTCCAAATCAAGTTGCGATTGTTGATTTACACAACAATTACAATGAGAAAGCTATAATTGATGATTATATTGAACTGATTTTCTGTTTATTGGATATTTTTGCAGATCTGGAACTTCTTTGTAGATTTAAGAATGATTTGGACATAATGACATGTTGTTGAATGATATACGAACCATAACAAACCATAACTTCAACAGATGAATTATAAATTGAACTTAATTTGGAAAATATGTTAAAACACACATGTTAAAACTTAGATCTGTATGGTTTATATGATTAAATGCTAAAATTGATTTGGGTTTTAGGTTAACCGGCATAGTCTGAAATGAATGATATCAATATAAATATTTGACAAAATCATGTTCAAAATTGAAGAATTAAAAAAGGACTGGAGAACAGATTTGGAGCAATGAAGCACTGTCCATACGGATGAAGGATGAAGCTCATCCGTATGAATATTGTTCATTCGTCGTTTATGATTCATTCGTACCAAATATGTTCATCTGTTCCAGAACGTCATTCATATTAATTATTCATTTGTTCAAAATGTTGATTCGTACCAAAATATGTCCATTTATTGTTTTTTATTCATTCGTGTCATATTGGTCATCCATATGAATCTGATCCGCTCCAAATTGTTTCATTCGTTTGAAATAAAGTGTCATACGTACCAAACTTATTAAGTGTCAAATTTTGATAATCTTTGTTTGTGATGATTTTACAGGCTAAAGCTAGTGAGTTCGACGCTAAACATAATATATGTTGCATTCTTAATGATAAACTACCAAAGATGAAGCCATTTGTTGATATTTTATCGTTCATTGAGAGATCCAGAATCAAGAAAGCAGTCACAGATCAATGTCCAACTTATAGAATTCATGTTCAGGCATTCTGGAATAATGCAAGATATGTTGAAGATCTTCCAGCGATACATTCTGTTATCAAAGACAAGAACGAGGATAAAGAGGTGGTTATTACTGAAGATCTGATTAGAGAGGTTCTTGCATTTGGAGACAAAGCAGATGATCCTACAGGATATACCAAACGCATGGTCAAGAGATGTTTTATACATATGGGCTATAAAGGATATGTGAATTCGCAAACTATTATAAAAGCAACATTTCAAGACCTTACAAGTTCCTGAAGCACGTTGTTATTCATGCTTTAGGGCACAAGAAGGGTGGTTATGATATAGTTGTTGATTATATCATGTGTATGCTTGCTGCATTGACACTAAATCTTCCTTACAATTTCTCAAAGGTTATTTTGCTCAGATGAAGAACAACCTCACTGACGATAGATGGTTGATGTAACCAAGATTCGTCCAGATGTTCTTAAATCATTTACTACCGAATCTAGAGAAGAAAGACACAAAATTGCTGAAGCTGGGACATATGAACAATCTTTCTCTGGATCCTATCTATAATTACAAGGGTCAAGCTAAAAGATATTCCTGTTTTCAAGAGACTGTTTGGGGCTTTGAATAAAGCAGAGTATGTTGCTCCGCCTGAAGGAAAGTGGAGAAAGGATGGTAGTAATTCAAATAACGAAGACGAGCAAATGAAAGGTTTTGAAGAGACACGAAGCAAGTGGTTTATCAAAGAAGAGAAAAAGAAAGCAAAGAAACAAATAAAGAGAAAGAGAGCTTCACAGACTCAACTTAAAGACGAAAGCGCTGAAAATTTTATTTATGTAATGTCTGAAAATGATACAACTGAGATTACTAAGGATATTGAGGAAGAGTTTCAGAAAGGTAAATCTGGTGATGAAGCAGATGTTGAGTCAACAGAGACTGATAGTTATATTGATATTACCATGGTGGCCCCTACAACGTTTGATCTAAGGGCTAAGGCTTAACAGACAAAGAAAAGACGTATTGAAGAACACAAAGATGAGACGTATGTTCCTGAAATGGATGATCCCACACCTTTAAATAAGATGGTTGGTCAAAAGAAGAGCAGTGCTTCTATGATAGTTAAACATACTGGGTCTCCATTGGCGAAGAAAGCAAGGAAGGTGGTTAGTGAAAGAAAAAACTGTTGGAGCTGAACCAGTAGGTACAAAAGGTGATAGAATGGAGGTTGATTCAGGAGTGAAAGTTAAAAACGGCACTCAGGTGGTTGAAGAAGAGTTGGTTATTCCGATCAAAACCCCGACTGCATCTCAACAAACACCACCACCACTGTAGCCAAAAGAGTTTGAAAGAGTTGTTCCATCAACAACACATATTGATTTTATTCATTAGGAAGGGCCTTCATTTCCTCATATTGAATCGATGGATTATGATTTCTTCGTTGATACAGATGATAAGAAAATAAAAGATCTGGAAAATGAGATAAAGCACATGACGGTGGTTACTGCTAGTCTGTTACTAAGAATGATCGTTTGTTAAAAGTGACAAAAGATTTGGAAGAAGATAAGAAGGTGCAGGATAGTAGTCTGGAGAAATAAGGAAACTGGTTTAGAGTGTTGGAAAGGCAGATGGGTATAAACGTTGGAAAAAAATTTGAAGCTGAAGAAGCTGAAGCCTGTGCTGCAGAAAAAGCTCAATCAGAACCAGTGGTTGAAACAGTTGTGGTTGATAAGGGCAAGAAACCTGTTGATGCAATTCTTGAAATCATGCTAGAACCTAAGAAACCAAAGTCCCTAGAGAAAGTGATTGAATCAGAAGCTGAAGTTATTGATATAACTAAATTTATTCTTATAATAGATGTTGTTCTAGAGCCGAACCAGAAAACAATCAGAAAATGAAGTTTTCTTCGGTCTGGAAAATAAATTTGTTGAAGATGAAGAAGATCAAGACGATAAAGAAAAGGTTCACTAGGATGAATCTGATCATAATGATGATGATAATGACAATGGAGATGATGACAATAATCACGGGGGTACAGGGATTGTTGTATATGAAAAGAAAGATGATGAATCAGATGCTCAAAAACTTATTCTCAATCAGAACATATGAATGATTTTATCTATCAAGAAGAAGCTAAAGGAGAGGGGGAGCATGATGATGAAGTGAATGATGATGATGATACTTCAAGAATCTTCATAGACGCTATGCCTATTACGTATGTTCCTACAAGTCAGAAGATAATCTATTTGGTTCATGATGTAGAGGAAGGCGAATTTATTCACAACTAAAGTAAGGAAGAGATTTCCAAGAGTGTGGTGTAGATGAAGAATCGTTTGATTTTGACTTCGAGGAAGAGTTAATGAATATGGAGATTGAAAAGCCTGATGATTATATTTTCAATGCTATTCCTGAAGCTGATGATTATGATGAAGTTATTATTGAAGATGATTCTGACGAAGAGCTTCTACCTCATTCTAGTCAAGATACTAATTATTTTATGATGTTTTCAGAAGTGTTCGCACATGAAGCGGCCGACATTGTATTGAGAAAGATAGAAGAGAGAATAAAAGATGGTAATTCTCCAAGGATTGATCAAAGCACGATAAAGGATGCAAGGAAGAAGTGGTTCAAGTACTTACCAGCTGAACGAAAATTCAGAACACCACTTGCATTCTTCACCAGATATAAGGATATATCTTTGGGTGATATTATTAGTTGGGATTGGATTCTAGGACATTTGCAATCAAAAGGGGAATATAGGGTTCGGTATTTCAAGCACTTGGTGGATTTGAAGAATTTTCCATGGTGGGATGTACAGGAGTTGTGTCGTACAAAGCTGATCAACTTACAGATGAAACAATGTGATCAGAATATGTGGCGATTTATTTGATATGAAGCAAGACATGATTTTCCAACCTGGAATCCACAAAAACCAAAGAGGGTAGTATTGAAGACTAAGATAGACCCAGAAACAAAGAAACCCAAAGTGTCGTTGATCTATAAACGTCCAAAAGCAGTGAAAAACATACCGCTGATGAGAATGAAACAAGATTTTCACGCTGATTTTAGATGGTGGCATTTACAACAAACAGACGGGGGAAGCAATGACTGTGTTGTGTAATTTTGGAAATTGGAGAACGATAAGGATTCTTGATCCGATTTGGATAGTCAACTTATCACAGAAAGACATTTAGCTACTATTCTACAACAAGAGTTACTATATCGTTGATGACATAGTGCAGGCAATGCAGTATCAGAATGTAGTTAAAGTCTACTATGCCTATGGAATTCTTTTAGGTAGAATGTGGGAGTCAAAAAGGAGGGAGCTAGAAAGGAAGGAATTCTTGATAGATGTGAAGAACGAAGAAAGAATTGTTGAACGTACAAATATAGCATCTATTCCAAGATACAAGTTTATGAAGTGGGATCCTAAAACAGATCAAACTCCAATGTCATACTTCGAGCTGAAACGTCAAAGGGTTAGGAAGTATTTCTCTGGAAGATAGAGAATAAAGAGTTTTGAAGACCGAACGAGACTGCGACAACATCGAAGGGGGAGTCTGTTAGTGCATAATGTATGATGCCTACGTCGTGGTGTCGTGTCATTGTAATAGGGCTTTGAATGTTAAAAATTAGTTTGGTGCAAAGTCATGTGTTCGTTTTTCTCGCTAAACTATACAATATTCAACACACGCTCTATCTAGCCTATTCTCATAGTGGCGGACATACATAATATGCACCAACAAATTCCCATTTGGCCGTCACTATCGAATCTTGATCTTGAAATATGAGAGTCGTGTTTTAATATTCTTCAACTTCAATCAAGCATTTGATATCTTCAATTAATTCCCCCTTGATTGATGATTCGGGTTTGCATTATCTATAATACGTTCCCCCTGAAATGAATCTTCAGGTCTTAGTTTGCACTGTTCCCGACCTCCTCTGATTTGCTTAACTGTAATCTTCATGAATAATCAGCAACGTGTTCAGTTTTTGATTTACCACTTTTGCTCAATCTCTGAATCTTCATAAAACCCAAACTGGCAGTTGATAGAAACTTTGAACACCACACTGGTAATCTTCAAAGCTTTGAATACTTACAAAAATCTGAAATCCCATTTTCCGTAATCACTTTTAAGCACACTTCTGAATGATTGATCAGTGTAAATAGTAATCTCCACAATCAGCGAATGTTCATCGGATAACAAATCATCTGGTAAAACACTTTGATATGAGAAACTCTCTTCCATGATCAGATTCATGTTCTTTCTCTTTAGTCACGATAACAGATATATATATTCTTCTTCGTTAGTCCCGGCAAAAACTTAATCGACAAACACCGTCATTCCCTGGCGGTTAGTCCGAAAAACAATTCCTCTACTCGAAGACTAATCATTCTGACACTGTAGACTATTATTGAACTGTCAAGTCCTCTTATATCTTTTAAGTATCCACAATACTAGTGCATCCTTTGACGCTAATCCTGCTAACCGGCTTGGCGAAGACTTGGGACTCAAATCCTAAGAGATCAATCTGATCATTATCTAAAAAATCCATATTTCCTATGATTAGGAACTAACGAATCCAGATCCTATGCATCCCAGGCAATCTGAAGTCAGAACCACCCGAATACTGTTGCACTGTCCGAATTTCCAAAAATGTTTGATATTTGAAATTTTTTGTTCCACCTCATTTTTGGCAAATTCTGACATCTTTAAACTCTTCATTGAATTTTCCCCTCAAACTTGGCAAATTCAGTCCTCTCCATTTCTTTGAAAAAACTCTAATATGACATTTTGTCTACAAAAGTTAGTTTTTCATCAATGAGGATATTTCTCTTAAGGCCCATTAATAGTCATTATACCAAATGATAAACATTCTGCATAGGTATCAATGACTACCTCACTATCTTCACTACTCTGTGATCTTATCATCAAAATCATTCCCCGAATTCTCCAACGGTCTCGAAAAAAATTTTCTATCACCAAACTTTTTCCTGGACACTCGTCTCGTCACCACGATCAAAAAAACATTTTCTAAATGCCTTTATTTGCTTTTTTGGCACTCTAACTCATTTGCGCAGATGAACTAATTTCAGTTCGAATGTACCTGGTTCGTGCGGATGAGGTCTCCTTCGTATGGATGGGTGCCTTCTGTGCGGATGTAAGTTAGTTTGTGCGGATGAAGGACTAGTTCGTACAGATGAACACGATTTGTCAAACGGATAAAATTTACTTCCGTGCGGTCATAACAGGTCCGTGCGGACGTACTTCTTTCATACGGATGTGACACTCCTGCACACGAAACTCTTTCGTCCGTTCGAAACGACGTTGTTCACATTTTTCGATCTAAAATCTTTATTTCTTCGACTTTTATGATGTTTCTTTCAAAAATTAGGTCGAAATTCATTTCTAAACAATCCTATGGTTTCAATTTTACTTTTTATCCATGGAATTATTTACGTCTAAAAATCCACAAAACCCATAATTCATGAGCATAGGTGATTCAATCAACTGTTAGATCGATTGAACCGATACTGTAGCTCTGGTACCAATTAAAAGTTCCGGATAGGGCAGGTTTAGATGTTAGTGCATGATGTATATTGTCTATGTCTTGGATCTAGTCTAAGTGTTTTGAGTGTGTAATGATACAGTTAAAGTTAAATGTGTATAAGATAGGACTAGTTCGCTCGAAGTGGTTATGTAATGTACTAGTTCACACGAAGTAGTACTTCGTACGAACTAGGTACTTGTTGGTTTGGTGCGAACTAGCTTATCTATAAATAGTCATCTAGGTTCTTTCATTTGTTAACTTTCGCATTAGAGACGACGAAGCTTTGTCAGTTTGGATTCTCGATGTACATCTTTGAACATTAATAAACTGACGATTAAAGTGAATATCTTGTGTATATTGTCACTAATTCATGTAATTTCCGCATACATGGATTAGATACATCTTAGGCACCTTTGCTAAGGGATTAAACGGTCCTAGAAGTGGTATCAGAGCTATGGAGGCCTAATTTATGGACATCTACACAAGATCTACTTCTACTTCTACCCATTTCTTCTTATTTCCACTTTTAAACGTATTCACGGTTAAAATGGACTGAATTTTCAGTATGTCATGTAAAATCACCTAATAATAAACCCTTGAAAGTTTCAGACCTAAAATCAAACGAATTCATGTCGAAAATTGCAAAAAAGTCACATTTTGGTGAACTATTTTGTGCGAATTGGAAACTTGTAATTCGTACGAAGGGCAAGTCCAAAATCTTTCAAAATTTGCTTAACCTACTTCGCACGAATAACAACCTTGAAATCTTTCAAAAACTTCTACCCTAGTTCGTACGAACTAGACATCTTCCAATTCGTACGAATTAGTCTCTGTAACTGATAATTTTCAAGTTTAAGTGTGTCTCAGGTATTTTCAACGTATCAAAATGGATTCTGAGTTTTATAATGTGTTCGCAACAAGTGATGCAATAACAACGAACGTAGTTGCCCAAATGAACCTCGAAAATCAGATGGGAACGACTGTGAAACCCCGAAACTGATGAATCTCGAAGACTATGAAAGTTGGAGAGAAAAATTCAAGAACTGGGTTCAGGCGAATCAATTCAACTGCTGGTTGGCGATCGGAACCAAATACAAGCTGCCAAGAGATGAAAATAACTTGGAGAAAATCCCAAAGAATTTCACTCTAGAAGAAAAAGAAGATTTCGTTAATGAAAAGAAAATGATGAGTCTGCTGTTACAATCGGTCAAAGAGGATATCCTGATGCTGTTACAACATAATAATCATTCACAAACATTGAGGAATGCTTTGTGTATGAAGTATCATGGAAGCACCGAGATGAGGAAAAGTAAGAAAGCGCTACTAAGAAAGGTTAGTCTCATGAAAGGAGAATCAATGAAACAATTGATTGAGCGCTATTGTCACTTAGTACATCAGATGAAAAGGCATGGAATTCTCAAAACCGATGAAGAATTGGTTGACAAACTGGCTAACGCTTTGATAGAAGGTGAATGGTCAACGTATCTGATGATGTTAAAGCATGGGATCGAGTACAATGGATACAATTTACCAACATTCATTGAAAAACTCGAAGGTCATGAGATGGAACTTCAGAAGATTACGAGATCTAAAAGTGCAAAAGTGGTACAAGATGTCAGTCTGTACTATAAAACCGGGTCTACTGAAACACAAAGCCCTAAAATACAAAGTGCTTTCAGTGCAAATACTTTTGAAGGTTCAAATTCTAGCCAATCAAGTTTACAATCATTTCCCAGTTACAATCCGAATACACCTCAGACACCTCAGACACCACATGATACAAATCTGTTTCATAATGAATCAAATCAATCCAACAATGCAAGTTCAAGCCCAAATGTTATTCAATGAGCAAACAATAAAGCAACATATGGCACTACTTGCAACTGTCTTAGAGTCCTATGAAAGTTTGGTCGCTGGCAGAATTGTAAATCCATAAATGACCGCAAAAGATTAAGATCAAATCGACCAAGAGGAACTGGAGTTGATGGATATAAGATGGCGTATGGCCTCTATCATCCGAAGAGCAACCAGATTTATGGAATTAACTGGAAGAGATATCGGAGATGGGAAAAGTAAATTAGGGTTTGATAAGTCAAAGGTCACTTGCTTTAAATGAAAAGAAAACAATCACTTTAAGCGTGAATGTCCAAATCGTGAGGTAAGCGGAAATCAAAATCCTTTTGGGAACAACAATGATTACTATCAAAGGGCTATTTACCATCGACCTTCTCCGCAAACAAGAGTCGTTCAAATAGAACGGACCGTCACCATCGAGAGAAAAGGCTTTGATAGTAGCACAAGAAGATGAGGGCTTTAACCGGAACAAATATCTTTCCAAGAATGAAAGCTTAGCTTTACTGGACGAAATCATCGAAGAGCCATAACCTGAAATGGAAGATTCAAGTGTTGTTTTCGATGAAGAAGAATCTTTGGAAGATGCAATATTAGGGAATATCTTCAATGCACTAAGGAAGAAAACAATCTACACAATGCATTTAAAAATGGTATTCCACCTAATTTGATGCTTTCTTTTGCAGGATTCTTTGGTACAGGTTGTCATGGACAGATGGTGGAAATGGTAAAGCCGGAAACTGAAGAAGTGATTGATGTTGGAAAGGAGATGACGGCTGAGAATTTGACTGAAATTGCTAACAAGGAAATGATGACAAATTTGAAAGAGGTAGAGCCTGATTCAGAAGACATAATTTGTTAAAGTGCAAATTGTTGAGGTTGAGAAACCGTGCGCAAAATGCCTTAAATCATGTGAAAAATGTTTTGAAAAGGATGAAATAATCAAAGATCTTAACAAACATAATGAAAATTTAAGATATGATTATAAAAAAATGAAAGAATCATATTATAAAATTAGAAGAACATATAAAATGGTCGATCAAGAAAATCTTGAACAAAGTAAAACGATGGATATGATAAAAGCAACTTTAATGGAATAACAAACGACTATTAACATTCTTATTAACAAGATTTCTGAGCTTAAAATGGAACTTGAAACAGAAAAAATTGAAACTGAAAGAGTAAATAAACGCTTAGTCAGTTACTCGAAAAGTTCATATGTCATCGATCATATTCTTCCTAATGTAAAGATAGGAGAGGATGGTCAAATTGAGAAGAAAAGTGTGGATTATAGAAATGTTCCTCCACCTTTGAGGCAAAGTTATGTGAAAAAGAAACCTGAAGGAATGGAGAAGACGCTTAATTTGAAACTCAAAACTGAAACAAAAGATGAGCTGCCTGAGAAATATGGTTGAAAAGGTTTTGGAAAATGGTTCTGATGATGCAAATTTTGAAAGTGCTGATTCAAGCTTAAATAGTTCAGAATCTGATTCACAATCTGAAAATGATGATAAGGTTTCTTCTGAAGAAAGTTTAAGTGATGATCCTAACGTTGTGTTATACAAAGTTAAGGATTCTGATAAACTATACTTTGATGAAACTTTTCCAATTCAGAATGTGAAAGAAAATCACATTGATAAACTTTTCAAATTGGTAGAAGTAAAAACAGAAGATCTTGATAAAAATTTGACAAAGTTTTATTCTCCAAAAAGATTTTCAACAATTATCGAAGGAAAGGTATGACAAAAAACTTTCAAATCAAAATTTTAATAACAGAAAAATGGAATTTGTTTATGGAAGTAATATTGTTGTTGAAAAGGAAATCGTTGATAAACAATCAAAGATGAGTTTAAAAAAGAGAAAGAACTCCGTGAACAAAAGTTGGATTCATCTGCAAGATCAGATAGCAGAATATGTTTCAGATGCAACGAAGTTGGGCGTATTGCACGACGTTGTTCGCAAAAGAATCCAAGGTCTACTTATGGAGAAAGGAAATTCACAGAAGATATTAATAAGAAATCACCATATTTTGCACCAACAAAGATTTTGAAAAGGAAAACTGAAACTGAGAAACCAGTAAATGATTTTGTATCCAAAAAATGATATTGGTGAATCATCAGTAAAAGTTGAAAAGAAAGAATCAACTTTTTATCATAAAAAGACAAATTTGAATCAACAAAGATGGGTGGTGAGAGCAAAATCATCTTCTGAGGATTCTAAACAAGTTAATTCAACCAAAGGTAAGGAAAAGGTTGAACAAGTTGAAAAACCGGTAAAAATTGACGATGCAAAAGATTTTTCTAAACTCACAAATATAAAAAATAAAGTCAATTTTAAAAAGGAAATTGTTGATGAGAATGAATATGCATTTGAGTGTGATTACGAAGATGTTTATCCAACTCCAAGACCAAAAAGGCTTGGGTTTCTCTCTTTAACTAGATTCTTTGATTGTGTGTGCAGGGACTTCCACGGTCGATTCTTTCCAAATGGATCATGGACAGTGGATCTTCCAGACACATGACAGGAATGCTAGCTTTGCTCTATGATGTCAAATCTATCAGAGGTGGTTATGTGGGCTTTGCGGGAAATCAAGGCGGTCGGATTATCGGTGAAGGAAAGTTATCGAATGGTGTAGTACCTTTTGATCGAGTGAACTATATTACAGAGTTAGAAAACAACTTGCTGAGTATTTCCCAGATATGTGATAAGAAGTTCACCACACATTTCAATGATAAAGAATGCATGATCTTGAAACCAGGATTTAAGATTCCAGAGGAGTGGATTTTGATGAGAGCTCCAAGAGAAAACGATTTATACGTGCTTGATATGGGATTTGCCACAACAACATCAAAGTCTGCACAGTGTTTTGTCACCAAAGCTACAGAAAAGGAATCAGTGTTATGGCACAGAAAGATGGGTCACATACATTTGAGAAAGATGAATTTTTTGGTTCACAACAACTTAGTTGATGGGGTAAATCTGAAAAGTTTTTATCTGAATGATGATTGTGTTAGTTGTAAGAAAGGGAAGCAGCACAAGAAATCTCATTCGAAAAAACTATTGAATTCAATCAAACTACCTTTAGAGCGTTTGCATATGGATCTCTTCGGACGAGTTAATGTGAAAAGTATTTATGGAGATCTCTACCGCTTGGTGGTTATAGATGACAATTCAAGGTTTTCATGGGTATTCTTTCAGGAGAGCAAAGATGAAATGTTTCAGAATTTGATGATTCTCTTCCGAAAACTTGAGAATTTATATCATTTACCCATTCGAAGATCAGAAGCCATAACGGAACAGAATTCAAGAATAACATAATGCTCGACTTTTGCAGCGATAAAGGCATTCTTCACGAATTCAGTGCTCCCTATACTCCTCAACAAAATGGAGTAGCTGAACGTAAGAATCACACTCTTATTGAAATGGCAAGAACGATGCTGGCTGATTCTAAATTGCCTGTAAGTTTCTGGAGTGAGGTTGTTGCTTCGGCATGTTATACTTTGAACCGGGTGTTAACTGTTAAACCATTTAAGAAGACATGCTTCCTATTCATCAATCAAAGAAAACCTAACATGGAGTTTCTTGAACCTTTCGGATCTCCTTGTACGGTAATTGATCCTGATGGTAAATTTGGATCAAAGTCGCTAGAAGGTTTCTTTGTTGGATATGCAAGTCCACTACGAAGGGTATATTTGCCAAGTTTAAATTAAATGATTCTTGCACAGCATGTTGATTGTCGAAGATACACATTGCCAACACAAAAACCTGGAGATTATTGGATGTTTAATTACAACATTTTGTGGGATTCTTTTGAATTACCCAAAGAACCAAATGAAGAAGAACTTGCAGTGTTATACCAAATGAAACAAGCAGCAAATCAAGAATATGTCTCAAGGCCAATAGTGGTAACACAACCACCTGTTGGTACTTCAAGTTTTGAAAATATTCAAACGAATGTTTCTGAAGAACCAGTTGCTGCAACAAATCCAAGTTCAACAGATCCCATTCTTTCTCCAACAAATGAGTCTGATTCTGCACCAACGTATGATCAAGATGGTGATTCAAGTTCTAATGAGGAATCTGAGCAGATCACAAGTTTATTAAATCAATCTGCTGGTCCTAGTTTATATTACTAATCTGGAGAACGAAGTAGCTGTTTCTGATGAAGTTGTTTTTCGAAATCTATCGTATCATTCTTCAGACAACATAATTGCTGAACTGCAAGCAGGAGTAAAAACGCGAAATCAAATTAACAAAGCACTTAGTTGTTTCTATACTAAAGTACCTCCTGTTCAGGAATATTGTTCTTTTTGCTGTTTTATTTCGCAGGTTGAACCTAAGTATGGGAAGGAAGAAATTGCTGATGAAAGCTGGGTCAACGCTATGCAGGAGGAATTACAACAATTTGCGAAGTTAGGCATATGGAAGCTTGTAGATCCTCTAGCAAATAAAAAAGCCATAGATACTAAATGGGTCTTTAAATGCAAGCGTGATGATCGAGGAGTAATTGTGCGCAACAAAGCTCGGCTCTTTGTCAAAGGGTTTCATCAACAAGAAGGGATTGATTACACAGAAGTGTATGCTTCGGTTGCGAGACTGGAAGCAATCAAAATTTTCTTTGTGTTTGCATCGTGGAAGCTTCAAAGTATATCAGCTAGATGTCAAATCAGCTTTCCTTTACGGAAAAGTGAAAGAGCTTGTGTTTGTCGGCCAATCACCGGGGTTTGTCGATCTACAGAACAAAAAGATAAGGTATACTTGTTGGATAAAGCACTTTACGGGTTGCATCAGGCCCTGAGAGCATGGTATGAGACCTTGTCTCTGCACCTGTTAAGCAATGGCTTTACAAGAGGCACTGTGGATAATACACTCTTCATCAGGGAAGTTGGTGGACATTTGTTAATTGTACAGATTTACGTGGATGACATAATCTTTGGTTCCACAAATGATGACTTGTGCAAAGAGTCCAAAGAAATCATAAGAAAAAGTTTGAAATGAGTTCGATGGGAGAGATGAAATTCTTTCTAAGATTACAGGTTGATCAGTTACCCGATGGTATATTCATTCATCAAACTTAATACGTTCATGATATTTTGTAGAAGTTTGAAATGAGGAGTTCTAAACCGATATTAACACCATTGGCGATCAATCATGGTCTCTGCCCTGATGAACACGGTACCAAAGCGGATGAAACGCTGTATCAGTTGATGATAGGGTCACTAATGTATCTGATAGCTTCAAGGCCAGACATTATGTATACTACTTGCCTTTGTGCCCGTTATCAGTCCTGCCCAAGAGTATCACACTTGATGGTCGTAAAGAGAATTTTTAAGATTTAAAAAAAAATTGAGAAAAACTTTTGAAATGTATAGTTCTCGTGTTTCTCACAACTTAAGTTGGTTCTTACTTTACCTTTCCATATATAAATATAGGATTAGGATCAAGGGAAAACCCTTATGAGTTGTGAGAACTTATAGAACTCAGCCTTCCTGTGTGATTTTCGACCCCATTTTTTTCACGCCCCCAGATTAAAATGTTAGAAAAGACTGCCGTAAAAAAAATTAAACAAAAAAATTCGAAGTGACGTTTATCGCCGCTTACGGTGGCTGTGAAAAGGTGATGACATAAACATGACATCATCTTTTTTTTTTTTGGAAAGTTGACTTTTTAAAGATTTTTGGTGAAAAAAGTTTTTGAAAAAACCTTCCGTAAGCCGAGTTCTCTAATTCCACAACTCGTATGAGTTTTCATTTTACCATAACCCTATATATATATATATATATATATATATATATATATATATAGGGGATGGATCATGAGAAAACTAGTTTAAATGAGAAAACCAAAAAACTAACTAAAAAAGCCAAAAAAACATATCAATATTTTTTTTTGATTTTTTATTAAAATTCGCTATATATATTATATAAAAAATTGAAAAAAAAAGATATAATGCACATGTGCAACATAAACATATAATGCATACGTGTAGTACACATATAGTGCACATATGCACTACAAGTTTTTTTTAAAAAGTTTTTTATACATAAAATGCAGCGATTTTTATAAAAAAATTGTAAAAAAAATTGTATGTTTTTTATGTTTTTTTTGACTTTTTGAGTTAGTTTTCTAGTTTTCTCATTTATATCTAGTTTTCTCATGATCCTCTCCCTCTATATATATATATATATTATAAGCTTCCGTTACGGGCTATTTAGTAACTTGTAGATGAGTAGAATAGTTTTGTATGCCATAAAACATTTTCACGTCAACATAGTTGATGAAAGAGAAATGGGGCTATCAAGAACACAATTCTCCTTTGCTTCATTTTCATGTCTTTATTCTTTATAAGGCATCATAAAACTATTCCATACACCTTATATAAATGGATACATAGTTTCTTCACTCTCCCACCAAAACCTATATCCTTTTCGATCCTCTTATACATACCCTTCTCGCTAACTTTTTAAAAAGCAAATTTTTTAAAATGGACACAGTGACAAGAATGGTGTCGTCCAGACCGGTTGTGATATTCAGTAGAAGTTCGTGTTCTATGTGTCACACGATAAAGTCACTACTTTTGGAATTTGGAGTAAACCCAGCAGTCTATGAGCTAGATGAGATGACCAAAGGTCCGGAAATTGAGCAAGCCCTTTTGAGGCATGGACGTAACCCAATCGTCCCTGCGGTGTTCATTGGAGGTGAATATGTTGGTGGAGCCAATGAGATAATTAGCCTTCACCTTCAACGGTCATTACAACCTATGCTCAAAAATGCCGGAGCTCTGTGGGTGTGAGCAACCCTTAATTAACTTTCTAGTAATAAATGCGCTTTATACAGTTGCATACATGTTGGTAGTTTGACCATGCCAAGTTGAGTTAACTATAACCGCTTGTGGAGTTTTGAGACACAAACATACATATATATATATATATTACTTGTTAAAAACACTGAGCATTGTTTTATTTCCTGTTTTCTTCTTTTTTTTCATCCTTTTATCCACTTTAGCTCATTGGAAATCCACAAACCAAACCTGATGAACTCTACACAAAATTAGATCTGATTCTTGAAAATGTTAAAATCAATAACTGAGTCTTGTGACGATACATAACTACTAAGGGCAACGATTATTCAACATAGCAAGAGATCCATTTGTTACTGGGAGAAAAAAAGAAGATGCTATTATGAATTAACAATAATGTATTAGAAAATCGACACACATAACAGAAAACAAGATATAATTTAATTGTATGAATTATCCATGCCGACTATCTTTAAGGTCATCAAGGGGTAACGTAAATTCTCTATTTGCCATACTAAGTAACATAAATGTTTATAATTAATTTTATTCTGAAACTGATTAAAATGAAGTTTCATAGTCACAATGATCGATGATAATGCAATGATAGATGTATGATAAAGTTATAATAAGTAGAGGAATTTAGTTGGTGATTCCAATTTATTTGGGCCATTTTTAACTAAGGCTATAAGGGTATGAATCCCTTCAGTCACCTCCACATCACCTTTATCTTCCTCTTCCCTTTCTCTTCCACATCGAAGGGTATAGCGTCTCCTTCATATCCTTAATTCCTTACCCTTCAGCACCAGTCCTTCAATCATCATATTCACCACATAGCAAATACTTGGGGAGATCAGGGGATTGTTCCCGTGTGCACCGAAATGTGGTGGGGTTGTTCTCCGTCGGGGATGAGGGCCACCTCAGCACCCCGTATCCTTCATTGTTCCACACCCATCATCCTAATAGAATGAACATCCAATTGCCATTAAAAAAAGAACGAACATCCGATAAACTATAACTCCTTATATCATATTGTTCATGACCATCATGACCTCTATGTCAATGTCATGTCACCCACCTCTAATCCACCATCCAAAACCACTACTTTAGGATGTGGTCCTGACCCAAACCACTAGCCCCTTATTTATTTTAATTTATCTTTGTCTAAAAAAAAAGAAATGTTTTCTTGAAAAATGGAAAGGTGGACCATGGTTACCATGATCAAGCAAGGAGGTAATATAGCCTTTCATTCATGTTCCTAGATGATGAATTGTGTCCCAACCATAACCCCTACGCCCTTTAGCCTAATATAGCCCGGTTTTCATAAAGGGTTATATGATTCTGTTTCATATTCCGTTTAATTCTTTTTGAATGATCTTAATTTACTTTTCTGTTTTAGGCAACTAGGGTGATCTCATGCACATAAAGACTGAAATTTTTTTCATAAATTTACAGGAGTCACTTGTCAATCGTATAATAAAAATTTTCGGTGCCAAGTTAGGTCACATAAAAAAATTTGAAATCATTCCCTTAAAATCAGGGCCGTCTCTGAAAATCTTCGAAAATCTGTGGGCCCTATGCGAGCGAAAATAAAATACGGGCCCCTAAAATATAAATTTAAAAAAAATATACAAAAAAGTTTTAAATATAGAAAATGAATTAAAAAAGATGTGGAATCACCCGGATTTAATGTAACACAAATTAATCAATTAATGTCATTTGCATTTAATACATAGGTAACAAACATAAAGAAAAAATAAACTAAAAAGGAGGCTATTAAGATTAGAACCAAGGTCTCTTTGCTAACAAACTAAAAAGGAGGCTATAAATAATAATAACTAGTATCCGACTCCCGCGCATTTGGCCCTTGAATGTATGACATGCATGTAAAGCTCGAAGCAAGAATCTATCCCAAGAACTATTAAATGATTACAAAATGGGTCATCATAATTATTAAATGATTTTCGAATGATTTATTTAAAATGAGTCGGTTAATAGTATTTACCAGCGAAAGCTGACTTATTTTTAAAGATTAAACTTATAGGCGGCGAACCTCAATAGTAGGCTAGATATGGTTTGGCCAAAGAGCTTTGGAATTTGTGATTCCATAGCTAAAAACTTACGATGTCTTAAGTCATTTTAGATCCTACATTGTGGGATATTTTTGTACCGAACATAACGTCATACATTTTAGAGTTAACTGTTATTTTCGTCCTTGTGGTTCATTCACTTCTGCCATTTCAGTCCAATTTTTAAAAATACACCATTTTCCTCCCCGACGTTCTAGAAACATACAATTTCAGTCCAAAAAGTTAACACAGTTTAAAAAATGTGGTTAGCTTAGGGGTAATATGGTCATTTAATAAAGAAAAATATTTGTAGCCGGCAAGGATCGAACCCGTGACCACGTGCTTAGACACAAATACATTTAGCAGCAAGCCACAACCCATTTTGTTAAAAACATCCATTTGTTTTTATGTTGACATGTCTGCAACCACCATTCAACCACCACCTCTTCCACCACCACCACCTCCACCTCACCTCCACCATCACCATTCAACCACCACCTCCACCATCGCCATTCAACCACCACCACCTCCGAAACCACCACACTAAAGCCTTCTCGAGCAAGCTTTGAACAATCCTAATTCCAACCAGTCCGGTTCCTCCAGCAACAAACACCGTATTTGGATCCTTCCGCTTACCAAACACCGTACCAGACGCCGCCGCTTTACTCACGATCGGTATCAACGACCTCACATCACTCACACTCGCAAACTCAAAGTTCAACCGAAGTTGATTCAAATTCAAACTAATCAAATTCGGATTTGGAGTATCCGAATCAGTATTAGATTTCTTCGCGTAATCTCCTGGTTTTGAGTAATGTGAGATGTGTGTGAGGTGTGGTGGTTAAGAGGATTGAATTGGCGGTTAGAGATGGAGCCATTGTTGAAGATTGATGTTGATTTGGTCCATTTAGTTTATGAAAACTGCAATTGACGAGGAGCTGTTAGCTCTGTGTGTGTTGTGTGGAGGGGGAAGGTGATGTTGTTTTGGATATTATCTGGATGATGAGGTGGAAATGTGATGAGGTGGTTGAATGGTGGTTGCAGATATGTCAACATAAAAACAAATGGATGTTTTTAACAAAATTAGATGTGGCTTGCTGGTTAATGTGTTTGTGTCTAAGGAGGTGGTCACGGGTTCGATCCCTGCCAGCTACAAATATTTTTCTTTATTAAATGACCATATTACCCCTAAGCTAACCACATTTTTTTAAATGGGTTGACTTTTTGGACTGAAATGACACGTTTCTAGAATGTCGGGGAGGAAAATGACACATTTTTTTAAAATTGGACTAAAATGGCAGAAGTGGACAAACCACAAGGATGAAAATGATAGTTAATTCTACATTTTAATATAGCTTCAATATTTTATATACTTTTATTTTTACGCATTACTTCCGCTGCAATTAGGGAAACTGTTATCAATCGTCACGTATACACCCCACATACGGACACATCGGGAAATATGGTGTGACATGTGTAAGCAATCAGGTTGCGCTGTTCACTTCTACATGATCTCCATTCATAGCTGGTGACAGGCTCGACAACAAGGACAACCGGCATGCCACGTGCCACTAATCACCACGGCCAACGTACTGATTCACTACAAACACTTACGGTTGTTTCAGATGGGACAAACAAGATATTCCTTGATTGTGACGTCTAGCCCATCAGCCCATCTCATAGTCCACACTCGGCAATAAATACTGACCTCAAACCGCATGTTAAGGATCTGCTCTCTCACCCCCTTACTCTTAACCAGTGTTTTAAAAACCGGTTTTTAAATCATACCGGGTTGGTTCTGAAAAAGGTTCAACCGGTTGAACCGGGTTACTAGTTAACCCTATAATTCCATAAAATACAACTCATCTAAAAAACAATCTAATCTCAATTAAGATTTATGTAACTGATCATAGTTTTATAAAAAAAACAACTATTTTATTGTAAAATATTAAGCATTTTAAAAACATTTTTATTATTTATAAACAATATTGCATTGTACAATGTGGAAAACCGTTTTAACAATGATGGAATATTAGAATGGAAGACACTCGGTTAATTACCGTAAATATGGAAGGCCAAAATTACCTTAATTTCATATTTTATTAAAATTAAAAAATCACATTCTAAGATAATGCAAAACCGATTCAATGGTTTGAACGGGTAGAACCGGTACATATGACATACCGTATTTAGGTTTTACCAGCCCTTATCGTACCGGACCCGTGTCCGGTATCCGATTTAACTAGTATAAACCGGCCGGTATGTCCCGGTATTTAAAACATTGCTCTTAACACACACGTTTCTCTTCTTAGATGATACTAATTCTCATGCTGAAGAGTGGTTAAATGAAGAACCCCCATCTCTCCTCCTTGTAACGAGTCTAGCGGTGTTTTGTTTTGTAGATTATACTCCGATTAGAACCCGAGGAAAATACGAGTACCTTTTGTGCAGGGTGGTTTGAAAATCAATGTAGAAATAACTCACCTGATAAAGTCTCTTTTCTCTTCGTGTGTCTCTTTTCTCTTCGTGTCCTTACAAAAAGCAGATGAAAGTTTATTTAAGGTAATTTAAAATTATGTAACATTTTCTGGACATTTAAAAGAATGATTTGTAGAAAAAGTGAACTAATGGTAACCTTGTATGTGCTTTGATTTAGTACTCTATTTAGATTTATTCAAGAAAAATCTTTGAAGAAAAAGTGAACTAATCGTAGTCTTGTATGTACTTGATTTAGTATTTTATTTAGATTCAAACTTATTACGCGGACCGTAAACATTAGGGTGAAGGGAGTAGTTACCTATTCCAAATAGGTAAACTCCACATTCACCCAATCAAAAAAGTGTCACGTCAATTCAACTAATTTGTTTACCTAATGCTCAAAAACGTTGACGGTGTTTTATCTAATGGGGTTTAGGTAAACTATTTTTTTAAAGAGAAAAATGTGCAATTGATTGAGAAGGAATAGACCCTACCACACACCAATCTCTCTACCCTTCACTCCCTCTCCCCGAGTGGGTGAACCTTCACCGATTTTGGCCACCAATTGGGTAACATGTGATGTTGGTGGTGGTTTACCAACTCGGTAAACAAATTTACCGCATGAAGCCGCATCCCACTCCGTTGGGCAACTTTAAAGCCTTTTTGTGCTTTGATTTAGTACTTTATTTAGATTCAAAGTTACTTGTGGAAACTATAAACGTAAACTTTAAAATGCAATAAAACCAAAATACTCCAGCTTTGAGATTTAGAGGAATTGGTATTGTCAACTCTCATATCATATTGTTTACTAGATTTAGATGAACTGATATTACCAACTCTCATTTTTAAGAACAAAGGTAATGGTTAATGCTCACTAAAGGATATTTTTCACCATATCATCATAATGCCTCTTTAAAAAAGGTGTAATGGTTAATGTCCATTTCATTTATTACTTTCCATTATTTTTCTTTTCTTTGGGCATTATTATAGAAATGCCCCACCCTCTTCATGCCCCTATAATGCTCAAGGAGATGGTTTTGAGGGCATTATCAAACTTTTTCATGCCCTTATAATGCCCCATTACACATGGCTTAATTGTTTACAAGATTTTCGTATTAATTTCTAGTTACACATCTTTAAGCAAGAAATCTTTCTTAATTCATTGAAAGGACGCTCAGACTTCAAGTTTTTCGTGATACTTAATTTTTTGGTCCATCATGCTCTACTTTTTTTTCTTCTATTTCTACTTCTTTTTTTCTTTTCTTTTTTCTATTGTAAGTAGTCAGTTCAGTTATTCCCATTTGATCAAAAGGTTTATATGCGTATGATAGTCGCTCTATATGCAATGTATTACATGTATCATGTTGATGTTTATTTCACTTGGAATTCTTTATCTTTGCATTAGTGGTCACAAGAATCAATTCAATTGGCATCCACGTTTCGTTTCATTTGCATTGTCGTTGTGTACGTAATGGAACGAGCATCTTGTAAAAGAAATCCCTACTTGCGTATGTGAAAACTATACACTGAAGTTATAACATCGTGAAACACACAAAAATAAAGTTCGATAAGAAAAGATAAGGTGCTAAAACATTTATATGCATCATGAAATAATTGTGTCAACTAGGTCTAATACCTTTGTCAACCTAGAAGAATAACCATCTTTTATGTGTCATGAGCGCATAGTCCATTTTTTGTTTTATATCTTTTTTATCACAAATGACATCACATATACGTGACTTGTTTGGGGCAAGTTACCACATTTATATACTTTTATCGGTACAATCGGTTACCAACCATAAGTACAATCTCTTTTTCAGATCACTCCAAAAAATCTTTCACTCTTATAGTGATTTAATAGGCTATTTGGGTATATTATATGACGTTAAGACAAACAAAGCTATTTTCAACCTTAAATAACTTGTAAAAAATGGAATTTGCTATGACATAACGAACTTCGGTACCCAACATGATTCGAAAGCCTAATCTAATTGAAGACTGGATCATAATCAATGTCATATTATGTCTCAACTGCTACACGAGCCCCACCTGAAAGTATGTGAAAGGAAGGGGTGTGTTGACTAATTTGGGGGGAGGGGTTGTATTTCCTAACACACTTATCGGCTAAAATGATCTGTAGTTCAGCTTAGTAAATGTTAATACATTTCAAACATAGGTTTTTACTAACATGTATATGCATGTCTGTATTTTTTTTAATTTTTAAGCATGCAAGTTAAGAAGACTTCTTTTTTATTTTATTTGTAACTTGCGTGCATATAGTTTTGTATATAAGAATTAACACAAATATATTTGGAAAGGATGGTTCTAATATATAAGTATAACCTTCCACTTCTTAAAAATTACATTGGAAATTTGGAATAAGGATAGCTAAAGAATAGTATATGAAGCCCTACACAAATATATCATATATATGCTTCCGTATCAAAGGATTCGCTTCAATCCAACTTTTTGCCTACGTATCATTGTCAACTTTTGAACCAAAACATTCTCTTTTCCCAACATATCATCCTTAGAAACCCTATATATATCTCCTCATCCTCACCCACATTCCACACAACCAAATAAACAATCTCTTTAGTCTCTAAAAGTATCTAAGTTAAGTTTATAGAGATGGACAGAGTGAAAATAATGGTTTTTGAGAGGCCTGTGGTCATCTTCAGTAAAAGTTCTTGCGTCTTGTCCCACACCGTGAAGTCGCTCTTCAATGACTTGGGTGTGAACCCTAAAATCTACGAGCTTGATGAGATATCAAGAGGCCATGAAATCGAGCAAGCACTTTACGGGCTTGGGTGCAGTACTCTTCCCACGGTCTTCATTGGTGGAGAGCTAGTTGGTGGAACTAACGAGATAATGAGTCTACAACTCAAAAGGGGTTTGAAGCCGGTGCTCATCAGGGCTGGAGCTCTGTGGGTTTGAAAACAATATTGGTAACAATGTAATACTTAGAAATCATGAAACATAATTATATGAGGGATTATGAGATTACGTACAAGACAAGGCTACTTAATCAAGTGTAGGTTCCAATTTTCTACGTCTCCACTCTTCTCTGACTTTTTCTTTTTTTATTTGTAATAAGAAATAAAAAGATATTTCTTGTAACATCCTGATTTTTGATATATCGTATATTGAATTGAAGTATTATTTATAAATTATAATGTTATAGTAGTGTAGGGTGTGGGAAAATATGGGCTTATTAGTCTATGGGGTATTGGGGTCGTGGGTTGGGTCATGCTTTATCACGTGAGACATGGATCCATAGCTACACCGCCCTCTTGCTGAACCACGGTGGTTCGTGTGGCTTAATCCAACTCTAGTTTCCCAAGTTTGACCTTTTATTATTAACTTGTTAAAAGATTTAGCTTATATATATATGATGAAATCCACAGTCCTAGTCTTGTAGAAATTGCAAACTTGAGGCTTTTGGACAAACTATTCCACAGTCCAGTCCTAATATATCTTCTTAGGAGCAAGACTCACATTAATTAAAAACACAAATAACAAGGTTATTTGCAGTATAAATGCAAACAAAGACGAACTGGGAACCCACACCTAGTTTAAGACTCACTAAATTAAAATTAAGAATCTAAAGTGGTGTTGTTAAGCCGATTCATCCACGAACTTCTTCTCTTCACTTCCTATCAGAAGATTCAACTTGAAACGCCTCATTTTCATCCTCTTTCACAACCAGGTGCCGAAGATCATCAATAGCTTCATTTTTGTAGGATTGCGGCGGCGATTAGATTGCAGAAGCGACAATGTTGGTGGTGCAGCGGTGGAGGTGGTGTAGGGACTACAGTGGCGGTTATGGTTACATGTGGTTGACTTGGTGGACGATGGTGGAGCTTGGTAGATGAATTTGGTGGTGGTGGTTGTTGGGATACGGTGTTGGTGATGGGAATTGAATAGCATGTTGAAGTTTAGAACCCTAATTTGGGAAGAGGGTGAAAGAGGGGTTTATAGGTGGGAGGAATCAAGGTAAAATGACATAAATGCCCTCAAGTGGGAATCACGTGATACAACTCAACATTAATTTTAACCTGGTTAGTGTTAAAGGACAAATGGTGTAATCGGTTTTTCAAATAAAGGATTGTAACTGTAATTATTGAAGTTAAAAGACATCCATGACAATTCGATATAAACATAAAGGACGAAAAATCTAATTTACCCAAGGTTAAAAGGTCTTTTGGTTCTCAAGAATTTCTATGGCTTTGTTTATCTTTCCTAAAGAATGCTAAAAAAGAGAATATGTGGTAGCATTATTCGTGATGAATTCATTTAATGTAGTTTAGCTTAAAAATTCATGTATGAAAAATGTATGAAAAATAGTTGGGGTTTTAAAAATTCATGTGAGAGTGTTAAGCTATGTCTTTAACTTCTCATACGATCTTATTCCTCTTCATACATTTAAGATGCTTGTTAAATATTGGTATGCACAAATTGTAACTATTCATGTCTCCTAAATATGCTAAGAGTTCCACAGAGGCAGAAACTAAGTCGTAGGGTACCTAGGGATGTGATTATTATTCACGACTACTACCACAGGATCTAACCACTTTAGAAACAAAAGCAATACCATTGCAAAAATGGTTCCACGTATATAAAAGGAAACAGCTTGAAGTTCAGGAATCGTTGCATGAAACGTGATTAAACGTTGAAATCGGTGCAAACTTGCACTGGAATCTATGACAATAATAAATCTGCGGAATCCATATATTCGTATTGTGTTATGCTAAGCAGTGTAAATATAACGTTCTTAATTTAAATCAGGGAGCACTTGGTTACAATCTTCTTTCTTGTTCAAAAGCTCCAAAATGTGACGACCAACTCACCAAGCACATGACTAGTTTATTTATAAGTGTATGACCTTCTAGCGCAGAACTCGTGCACACGTACTACTCATGCGTACGCAGGACTCGTACACGTGTACGAGTAGTTTACATTCCAAATCAAAATACAAACTAACTCGATAAAAACATATTTCCTATAAGAAAAATTACAATTACAAAAGACGCAAGCATTAGACATTAATGTACTATCAAACCCCCTTGGATAGTGCCTCAATCCTGTCTCTTGTAAATCTTCAATCATCCAATCCGAACACCTGCTTCCCAAACTCCTTTCTGTAATCTTCAAAAGTTATCTTCTGAGTTTGATCGATTTTTGGAGGTCTTCGAAATTTATACCTAGGTAGATGCTCCTTTATTATTTTCTGTCATCTTTTTCCTCTAACCTTTTTTTTTCTTTTAATTCTCTTCTAATACTCTCCATTCACTCTCCCACATTCTTCCAGAGTATATCTTGCACGCAAAGCACACATCTCATAATCTCGCATATCATGGAATCTGTTTTTACCTCTTTCAACTAAGCCATCATAGCATATTGAACAATTTCTTCAACTAATTGTGATGAACATTCTAACACACTAGTTGTATCATCGGAATTTTCTTTTTCAAGACTGAATTCACCAAGCGGAGACCCCTAAGTAAAATAACCTGCAAAAGATTCAACAAAATCAATAGGAAATACAAATTTGAAAATTGTAAATTGAAAAGATTTGGTTTTTGCCTATGTGTCCTCTTTGACATCAGTTATCGGTTAGATTTATTTGATCTCAGCATATAGTTCAACTCCTTAGGATTGATACCATGTTATTCTAGTACAACCATCAACATTTTTTTGTTGAAGATGATGCAGATTGATTTGATGAAGAACCTTCGATCGGAATAACAAGGTGCAAGTAGCGTCATGTGTTCTTTGGCATTTGAGATTGATGAGTTTTGTAGATTTGTCAGATTCACAGACACATTGCATTGAAGGTTCCCTGAATTATGATTTTACGTAGTTTGCAGATTTTGTTGTGGTTGATTATAATGTTGCTGTTGACTTAAGTGTGGAAAAGCTAGTGGATATTGTCTTGGTTGGCTCTGTGATTCTTATCTGAGATGCCGAAAATAGGTTGATTTGACGCATAAACCCATGAATTTTCTAACTGTTACCAACACACGCACTCCCAACAGAGCTTGATTCCTCAATAGCCACAACTGTATATGTAGCTCCACCACCTCCATCAGGTACTAGCATATACGTATAGTTGTTCAAGCTTCCAACTGTCATACCCTAACCCATGGTAGGTTATCGATCATAGCAAGATGATGTCAATAGCTCATGAAAACTATTATAAGTATAATTATTTAAAGCATGTCAAAATTAAAATGTCACACATATTATAAAGTTTATAAATAATTCATATAATACCCAAATCATTAAACATAAAATAAGATCCAATTTATTAATTTAAGGCAAGTCTTCGTCTTCAACTCAATCACAATTGGTTACATGTACCATGCTAAAAAATAGTTTTTGGGTCAACATAAAGTTGGAATAGATCTAAATTTAAATAAAACATTTTGCTTCATTATTTTTATTTTATTTAAATGATTTAACATGCACTTCAAGTGTTTAGAATATATCCATAACAATTCAAACAATCAACATAACATCAATTCAACCAACTATAGTAATACGACACAACAATAAAAACACAATATGTTATTCAAGCACCAGAGAGCGAATGCGAATCTGAGTAATGGTGACCATACCTAGTTCAACCCATGGCCATGGGAAACCGGTCAACCAGTGGATCCGGCTGAGAACAATAGACACAAAACGAGTAACAAATAGATACAAGTATGTGTAATAATAAATGCAAGTATATGTAACACATTGATTTTGCATGTTGATGATTTAAATAAGAAATATTTGAAACAATGACACATGATACACCCAAAAATTAAACAATGATAAAGGGGAAAGAAACAAATCTACTCATAGTTTTATGTTTGTTTGATCCTTACGTTAACCGCATGAGTCTTGAGGGAAAATAACCCAAAGACAACATGTAACCTAAGGAAATAAATCACAAAAGAAATATACTAAATAGCCAAACATCAAAACAATAAAATAAATCCTACAACTTAGGGCTTTTGTCTAACCAAAAATTAAATAATAATACCAACATAACTAATAAATTAGTATTAGTAACTGGTAAATAATCTGACATAGTAAATCATAAAAATATTTATGACATAGTTTTTCCATTATATATATATATATAAAATGATGTCTAGAAACAACAAATATATATAATCTAGTCTGAATTATTACATTAACATCTACAAGTCAAAATTGCACAAAATAAAATAACAAGCAAGATAATAACAAATTTTATATTCTTATATGTTAAATATATCAATTCTAGCAAATTAATAAAAATTCATCTTAATAATTTATATAAGTCCAAAAATCATCGTTATGTTATATTTTAGTTTAAAAGTATTGGTTTTTAAAAAAAGACTATATTGGGTTTAATATTTAATTAGTCCTTTTACTTCTAAAAATTTTTCATAGGTCAAGAAATCTATAAGAATTCCATGTTCTACTTATTTTATAGAAAATCAGAAGATAATGTCACGGGTTTTTATTTTGATAAATCCATTAAATATATATATATATATATATATATATAATATTTATATATATTTGTAAATATAAAAATAAAAAAATCCATAATAAATCTATAAAACATCCAAAAATTCTCAAAAATTACACAAACCTACCTAATATGATAATGAACAATATCATAAGTTCAATTTCATCAAAACACAATGCTAAATCAAAAGCGCCATTCTATGAACTGAGAACCCTAGATTAACAAAGAATTAAATTCCGGTGATAATGTCCTCTATCATAGAAATGGATAGTGGAGTTTTAGAGATCATGAGAAATTAACAAATTTAGGATTTGAATTAGCTGATTTAGTTGAGTATTGAAGGAGAAATTGATACTTGAAGTTTCAATCCATAGATTTGTTCTTACCTAAGTTCACGAATATGGATGTTGTTTGCAGGTTTTGTGAGTTAGTATAGTTGTGTTAAGATGTCTAGGGCCGATTGGTATTGTTTTAATAAAATATAGATCATGAATTCGTAAAAAATCTATTCGGGTTCCTTGTGTATTTTATTGGTGTAAATGATGCATTAACTTGATCTTAATTACATCGGTTTCAGGACAATATCAACTGATTCAAGAGTAGACATCATTATCTACAGATTATATGTCGTTTAGGATCAAATCTCAGGTTTAAATAACACCAAATAACGAAGAAACGAGCGGGTCGGGTTCAAAAACGTTTTCAGGTCACAGAGTGGTGAGGAAGGTAGGTTTTAGTTCAGGTTTCGGGTTGGGTTTAAAGATAATACACATCACGTTTCATAACAAAAAGTGATGCAGCTCATCGATTGTTCAGGATCAAATCTCAGGTTTAAGTAACACTAAATAATTAAGAAACGAGAGGGTCGGGTTCAAAAACGCTATCAGGTCGCAGAGTGGTGAGGAAGGTAGGTTTTAGTTCAGGTTTTGGGTTGGGTTTAAACATAATACACATAAGGTTTCATAGCAAAACAAAAACAATGCAGCTCAGCAGTTGTGCGTGTTATATGTGGGACGTGGGGTTCCGGGTTTGAACCTCATCCGTTGCGTCCATTTCCCTTTTTTTGTTGTTTTCCTTATAACTACTTTCAAGACTTGACATTAGGCCCCTCTACTACATTAACTCTTTTTAACTACCACAATTAACTTAGTTGGTAGTTTCTTTTACATATATAAAGGAAATTATCAGAACTAACCTACCTGATTTATAACATTAATATTTTTAAATCCTAACATAATTACATTAATTATGTAAACGAATGACATATGTAAATAATATATAAAGATAAAAGATAATAAAAATTCCATTTAATTCGCGGATGTTACATCCAACATTTGCATTAAATTTCGTTTGTATCTTTGGACTTTGAACTTCTGTATTTTTGTAATACAAGCTGATATCTTGATGTATATGTTTATTACATCTTAGCTTTCTTACGGATTTCTAATTCTTCTGCTTCCAATTTCCATATACTGACTCACTATAAGATATCTCCACTCCGGTTCTCCTTTAACCATAATCAAGAAACTTCCCCACTCGTTTTCAGGTATATGCATTTATTTTCTAGATTTGTCTTCACAATTCTAACTTGTTCCAAGTCGACTAAAAATGACAAAACCTTTCTATAAGGTAATGTGGAGTTTCCCCCTTAAGACTTGTAAAGATCTCAAAATCCTTTTTGATCAATTTGATTTTGCTATAAATCATATCTTGGATGGCATAATATTTTTCATATAGAGCTTCCCACAACTTCTTCGATGTGCGATTATTTATTAGTAGATGTAGCATATCGTCTGTTATCGCTTGTTGTAGTTGACAAAACATTTTACGTTCTAGTTCATGACTTTTTCTATCTTTAGGTGTTAATGTGGTGATGGGTTGTGGTATTCATGTTGTTTCATGACGAGGAAGAATGTACTCTTCTTCACAATTCTGAATTGTTCCAAGATCTATTCCTTTAAGTAACTTCAGTGCCTTCACAATTCTGAATTGTTCCAAGATCTATTCCTTTAAGTAACTTCAGTGCCTTGTTGTTTGACCCCATCATATTGTCAAGGTTTAATGTTTTAACAATATGATACCACTTGAAAGTTCCGGAATGCTTGCATGAAACATGATTAAACGTTTAAATTTGTGCGAACGAAATTAAAGTGCAGAATCCATGTATTTGTGTTGATTATACTCAACAATGTAAATATAATGTTCTTGATTAAAATAGGAAGCACTTCATTACAATGTTCCCAAAATGTGACAACCAACTAATCAAGCACATGACTAGTCTATTTATAAGCGTATGACCTTCTAGCGCAAGACTCATGCATGTGTACTACCCATGCGTACGCATAACTCCTACGTGCGTATGAGTAGTTTACACACCAAATCAAAATATAAACTAACTCATCAAAAACGTATTGCCCTACAAACAAAATGACAATGACAATTACAAAAGACGCATGCATTAGACATTAGTGTAGTAACAATAGCTTTAGATATGGTGTTTGTTCTACTTATGAGATGTGCCCTATAAACTAAAATTAAACCAAAAAATATGTCAATATGGTTATGATGATAACCCAACAATAGAACGGTATATTTTACTATTAAAAATTCAGTTAGGAAAAGTTGAAAACTACTTTTCTTAGAAACCTGAAAATTTTTGAAGTTAAAGCTCATATAAGAATTATGGCCCGCTAAGACGATTCTATTATCCGGTTCCATTGGACCAATACTTTAATACGCAGATAACTAACTTACCATGCTTTAACTTTCTATGAATGTTTAAGCTATTTAATTTGTACGCATTACATATATGAGATTGGTAATAATTTTCACATAATATGGAATATTTTATCTTTGCAATTAAGGTCACGAGAATCCATCAAAGGGGCATCTGCATTTTTCATCTGCATTGTCGTTGTGTATGTAATGGAATGGGCATCTTGTAAAACAATTCCTTCATGAAAACATACAAAATAAGGTTCCACCGGAAAAGATAAAGTAGCTGAAACATTTATATTCATCATGAAATAGTTGTGTCAACTATTCCTGGAACCTTTGTCAACCTAAGCGAATAACTATCTTTTTTATTATCGCGTATAGTCCGTGTTATGCTATATAAGAATAACTTATGTATATTTCAACTTTTGTTTTTAATGCATAGGGCATAACATGATTTGTAGATAAGTTATTTGAGGCAAAATACCACATTTTGTAATTCTGTCGGTAAAAACAAACTAGCTATCACTCTGTATAAAGTGATTTTTAAGCTATTTTGGTATTTTATCAATGTAGTATTTTAATCATATACACACCTCTACCAGTTATGTTGTTAAGAGTGGATCATTGTTGTATAAATATAAGTAGCTCTAAATGTTCATGGCGAAAAAAGGCCATTTGAGGAGAAACTATAAAACCACAAGAAGTTATTTACTAACATATGCATGCCTTAATATATATATAATAACTTGCGTGCATATATTTTTGTACATCAAATTAAATGATTAACTAAAATTGTTATCTATTTCTTAAATTGTTGATGCATAATTAGTTTTTGACATCATAATTTTTTATAAGAAAATGTATTATTCAGTTAATGAAATTTTAAATATTGTTTATGAAGGTCGCTCAAAGATGAAAGTTCATTTTTCTGGAACGACTAATACGTACCCTACCTAATCCTAAACTACATATTTGTCTTCTCTAATGAGGCAAACTACAGAGCTACAACTCCAGGATATAAGTATAACCTTCCACTTCTTGAAAAGTCCATTGAAAATGTGGAATAAGAATACTTGAATAATAGAATATAAAGCCATGCACATAACTTGGACACATATATCAATAATATGCTTCCGTAGCAAAGTGATTCGCTACAATCCAACTTTTTGCTCATGTATCATTATCAACTTTTGAAGCAAAACCTATCTTTGGAACCAAATATCAATATCATTCACCAAGCCAAATCATTTTATTTTCTCCACATATCATCCCTGCAAACCCTATATATACCCTCGTACTCACTCACATTTAACACATCTAAATTAAGAGTGTGTTTATTCTATAATAGTACCTAAGTTCATTGTATAAAATGGATAGAGTGAAACAAATGGTTTTTGAGAGGCCTGTGGTCATCTTCAGTAAAAGTTCTTGCATCTTGTCTCACACCGTCAAGTCTCTTTTCAATGATTTGGGTGTGAACCCTACTATCTATGAGCTTGACGAGTTATCAAGAGGCCATGAAATTGAGTGGGCACTTTCTGGGCTTGGATGCAGTACTCTCCCCACAGTCTTCATTGGTGGCGAGTTAGTTGGTGGAGCTAATGAGATTATGAGTCTTCAACTCAAAAGGGGTTTGAAGCCAATGTTGATTAGGGCTGGAGCTTTGTGGGTTTAAAAAACATTGGTAATAATGTAATATCTTATGAGTAAGAAATCACACTATTATGGCAAATAATTATAATTTTGGAACTTAATTATGTGAGATTACATATATGTGAAGGCTATAGTAGTTCAACTAGGTTTCCATTTTGTACAACTCCACTCTCCTGTAATTTTTGTTTGCAATTGTGGTAAGAAATAATATGATACTTTTGTTTAACTTATAAGTTGTTTTCAGATACACATAATGTTTTATGTGGCTTGTCTGGTGGACTATGTTTGGTTACGTGCATTAAAGTTCTACTCTTCCATGTACCAAACTCAAGTCCACCACATTCACAAGAAGCTTATTCAAGCATCCTACTCTTATAGATGTTCCTTGTTATGGCTTTCCATATTCCATGTTAAAATGAAAAAAAAAAACGGTTTTGTTATGTGGTTTAAAGATTGTCAATACTCTTCTAGATTTATATAAATAACAATTTGAGACCATCGACATGCGCATTACATCTATTTTCATACACTTTGAATCTTTGAGGTGTATAGCCAAGAGTAGCCAATTCTCATTTATTTCCTTTATAAAAAAATCCACACCCTATTGAGAACAGTAGACCAAATAAGACTCATTCTATGCGGATATAAAGTCATTCTAATCAATATGAATGAAGTGACCCTCATGGGATTTCTACGAGTGGTCATTCTATTATATAAAAAGTTAATTACACTTTGTTTCGATGTACTAAGCACAATACTTACATATTAGTAACACATGTTATAAACAATTCAACCTTTCAATAGTTACATGCACTTTGTAATCTAAGTGGGAAGATTCCGACTACTCTAAGAAATTGTTGTCAAAGCATGCATTTTGTATACATATATGCACACTAGTAATATGAAGGGATAATTTAGTATCAAAAAGCGATTGAACACAAAAGAATATTGAATCAACTTTTGATTAACATAAACGTATCGTTGCTTATATGGAAGCATATTACAAATCTACCTACTTGCTAAAAAATTATCGACTTTAATACAATTAGAAATTTAAATAATAATACATTCTAAGTAACTTTGAATTATCCTTAATACCCCCTCTTAATTCAAAGTTTCTTCATTCCCATCCGTACTCAGAGATAACTGAACCTATTTGTTCCTAATGCCTTGGTGAGCACATCACGCTCTTGTGTGTTAGAAGCCTTCAATTCCACTTGTTTTGTATCCACCAAACTCTTGAAATAGTGATATTTGATATGAAGGTGTTTGCTTCGGTATGTAGTGTTAATACATGTATGTCTAACGCCTACGTCTTTTGTATTTGCCATTTGTATTTACACGTTCAATGTATAGTTTTGTGTTTGAAGTTGATTTGATTTGTAAGTATCAACGATATGCGCGCAGGAGTCCTGCGCGGTGCATCATTAATGTGACGTGAATGAATGGTATGCTAGAACTGTCCTCCGCTTGTCTATATATATATGGGTGAGTGGCTCGGTAGGACTTAGAACTTTGTTTTGGATCTTTTGAAAAGTTGAGTTGTGTGTAACGATGTGCTGCCACATTTTATAAAGAATGTTTATTTACTGATTCTAAGCGTACACAATAGATTTCATGGATTCCACACTTGCTTTCGCATAGAGTAGATCCGTTTACGTAGTTCTTAATATACGTTAAAATACACATATTTAAGTCCCCTGTTTTGCTCCCGTTTTACGCGTTTTTGGCCATAAAATCACGGATTAGACACTTAATCGAGTATGTTTTGATTTACATGTCTTAAACACCGTGTCGGACAAGAAGATGAAGAAAACGAGGATTTTCCAGGCGAATCGCCAGAAATACGAAGATTCTATTGAGTTCAGCACCATTGGGACGGCAATGCCACCTTTGGCACGACAGTGCTGACCTGATTCCTCGGGATGCACTGGGCCAATAGCTCTCCCCCCGACACACACGGCCATGCGGATGCTGGCTGTAACAACCCGCATTTTCGCAGCTCATTACTCTCGTTATGTCTAGCACTAGAGATTCGGATCATAATGTAAACTATATCGCTTACTACACTACATCGCATACTTTCGCACTACATCGCACAACGCTTACGCTTACAACGCGCTCGCTAATACTATGATAATTGCGTAATATTTCCAAGACTACTCGCTCGCTTACACAACAACGCGAAACTCACAAGACTTGGGAACTGAGGCGCATACTATCTTGCTTATTTATTTATTTCATTTAAAAGCTTACTACACTTAACACCTCCCTAGGACACTTAACGCACTTAACCTCTAAAAAAATCGTACGAAAATGGCATTTTCCACAAGAAAATGGCATTTTCCGCACAAAAATGTTGCCAGACACTACCTCCCCTCTCTTCTCTTATAAATACCAACCTTAGACAATCATGCTCCCTTGCTGAATTTCCGCACCAAAAAGCACTCTTAGCTCGTTTTCTCTGATCCAAGTAAGAAGACTACGTTTTCCACGCGAATCACAACGATTTCTACAATGATTTTACACGAGTTTATCTCCGATTTCATCTAAACTTCTTCTATTTACGAAAACCTTCATCTTTTTCACCAAACTTTCTCATTTTAACATAAATTTACACTTAACCGAGCATGTTTGAGTTAACCTTGGTTTCTCAGATCTGAAACCTAGTTGTTTCGAGCTCACAAAGTGTTTATCTTAACAAAACTGTTTTATAAATCGATTTTCACACGAAAATGGATCAAACCGACAAATATTCCCTTCACCAAGTAATGGAATGAGGCGCTGTCAAACCGTCACGAAATGGACTCGAAATACATTCGTTTCATGTGAGATCTCAGTTCCGGTCGCACAAAAGATGCAAGAACAGTCACTTGTGCAAACTGGACTGGCTTTCACGAATCGCTTTGGCTTCGTCTGACCCAGTCCGAGTTTCAACGAGAGACTAGCTCGCTCTAAAAGACCTCTCTGGCTCAAGGTTCGATCAGTGGCCTAAGGCTGGAGGGATGAACACTTGATTTCCCGAAGAATGACGCGAAAACACTCGATTTTGGACATGAAACAAGCATTTTCGCACGATCTGTTTTCCCCGCACGACTCTCCGTTCAACCGTTTCAACGCTACTGAAGACTGATGCACTTTTGTTTCTACCCGCAGGCTGACCCGACACTCTCCTCACTCCATCTCGCTTGTGTCTTGTTGTTTACGCACTCACTGTGAGTATACTTGATCCCTTTTCGCTTTAACGCACTTTTTGGGTGTAACATACGTTCATATCAAAAGTACACAACACACGCTAAACTGATTTATCACACACGAATATCTGTTATACATACGTGATGCTAGGAACATGTATGCTAGGACATTCTCTGGTTAATTTCCAACTTAACTAGTATGGTACTATAGTTCGACTGACACCCGATGGGGTCTAGTTATGCGCACCGCACCTCTCCATCACAGTCATCTCGGAACATTAACATGTGATATGTCTAGATTAATTAGATGTTATGTTGTATCACGTTTATGCATACGGTATTTCGCGACACTTTTCTCTACTATGCTATTATATCAAAACATGTATGCTCGCCAATAAATTTTTGTATTGTCACTATTTTAACGTATGTTGCAGGTTAAATGCAGACTATCTCGAATTAAGATTAGGACTCTCTAGAAACCCACTTAAATCTAGTTGTCGGACTTTTTGTTCAAAGAATTATGTAATCGGTTTGGATTATTGTATGAATATTTGTTTGATTTTATGGAAATTGAACCTTGTTAAATATAGCCATCTTAATAGTTGTTATGGATTTTCATGAGCAATCTGTTCGCTTACTGCCACATCCGCATGAGTCTGCCATCGGTTGGGGTGTGACAGATTGGTACCAGAGCCATAACTATAGGGAATTAGGTAAATTGCCTAGTCTATAGTAGGAAACTATGTGCTTATTCCTTGCTCATCTGATTAAAACATTATCTTTAAACTTAAAATACTATACGAAGTCTTTCCTATGACTTGGACACAACAACAAAGCTGCAAAGATACTCGTACATGACAAACGATTCGATTTGTCGAGATTAGGTGTGAAAACAGCGAAGTCTTGCTACTCACTCTGCGTATTCTGATTTGCACAAGATTCTCCGTTAAGTTAGGAGTGATATCCACATCTTAACAGAAATTTCCCATTCTATCCGGTGGAAACCTCCTAATGGGTCCGGGAGGGAAACCACGATCAGGAATTCGAAGTTATTAAGTTAGGGTGAAACCCGAATCTTAAAACTCGTCCCACTCAACTATTTTCAATCTCACCAAAGTCTCGACTATTTCACGGATTTGGGACGCGTAGTAATCGGAAGGGTAATGTCGTTAGCCGTGAGGCGGTGAGAGCATTTACCTATTAGGCCAAAGAGTGTGTCCAAACTCAGTGGAATAATAGAATCTCTTTGGGTAGTCGTTGTCTCAAAACCCAGGACGCTCCATAAAATTTTAAAGCCTGCAATCATCGATTTTACGAATCATGGAGTTTTATTTATGTTTATGTGTTTTAAGATTTGGAAAGATTTTACGCTTTATCGATTTCTCGATTAATCGTTTTTCACCATAGACGTACGCACAACTCGTATAGTTGTCGCAATCCAAAACAAGAGTTAATACTCGCAACAAAACTAAATCATAACAACTCTCTTAACCGCGTCCTCGCGCTATACCTGCAAGTATATACGTATCTAAATATGTACATATATAGTATATGGTTACATGTGCTTTTGTGAATAAGTGAGAATCTAGGAAATATGTGTTTTCCTATGTGATGTTAAAAATACGTGTTACTATATCAACTATAACAAGTTTTTAACGCGCTAAATGGCATCGCAATCTCAAAATCATTATGATCGAATCTCATTCCAAATCTCTTTGTCTAGATCTCTTCGAACGCTTCCAACTCGCGACGTCAAGACAGAAGAACCACCGATAAGAGGATCGCCTCACTCATGGCCAGGGAAATGGCCAAGGTTATTCCTCAAATCGTCACTCAAGTTCAAGCCCTCATCAATTCTCAGACATCGGAAGACTCTAAGACCGATGCACCAAATTCTACTTTCTCCTACAAGCAGTTCAAAGCTTGTGGTCCGATAGCCTTCACAGGCGAAGAAGGTGTATTTCAAATTTTTCAGTGGTTCGATACTATCGATGTTACCCTATCGTCAGAGTGGGTGCCCTGAGCATCTTCGTACCACGTGTGCTACATGAGTAGTTCAATCAAAAGCACTCGACTGGTGGACAAGCCGAGCGAAACAAACGCGGGAACGATGCAGCTTACGCGCTAACCTGGGATGAGCTGAAGGAGCTCATGAAGGAAAATATTGCCCTCCACACAAAGTCCAGAAGCTAGAAAACGAATTTTGGGATATCAAGCAAGTTGAAGGTGACAATGCCGGCCTCACAACAAGGTTCAAACAGCTTAACATTATTTGCCCTAATCAAGTCAACACTCCTGAAAAGGCCATCAAAAAGTACCTCCATGCTTTGCCCGAGTGTGTGGGCGATTTTGTCGAAGCTGCAAGACCGGCTACCATCGAGGAAGCCTACCAGTTGGCCGCAAAGATCAATGACAAGTGAAGCTTGGCTGGATTCTTCTCCAAGAATTCCACCAAGAAACTTAACCAAGCAAACCGTTGAACCATCCGACGACGCAGTACCACCGCAAGCCACCATCGAGCCTAGCTCAAGAGAAAGAGCTCGAGTCTCAATTACTCAGCAACTGCACCGCTTAACCATGAACCTCTCCAAACTGTCGCACCTTCTCCAAGGCGCGCTTACACTGGGACACTCCCCCTGTGTCAGAGGTGTACTTATCACCACCAAGCCGGAGCCAAATGCCGCTACCGCATCAACTGCAACTGTTTCGGTCACTTCACCAGCCACTGCCGCACATGGCCACGACAACATGGGATGCTAGCACTTCCGGCACCGGCTACTCAACTCGCAGCCCTAGCATCTACCGCACCAGTAGCACCAGCAACCGCAGCCCCAACAACAGAAGTCATCAACATCAACACTGACCAGGCGCAGAACGACGTTGTTAATGGTACGATTTTAGACATTAGTACTTATGCTTTATAATTGTTTATCTTCGATATCGCTTCAACATACGACGTCTCTCTCTCTTTCTCTCTCTCTCTCTCAAGTCGTCGCACTTAGTCTAAGCTCACACACTAATCTTATAAATAGCACTATATAATGTATCACGATATAGTATCTTTTACCCCTACTATGCGCCTTTAAAATAAGTTACGATAAACATGCAACAACAAACTAATCACGGGTGCACATGGGATTATCTTGGTGTCTGCATGGGATTGTAGTGAGTTCTAATGGTGCCCTAACGTTAAAAGCATGGTTAAAACGTGGTGGATGCGCTGCTGGTACTTTGTATATATAAGCGTCTTAACCATGTCAACAAAGTGTGACATCTATTCACGAGATGGAGACGGTGTGGTCGAAGCATTGTGGATACGCCGCTGGTAATTCCTATATATCAGTGCTTTTGCCATGCTAACAAAATCCCGTGAAGAAATGCCACGTGTAGTTGAACGTTATTAGACCTTTAATATTATGGTGATTATTTTCACACGCTAAACTCCTTCGCAAGGCGTAACATCTCATCATTTCTCGATCGCACAAACGCTAGATTTGTCGCAAATCTACGACATCGTGATCTCACTTTCCCTGGAAGCTACTTCACTTCGCTTATCACTTTCCCCCTCGAAGCTTTAACGCAATAGTTTCGCTTATCGCTTTCCCCTCTCGATGCTTAACGCTATCGCTTCGCTTATCGCTTCCCCTATCGACGCTTTAACGTTTATCGCATCTCTTATTCTTACCATTTTGCTATTCCAATCGCTGAACCACTCGCACACACTCCTATCTCTAACCAAGTTTGCAATCAGCTTCTCTCGCTCAGTCTACTTGGTCTTATTTTCAAACTAGGTCCGACCATTTGCTGCTTGGACCAAGGTTATCGAAATTCGTCCTTAAGATGTTGGCACACTTGACATCGCTCCATGAGACGGAGGCGATATGGCCCAAACATGGTGGAACGCCGCTGGTACTTCCTATATATAAGTGTTTTAGTCATATTAACAAACTTTCGTGGAAAGATGCCATGTTGGGTTCGACGCTAATTAAACTTTTTGATACCGTTAAAAATTGTTTTTACCGTTATGTTTTGAAAAAGAAATGGAAAATTTTCTAAATATTTTGATTTTTATTAAAACCTTTGGGCAAGTAAAATCCTTCTTATAATGTGAAATCGACTCAGCCTAATGCCACGTTGTGAGAAAATTTTCATAAATCGAGTTTCCTTTAAAAGCCTTTTCGCAATAGTTTAACAAAAATTTTAAAAACTTAAAAACATTTTTGGATCGCCAGCTCGTGAGTTATCAACCACGAGTCAATTAAGTCGCTGTTACTCTCGATTTCCCCACACCACCGGGATGTTTTCACTCGTCAATCTTCGATCGATCGCTCATTCATCCTCAACTTACCCTAACGCCTTATCGTTACCTATCGCTACCTATCGTGTCTATTCTCAAGTCTTCCTCACGAATAAATTTCGCAATGAAATTTCCTAAAGTAGGGTAGATTGTAACAACCCGAATTTTCGCAGCTCGTTACTCTCGTTACGCATAGCACCAGAGTTTCGGATCATTATGTAAACTATATCGCTTACTACGCTACATCGCATACTTTCGCACTACATCGCACTTCACAACGCTTACACTTACAACGCACTCGCTAATATTATGATAATTGCGTGATATTTCCAAGACTACTCGCTCGCTTAAACAACACGACACTCACAAGACTTGGCAACTGAGGCGCATACAATCTCACTTATTTATTCCATTTAAACGCTTAATACGCTTAACACCTCGCTAGGACACTTAACGCACTTAACCTCTATAAAAATAAAAAATAAATAAATATTCTTACGAAAATGG
Source organism: Scalesia atractyloides (assembly GCA_947069175.1). Taxonomy (NCBI): domain Eukaryota; kingdom Viridiplantae; phylum Streptophyta; class Magnoliopsida; order Asterales; family Asteraceae; genus Scalesia; species Scalesia atractyloides. The sequence continues at coordinate 19,616,487 of CAMTDV010000024.1, read as the reverse complement.
CATTTTTTTTTCGCTCCAAAATGGTTTTTTTCGCTCAAAAATGGCATTTTTTCGCATGAAAATATTGCCAGACACTATTCCCCTCTCTTCTCCTATAACTACCAACCTTAGACATTCATGCTCCCTTTGCTGACTTTCTGCACCCAAAAGCACTCTTAGCTCGTTTTCTCTGATCCAAGTAATAAGACTACGTTTTCCACGCGAATCACAACGATTTCTACAATGATTTTACACGAGTTTATCTTCGATTTTATCTAAACTTCTTCTGTTTACAAAAACCGTCATCTTTTTCACCAAACTTTTTGATTTTAACTTAGATTTACACTTAACCGAGCATGTTTGAGTTAACATTGGTTTCTCAATCTGAAACCTTGTTTCAAGCTCACGAAGTGTTTATCTTAACAAAATTGTTTTATAAATCGATTTTCACACGAAAACGGATGAACCGACTAATGTTTCGTTCACCACATACTGGAACGAGGCGCTGTCAAACCGTCACGAAATGGACTCGAAATTACATCCGTTTCAGACGAGATCTTAGTTCCGGTCGCACAAAAGACGCAAGAACAGTCACTTGTGCAAACTGGACTGGCTTGCACGAATCACTTCGGGTTCGTACAACCCAGTCCGAGTTTCCATGAAAGACTAGCTCGCTCTAAAAGACCTCTCCGGCTCAAGGTTCGATCAGTGGCCTAAGGCTGGAGGGATGAACACTCGATTTCCCAAAGAATGACGCGAAAACACTCAATTTTGGACATGAAACATGCATTTTCGCACGAAATATTTTCGCACGAATCTGTTTTCCCTGCACGACTCTCCGTTCAACCGTTTCAATGAAACTGAAGACTGATGCACTTCTGTTTCTACCCGCAGGCTGACCCGACACTCTCCTCACTCCATCTCGCTGGTGTCTTGCTGTTTACGCACTCACTGTGAGTATACTTGATCCCTTTTCGCTTTAACGCACTTTTTGGGTGTAACATACGTTCATATCAAAAGTACACAACACACGCTAAACTGATTTATCACACACGAATATTTGTTTTAATATTTACACGTGATGCTAGGAACATGTATGCTAGGACATTGTCTGGTTAATTTCCAACTTAACTAGTATGGTACTATAGTTCGAATCACACTCGACGGGGTCTAGTTATGCGCACCGCACCTCTCCAACGCAGTCATCTCGGAACATTAACATGTGATATGTCTAGATTAATTATATGTCGTGTTGACACTTTTCTCTACTATGCTATTATATCAAACGTGTATGCTCGCCAATAAATTTTTGTATTGACATTATTTTAACGTTGTTGCAGGTTAAATGCAGACTATCTCGAAGCAAGGTTAGGACTCTCTAGAAACCCACTTAAATCTAGTTGTCGGACTTTTTGTTCAAGAATTATGTAATCTATTTGGATTATTGTATGAATATTTGTTTGATTTTATGGGAAATTTAACCTTGTCAAATATTGCCATCTTAATAGTCGTTATGGATTTTCTTGAGCAATATGTTCGCTTAGTGCCACATCCCGATGATTCCGCCATCGGTTGGGGTGTACACTGGCACGGCCGTGCCGATCTTGATTTCTCAGACATGCACGGTAGTGCCACCTTTGGCACGGTTGTGCCGCCTTTGGCACGACAATGCCACTTTAAAATATCTGCCCAGATCTGCTGACGTCACATTATCTCATGAACAGTGCACGGCGGTGCCGATTGAAAAATTTATAAAAAACAGCAGATGGCATTCTAGTCGAAATATTGGATATCTTTGCAAGCTTTTGGGCGATTTTGGGGCTCTAGAAACAGCCTGCTTTGGTCGGATTCAAGCCTCTAAGTTGTAAAGAAGCCTATTTATCATCCATTCCATCTTATCCTTGCTTGCTTGTGGTTTGAATCCTTGTTCTTTCCATGATATTGGTTACATTTCAAGCATTGATTTAAGGTATTATGTATTATTGTAGCCTTAGGCAAAAACACTAGTATTTCTTGCTTCATAAACAACCATTAGTATGTTAGTTAAGTTTGTAATGACACGTAACACTTTCTATGTTAATTCTTGATGATTGTTTGGCAACCTTGTTTATTGATGTTGGATTCTTAATTATAGTTAATTATATTGGATGATTAGTATGTGGTTAGTTAGGATATTTGCAAGAAGAAGCTTAATTAATCATGTATTAGTAGACTTTTAACTTGTTAAAATGTTTACACCATGAAACTAGAAATGGGTATTGGTTTAATAAGAGGTAATTAATAGTAATCAAGAGTGCTTTCCCTCACGGAAGGACCTTAGGGGTTAGATGGTGTTGTTACGGATTCTTGACATAAGTTATAACTTTGTTAGTAATTTAGGCCAAAATTGCTTTCTTGGTGGATTTGTGTTCAAGATTTGAAAAATGAACTCGGTTGTGATTTAATCTATTTTATGCTTGTCTCGGTGGTTCGTTGTGTTTATCAATGTCTCTTTCCTTGATTAAGTGAGGTTAGAAAACTCCTAAAGGATGACTAGCTTATTTTTAAGGGATTTTCATAGACATTCATCAATTGGGCATTAAAGAACAATTTTAGGTGGTTAAAATGTGTTTATCATTTTAACTTTCCGAAGAGTTGTCATGTTAGGATTCCCGAAAGGATACTAATTGTCTTTGAACAATAGAAAATTGACCAAGTGACTTAGTGACATATCCGACTTAATAAACATATTCGTTGTTCATAAAGCAAGGCTATATTTATATTTTTTCATATTTGGAGTCTATTATGTTTAAAAAAAGAAAAGAAAAAGAAACAAAAAGATTATGTTTTAGTCATTTTCTATTCTAAACAAGTTATCCACTTATCTTTCTTACTGGTAGAATAAAGACAAAGGTTTAGTATTATCGTCTTCGCCCGCATCCTTGGATCGATACTTGGTTCTTTACGATACTTTACTACATTTATGACGGGGTACACTTGCCCTTTCGTGTGTGTTTTAATGTTGAAATATAAATCATTTTTATAAATTTAAAACCGAATAGTTTGTAAAATTCATTGTAAAAAATATTTATATACACGCCCACGTCAAGTTTTTGGCGCCGTTGCCGGGGATGTGGCGAGTAGGAACGACCCGAGTCAATATTTTACAGGTGTACATACTTTTTAATATTTGTGAATATTTTCCAATTAATTATTTATTTATTTGTTTGTTAATAATTATTATTTAATTCATTCGTTTTTACACTTGTTCAAATATTTATTAAATATTTATTTTATTTATTTGTTCGAATTCGAACTAATTATTCATTTATTTATTATATCTTCGGATCTGGAAAACCATTTTTGTCATTACGGTTCAAGTGTTTTTATTCGTTTTCGACTTTTTATAAAAATTTTGGTCTACCTCTGAATTTTTAAGTATTTATTCTTTAAAAAAATCGTTTTTATTATAGCAGCTGAAATAGTACCGTGTTTAGTACGCTTGGGGGTAAATTTGTAAATATTATATATATTTTTTAATTTCTTTCGTTTTACTAATTGTTTCAGTATTTTGTAATTTTTTGTAGTTGTGATTCATGCCTTGAAGAGTTTTGGCGTTGATATGGTCTACAAACAGGTAAAATCTTGTAAAAATGGTGATTTTTGATGAAAAAAGCAAGTTTAAAGGATTCTGCAGTTTTGTCTGCAGAGGCACAGGTACCGCACGACCGTGCACTTCATGACCACACTTGTTCGAGAAACTTTGTGCACGCTGCACTGCCGTGCGTCACAAGCACAACCGTGCACGTGAGAGATGTTGTGCACATCAGTGCATTTGTTGATCTGCACGACCGTGCATGTCAATTGCACAGCCGTAAACTCAAAAAAAAAAAAAAAACCATAACAAACACTTTTTTAATAAAAACAAAAAAGGGAAATAAATAAAATATATATATATATATATATATATATAAACAAATTTTCAAAGTAAAAACCATATAGTGCACAACCATTCTCTCTTTTCTCTCCTCCAACAAATCATCGTCTTTTTATAAGAAATCACCACAAATCACACCAAAGGTATGAATTCTTCTGTATTTTATTTTTCATTTTTAATCTTGTCTTTTGTCTTATATTAATTCTTGATATTTTTGTATAAACCTTGTACTTTATCGAGCCGGGAGCGTGTTGTTCGCCGTTGCAGCCCATGTCTGTCTTTTGTTTTTATTTTTTATTTGTTTATTATTATTAATTCTTTTTTGGTTTTTTATGTTTTATTTGGGGTTTTCTATTTGGGTATCTTTTATTAGGTAAAAGATTGTACAAGAGAAGAATTTTGTACGAAGTGTAGGAGACAATCATGACCACACATTTGTTTTTCTCAATTTAAGAAAGGGAAGGGTATGATGGTCTTTTCTCCCTTTAACTAGTTTCCACCTTGATTTTCAAACGCTATAACTTTTTCATACGTTAATATTTTAAAAAAAATTACACCGTATTAACGAGCATTTCATTTTTTTAATTCGAGCAGTCTATTGCTATAGTATTCTTAAAAATAATTTATAGGACTTTAAATACCTATTACGTGATTATGTGATTTTGAATACCCAGTACCCATCACGTGATTTTTGAATACACATTACGTGATTACACATTCAACATAAATCATTACGCATTCACTGTAAATTCATTACGTGATTACACATTTAATATGATTTGTTATAACTAATGTTAATACAATTATGTTATTACGTGATTACACATTCAATAATAAGAACTTGATTGTTTATGCTTTATTACGTGGCTAAATCTCTAATATATGACATTATGTTGCTATTATAGGTTGGTTTGGCTAATGTTTTGTATATAATTTATCCTTAATACGTAATTATACCTTAAATATTAGGTATTCCATATGAAATATTATGTATTACATTACGTAATCACCCAGTATAGTTTCACACAAATACTATAATGAAATCATGTAATCACGAAATGCATATTTAAAATCATGTAGTCATGTAATTTACATAGTCAACTATTGTTACGTAATTACGTAATCACTTAGCGTGGCTTCACATAAAATACTACAATGAGATCAAGTAATCACGTAACGAGTATTCAAAATCACGTAGCCACTTACTGGGTATTCAAAATCACGTAATCACGTAATATGGTTTCAAAATCCTTCAAAAAAATTAATGTTAAAATATAGCAATAGGCTGCTCGAATTAAAGAGAATGAACTGCTCGTAAATACGGTGTAATTTTTATAAAAAATATTAACATAAGAAAAAGTTATAGCCATTTGAAAATCAAGTGGGAAGTGGGTTTATGAGTTAACAATATTGGATTTTTCTATTTTACCCTTTTCCCACTTGTTATCTTGTTTTTTGTTATGTGAATTCTATATTTGCGGACCACTTAGGGGCCGTTTGTTTACCTCTTAATGAGGCTTTGAATAGTTCAGACCTCTTACTGGTTCAGCACTTAATGGTTCAGACTGTTTGTTTCGGGAGCAAATGTCTGAATGTTTAACACATTTGCCTCTGAATGGTTAAGCATTATACTAAGTCTGAATGGTTAAGACCTCTAATCTGAATTGGTCAGACATTTGCCTCTTAACGGTTAAACATTATATTGGCTCTTAATGGTTCAGACCTCTTACTGGTTCAGCACTTAATGGTTCAACACTTAACCATTCAGAAGTCGCCAAACAGCCCCTTAATCTCAACCATTGATCTTGCAAATCACGGGTCAAACTTGTCTGCTACACTTCTTTCCTCTTGTACAATAACCCCTCTTTCTTTTATTAAAACCCCCCGGATATGTTTTACCTATTAAAAAAAACTTTTTTGCTACTTTTTATTTTATTATCTTTTAGCTATGGATGGAATAGTTATTTAACTAATCCTTTGATCGGTTGTGATGTTTTGTATTTTGTCTAGTATGTCACATTTTGTAGGGAAATGAGAAACACACCGAGTATGCACATGGGATCGTGGGGACGGCCAAGTCAAGTCCATGGATCTTCTCAAGTTTTCTTCAATATACATGGAGTGTTATTCTCCTTTTTCACACTATAGTTTAGCTATTCATAACTACTTAACTATTTTTTGTTTGACATTGGGGACAATGTGAAGTTCAAGTGTGGGGAAGACTATTAACGCTGTTAACTTTGTTTGTCAATAAGGTTTTTGCAAAAACTCCCATTTTAATTTTTGTGGCATTTATATATTGCAAAAAAAAAAACGTTTTAGAAAGCATCAGATACGATCAAAACTGACAAGTAACATTAATATTGATTAAGATAACTGCAAGCGTGACAGACAAAAGAATGACTTGCATGCTAATTTTTACACTTGCACCCATTCCTTCAGTTTACGTGAGCATATTTTTGAGCCTTTTACTGCTTTCTTGACATGCTTGTTGTTTTTTTTGCGGAATATGAGTGAGCTGGATGTTTTATGCAATTTAGAACTTGTCATTAGCATACTTTTCAAGATTGTAAGTATGTGAAATTGCATGAATATGATAGAGGCACTTAGGACACCCTTTTGTGTTAGCCTTTTTCTTTTATTTGTTTCCCGCACCCAACATTATCCATTAGTTAACCTTGTTGAGCCTATTTCCCTTTTTCCAATTTTACCCAACTAATCCACCTACTTAACCAAATTTAGCCTTTTTTATTTTTTAAACCTTTCTGTTAAAACTCGATTAAAGTTATCGCTTGACTTGTGTTCTTTGTACTTAGTTCCTTTCATGTAAAAGCATTAAAGTTCTTGTTTATAGTTTATATAGCTGCTCATAAAAAAAAACAATAAAAATAGAAAAAAATCCAGAAAATAGAACACCCTAAAATAGGGTGAAGATGACCAAATTAGAGCAATTTTAAGTGCTAAATAGTTATAATCTTATTGTTAGCTCGATAAGGTGTATATCATCGTTTGCGTTAGTTATGTATAGTTCTTTTTTATTTATACTTGTTAAACATAACCGCCGAGTTTTAACTATTTAGCCACTTTTAAATATCTATTCCACACCCTTAACCATTGCCTATCATTACAACCCTCAAAGACCTCTTGATTTGTGTCTTTTTCGCATGTTAGTTGATGGAGATTCGATCTTTTGACAAGCTTATGACATTGCATGATTCATTGTCTAGGCATCGAGTGTTTTACACATACACATTATATGTATGATTCACAAATATAGCCGAGAGTGTGTGTGAGCATTATGAGTAGTGTAAAGATTTGCATGCTAAGTCAATTGGAAGTGCGATCATTGCTTTTTGATTATCTTTACATATATTATCATGTTCTTGATTGGTTTGAAAACAATGATGATGCCTTTTGGAAACCGATTAACCGTTGCATATATATTAGCGATTTGGTATGTTAAATAATGGATGCCATTGGGAGCTTTTGTTTATTTAGTTTACTTAAGTGTTCTTGAGGACAAGCAAAGTTCAAGTGTGGGGAGGTTTGATATACGTTAAAATACACATACTTTAGTCCCCCGTTTTGCTCCTGTTTTACGCGTTTTGGCTATAAAATCACGGATTAGACACTTAACCTGGCATGTTTGGATTTACAGGTCAGAAACAACGTGCAGGACAAGAATATGAAGAAAACGAGGATTTTCCGGGCGAATCGGCAGAGATACGAAGATTCTGTTGAGTTCAGCACCATTGGCACGGCAGTGCCACCTTTGGCACGACAGTGCTGCCTTGATTCCTCGGGATGCACTGCCAGTGCGACTGGAAGTGCCAGCTCACCCTCGGGCACGCACGTCCATGCGGATGCTGGCACGCCTGTGCCGATCTTTCTCAGACATGCATGGCAGTGCCGCCTTTGGCACGGCTGTGCCGCTTTAAAATATCTGCCCAGATCTGCTGACGTCACAAGATCTAATGAACAGTGCACGATCGTTCACTTTATTGGCACGGTCGTGCCGATTGAAAAAGTTATAAAAAAACACAGATGGCATTCTAGTCGAAATAATGGATATTTTTGCAAGTTTTGGGCGATTTTTGGGCTCCGGAAATAGCCTGCTTAGGTTGGATTCAAGCCTCCAAGTTGCAAAGAAGCCTATTTATCATCCATTCCATCTTATCCTTGCTTGCTTGTGGTTTGAATCCATGTTCTTTCCATGATTTTGGTTACATTTCAAGCATTGATTTGATGTATTATGTATTATTGATGCCTTAGGGCAAAAACACTAGTATTTCTTGCTTCATAAACAACCATTAGTATGTTAGTTAAGTTTCTAATGACACTTTACACTTTCTATGTTAATCCTTGATGATTGTTTGGCAACCTTGTTTATTGATGTTGGATTCTTGATTGTAGTTAATTATCTTGGATGATTAGTATGTGGTTATTTAGGATATTTGCAAGAAGAAGCTTAATTAATCATGTATTAGTAGATTTTTAACTTGTTAAAATGTTTACACCATGAAACTAGAAATGGGTATTGGTTTAATAAGGGGTATTTAATAGTAATCAAGAGTTTTTTCCCTCGCGGAAGGACCTTAGCGGGTTAGTTGGTGTTGTTACGGATTCTTGACAAAAGTTATAACTTTGTTAGTAATTTAGGCCAAAATTGCTTTCTGGGTGGATTTGTGTTCAAGATTTGTAAAATGAACTCGGTTGTGATTTAATCTATTTTATGCTTGTCTCGGTGGTTGTGTTGTGTTTATCAATGTCTCTTTCCTTGATTAAGTGAGGTTAGAAAACTCCTAATGAATTACTAGCTTATTATTAAGGGATTTTCAGAGACATTCATCAATAGGGCGTTACAGAACAATTTTAGGTGGTTAAAGTATGTTTATCGTTTTAACTTTCCGAAGAGTTGTCATGTTAGGATTCCCGAAAGGATACTAATTGTCTTTGAAAAATAAAAAAATTGACCAAGTAACTTAGTGACATATCCGACTTAATTAACATATTCCGGTTGTTCATAAAGAAAGGCTATATCTATATTTTTCGTATTTGGAGTCTATTATGTTTTTTTAAAGAAACAAAAACATTATGTTTTAGTCATTCTAGTCTAAAAAACTTATCCACTTATCTTTGCTACCGGTAGATTAATGACAAAGGTTTAGTATTATCATCTCCGCCCGCATCCTTGGTTCGACACTTGGTTCTTACCAATACTTTACTACATATATGACGAGGTACACTTGCCCTTTTGTGTGTGTTTTAATGTTGAAGTGTAAATCATTTTTATAAATTTAAAACTGAATCGTATGTAAATTCATTCTAAAAATATGTATATACATGCACACGTCAGTTCTTAATGTCTAATTACATCGTACATACACATTCTTGGAATTTCAAGTAGTATCGGAGCAAGGAAGGCTCATATATACTTGTGTTACGGCTTAGAAATGAAGATTTTGGCTTAAAACATCGTTAATTTGATTTTAGGAGCATTCTCATTGTTAAATTTATCAAATTTATTATAGGAAACATTCTTTTTCATCTAGTTCATTATATCAAAAGAATACACTGAAAATCTTCCAAAAACACATCAACTGGTGGTATGCTTGAGTATTACGTTGACCAGAAAGTTGACTTTGTGGTATGCACGCAGGAGTGGTCTGATGGAAGTGTGATACACTCTAAGTGTTAAGTGTTTCAAAAATTTGTCTAAGTGTTTGAGAGTTCATCATAATGGAACATCAAGACGATTGGAGAGCATTTATGAATGGAATTGTAAGGCAATTAGATAACAAATAATAAGGCTTCGAAGCTCGTAAGGATCCATGGTTGTATGTCCCGGTTTAACCAGATTTATCAATGATATCAATAAACACCAAGTTTGTGTGGAATCCAAACTTGATGTAATTCAAGAAATGAGACGAAGAACATGAGAATCACTTTCAATACTTGCACACGTTCTATTATTATGACTAGCAAAACGTCTAGTACAAGTACAACAACCAAATAGCCTCTCACTCTCGATTTCTCTAGAATGCTGTAACAATGAGGCTTATACCGTAGTTTATGAAATAAACTAGTTTAAATAATCTAGACAAGCCCATGCCCCCCATGGGCTCCCCACGGGCCCGCCTGGCCCACATGGCCTTAGGCATGGCCTAAATCACCTATGTAAGGTTCAACTCTAATATAAATAAACCCGGATAAGGCACAACTTGTAACCATAGCTCGTTGTATATATTTGATGCATCACTCTCACACTTTTAGGGCCTAACAAAGGTTTTCCAAGATGGAAGGATAGATTGAGGGATTTATTCAGGGTTATGATGCTAGTCTACGGATAGCTATCGAAGATGAGTTTATAAGATCTTGTCATGAAATAACCGGTTTACCAGTAAACATCTCAACTATGCAAGGTGATGATATAATCAATTTTGAACGGGATAAAAAGATTTATAGTCAGTTACAACAAGCTCTTACAGACGACATGTTACATTGATTAAAGAACCACAAAATGTCAAAATCTCTGTGGGGAGCATTATATTAGAAATATTATGAAAATACTGACATGATTCAAAGTAAAAAGGCGTTAATAAAGAAAGTGTTTGAGATTTTTACCTGCTTGAAGAATGAAACGTTACACCAGTTGATCGATCCAGAGGTATTGTCATTTACTGCTGAGATGGATGAGTATGGAATAGTTATGACAAATATGGAGAAAAATATCAAACTTGCAGAGGCATTGCAAGATAGTGAGTGGGCTAATTTTCCTGATAAAGATAATAAGTCAGTTGAGCTATTTGAGTGTAGGTGATTTTATCGAAAAACGAGATGCTCAAGAGTTGGATATTCGTAAGAAAGAAAAGATGCAATCCTAGATGATTCATAAGGATACTATTTTGTACTATAAGTCTGGAGGATTTGTTCAACTCCGAAATCCAATAGCGTTTAACGCTAATATTGGGAGTTTGAACAAGTATTCCTACATAGTTGTGCCGGATGGATCATCAGGTGGTTTTACACACTCGGCAATGCCTATCAGCCAAGAGAGATCAAGTTATGGTAGAAATACATGTGTTGGAGTTTTTCAGGAAATTCAGGGGTTTATTCTTCAAAGTAACAAGATTTTTCCGCACCTGAGGCAAGGGTAACCGTATAAATGTATCAGTGAATTTGTCAGACTTACAAAGCTCAAATGTACCAAATGCTAAAGAACATATGGCATTACTTGTTGTTATGATGCAATCAAATGAATGCTAGTAGCTGGAAAGATCGGTAACTATAATCCGGTTAAGGAAGACTACGACCAGATCGATCCTCAGGAAATGGAACTGAATGATATTCATTGGTGCTTAGCTAGTTGATGAGAAAAGCTCAGAGATTCATTGATGTAACTAGCAGGAAGGATTTAGCAGGAGAGAACTTGAAGCTGGGTTTTGATAAATCGAAAGTTACATGCTTTAACTATGGAGAACGTGGCCATTTCAAGCGGGAGTATAACAACCCTAAAGTTAAAGGTAACCACAACCCGGTTGGTGGAAGAGGAGATTATGACAAGAAGGCTTATCAAAATCGCCCACAACCAAAGAATCAAAATTAGAATCAATCATCTCAAATTAGGGTTATTCTCATTGAATCATTATCTTCTTCAAACGAGAATGCATCCTCGTCAAATCAGGAAAAAACGTTGATGGTGGTTTAGGGTGTTGAGGGTTTCAACTGGAATCATTTAGTGACAAAGCCAGAAGGAGTTGCTCTAGTTGTTGAAATAGAACCGACAATCAAAGTCAATGAAGAGATAATGATTCAAGATAGTGAGGTACCAAAGTCTCCTAAATTTGTTTTTGTTACTCATTTTGTTGAGAATTTTGAAGATTACTTTAAAGAAGGGTCACAATAGCAGAAGTAAAAAAATGTTGAAGAAGATCCAGATGCCTCTTCTATTTTTTCTGGATACTCATCTGATTCGGTTGAAGACATTGCTTAGTATGCTTTGATGGCCCAACTTAAAGCGGTAAAAACAGATTCTTAATCTGAGGTAAAAATTTAATGTGAATGTGAAAAAAGGTTTACAATGATATGCCTTCAACTTGTGGGAGATGCATAGAGAAGGAAAGTAACATTGAGAGGTGAAAGTGTATCCTCGGATTATGTTGTGTGATTTGCAACGTATTCATAAGGCTTATAACACTCGAAATTGTGACAACCGGCAAAATAATGGTAATTCTGTACAACTTAACAACTTAATTATATATCTAATTGCGTTCATTATGACATAATTTGATGCATGATTAGGTCACGACAAGTCTAGCAATCATAGGGCATGGTTAAATATGTCACACAATGTTATTACATTCGTCACGTCGCGAGAAAAACTACAAACTATTCCGAATATGTTCGCAAAGTGCTGAAAGCATTATTCACCTGAACACACATTCATGTCACTAGTTCTAGCTAGCTAGTTCTAGCTCTAGCTAGTTCTAGCTCTAGCTAGTTCTAGCTCTAGCTAGTTCTAGCTCTAGCTAGTTCTGAAATTGTCAGAACGAGCAACGAATAGCATGAAAGCAATTTATAGATGAAATACAAATAAAAATCCCTAATTAGGGACACCAAATACAAAAACACTTTAACTTTCTGGAAAATACATGTAGTTATAGATTGTCCGAACCGCGCGAAAACTAGTAATAATATTTGCCTGCAACATCAGATATTCAGTATTTACAATATTTATATAGCCTGTAAATAATAATATATGTCCTAAATATTTTTGACCGTACCGAATAATTATTAGAGTTATGCTTCCGGTACTACGATGCACTTTTTATATAACGTCCGGTTTTGAGCCAACGGACAAGTTAGTATTATTTCTATCACTCTAACACCTAAACTAGTAAATATATAGTAACATTTATGATGTCATATAAATAAGATTCTTATCTATAATAACTTTTTGTTATAAGAACAAAAAATATCCATCCATCCTACATCAAAAAAAATCGGCCCACATGGGGCCCCACCCAAATCAACCTCAACTTGAAACATGATAGAAAATCTTGGAACAAGTATGGAGTGGCAAGATTTTATTTGACTTTGTGGGCATACAATATTCTACAACAACTACAACACATCCATCTTTTATTCCTAACTTTTCAAAAACCAAACACATACTCTACAGTCTCTCTAGCTCACCACACTACAACCACCACCCTAACCCTCCACTTTCTAGTTTCAAATTTCTCATTAAAAGCCATTAAAAGATGATATAAGGGGTTTTGTAACATGGAGGAACACTAAGGATCACTTTGGAACTTGTTTATTCTCTTGATCTTCATCTTGGAGACCATTATTCATTTGCAAATTTTTAAGACCTCATTTCACTTATTTTTTTAGCTTGTTCTAATATGTAGAATAATAAAATACATGTTGATCATCTTGAACCTCAAAGAAATAAAAGCTTAAAACCCTAACCCCATCTTAAAAGTACAATAAATATGATGTATAATGTGTTGATTATGTTATTATGTGCTAGATGATACTTATACTTATGTTGATTATGTTAAAATAGGTTCTTTAAGTGCATGATCTTTTACGATTAAGAACAAAAATGATGATTTAAACATTTTGATGTTTAAATCTAGACAAGATTATCCATATCATGATCCATGAACTTTACTACGATTTAAAAATGAGTTATAACATATATGTGGATTTTATAGAACATAAAAACCATAACTTTCACTAAGAACATCATAAAAAGTAGTTTAAACAAGTTGTTTAAATAAATAGATGGGATGGAAGTTTATAAAAATAAGTGTTTTTTTATGATCTTATAAATGACATAAAAATGTAACCATAAATTTTTAAAGAGTAGTTAGAACATATATAAAGTTCATGGAGTAAGATGATATTTATGTACAAGTTTATTCATGCAAAGTTTATATTTTGAAACTTGATTTCAATGTGATTATGATTACGGGATTTAATCACGCTTAAAATACGTTTTCAAAACGTGGGAAAACGCCATAGTTTAGGGAAACTATGACGAAATTTTCTAAAATCTTAATCGTGATTAAAATGGGATTAACGGGGTGATTAACATGGTTAATCGTGATTAGTAACCTTAATTGTGATTAGCGACCTTAATCATGATTAGACAAAACCCTAATGACAATGGTTAAGTCTTAACCATACAAGATTTATTTAAACACTTGAAAGTTAGTTTAATAAATAAAAGTGGTAAAGTTATAAATATAACAATAAATATAATTTTGAGAACAACTATATACATAATTTTCAAATACCTTATTTGGTATATATTACTTGTATGTTAAGTGTATGTACTAGTGATAGGAAGATACACACATATACTTAAAAACCGCTCACTTGGAAAAATACACTCAATATATATACACAAGAACCCACTTATATTGTAATCACGAACGAACCATCGGACAAGTGATAAGTGGGCGAACGGACATTGGACGAATCCATTAACTTATAACCATATATATTAACAAGACAATATATATTCGAACCCGACACAAAATATACAATAAATGCTCTATCGAATAAAGCGCGTCGCCGACCACTCTTGCGTATCGACCCGGAGCGTGCACCCACCGCGAACGACACATGGTTACTATCGATACGAAGCTATACATATACAACCTTATGACGAAACTCTAAAAATAATATTTATTTTTTTTGACAAGAGAAGTATAAATATATTCTAACATTTATAAAAAAAATCCGGAAAGTATAAGGTAAATATCTCTAAGTGTACATAAATACACAAGAATACAAGTATAAGAATACGTATAAAATACGCTGAAAATACACTTATGAAAATGTAAAAAAAAGTAAAAGCCCATTCATATACTACTTTGGGCTAGGCCCACTTACATAACTGAATTGGGCTAGGCCCATTCATACATATTCATTTGGGCTTGGGTCCATTTATACAAAGACATAAAATGTGTGGGCTAGGCCCAATCACATAACTACATGGGCTAGGCCCAACCGACAGAAGACAAGGCTAGGCCCAAGGATGTAAAGACATGGGCTAGGCCCGACGACATAAGACATGGGCTAGGCCCAAGGACATAAAAACATGGGCTAGGCCCAAGACACAACAACTCTCATGGGCTAGGCCCACTTACGATCGTGCGAGGCACGAAGACTCACGAAGGGCGAGGCCCGTTCGTACTCATTATGAATGCAAAAATATATATATAAAAAGTATATATATATATATATATATATAATATATAATATATATATTAAAACGAGCACATGAAACAAATGCCAACATATTTAAAATACACAAAGTATCCAAATACATAACTAATACCATAACGTTCAAGATGAACAACGTGTATACGTTTAACTCAAAACCCAAGTGTCTAATGTGTTAGAGCACTTGTAGGTTGTTACGCGCTTTTGGATACTCTTTTCGCTAGCACACGTTACGGACGCAAACCTATGAGTTCATGTCCCCCTTTTCTTTTAAACGTTTTCTGTTTTACAACTCTTGGGGGGGAATACATGTTTCGATGGTATGGTTTAGTATGAAATGAAATATTAGATAATGTGCGAATAGGACCATTCTTAAGCGCCATTAATCTTTTGTAAGACCTTAGGAACAAGGGGTAGATCTATCGGGTGTAGGCGAGCCCCATCATAGGTCCTTGTGTGGCCACATGTAGTGCTTTTGTTATCCCAACTGGTGGACCGGAAAACGAAAATCGTCGAGGGTTGAGTGCTTCCTATGTCGGCACACATATTAATGTCCTTGCAAAACAAT
The DNA here is from genome assembly GCA_947069175.1 of Scalesia atractyloides. Lineage (NCBI taxonomy): Eukaryota > Viridiplantae > Streptophyta > Magnoliopsida > Asterales > Asteraceae > Scalesia > Scalesia atractyloides. The sequence continues at coordinate 19,600,783 of CAMTDV010000024.1, read as the reverse complement.
AATGATCATCAAGTTCATTGACGCTTTACATACCACATTTACAAGTAACGATCATTCAAATGTTTTAAGATCATTTGGTGCACACCTACAAACACATGAACTTGCCAACTTTTGTTGATGTTTTCAAACTTACATGTATTTCAGGAAACTAAGTGGATCTTGGCGTGGTCGGTTACAAGCTCTCAAGGTTGTCAAGAAGTAGATGTCATCCATGTTTTGAAGGGTTTGGTCCATATATCCCGTCTTCGAACGAGATATAGGGTGCAAAGCCTTGATGTTTAAAAACTATATTTTGAAACAAGTCTTTTGTGAAATGTTATAACTTATGTCGTCTTTTGTTGTTAAATACTTATGACATATAATATCTTAATTATATCAATGGATGAACATCGTGTTTGTTTAATTATATAGTTGTTTACTTATATCGTATGCGATGAAAACTAATCAAGTTCACACCGCGCGCTTCTGCTATCGACCGGGTGTGACAGAAATCAGGTTGAAAAGGATGTTAACAATCAGAATAAAACATTGAAAAGGACCAATTATGAATTAAAATCAATGATTTTAAGTAAACAAACTGCCATTAGTTCTTACATTTATGAAGTTACATGTTTAAAAGAACAAATGGTAAACAGAAAATTTGAATCTGAAAACAATGAAAGGATATTGAAAATTTACACAAGTTCATCACACATACTCGATCACATCATCCCAGTCCTATAAAGAAAATGAAGAAACTTGGGAAGATGAGTATGATAAAAGTTATCATGGAATCAGGTACAACAAGGTTCCTCGTCCAATTAATAAAACTTTACAAAACCACCAGAGGACGTTGGAGAAGCTATTGACATTATTACAACACCATAGTTGATCCAACCGAGGGTTTACCCATACCATTGATGTTTCATATGAAAAATATGGAAAGAGTTCAAATAATTGTGATGAAAGTGTGTGCATGTCTTTATGTGAAAAAGTGCTTGAAAAATAAATGGTTGAAATTGTAAATGTTTTTTTACTGCAAGTTATGATGACGTGTGTACCCGTAATAATAAATTTCCTTGCATGGTCATCCAAGCGTTCTACCGTTCCAAACCATATGGTCAACATGAAAGGGGAAACGACGACCCACTACTTTTAGCACAGAAGGGACCTGTGTGATGGTCCACGCGCTAACACCGGTTACCTCCAACTTGTGGGATGGCACGGTGTCGTATGAAACAAGAGTAGATGGATCCTTACTAAGAGCAACTGGAGGGGCACCTTCAAGATGAGTACATCATCTTCATTTTTTTTGCAAAATTGTCGTCAAACATGATTATCATGAACCACAGTGACCTCATCCCCACTAATAGAAATGCCGTCAAAGGCTATCACCTCCACCATGTCGTCTACCGAAGTCGGGTATCTACGCATCCAAATGGAAGTCAACCATCTCCTCCAGAGTCAAGCTCAGGGTCTTACTTAGGAACCATGTCCGCCATAAGCTTATCCATAGTCACGAGGTTAATACTCTCGTTATCTGAGTCGGGAATAACAGTAGGTCCCTAGGCGAATGCTTCACGATCTTGGTAAAATTATCCGTACAACACACACACACACATATATAATCTTATATTTATATAAATTTAATCACATAAAGTCCTTGAGAGTTATCCTACTTATTCCAAGTGGATTAACTTAATGTATTGTATTGTATCTATCCTTATAGACTAGACCATGTAAATGTAATGTCCTTGCTTGTTACCGTGAACTCGTGTAGTGGACCTTGTGTATAGTAATTCAATGAAAACTTTTTGTTCTTGTGAAAATTTATTTTCATGAGAGAATCCTAGTGATTGTAGACTAGACTCGAGAAGGAATCCTAGTTCACTACAATCAAAGCTCTGATATCAATCTGTCACACTCGCTCGTAGCGGAAGTGCGTGGTGTGATCTTGAAAGATTCTCATTGCATTCGATAAAGTAAACATACTATATGATAAAATCAAACCAAGAATGCCATTGTCATAGTTAGAATCAAATCACCACACAAAGTTAAGTGAATCGTTTACAAATCCCAGATGTATAAGTTTCACCAAATAATTTTCACCAAAATGTAGTTTTTCATGAATCGAGGTTTTGGCCACTATATCTCCGCAAAGACGCGAAATATAGAGGGAAAATCCTCCAAAAGGTTCCATCTTTCTAGGATTCCCGATCCTTGTGTCCACACTTGAACTTACTTACAAGAAATACATGTAAGTTAAAAGGTCAACAAAAGTTGGTGAATTCATGTGTTTTGTTTAGTATCAAATGAATCTTTAAAACCATTTGAAAATGCTTGTATTGAAAACCCAATATGTAAAGCATCTATGAAATTTGTTGATCATTAATGTTTTGCAAGAACATTAATATGTGTGCTGACATAGGAAGCAACCAAACCGACACGATGTATTGTCGATTCCCCTCGACTTGGGACACAAAAGCACTCTTCGAGGTCTCACAGACCAAGAGTGGAGCTCGCCAAAACTCAATAGATCTACCAGTTTCGTTCCTCGGTCTGTATGTGTGATTAATGGCTACTTGTGTAATCTAACCTATGCGCACATGATCTATGGTTATTTCATTCCCTAGCTTGTCATACCATTAGTAACATGTATCTCCCCCTTAGTTTTGGAAACATAAAAATGTATTTGAAATATGGGACATGAACTCACAATTTGTGTTCCGAGTAAATGTGCTAAATAACGGTTGGTTCCTTGTTTTTGTATTCCGACCTACACGTTTCCTAATTCGTTAAGGCACTTAGGTCCAAAGTTTGACCATGTACAAGTCTGTCATCTTGCATGTTTGTTATGACTTGTATTTGTTTAGTTTGTTCGGAACATTTGTTTGTTTGACCACGTTGGTAGGTTGATTATTGGTTAAGATGTTAATATATATATATATATATATATATATATATATATATATATATATATTACTCTTGTCGTGTATGAACGAGCCTAGCCCTTCGTATGTCTCTGTGCCTCCAATGAGTGTTTGTACCTTGTTCATGTAGTGTCCCGGGGCCTAGTCCATTGGTATGTGTTTGTGTCCCACACCATGTTTCGTGGTCATGATCCATATATATTCATTCAATATATACTCACGCCTTGTGAACATTTGTTCCCTTATATATATAGTTGTTCCTTTGTGTATATATTTGTTCTGTAACATATAATATATATATATATATATATATATATATATTATTAGTTAGATATATTGTTAAAAATATATAACATCGTACTTGTATGTATACATGTATGGTGTTCTGTTGTCTGTGTACTTTCCATTTGTGTAGTTGTGTATTTATACGTATACGTAAACCTATGTATGTATACTTACTTGTATACTTATAAATTAGGTATTTCTGTCGTGTTTGTACGTATATGTTTATACATATATAATACTTTAAAGTCTTGTATTTTACTAAGTGTGTTATGGTGTATGTATTTATACGTATAAGTATACTTGTATTTCCACACTTAGTGATTTTATATATTTTCGATTTATTATCTTGGAAGATATATATATTATATATAATTATATATATATATATATATATATATATCCTGTGTGGTAAAATATATATCCTTTTTCACTTGTTCAAGCTTGCGTATTTTACCGTGTCGATTTGTTATATATATTATTCACTTCAATATATTTAACATATATGTCCATAAGTTCGTTTGTCCGATCATCCGATATATTGACATGGATATAATAATGTATTTTTTTTCTTATATATTGTCCAAGTATCCTTTTTATATGTAAGTGTGTATAAGAGTAGATATAATATATTTTGACCGAGCACTTTTCAAAATCGGTGTTATCACTATCATTTGCCAAAATCTTCTCAACAACATTTGAAGGTCCGTGATCAGGCGGTTCTAGACGGAAGTTAGTGGATAAACGTAAACCGATTCGGTAGAATGTTATTACAGAAAGGAGTAGAAACAGAATGCAGCGAAAGTCTTCATTCATAGCGAAAGAGTATCCCTTTATAGTCCGTGGAGTTCCTGGAGAGAATCCGGCAGCACCTCCCCGTAGGGATGCCAAAAAACTTAAATGACAAATGAGCAACACACCTATATATAGGGAGACAAGTTCATTGCATAACAATCTCAAGCGAACTTGGCCTGCTATAGTCAAGTTCGAGCGAACTTGACTAAAGGCACATCAAGTTGGGGGAACTTGACCAATACAGGTCAAGCTCGGGCGAACTTGTTCCCTTTTACACTGAAATCTCCGTATTTCGGTCGTGTCTTTGAGTCTAACATATACAATATTCAACACACGCTCAATCTAGCCTATTCGACATGTGACGAACACAATAGTGCATCAACAGCTTCCCCCTTGTTCGTTACTGTCGAAGCTTGATCTTGAACTTCAAAACTTTGAGCCGTGTTTGAATATTCTCTACAACTTCAATCAAGGTGTTGCTGATGTCATCGAGACGCGTAACAGATTCCCCCTTAATTGATGATACGAGTTTGCATTAACAACTTTCAATACCTCTGAAATCTCCGTTCAGATCTTTGGTTGCGTGGTTTCCGACTCCTCTGATTTACTTGACTGACAAATTTTCTCGAATAACCATCAACTCAAAGCTAATCAATGCAGTAGCTTCTCCATTTCGACGATAACCGCATCAAGTACAGTTTTTGAATAAGCGTTGAGCATCGAGAGTTTATTCCGCACACTCCTAAAGTATCAAAAACTCAACCGGCAATTGATAGAAACTTCGAATCACCGCATCGGAAAACTTCAAATCAACGAATGCCCTGAAAATCCGAAATCCCGAATTTTCCCTAATCACAGTTAAGCACCTTTCAGAAAGATTTGTTAGCAAATCGGTAATCTGCTCAATCAACAAATCTTCATCGGAAACAGATAATCTGGTAATGCATCGAATCTGAGAAACATACGTCCGCATCAAAATCACATTTTTCTTCTTCAGTCACAATGTTAGATATATAGCTATCCCCGGTAACCAGCACACTTAATCACCAAACATCATCATCAACGACGGTTAGTCCAAGAGAAGAATGATTCATCTGCTTGAAGATTAAAAATAATGGCCACCAAAGGTTATCATCAGATTTCCTTGGTAATTTTGAAACCATCCGTCTTCGGAGCTAGTCATTAATTCCTAAGATCATCACCGAACGTTTTGAACGTCCTCTATTCCTCACTGGTATTAACGACTGCAAATCCAGCTAATTGTTCCTTCACCGGAGATCAGGACTCTAACCCTTAAGCATCAATTTGAATCATGATCTGAATAATCTGAACTTCCTGTGATCACGGAATCCCAAATGTATAACCTCTTTTGTCAGCAACTGATATACACAACTTTGTCTGGAAGATCCAATCCCATAAATCATCTTCTTTAATCATGGTACCGCGTACAACCCGGGGCAACTGAAACTACAGAGCATCCCTATCTCCTAGCGGTTAGTCCAGTCAATAGTTCATGTGCAAAGCAGAGTTAAAGATAGGCAGTCGTGTGTGCTTCCAAACCATACGCGCGACTCAGGTGTCAATCCACAATCATCACCTCAGAATCTGATAAACAACTCCTCCAAGACTCAGTTATGTAACCACCCACTTTCAAAATAGACATCAATTTGAAATACCCAATGAATCTCAATCCTCTGCATTTCCCGATAATCTGCAATCGGTAACCACCCGGATACTGTTGCAGTAGTCACAAATTTCAAAAATGCCGGAATCTTCAAATATTGAAAATTTTTTATTCCCCTCATTTTTGCAAATTTTGACCACGAAATTTTCACTGAAATTCCCCTGAAATCCGAAACTTTCAGTTTTTAACAAATGTGGATTTAACATTTAGGCCCATACTAGTCACGACACCCAAAAGATCAACATTCTGCATCGGTATCAATGACTCTCCCGTTATCTTCAAAATTCTGTGACCGTATCACCAAATCTGTACTCTGAAGCTCTAGACGGTGTCCCTGAACATGCTGGTTCGGTCTTCGAATACTTGAAAATTTTCTATCACCAAATTTTTTCTGGACACTCATCACATCAATACGATCAACAAAATTTTATGCTCCTTGACAAGTTCGGGCGAACTTGGTCACTATGTGACAAGTTCGGTCGAATCATAGTCGGTTTGAGACAAGTTCGGGTGAACTTGGTTGGCCACTTCCAAGTTCGGGCGAACTTGCATGAAATAGACAAGTTCGGGCGAACTTATGCTTAATTTCAGTGAAAATCAGTCAAGTTCGGGCAAACTTGATGAAAATTCATGAAAAACTTTGTCAAGTTCGGGCGAACTTGATGAAAAGTTTTGAAAAACCATGTTAAGTTCGGGCGAACTTGACCTCGACAGGTCAAGTTCGGGAGAACTTGGTCTCCCAAATCATCCATTTTTCACATTTTTCGATCCAAAATCCTTATTTCTTCGAACTTCGAGATGATTTCACCATAGATCTGGTCGAAAATGGTTTTCTAACAATCCTATCCATTCAATTTTGGATTTTGTCCGTGGATTGTAGGTTTATTTCATGATTTACGTCTAAAACCCCTCCTAATGTCCATAAATGTCCAAATTCATGAGCGTAGGTGATAACCGTAGCTCTGATACCAATTGAAGGTCCGTGATCAGGCCGTTCTAGACGGAAGTTAGTGGATAAACGTCAACCGATTCGGTAGAATGTTATTACAGAAAGGAGTAGAAACAGAATGCAGCGGAAGTCCTCATCATACCGAAAGAGTATACATCTTTATAAGTCCAGCTGCCGGAGTTCCTGGAGAGAAAACGGCAGTACCTCCCCGTAGGGATGCCAAAAACTTAAATGACAAATGAACAACACACCTATATATAGGGAGACAAGTTCGCTAGAGTGTAGGTGAGTTCGGGCGAACTTGACATTGCATAACAATCTCAAGCGAACTTGGCCTGCTATAGTCAAGTTCGAGCGAACTTAACTAAAGGCACATCAAGTTCAGGCGAACTTGACCAATACAGGTCATGTTCTGGCGAACTTGTTCCCTTTTACACTGAAATCTTCGTATTTCGGTCGTGTGTTTGATTCTAACCTATACAATATTCAACACACGCTCAATCTAGCCTATTCGACAAGTGACGAACACAATAGTGCATCAACAACATTCTTGACCACTTCTCATTCACATTAAGTTTTGGATTTGGTATAGGTTACATCGAGATTGTTAGGCAAGTGGTCTTTTTGTTCAGTTTTCAATTTTAAATTCAATGTCTTTTTTTCCAAACCATCTGGTTTCTTTCTCGAATAACTATTCCACATTGGGGTGAAACTCGTTTAAAACCCAAACCCTGGTTATGATAACCATACACATCTTCCCCTGTTTCATCTTTGCCTGTTGGTTTAGGGAGGATCTGATCCAAAACATAAGATGTTATAGAGTAACTAATCATCTTCTTATCAACCCGTTTTGTTTCTATCCTAGCAGTTTCTAGCTCTTGTTCTAATTTGGCGATCGTGTCAATATGATTATTTATTGCTTTTTGTTTAACCATGACAGTTTTTTTGAGCATAGAAGGCGTAGCTTCATTTTCTCTGCTAGAATCATGATACTAGTTGATAGTTTTACTAAGTTTATCATCAGCTGCTTTTGTTTCTTTTAAATCACCTGTCACATTATTTGTGTGCTTTTTCATAATCTTATAATTCTCATCTTTATCGATGCATAACATGAACGGTTCTGTGCATTTTTGCATTGAAAAAATGTTTCAATTTTAGTTTCCTGTTCTGTTTTAACTCCTTTCACCACTGACTCGGTAACGACTTCTTCAGAGGTTTTCTCTACCTCGTTTAACTGAGCGATCATTACTTTGTCAATGATCCCTGTCAGGTTTCCTGCATTCATTTCTTTGGTTTTCTACATTCATTTCTTTTGACACAGCTATAATTTCTTCCACAGATTGTTTCTTCTCTTCTTCATAGCATAGACTATGGGAATTTCCTTGATTGTTGAAGAAGCCTGCAAAAAAATTAAACATCCCAAGAGGAATAATAGTTTAAAAGCATGACATATATCCTCTTGTGATGTTTCAGAAACATAATAATCATCTGAATTTTCTGGAGTTTCATCAAAAGCAATCTTAGTGTCTTTTTCAAACTAAAAAGTAAAACAAAAACAACCCAACCTGCGACCATAACCTACGATCATTCAGCTTCCCTCTTGGCTCTCTCATCTTGCGACACACACACACACCTTCATACTTTCAGCCTCTCACTCTCTCAGATATCTCTCTCATTATCTCTCTCTAGCAAGACTCTCTTCGGTAAACCATAGTTCCTTGTTAAAATTTCATCATGTTATGTGCATTGTGTATATGTGAATTGATGTTTTGTATGATTATATGTTGATGTGTATAATCGGTTATGTTTATAAAGAAATGATTGTATATGAAGTTTTGTATATAGATTTCAGCATGTATGGTTGTTATGGGTTAAACAAATCGAGTAGATATGCAGTAATAGAGATTAGGCTTTGCATGAGGGGCATGATTTTTGATAAATTGTGTGTTGAATCTAACCCATAAGGGCAGAGGCATGCTAGAATGGCCAAAATTGAGATGATAATAACCATGTACACATTTTTGTTAACGGCAGTGAATTAACAACTTTTGATCAGAATTCTGGTGTTAATTTGTAAAGGCCATATCTCGGCCAAAACATAATGAAACTGAGTAGTTTTTGCGTCTAAAGTCAAGTTCAGAGAATTTTTCTTTAAAACCTCATTGGTTTCACATTTTTATGATGAGTCTTGGTCATTCAAAAGTTAAAAACAAAATCAAATGTCAAAGATGAATTTCTGATCTGAAATTGGGGTTTATGATGAGGGTTATAACTTTATCAATATTTAGATTTAGAACTTGAAATTTGCACAGTGGTTAACCATAGGGGATTATGAGACACTCCAACTGGAATTTCGTCAATCAGGTCGACGAAGATTTTTTTATAAATTAAACGGAAAACTATCATTAGAAGATCACAATTTTGACCTTTCTATTCAGGACCCAAGAAAATCTGAGATGTCTCATAAAATGTTCATAATTTTTCTAACCCATTTACTATTATAAATAAATCCACAAATCGGATGAAAATATGATGTTAAGCTGAAACTGCAGAAAATTTGGGTTAACAGGTAAGGGCGTATTTAATGGGTTTTGCAAAAGTGTTCTTGGAATGTGTAACTTGAATAAGTGTCATGGAACATGTATATGTGATTACGTTAAATGTGTTCATATGAAACTTGTTCTTACCTTGTTATAGAATAATCCGCAAGGTAGCATACATGTGTAACGTGAAAATTAGTTAAGTATGTAAGTGCATGTATTATAAATACCTACGTGAAACCACATTATGATATCCTAATAACTTAACTAATAACAACATGGTAAACATATCAGGACGTGTTTGACCCATAACTTCCCTTAGCTACTTAACATTTACCGAGCAAGTCTAAGTTCTGTGTCACTACTTTTCTAAAGCATGCATCCCTGGTTTGGGACTACATTTATTCCTTGGAGGAATATCATTTCTCTTAATTCCTTAGTTTAATTTCATGTATATAGTGGACTAAACAGACATCTATCTTGTAAGTCCCTACTTCATACCGAATCATTTGCCGGGGAAAATGGGTTATTAGTTGATAGCGCTATTAGGTTTGATGAACCTCCCACCATGTTGGGAGCCGGTTGTGAACATTTGACTCTTTCTTTACATCAATGTTGATAGACATTGACGTGGGGCACAACATTTAATCAGTCAGTTATTCAGTACTTCATGTTTAGTCACTTAACCGTGGGTTAGATACCTATGACATGCTTTTATAACTTTTGAATTTATATTTACTTTCATTGAACTAAACTAGTGAACTCGCCTACTTTGTGTTTATACATTTGATCATGTTTTTGCAGGGCGCTAGGTACAACTTTAGGCCACGCATTTGGAGTGCCACGAATAAATGTTTAAACATTGCACTTATAAGCTTTTACAACCGACACATGGGTTTTGAGCGTGTGTTTTGCGCAAGATTTAATATTTTATTTTGATTACGCTTCCGCATTTACTTACTAACTTTTGAATGAACTTAATTTTTATAAATATAAAAATGGATGGGAATGTTCTATAGCATATAAGTCCGTTTAGTGTAACCAATGGTTATGCAGATCCTGGTTTGTCACGCACCTCGTGGTAAAACCTCGTTAGTGGAATTTAAGGGTGTGACAGATTGGTATCAGAGCCATTGGTTAAATTCAACTTGGTTTAAAATTTCCGAAAACCATACTATGACCTTTTTTAGGAAACTATAATGACACTACACTCCAAAGGCATGGTGCCTCATTCTCATTGCATACACTACACACATGATCACTTAACATTCACACATGCATTGCAACAGTTACACTCACAACATCATAGCACAATTACGAGTATATATATACATATATATATATATGTATGTATATATATATATGTATGTATATATATATATATATGTATATATATATATATAACATGCTACAGGTAAAATGTCATCCTTTAACCGTAACTCGGAACCGCAACATGCACTTGGAAAGGAACCTGAGATCTTACCTACTTTCACTTACACCATGGAATCCGAAGGGGATCCTTACCCTTCATCTGGTTCAGAGGGAGACTCGCCTAACCATGTATGGGCATGGTATCCTAAGCTAGTAAGTGAGTGGGTGACTAAGATGAAGGTCCCCAAGAAGATACCAGCTCTCTAGGACACTTGGGAGAGAACTTTTGTTGGATTAGTGAGGTATATCAAGGAGTTAGAGAACCCATACGAGAAGTTGTGCAGCACATTTCCGACATCATTATCTTCCATTGTACCACAAACAACAGACTTGAACAACTCGAGGCAAAACTGGAAATCCAAGACTTCTGTGACTAACTATAGGCGCAGAACGCACCTATGGAAGAAGAAAAGAAGAAGAAGACTCGGAAGAAGATCCGAAGGTGGACACAAAGGAGAGTAACGACGAGGGGTCTGTCGTCTCCTTTGCTGGCGATGATGCTTGACATTGTCATTTGCTTTTTTTCTTTTATATTTCATCTTCTTTAAACCTAGATAGGAAGGGTTGTTCCCCATCCGACATATATCTCTAGATCTTGATATTTGACTTAGAAAATTTTTGTACCACTTGCAATTAATTCTATCGAAAATTATCATTGGATATTATATGTTGTGGTTTATCTTCTTTATTTGCGCTATATTATTTTCATTTTGTATTTTGTGAATGTAAAGACAATGAGCAAACACAATGGTGGACGTGGTCGTGGAAAGCTTAATATGACGCAGGCCGAACTCACGCCCTGATTAATGACCGTGTTGCCGAAGCTTTGGCGGCATACCAGGCTGCTCAACCTGGAGGAAAATCTTTTGTTTTAGTTGTTCTAGAGGATCTATTTCTATTCTAATCCACCCCTTTAATGGCATTGAAGGAGGTGTTAGCCTCATGTGCTGGTTTGAGAAGGTGGAGTCAGTTTTTGCTATGTGCAATTGTCCCATGGCGGATCGGGTTAAATTTGTGTGGAGAGTCTTGGAAGAGTCGAGTTGACTAGGTGGAACGTGCAAGTTCAGATGCTAGGGATAGACATTACCAATGAAACCCCTTGGAATGACTTACAGGATATGCTCAAGGAAGAGTATTGTCACCGGGATGATTTTCGAAAACTAGAAACTGAGTACTGGAACCTCAAGATGGAGGGATCTGAGATTGAAGCTTACATTATTTTTTCTAACGACTTGGCTGTTATGTGCCCTAATATGTCCAACCCACCTTACAAGAGGATCAAGGGGTACATCGATGGATTAGCCCCTCAGATTCAGAGAATGGTAACTTCTGCCAACTTACCTACCATTCAACAAGTTTCCAGGCTTGCGCACAAGCTTACGGATCAGGCCGTTAATCAAATCAAACTACCAAAGCATGTTGCTTATGTCCCTAATACTTCATCTAATAACAAGCGTAAATGGACAACAGTTCTGATATGGCCTCAAACTCCAACCAGCAAAAGAAGAAGGTAGAAAACAATAACAACTGAATCAGTCCTCTGTTACCAACCAAAACCAAGGCTCGTATGCCGGCAACCTCCCTAAATGTAACAAGTGCAACTACCACCACTACGGGTAGTGTAGTAAAGGTACTTGCCAAAGGTGTGGGAAACCTTGCAGAGTTCAGCTCCCGAGATAACAATAGCAACAACCAACAGCAGCAGAGGCGACAGTAGCAATAGCAACAATAATAAAGGTTATTTCCAATGTGGGAGTGAAGGTCACTTCAAGAAAGACAGGCCATGAAAAAGAATCTTGAACCACGAATTTTACCATGTGTTTTCATTGTTTATAGCCCAAAATATAGAGCTTTTTGATGTCCTGATCCCTCTACCTCTTGTGGTTACATAACCCGTCATGCTCGAATTTATAAATTGTTTACCTGATTGATGAAACCTTGAAAGACTCTCCCATTACTCATTATGTTTCAAAAAGGAATTCAGGAGCTAATAAAGATCTTGAATACAATAATCCTAATGACAATTAAAATGATGATTAGTAAGATCCTAAAATAATGATGTTGGCAATGATATGAACCTAAAGACTATGATAAAGATGAGGCTATTGACCAGGGTGAGTTCATGGGAATAAGAAAGAGGTGGTTATTACTAAAGAATTGGATCTTGAAGACCAAGTTAATAAGGTTTCTAGTGATGTAACGGGATGGGAAATGGTGGACAAGACCCGAAGGCATATGGTCACTAAGAAATCGTGGGTAAAGGTTGTGTATCTCCGTGTGAAATCAATGGAGATTCCTTTACATAAGATTCCATAAGACTTCTTGATTGAAGACTTTCATCGGTGGAGATATTATGGAATAACAGGTGAATCGATTTTGAACTAAAGAAGAAAGGTGAAGTCCTCCATCTTATTGATCACCGTTTAACGGTTAGCCAGATGCGTTAAGTTTAGGCTTAAAATTGTAATTATCTAGTAATTACCATGTTGGACTCCATCTTGTAATTAAGGCCCTAATGATGATTTAATCCCATTAAGGGCCCTATTAACCCTTGGTCTGAAACCTATTTATAGTCTTTTGATTGAACTTTTAAGGGATAATCTTTTACAAAGGGTTTTGCTAGAAAGAGAAACCAGCTAAAGTTGTACTATTTGCGGGTTTGATTTGAATACAAATCTACTAAAAAGTGTCTTGTGAGCTAATTTTTCATTATGTTTCTGTTTTACCTCAATTTGTGTGCCCGCGATGGGTGTTAAAGTGATTTCCGTTCACTTGATCATGATAGAACCATTTTCTCTTATTAGATCCGTGATTGGGGGACTTACAACGCATCAATTCACCACATTTTTGGGTAAATCCTTCGACCACCAACCCATATCTTCATTCTTGCCCACACTGTGACACAAGGCATTTTCAGGTTAACACCGTTAACACGTATCTCAAATATTCATTCATGCATTTCACTTTATTAGGGTTAATTAAGGTGTTGGTTATTGCATTAACATTCGCGTAACGGTAATTCAGAGAGCTATGAAATAACACACGAGTCTATCCCCGAACGCTGGTGAAGAATTGAAATAACATTCCCGAAAAATTAAATAAATATAAATTATGTGAATTTATATGTTATGTGACTTATATGTTTATTTTGTGAACTTTCGTGAAACCACGTATATTTACGAGCAGCAACGTGTTTGTGATTTTTAGCAACTTTTATCAAAGAATGGAATTATGCCCTTCGTTTCTTGCAAATAATTACACATCATAAATCATCATTTCAAATTCTAATAATTCACGACGAGTGAAACGTGTTAGTAAACTGTTAACTTTAACCTGACACATTTGCTTAGCATTTAATCGACTAAATAATAATAGCCTGTGTTGGGCGAAAAACAAATATTTAACTGACGATTCGTGATCACACGATGCACTCTTCAACACATTGAAGGTATGTATTTGTATACATATAAATATACATATATATGTAGTATGAATCTTCGCTTTGACTAAATTGGTGAATATAAATTTACTCGGTATATTTATTTGACTAATCTAACAAATTAAGAAACGAGATGTGCGAATTGAAACGTGTTCTTATATGCGATACATGCCTACTGACTCACCCTAACCCTAGGTATTTAAGCATCTTATGTTCTACACCTCATGTTCTTTCAAACCCTAGCCTTTTATCTTCTTTTCCCCAACACACACATACACTGAATTGAGAGAAAGAGACTAGATGGAGGAGTGGTGACCGACCGGTCACCTAGTCATGGCAGCACCATGGTTGTTGCTTCTGGCGGAAGAGGAGTGGGGTGCGGCTGGAGTGGAGGGTGATGATGGGGTGGTGTTGTTTTCATTGATTAGGAGGCGATGGTGTAGTTTCAACCCTAATGGTGGTGACTCAGATGCAAGGTCACTCCTCCGACGACCTAAGCCTTCGTCAAAACAAGCTTCGTTTTTATGTTTAGAGTTGTTGCATCTAAATTTAGATTTGGTTATTCGGGGTGTTTTTTGGTGGTTCTGATGAGTTGGGTGATGACTGATGGTGGTGGTTGTGGCTTGGGAAAGGGCTAATGGTGGTAGGTGGGGACTTGATCGTGGATGCGGTGGTTGATGATGGTAGTTCAGGGAACGGGTAGCGGTTGATGGTCGTGAGTTGGTGGTGTTTGGTAGTAGGCTTAGTTATTTGAACCAATGGAAAGTGGATCAAACTTTCGAGATCTGGTTAACGCCGTGCCAAACCTGGTCATGGAACAGTCAACGCGTTCTTCGAGGAGAGTCATGTGTCGGTTTGTAAACAAGTCTCACGTGAAGGTAACAACGCGTACCAAATAGTTATTATATATATATAGGGTGGGGTTCTAGAGTGAACACTAGGGTATTTGTGAACTGAGTGAACAAATCTTGACCATTGATTCACATCATCAAATCATAAAATACACTAGTGTATTTTCATCATCAAATCCTAGCCACTGATTTACACTTCTGTATTGATAATCAACGGATATGATTAGTTCACTTGTGTTCACTATCAGGGGGTTGTTCCCAAATGAACCTAACCCTACATATATATATTTATAATATGAGAAGTATCCGTTAGGAACCACCCATTATTGTGAGAACCGCGAGAACCAATGTGAACACAACCAAAAATACTTAAAAAAATCTAAAAACCACCCAAAAAAATTAAACAATTTTACAAAAAAAAAATCGCTACTTTTTGTCACCAAATAAAATTTTGGTGACCGAAAAGTAGCGATATTTTTAGGTTTTTTTGGGGTGGGGTGAGGGTAGGTTTTTTTAGGTTTTGGGTGGTGATTTAGTGAGTTACCAAATTGGTTCTGCGGTTCTCACAATAAAGGTGATTCTCGCATGAAGCTTACTCTATATATATATCTATATCTATATAACTCTGATTTAAAAATAAAATAGTTAACTTGTGACACCAATGAGACGAACCGACTCGGAATTATGAAACGGAAAGATAATAGTTTGACGTTTGGAATTGGATAAATTATGTGTTGTTATATATATATATATATATATATAAACACTTTTATCCTACCATAAATATGGAAAGTAACAATTATTGCTAAAGCTTTTAATAATTATATATATATATATATATATAAACACTTTTATCCTACCATAAATATGGAAAGTAACAATTATTACTAAAGCTTTTAATAATTCAACCATGTGTTATGTACTTTGGGCACTAACTTTGGGAAAAGGTAGACACTTTGAGTTGTCAGGATTTAAGCCAAAAACAGAGGTAACTCTGTCCATGTTTTTATAAAATCTAAGTTGATGTATATACAAAATCTCAAAACATTTTAGAAATTGGAGTTCATTCAAAAACGAAACAATTTCACCAATTAATTAGTTGTGATAATAAACAAAATTTTCGAGATGTATTTCCCTTAAATAAAAGTGATGTATTTCACTTGCGGGGTTTTATCACTAGGTGTGAGACTGACCAGGATCAAGCCACTAATCATGTTGTACCAAGTATTAAAGTTATTAAAAATCATCACAATCAACACAATTAGTGATTAAGATTTAAATGTCCAAAACATAGTTTAAATCAACAGCAGAGAAACTACACGTAAAATGTAACATTTGCAAAAAAAACGGGTTTGGAAAGCCCGCCCTAAATATCAATCAAAGTGTATTTATTCTTGTCGTTCGGTTATTTTTATATTTCTTACATAAATAATGATAAGGAATGTTTAAAAATAATCTTTATAAATAACCAACTAAATAATAAATAATTAGATAATTAAAAAAATAATTAAGGAAAATAGGTGAACCGGGAATCGAACCCGGGTCGCCCGAGTAACCACACACAACAAGCACCACCGAGACACGCACCTTTTGTTAAGAAGTTCGAATAAACTTATATATATATATACATGAACCCGAGCGATGTTTCCTGCAAATTCAAACCAGCGAACCCGCCTGACTCATCCCTGTGCTGGTATCCGAATAAATCCAGCTAGCAAACCGCGTTTAATCTTTCCAATCAAGCACCAATCTATTGTAATTGTGCGAATCAATCAAATTGGTTTCTAAAAACCAAAATCAATCACCCTTTTTAAAAACCGAAAATCGATCACTTTATGAAATCTATATAAACCGGCGTTAACCTCACTCTCAAGCTCGCTCAACCTTTCTCCTGTAATCTCAAACGTCCTCTGTGCAAACCTTTCCCCTCTGTTTCACCGGAAAACCGCCGCTCATCGCCGGAGAACCGAAGAAAACGCCATCGTTGGTAACAATCCTCCACCTAACTGTTCTAATTCATGTTTAGATTCATTATCGAATAAGAATGAGAAATCACACTCCTGAATAAATGGTTATTCGGGCGGGTAAATGTTTTGGGTTGGTTCAAATGAAGAAGATGAGTTGCAGAATGTGTATGTATATAATAAAATTCGAGTTATAAACTGGGTTAGACACACAGTCCAATGGTGAACTGTGTGCACACTAAATGCACACGTTCCGAGTTCGATACTTGCAACTGGCACAGTTTCTTTAAACTGTTCTTCTTTTTTTTTTAAAACCAAATCATGCTGAAATCCATTGAGTTGTTAAATATAATACAACTTCTATATCATACGGGTTAAGCACCCAGCCCAACTGGTTGGGTCGGTGCAAACCAATCACAGAGTCGCTGGTTCGAGTCCCTGTTGTCACCCCGGTTGAAACATTTTTTCAAAAATTAAATAATTACCAAATTCTGAATGAAGCTAACAAGATTATAAGATTAATTAAAAACCGGATTCTTTCGGGTTAGACACGTAGCTCAGTTGGAAGAGCGGCGTGCACGCAACCGAGAGGTCACGAGTTCAAGCCAGATCCCGCGGTCAAACAGTCAACGAACCGGTCAGGCCATGTCAGACCTGACAATATATTCTTTTTTTTATTTTTTTTATTTTTCATTTTTTTTATTATTTATTATTTATATCAAGTATACATTATTATTTTAATTTTAAAACAATTAAAAACAACTAAAAATCTCAACTTCCCAAGGATAAGATTCTCAATAATAATACTATCTCAAATCTAATAAAGAGTATAAATCAAATATTAACCTATTTATATTTACCGTTTTATCGTGTATCATTTTAGGTTAGTATTCTTTCGTCGATCAAATCCTCAACTCGTGCGCTTTCATTATCAAGCAAGGAACGCATCCACTGTGAGTGAATCTCTACAAATTCCCTGTTTTAATCACGTTTTGGGGTGTATCATGTGTCGTACCATTCCTTTATTTTATTTAAACACTTGTGCTTATATCATTTTGTGATCAAATGTGTATTGGTTGTTGTGTAGTTTATATGTGGATTAAATTTATCATTTCAGTGCACTCATTTCATTAGGCTCATCAGTTCCTCATGGGATACGGGTTGAGCATCAGGTGCCTCATTAGATCGACTCCGTTTGATTGAGCCTTGTTCTCAGATACATCATCATTCATGTCATATATTCATTCCATGTGGTTTGTGATTGGTTACATATATATATTTGCTCACATGTGATTTATGCACAAATTTCCTTTAATAAACAAAACAAGCAATTATTTAAAATGTTTTATCAAGGTTCACTCGCCAACGTTTGTTGACCCAAAATCTCCTCTGTTTTACACATGATACAGGTGATCAAGTTGAGAGAAACACTTAGGATGGCCTAGAAGAATAAACAAGTTATTGCGTTGGAATAAACATTTAGATTTTTTTTATTGTATTTGTATGAATTTTGTTGGTTGGATATTTAAATTTGTAATTTGAATTTAATAAATATGAAACTTCTTAGTAAATATCATGAGCCTTGGTGATAACCCAATCATGCCCTGTCTTTTATTCCGCTGCGGGTCGGGGTGTGACAGATTGGTATAAGAGCTTGTGACTATAGGGATATAGGATAGGTTATTAGACCCTTAGAGCTTATACTATAGTTGATTAAATTTTAATTGTTTATGCGTTACATGCAAAATTCATGATGTTTATATGTTTCATGTTTATTTTCACACCCAATATTATGCAAGCACTCTCACAAGTACATGTTAATATGCAATGCTCATCATAGTTCATATCCTCATAACATGTCATATCCATGAAAGCACACACCTCATGATTTCCATGATTTTTGCAATGTTTTCATATTTTTCAAATCACATCAAAGTGATTTTTCACGATGGGCATGTAGTAACTGGAAGGGTACGAGTACCGGTAGTCGGAACGTCCTGTCTAGGCTTGGCATTCGTATAAATCCAAAATAAAGGACCAGTTTGCCTACCTAGGGACTAACGATGAGAGTACGAAGGACCTATTAGGCCAAAGCATGCTATACCAAACGTCGTGTGAGCTAACCCCACTTTGAGTTGTCATCGTGTCTACACCTGGACACCCTCCGCCCATACATCTCGCAATCATGTTTTTTTTACGATTTTCATTCTGGTGGTGCGAGTGTTAACCCGCCGACACCAATGTGAATCCTACCAAGCCCAATAGTCATGGGGGCCCACATGACTACACAGGCAATGGTATGGGGGACATTTGGAGGCCCAAACATGAGCAAACCCAAGACATCCTATGGATGTAGTTAGATTATTTTCAGTTATGTTGTTTTCATTCTTTTTACGACACATGACACCTAGGAAATTCTTGAACTCACAGTCTTCCTACATATGTTCCTGTAGATGTCGGCTAGGCAATTACGTGGAGGTAGAAGGTCAGGAAAGTCAAACGAACGCTTGGCCACGCAAATTGCTAAACAAATGGCCGCAGTGCTTCCTGACATCGTGCTACTCAACAAACCCTCACCGCTAATCCCATCAACCCGCCCAACCAAGAAGACCAAAGCGTCGCCAACCCTCCTCCCAAAACCCCCAAATGCACCTACAAACACTTCAAATCCTGCGATCCCCCAAAATATGAAGGGACTGAAGGTGTCGCCGCTCTCCTTCACTGGTTTGAGGAGATGGAAAACACTTTTCTCAAATGCGACTGTCCCGAGGACCGTAAGGTACATTACGTGACTGGAAGATTGTTTGGGGTAGCCCTTACCTGGTGGAACACAGAAAAGGGTAAGCAAGGTGTTGAAGATGCCATGGCTTTGACATGGGAAGAGTTAAGGAAATCATGACGAGACGCTTCTGTCCAAGAAGCGAAATCAAAAAGCTAGAAGACGAGTTTCACGCATTGAAACAAAAGGAAGGAGACCACACTTCATACAATAAGAGATTCCTCGAGTTGAACCAGATGGTTCCCAATATGTTCACCCCATTATACCGCCTAGTCGAACACTACATTCGAGGCCTCCCCTCGAAAATCCAAGATTCGGTCTTAAGCACTTCCCCTGCAACACTTGAAGCCGCAATGGAGTTAGCTACGGAACTCACTGAAAATCACATCCAAAACGGCAAATTCAAAGATGAGAAGAAGAAAACACCCATTGAGACCCCAATTCCAAACCACCCAGGATCGTCCTCGAAGTTTGCTGGTAAGAGGAAACGAAATGGCAAGAACTTTGTTGTCACCCAAACCAACCCTCCCATCACTGCTGCTCCAATCACCCAAGTTGCCCCTCCAGCCGCACCATTCAAAAGGCCATACACTAGCCCACACCCAAAGTGTAACCGTTGTCAATACCATCATCCTCCTGAAAACCCCTGCCAACATTGCACAAGTTGTGGCCATGCGGGTCACACCATCCAAACCTGCCGTACCTTCAGCGATTGAACCGCAGTCAACCTCCAACCCAAACCCAAAATCAAATAGTGGGCCAAGCCCAACAACCCTTACTTCTACCGCCTGCTCAACTCGAAGCCCAACCTTACTACCAACCAAACTACCCCATGATGCAACCCATGCGAACCTGTTTCAATTGTGGGGACCCAAACCATTTCAGGAACACTTGCCCACGCCTAGTGAACATCATCCATGTCCAAGCTCAAGCAAACCCGGTAAACCAAGCTAACCAAGCTCCTCCCCTGCTAGAGGAAGAGCTTTCAATATCAACGCCAACCAAGCCAGGGCTGACAACAATGTGGTCAACGGTACGTTTCTCATAAATGGTAGTTATGCATCCATATTATTCGATACTGGTGCGGATAAGAGCTTTGTGTCTTTAGAATTCGAATCTATCCTCGACCAACCTCGTGATAATCTCGTTGAATCTCTGACGGTGGAAGTTGCTGACAGAAAACCCACTTCATTAAATTCTATGATACGCGATTGTACTCTCACCCTAAATGATCACGATTTCCCAATTGATCTCATTCCTATGAAATTGGGAAGTTTCGATGTTATCATCGGCATGGACTGGCTCAGCCAGCATCACGCTGAAGTGGTGTGCCACGAAAAATTCATTCGTATTCCTCTCGCTGACGGTCAGACACTACGTATCTTTGGGGAAACCCCTTCGAAAGGACTCAAATTGATGTCCTGCCTTCAAGCCCGAAGTTATCTTCGCAAGAACTACGTCACATTTCTAGCTCACGTCGTCAAGAAGGGAGGCAAGGAGAGGAAGCTCAAAGATATTCCAATTGTGAAAGAATTCCCGCAAGTTTTTCCCGACAACGTTACAGGACTTTCTCCTGTGAGAGAAGTCGAATTTCGAATCGATCTTGTGCCTGGCGCTACACCGGTCGCAAAATCTCCTTATAGGTTAGCCCCATCCGAGATGCAAGAGCTGGCCAGTCAACTGCAAGAGCTGACGGACAAAGGATTCATACGTCCTAGCTCATCGCCTTGGGGTGCGCCTGTTCTTTTTGTGAAGAAGAAAGATGGAACGTTTCGCATGTGCATTGATTATAAGAGAACTCAACAAGTTGACGGTTAAGAATCGCTATCCAATGCCTCATATTGATGACCTTCTAGACCAACTTCAAGGCGCTACCTGTTTTTCCAAAATCGACCTTCGTTCTGGTTATCATCAGCTTAGAGTGCGCGAAGAAGATATTCCAAAAACTGCCTTCCGAACTCGTTATGGTCATTACGAGTTCATGGTTATGCCCTTCGGTTTAACCAACGCCCCCGCTGTCTTCATTGATTTGATGAATAGGGTATGCAAACCCTATCTCGACCGTTTCATCATAGTCTTCATCGACGACATTCTTATCTACTCCAAGTCAAAATCCGATCATGAGCGACACCTTCGACTCATTCTTACACTCTTAAGGACTGAAAGCTTTACGCTAAGTTCTCAAAATGCGAATTCTGGTTAGGAAAAGTACAATTTCTTGGTCATGTCGTCAATGACAAGGGGATTCATGTCGATCCTTCGAAAATCAAGGCAGTACAGGAATGGCAAGCGCCACGTACCCCTACCGAAGTTAGGTCATTTCTTGGCTTGGCTGGTTATTACCGACGCTTCATTGCCAATTTTTCCCGTATCGCCGTACCGCTCACGGCCTTGACTCACAAAGGAAAACCCTTCATTTGGGGACCTAAGCAAGAGGAGGCCTTACAAACTTTAAAGCAAAGGCTTTGTGACGCACCTATCCTTACACTCCTTAAGGGTTGCGATGACTTTGTGGTTTATTGCGACGCATCAGGGCAAGGTCTAGGCTATGTATTGATGCAAAGAGGAAAGGTAATAGCCTATGCCTCTAGGCAACTCAAAGTTCATGAGAAAAATTACACCACCCACGACCTTGAACTTGGAGCCGTCGTGTTCGCTCTCAATATATGGAGACATTACCTCTACGGTACTAAGTGTGAAATATACACTGACCACAAGAGTCTCCAACATATCTTCAACCAGAAAGAGTTGAATATGAGGCAACGGAGATGGGTCGAACTTCTTAACGATTATGGCTGCGAAATTCGGTACCATCCTGGCAAGGCAAACGTGGTGGCCGATGCGCTCAGTCGAAAGGGATATGCGAACTCTATTCGTCTTCTATGTTCGCAAATCATAACCGGCATCAAAGATCGAATCCGGGTAGCTCAACATATTTCTGTGACGGAAAATGACATACGCGATGAGCTGTCATGTGGAGCTGAACTCGAAATTGAAACCAAATATGACGGTATTCTATATTATTTAAACCGCATATGGATTCCTGATCGCGACAACCTTCGTGATTTCCTCATGAATGAGGCACACAAAGCACGATACTCTGTACACCCAGGAGCCGATAAGATGTATCAAGACCTACGATACACCTACTGGTGGCCTGGCATGAAAAAGGATATCGCTGTTTTTGTTTCCAAGTGCCTTACCTGTTCCAAAGTAAAAGTTGAACATCAAAGACCTTCAGGACTTCTAGTCCAACCCGAAATACCTGTATGGAAGTGGGAAAACATAACCATGGACTTCATTACCGGGTTACCTCGCACCTCCAGTGGGTATGACACCATATGGGTAATAATCGATCGTCTTACAAAATCATCTCATTTCATTCCGATTCGCGAGGACTTCAAGAACAAGAAGTTAGCTCGTATCTACATCAGCGAGATCGTAAGCTGTCATGGTGTACCGTTAAGCATCATTTCAGACCGTGATGGTCGTTTCACTTCACGAACATGGCGAGCCGTACAAACCGCTTTGGGTACACGGTTAGACCTCAGCACCGCCTTTCACCCTCAAACTGATGGTCAATCTGAACGCACCATCCAAACCATTGAAGACATGCTTCTAGCATGTGTCATAGACTTCAAAGGGAACTGGGACGCTTATCTACCGTTAGTCGAGTTTTCGTACAACAATAGCTATCATTCAAGTATCGGCATGGCTCCTTTCGAAGCTTTATACGGTCGTAAATGCCGATCTCCAGTATGTTGGCATGAAATTGGTGAAGCGCAAATCACCGAACCTGAATTGATTCAAGAAACAACCGACAAAATCCTTCAAATTCGAAACAATCTTCTAGCGACTCAAAGTCGTCAAAAGAGTTACGCTGACAAACGACGAAAGCCCTTGGAGTTTGACATTGGTGATCAAGTACTTTTGAAAGTATCACCGTGGAAGGGAGTGGTTCGTTTTGGCCAAAAGGGCAAGCTAGCACTACGCTATGTAGGACCTTTCAAGATACTCGAAAGAATAGGTCCTGTAGCATACAAGCTTGACCTACCTAGAGGAGCTCAATAGAATTCATCCACGTTCCACGTATCAAACTTGAAAAAGTGCCTCGCCGACGAAAACCTCCATATTCCTCTAGAAGACATTCAAGTCGATGAATCGATGCACTTCGTTGAAAGACCAGTAGAAATTATGGATTTCGGTGAGAAGCGCTTGAGGCGAAGTCGTATTCCAATCGTCAGGGTGCGTTGGGAGTCAAAAGAGGACCTGAGTTTACTTAGGAACGTGAAGACTCAATGCGCGAGAAATACCCCATCTTTTTCCGGTCACAACTACTACTTAAATTTCGGGACGAAATTTCTAAAAGTAGAGGATACTGTAACATTTGCAAAAAAACGGGTTTCGAAAAGCCCGCCCCAAAATATCAATCAAAGTGTATTTATTCTTGTCATTCGGTTATTTTTTAATTTCTTATATAAATAATGATAATGAATGTTTAAAAATAACTTTATAAATAACCAACTAAAAAATAAATAATTAGATAATTAAAAAAAAATAATTAAGGAAAATAGGTGAACCGGGAATCGAACCCGGGTCGCCCGAGTAACCACACACAACAAGCACCACCGAGACACACGCACCTTTTGTTAAGAAGTTCGAATAAACTTATATATATATATATATAAGTGAACCCGAGCGATGTTTCCTGCAAATTCAAACCAGCTAACCCGCCTGACTCATCCCTGTGCTGGCATCCGAATAAATCCAGCTAGCAAACCGCGTTAATCTTTCCAATCAAGCACCAATCTATTGTAATTGTGCGAATCAATCAAATTGGTTTCTAAAAACCAAAATCAATCACCCTTTTTAAAAACCGAAATCGATCACTTTATAAATCTATATAAACCGGTCGTTAACCTCACTCTCAAGCTCGCTCAACCTTTCTCCTCTAATCTCAAACTTCCTCTGTGCAAACCTTTCCCCTCTATTTCACCCGAAAACCGCCGCTCCTCGCCGGAGAACCGAAGAAAACGCCATCGTTGGTAACAATTCCTCCACCTAACTGTTTTAATTCATGTTTGATTCATTATCGAATAAGAATGAGAAATCACACTCCTGAATAAATGGTTATTCGGGCGGGTAAATGTTTTTGGGTTGGTTCAAATGAAGAAGATGAGTTGCAGAATGTGTATGTATATAATAAAATTCGAGTTATAAACTGGGTTAGACACACAGTCCAGTGGTGAACTGTGTGCACACTAAACGCACAGTTCCGAGTTCGATACTTGCAACTGGCACCAGTTTTCTTTAAACTGTTCTTCTTCTTTTTTTTAAAACCAAATCATGCTGAAATCCATTGAGTTGTTAAATATAATACAACTTCTATATCATACGGGTTAAGCACCCAGCCCAACTGGTTGGGCCGGGTGCAAACCAATCACAGAGTCGCTGGTTCGAGTCCTTGTTGTCACCCCGATTGAAACATTTTTTCAAAAATTAAATAATTACCAAATTCTGAATGAAGCTAACAAGATTATAAGATTAATTAAAAACCGGATTCTTTCGGGTTAGACACGTAGCTCAGTTCGAAGAGCGGCGTGCACACAACCGAGAGGTCACGAGTTCAAGCCTGATCCCGCGCAGTCAAACAGTCAACGAACCGGTCAGGCCTTGTCAGACTTGACAATATATTCTTTTTTTTTTTCTTTTTATTTTTATTATTTATTATTTATATCAAGTATACATTATTATTTTAATTTTAAAACAATTAAAAAAACTAAAAATCTCAACTTCCCAAGGATAAGATTCTCAATAATAATACTATCTCAAATCTAGTAAAGAGTATAAATCAAATATTAACCTGTTTATATTTACCGTTTTATCGTGTATCATTTTAGGTTAGTATTCTTTCGTCGATCAAATCCTCAACTCGTGCGCTTTCATTATCAAGCAAGGAACGCACCCACTGTGAGTGAATCTCTACAAATTCCCCGTTTTAATCACGTTTTGGGGTGTATCATGTGTCGTACCATTCCTTTATTTTATTTAAACACTTGTGCTTATATCATTTTGTGATCAAATGTGTATTGGTTGTTGTGTAGTTTATATGTGGATTAAATTTATCATTTCAGTGCTCAAATTTTATTAGGCCCATCAGTTCCTCGTGGGATACGAGTTGAGCATCAGGTGCCTCATTAGATTGGCTCCGTTTGATTGAGCCTTGATCTCAGATACATCATCATTCATGTCATATATTCATTCCATGTGGTTTGTGATTGGTTACATATATATATTTGCTCACATGTGATTTATGCACAAATTTCCTTTAATAAACAAAACAAGCAATTATTAAAATGTTTTATCAAGGTTCACTTGCCAACTTTTGTTGACCCAAAATCTCCTCTGTTTTACACATGATACAGGTGATCAAGTTGAGAGAAACACTTAGGATGGCCTAGAAGAATAAACAAGTTATTGCGTTGGAATAAACATTTAGATTTTTTTATTGTATTTGTATGAATTTTGTTGGTTGGATATTTAAATTTGTAATTTGAATTTAATAAATATGAAACTTCTTAGTAAATATCATGAGCTTTGGTATAACCCAATCATGCCCTGTCTTTTATTCCGCTGCGGGTCGGGTGTGACATAAAATCCAGACATAAGTTAAAAACCGTAGTGTTTAATAAAACTTAAAATCAATAGTTTAATGCCAGCCACGACACTCCAAATGCAACAAACTCCCATGTTGAACCTAACGTCCTGCAAAGCATGCAATAGTGAGTTAACATAAAGTTGGCGAGTTCACGGCTTTAGTTTTAAAGTAAAGTAAGTTTCAATACTTAGTTTATTAAAAACATGTCATGGGTAGCTAACCCACGGTTAAGCCACTAAACTGTGTAGTACCGTATACTTGACTGTAGTAAGTTGTATCAATGTATATCATCATTGATATAAAGTCAAGGTCAAAAGTTCACGCCCGGCTCCCAGCACGGTGTGACGTTTGTCAAACCTAATAGCGCTACTGACTAGTACCCCATTTGCCAAACCCGGAAACTAATCGGTATAATGTGTATGGACTTTTCAAATAGAGTTTCATTTAGTCTGCTAAAGACATGAAATATAAGCTACGGTATTTAATAGGCAATATTCTAACCCAAGAATATAGAGTAGTCCCAAATCCAGGGATAATGTAGTTTCCAAACCCGGGAATGCATGATTTTAGTAAATGTGTTAACTCACCTTAGTTTAAGCCCAGTTAGATTTAGATCGAGAAATAATGAGGATGGTTAACCACGTCCTAGATTGATTACCATTTAATTCGTTAGGGTGTGTTTATGCAATTCATGTAAGTCCTACGTGTATCTAGCAATTAGCACGCGAACAAGTTGTCACATACTATTTTATCGTGTGGTTTAATACACATGTTCACAATATAACCTATGACATGATATAAGTAATATATACAATCACTAAACAAGTGCGGACACTTAAAATAGCAAATTCGACTCCAATAAGTTTAAAATTTATGCAATACAAATTTCACTGAAATTAGGTTGTTTTAGGAAGCTCGTTTACCATACTTACAGAGTTGTAAAAATTACGAACTTTTTATGTGATGTGCCTCTCAGTGGGCTAGGTCTTGTGTAGAATTTTCTTGACCTAAATATTTACAGAAAAATTAAAAAAAATCATTTACTAAGCAGCGATCAGATTCGTCACTTTCTAACTGCCGCTCACAGAAAAATTCATCTAAAATCCTCAATTACCCGATTGACCCGATTCCACTTGTACATTCGTACAGATATATAAGGCTATCTACTGTATAAATTTCATAATCTAACTCCAAATATTCACCAAGATATGATGTAAAACATAAAACAAAATTACGCAGAAAATTGCAGCTTTGACCACTGAAATGAAATAATTCGTTTAAAATATCAAAAGATATCTAAAAATTGTGATTCCAGCGTCGTTGAAAGCGTATTTCGAAAATACTACGTTTTCGGAATCAAGAAAATCCAGTTTTCATTATGTTATGACCTGTTACAGCCAACTGAAGTGGGTTGTAACAGTTGGACATCTTCCCGTTTCAGCTCTTAGTGACATAAAACGAGTTTTCAAGTTTACTTGACATGTTTTAACAATTTTAGGAACATAATCAATCACCCCAAGCAGGTTATAGTTTATTTATCTCAGATTTATCATGCCAAGTATCAACATCATCAATAATCTTAAACCCTAATTAACACCATACATGGTTTTCATGCATCCTATATTACAAGTAACATTATAACCATCATGATCATCAACAAACTCATAAAAAGGCAGCCAATTTTATAAAACTTCAAACCAAATCAAACACAATAAACATACTAACCTTGGAGAGAGGTGAGAGAGAACTAGAGTGAGATATAGCGAGAGAGAGGGAGTAGCGACGGTGGGGGGTCGCTGGCAACCGTACATCGAGGGGAAGGAGAGAGGGTGTTAGTTTATTTATTTTCTTTGTTTTGTGATACACATGCACGTATACAAGCCTAAGGGGGTTGTTGGGCTTTGGTTTCGATGTGGGTCGAGATCAAGGCGTGGTGGTATGAGTTTGTTTTGTGTTGTGCCACCACTACAAGTGGGCCGGATGGGCTGCAAGTACGGGTATCGTGGGAGGGGGCTTGAGTATGTGTGGGCCGCAAGGGAAGAGGAGAAGGTGGGGTTTGGTCTGGCGGTGTAACGTGCTGGGGGTAGTGGGTTTGGTCATGCTAAAGATTTTGGCTTCGAGTCATTTGTTTCTTGTACCGAAAGGAACATATATGCATGTGTTGCTAACTAGTTAGTTTGGATTATAGTTTTACTTATATATGTTCGACATGTGGCATACAAAAAGTGACGTGTAACGAAACGTAAAACGTAATGACCCGTAATTTAAAATCACGAAGCTAGACAACGCTAACCACGAAAGTACGGGTTGTCACAATATATCCGTATTTACAAGATGGGTTACGACTAAAGACCAATTTGGCATTTCGCATTATTAATTCAAATAGAGCTTCATACCATAAGTTTTAATTATGTGATTTAAATATTTGTTATATTTATATATTACATTTTATATAAACATATTCATGAGAAACAAAACTACGACCCTATCGATTCTTCGAGTTAATCTGTTTAAATCAAATATTGTTTCGATCGAGACTAGGTAGTTGGATAAATTATCCTTATAACCAAGTTGTGAAACTATGGTTATTTTCATTATTCTTTAAGGTGTCCTTTACTTGTAGTAGGGCATGAAAAGGTTGATTATTTCAAGCTTTGGCCTCTACTTGTCTTTGTTTGATATATGGAGTATTATGCTTTGCCAATCAAGTGAGTTTCAGACCCCTTTTTACTTGCTTTCCTGTTGGGGGAGAAACATGCACAAGAACAAACATGGATAACATAATATATCTTTATCACTTGTTTACTTAAGCGCAACATGACATTTTAAGTCCTTACATTCTCGAACTGTTGTATACGGGGTATAGCAAGGAAATTTGAGTAGTATTACTGGGTTTGGACCCACCCGGGCTAGTCGCGCTAGCTTGACTGGGAGTCGAACCAGTGTGAATCGTCATAGACATTTTCCATTATTGATTTTAGCAATGGTGGAAGGCAAACAAACACAAACAGTCAACTTTGGTTGTTAACACTAAGAGTAACTTGTACATTACTTGCTAGAAATATGTGTGACTTATGTATATGGATCCTACAAACATTTAAAAAAATTATTTACTTACAAACCTGTGAACTTATTAACCTTTTATTGACACTTTAAGCATGTTTTCTCAGGTCACTGTGGTACACATGAGGACTACGATGCATCATGGAACCGCATTGGTTTCTCCAAACATTTAACCTTGCTTTAACTGAATTAGTTACTTTGGATTAGGTGCCGAGTTTTGTGCGTTCATTGTCTTTGGTTTTACATTTGTTTATGCTTCCGCACTCAAATGTTTAAACAATATTTTCTCATGAAAATGCGCAAACAATGGTATTTTTAAACTAATATAGTGTTCGTTCAATATGGCTAATGACTATGACCTGGTTTGTCACGCGCCTCACTGTAGAACCCCGCTGGTGGAATTTGAGGGTTCTGACACACCCCCACTTTCACAAAATCCTTTACCTAGTTCCACTTCAACTCCTTGCGAACTTTGTGTTGCGCCATTATCTCACATACCCCACTTTCACAAATCCTTTACCCTCCCTTTTCCGGTTACGCCTCCCTCATCATATCCCATCAGTCATACAACCTACACCCCTATCCCATCCCTATCATCTAATCCTCACTCTCCATCATCCACCCCTACCCTTCATCTCCACTACAACCACCACTGCCTACACCACTAAACACACACCATATGATTATTTGTGCTATGGTTGGTGTCATCATACCTGACCATTAAGCCGATTTATCCCATACCATTTCTCCTCCGAACCCATAAGTAAAAGTTCTACTAAGGATTCTAAATGGGCTGGTGTTATGCGTCATGAAAGTGACGCTCTTCATCACAACGGCATGTTGGCCATAATATGTTGGGTCCATGTGGTTGTACCGAACGAAGTTTCACTCAGATGGCTAAATTGAATGTCACAAGGCTCGTCTAGTGGCCCATGGCTTTAGTTAAATCCCGGCCTTGATTACTTTCACACCTTTAGCCCAGTGGATGTTGCACTGGTTGGATGTAAACAATGCTTTCTTACATGGATATAAATGAATTCGTGTACATGGAGCGACTAAAGGGGTTTATAGATCCCTAATTTACTAATCATGTGTGTAAACTGGAGAAAGCATTGTATGGACTAAAACAAGCCCCGCGTGCTTGGTTCCATTGCTTAAGTACCTTTCTACGTGTGTAAACTGAACCAAGCTCGCCTCATGTACTTACTTGTCTACGTTGAGCTTTAATTCTTACCAAAAATCAATCACAAGTTCTTTTCGCCTTCATATTTTCTAGAATAAACACCGAATTTTCCATAAAGGGTTTGGGGAAGCTCGACTATTTTCTTGGGCTTGAAGTTACTTATACTACTAACGGGTTATTCCTTAATCAATCCTAATATGCTACTCAAACTCTAACTTGTGCTAAGATGTTAGAAGTTAAACCAGTATCCACGGCCTTAGCTACCAATGTTTCTTTTGTTTCTGTATGAGAACTATTTCTAGATACTACTCATTATCGTTGACTAGTTGATACTCTACAGTATTTAACAATCAAACAACCGGATATTTCTTATGCAGTGAGCTTCTACATGCTCATACCATTTACCACTTTAACAAAGTCAAGTGACTTCTTAGATATCTTAAAGGGACATTAGTTTTTAGTCTCACTTTCAGCAAACCAGCTCACACATCTATATATCATTGGCTACGCCCACGATGACTGGGCTCATTGCTTGGAAATGTGCCAATCCACCTATGGTTCCCCAACTTTTTTTGGGTGGCAATCTATTTTCCTTGAGTGCAAAAAAATAGCTTACTATCTCATGATCTAGCTATAAATCAGAGCCATGGCCAACACTGCTACTAAGATTATCTGGATCACTCGTCTAGTAAGAGAACTTCATGCTCTCCTAGATAGGCCTATTATTTTATGTGATAATTGGAGTGCTTCGTTTTTCACATAAAATCATGTCTCTCACAAACATGCAAAGCGTATGGATCTTGATTACCACTTCATACATGAACCGGGTACTTTCGGGAAACTTCACACTAAATTTATGCCAAACACGCTTCAAGCGGTGGATATTTTTTTATAAAAAGTTTTCCTAGCCTGCAGTTCGAACTGTTTCGAAAACTACTTCGCCCCGATCCAATATTGTCTCGCTTGAGGGGATATTACATGACCAATTTGTAGTTTACTTGAGTAGTTGTGCCTATGTGTATTTCTTTCATTTATATGTAACTTATTTGTAATATCTATCTTTATATATTTAGATCGATCTCCTCTCAATTGAGAGGCATGGGAATTAATCCGTATAAGGGCCATTAAGGATGTATATTTCTATTATGTTATGTAATTAGTAATCAGATTCGTGGTATAAAGTAGATATTTCAATTTATCTTCTTCGTTTATATTAGTACGTAATCAAATATGCCACGGACTCGTGCATATAAATAAATGCACCAGAAATAACTTTTTTGTTGTAGCTTAATTTTATGGAATTATATTTTACATTCGAATATTTGATTTTGGGAATTATGGTTTCGTCGGTATCTTTATGTATAGATATTATGCTCAATATTTAATTTTGGAATCAAAGTTCTACGGTTTTAAATCTCCATCTACATCATGATAGAGACTATGAGTTATTATACATCATGATAGAGACTGTGAGTTATTATACTTGATTTAATGCTTATAAGTTTAGTTATTTACAAAAGAAAATTATTAGGTATATAACCAGTCTCGAGGAAATCAAACTCGAACAAGTAAAAAAGTCCCGAAAATGTTGTAGACTCAATTTTTTGTCTTGAATATTTTGCTACTTCATTTTTATTTTAACTTTCCTATCCTATTTTTGCACCTTTTTTATCTTTTTATAGACCACATGTTTAATGTTTTCTTATGCTCTCACTTTTATTCTCTTATACTCCTTTAAAAAAGTTTCAGCATCTAACTTCTTACGATAAAGTAAAATTACAAACTTCTTCTATAAGTACTTTTGTTTCATTTCAATCAACCCTACAATATCACACTATATAAGTTTTATTCAATGCAAAACTAAATAACCAATACCTTAATATTAATTTATAAAGTTTTCTTAATGTCTGGAGAAACATTTTTTTTGTAAATATGTGTAAAAAGGACATCAACCTAAGCAATTATATGAAACTAGGTCATTTCCGATGGCAATATTCCTCCAAAATACGTAGGAAACTGCCTTTAAAGATATTTTTACAATAAAAGTGATTTTGTTTCATTTCCGATGGCGATATTCCTCGAAAATACGTAGGAAACTGCCTTTAAAGATACTTTTACAATAAAAGTGATTTCGTCGAAAATTTTTCGTGCGTAAAAACTCACTTGGATTGTTTGCTTTTTTTAATGTTCAACAAATAAATATTTTGACCTAATGAATGAATGAAAAGATTCGTACCTCCGAACTTTTGCTTATGAATCACCATCAACTTTGCAACAAATGGTTATCTCTGAACCTAATATCACTATCTGTCACCAACTTAAAACATTCTCTATTCTCCACATATCATCCTCACAAAACCCTATATATCTCCTCACAGTACTCTCCCACATGTCATACAACAACTTATTATAGTCTCTTTGATCACTAATAAAATTGAACATAAATATATAGTATCTTTATTCACATATGGACAGAGTGAACATAATGGTTTCTGAGAGGCCTGTGGTGATCTTCAGTAAGAGTTCCTGCATCTTGTCCTACTCAATCAAGTCTCTCTTCACTAACTTTGGTGTGAACCCTACAATCTACGAGCTCGATGAGATTGTAAGAGGCGGAGAGATCGAGCAAGCATTGTCTGTGTGCGGTCATAGTACGGTTCCCATTGTCTTCATTGGTGGCGAGTTGGTTGGTGGAGCTAATGAGATTATGAGTCTTCATCTGAAGAGGAATCTGAAGCCAATGCTGATCAGCGCTGGAGCTTTATGGGTTTGATTAGATTCATAATTTAAATAACTTCCTAATAAAGAAGGTTTTGAGGACGAAAATTTAGCGAATAATAAAATGATGATATCCAAGATCATACCGTATTAAGTTATAATAAATACGACTCTACTAATATTGGGTTTTATGTATGTGACAATGTGTTTATGCTTCAAGGGACAAAAAATATTATATCTTAGGATCGCCTCTAACACTAAATATTCTATGTGACTTGTTACATCTTTGTTTCAGTTTACAAAAGTTAGCAAATCAAATGCCAAATTTTTTTAGTAACATTAAGTAGCCAATGAGACAGGTGGCACTGATGTTGGGTTATACACGACTTCGTCAAAGTCGAATCTCACATTTTTCACAGGCGGAAGAAATGTTAGGTTCACATGAAATGTCGAATCTAAAATAGCACTGTTTTTTTATGCTTTGTGTACGGATGAGAGTTATGCGTGCTTGGATGAGAGTAGCATCAGCATGAGTGGTGACCTAGTTGGAAGTATAGTAACCAAAAACAAACTTTGACTCCGGGTTATCTGACTAATATTGGTTTGTATGAATCATTGGATTAGATTGGATGGGATGATACAAATGGTATAAGAATGAGGTTTATGCCATTGGATTGGGGGGAAAGATGTTTAATCGAATCTTTGGAAACATATTTAATGAAAAACGAAGTATATGTTTTATTGTGAAAATCAAGAAACTGGCCACTTTTTTAGTGTAATATGTTTATAGCCATGTCAATGTAAGCGATCAATTACACACAAAGCTAGAAGTTATGCAACACTAGTCTCGCATATATACTATAGCTCACGAGTATCTTAAAGTGCTAAAACATTTAAGCCCATTGTAATAAAGTTATATAGGTAAGATAAAGTAAGTACACGACCATCGTGTGGTGTAACGTGGAGGTATATATGTAATAAGTGTAACGTGGAGGTATATATGTAATAAGTTAAAAGACATGACTAAAATGTTAGATTATCCCATAAAATGATCAGTTTCATGACTTTCTCTAAGATAAATAAACATGGGTAGTTCTATGGGTGTTAGTAAGAATTTATAAACTCTATGTTACAATAAATTGTGGGTTACAAATATGTATATATCACGTAGATATATATAAATTAAAGGTGTACATATTTGCACACTCATCTGCCTGTTTGCGCGCCAAACCCAACCGCATGTACAGGTGTGTACGTGGTGTATAGGGTTTGTTTCTCTGGCCAGATGGTCAAACATCGTACAGTGTCAAATCAATCACGTATACGATACATAATGGCCTGTACAAGAGCTCTGTAAGATGATTATGTATGCGCATATAGCTATATACGTTGCTTGTTTCTCTCAACTTTGACTTTGATACGATGTTGTCTAGGCACTTGATTAAAGGTTACGTCAGGTACAGGGCTATACCGGCGTATACATGTGAATTTGGCTTATACAAATAATGACATGCAGGTGCTTAATCAAAATGAAGGTTTAATCGATTTACAAGCATTCTTCCTCGGTTTATTAATTGCCAGGGAGTGTGGAGCTTGTGGTGGTTCATCTTTTTTCCATGCTTTCTTGAAAACTTTTCTTTATTTCTCTGAACTATGTTTGAAGTATATCCATGAAACATCCCACTATTAGGTCCAACGATCTCTTATATTGAATGTATCTCTTCAAATTAATGTGTTAACTCTCAACTCTGTTGGTGGTACACTGACCAAAGTTGCGACTCCTGATTAGTCCACCCAAAGACGAACATTTCTTTATAATCTTTCAGCCAGTTATCATACACATTGTTAAATATCAGTGCAAAAGTAAAATAATAAATTAAACGTACATGTGTGTATAACATAATGGAAGGTGTGAGTCATTTCTTGAAGAAACACTTAGCTAAACGATTGCAAGCCACAAGTCGTTGATAAAGCTTGCACAAGTTATAATCATATATGGGTACTGAAGGAGACTCACACAGTGTCCCCCAAGAACAACATAAATTTCTCCTAATCTTCTTTAGTGAAGGCTTTCTGGCAATGTTAACGAATATTATGTTGGATGTGTAGCCTGCACATATACCTAGAGGCGTTCAAGAATACTTTAGCATACACGTTCATCAGGGCTAGCTCTCTGTCCGTTACAATCACAAGTGGCTCCACACACTCATTCAACATTCACTTGATCCTTTCAAGCACCCATACGATGTCCTCACTACGTTCTTTGCAAATAACGGTAAGCGTTATACAAAAAGACTTGCTGGTCGACGTCAAAGCC
Organism: Scalesia atractyloides; assembly: GCA_947069175.1. Taxonomy (NCBI): domain Eukaryota; kingdom Viridiplantae; phylum Streptophyta; class Magnoliopsida; order Asterales; family Asteraceae; genus Scalesia; species Scalesia atractyloides. The sequence continues at coordinate 19,565,221 of CAMTDV010000024.1, read as the reverse complement.
ACAACCTGGACAAATGGGGTGTTGTGCATGTTACTTTTGTACGTCGTGTCGATCAACAGCACGTGCCGGAAGGCACACCACATAGTACTCGAGTGGGGATGAACAAAGAAGAGCTCTGTTATGACGTCTGTTTCAGGTTCCTACCGAGTCTTGTAAATGAAGTTGTTTTCAACAACATGGTTTTAAGTGTTTTCATGGGTGTCTTTTTGTATCTCTATGAGGCTCTAATCTTCTTAACCACATTTTGTGCGTCTCTCTGAACATGGAGGCTGTCGGGATACGGTTTCCTTATGGTTTGAAAAATGTTTCGCTCCATATTTTTTGTTTCCAGCTGCTCCATCAGCATGTATTCGCATTCAAAAAATCTTCGCATATATAAATGTGTGGCCCGACAGATTCTGGGCGGGCTTGTGGTTAAGTTCCGAGTTTTCCACTACTATCATCCAGATGTCATGCATCAAGGCCCGCACCGTAATCATTTTTTGTTGCTGGCTTTCCTAGCAGTTGCTTTAGTACGGTGCTCACCACCACTCTCGCACACAAGCCATACCCTCTCGGTCCAACCACCAATATTCTTCGATCGACGGGTCACAATAACATAACCATTCTCGTTTTCCCTTTTTTGTACCGTTTATTAAGTTCTTTTAGAGACATGAAAAGCTAAAACAATGATACAGTTAAGTTACATTTTATATTAATTAATCTTATTTACTTATTTTTTATTATATATACTAATTTTTAAATATATAAAATTTCACTATATGAATGTGATACATGCTTAGTTTGACATGGATTGCCCGTGTTAGGGGGTTGAGCATCATCATACGCTGGTGTGTTCGGAAGCTCACCACCATATCCTCCGTCGTCCGGATGGACTTCTTGCACATACAAAGAATGTGATGCTTGGTTACTTTTGTAAGGAATGCTAAGGTTAGGAGGTTGCTCACCATGGTACGTTGTTGTGAATAGAGGCTCACCACCGTATCCTTCATATCCAACTGGATTCTCTTGTTGCACGTAAGAAGATTCACACCCGTATCTGTAATCTAGATACACTTGTTGCGCCGGATAATATAATTCATCAACAGGGGAGGCTCAAAATTGTATCCTCCGTGTCGATGCGGACTGTCTTGATGGACGTAAGAAGGTTCACACACCGTCTCCGTAACTCGGATACCCATGTTATGCTGGATAATATGGTTCATCAACAGGCGGAGGCGGAGCCTTGTTCAAGTCTGGCAACGGTTTGTTTTGATGAACAAGAAAGCTAGACATAACCTCCTCTTCCTCATTAGATTTTGGAATGCCTGAATCCTCCTAAAACAATTGTATGATATATATTTAATAATCTTAAAAACAACAGTGAAGGAAGTTAAGTTAGTAAATGATGTATTGTAGAATACAACTGTTTCCAATGTAAAGTTTGTACACTTTTCGAAGAATTTTGTATCGTTTGATTGTGATTTCGCAAGATGCTTAGTTTTCATGTTTTGCAAGTCTTGAGATGAAAAAGGATGTGAAATTGGGCAGAATCAAAAAAACCGAGCTTCCGGGCGCATTGCGATTGATTGGGAGAGTCGAGAACGGAAAAATGCTAAAAAAACACCCCTGTCACGTCGCGCGACATGGTTTGGTACTCATCCTCACGTGATACGAAGGTCAATAGTTTCCAGGAAAATGATGCTTATGCCCCTGAGAGTCCTGTTTATTAACCCACTAAGCCATCGCGTAACCGAGGGTTGTCACCATGCGACATTGTTAACTAATACCCATCGCGCAACGCGACAGGATTGTATTTCGAGAAAATTGTGTTTTAGGCCCAAGTAAACATGTTAACACCCTAATTACGAATTTGGGACATCAAACCTTCACTTTGGACGAACAAGAGGCTGCAATAGGCGATTTTGGCAAGGCACGAGGCTAAGATTCAAGGTTTCAAGCGAATTGAACGAGATTCCTCGGGTGTTAATCATTCGGTTCTAGGTTTTCTTTGTTTACTTTGATTCTAAACATGTTTGTTAAGCCTCATTTGATACATGTTTGTGTTTTCAAGATGATTATTCGCTAAACTTCACAGAACTACCTAGGTTTTGATGATTGCACATGCTGACTTGTAATCTTTGGGTTTTTGGAACATGTATTGTGGTTTAATTTTGAAGTAAAAGACTTTATTATCATGTTTTGATATGTACGCGTATTTAGATATATTTAATGCATGATTATCAATTCTACATGTGCCTTGTTGAATATCTTTTAGTTATAGGTGCATGCTAGATGGGTTACTATGTGTTCTCGATAGTTAAGTGGTTTTCTAGACGTAGTAACCCATAGGAGTGATAATTGTGAATTGAGTAGGTCTAGGTATTCAACCAATCTTGATATCCATGAGGTGAAAGATTGTCGGATTGTCTTGAGTGTTATGGTTCTAAGAGTAAAGCCTTTGTGAGAAGATTTCCCTAGTTTGCCTGCCATTCCTTGCCAATCGAATCAAATCAGGATTCCATTAGTTACCCGTGCTTTTTTGTACTTTCCTTATTTAGAAAGTGTAATTGTATTTCTATATATGGAAACTTGTATTCCTATCTTACCCATACTTCATTTAAAACTTTGTAATCCGAGACTTTGATAATAATGACAATTCATACTTTATTTATACTTGTTATACATACAATTATGTACTTGTTTACATGCAAATCATACTTATTATACATGCAATCCTCATACGTTACATGTGACAATCGTGAAAAATCCCGGTAAACTTTGATTAGTACAAGTCCGTGGTAACCGGACGTGGTATGTATATCGTGATATTATTATAATTATGTGTGATGATACGAATTCTGGAAAATGATACACCGACTATGACGGGAGTATATGCATAGTAAGTAATAAAAACATTACAATGACATTATGCATCACCTACATGACAAGCAAAGTCCTGAATGAACTGATGACTCTGGGAATAAGTAGTAGTAAACACACATGACTTGTGTGCTATGCCTAGCGATATTTGTAATGTCTGGGATGAATCCGAGAGCATGTCATGGTTGATATGACACTACTAAGGACCAACGATGCGAGGTTGGCATCCTTAGCCTTGAACAACGTGTTAAACGGAGACTTGCGTTTAACAGCGCATTAGACCTTTGACGTTGATTATTAGTTTATCGGTAGCCTTATTTAAGATTTCGAGTTCCAGGAATAACTTAGATTTGTGCCATAGACTGTGACATAAGGTTTAAAAATAATCAAAGCCCGGGCACGCAAAACAAAGCAGCTCCCGTTTGGGGAAACGCATTCGTTCCAGGCATAACATAAGGCAACCGAATGTGCAAGGAATGATCGATCAAGCTTAAAAACACTTAAACAAACGTCAAACGAGACTTTTATGATTAAAACGTGACTGGGTTCGGATTTTTAGACGGTTATGCATAATTTTTAAAACCGAGTCTTTTGACACTAAGTACGCGCAAAACGGAGTCCATCACGCAAATCGAGAATGCACGCAGGACCCGAAAACGAACCTGTACTTATCCGAAAGATAAACCTCATCTTTTGTCACGCAAAACGAAGCACGAGGTGTCCCTTGGGAGCCACCTCTAAACCGCCCACCCCATGTATATATATGTTTTTTTATTTAATTTTCATTATTAATTCATTTTTATTTCAAAAATCACTCAATTCTCCAAAAACCTGCCCCACAAACTTCAATCCAGCTGAGTTCTTCATTAAACCTCACTAAATCAAAGGTATTAACCTTGGCTTTTATAATTCTATGTCCGTTTTTCTTCGATTTAACGCGATAATCCATGAATTTTGGGGTTTTAAACAAGTTTTAGGGCTGAATATGAACACCACATATAGCCCTGGTGTTATATGGCAGCCATGGTTGCCAATCAATGGGGTTTGATACCCTAATCAACTCTTATTCAATAAAAATCGCTTAACTATTCGATTAACCGAAAAACAATGAAATAAAGCTTGATTGATCTAAGTTCTAGAATATTTGAGTTGTACTTGGTGTGTAGGTACTGAATATAGCCTTCACACACTTCTGTGATCAAGATAAACGCTTGGAAACGGAAGAATCGCTAGGTATATCACCCGAAAACTGAATCTTGGCTAGGCAGAAAATTGTTTTGCCTATAACTTGGTCCGTGTAACTTGGATTGATCTGAAATTTGGTATGGTGATGTAGGGTATTGTCAAGAAGGTCCACGTAAAATGTTAGGATTTTTTGAATTATATACGATGTTTGGTGAATTGTTAACTGTCTTACCGAAAGAATTTCAGGAAAAATATCAAACGGATTCAATAAATCACCAAATTTTACAGAGACACTAAGGAACATATGGGTAATGTTCTGGGAAAGTTCAGAGTCCATTAATTGAGTTTTGATTTGGGTTAAAAATCCACGTTTTTGCGAGTTTTCGGTAGCCGAAAACGCACCAAAATTAAATCGGAAAATTCTCAAAATTTGTAGAGATGTTCCTAGGCATGTATAGAAGGTTCAGGAATATTTTCGGAATTTTTTGACTTCTAAAGTATTTTATGTTAAGTATGTGGTTAAAAATGGGTTTATAAATAATTTATTAAAATAGTAAAATTACCAAAATAATCTCCCAGAAATTTATCTCATGATCTACTTATTTTTATTGAGTTATATAAATTTTTATAGATTTTTGTCCAATTCTAGATTAAATGAGAATTTATTTGGATTAAAAATAAGTTATTTAAATCATTTTCGGCAGTTTATCGTGTAACGAACCTGCCGGAACTGGGAACTGACCTTAACTCGAAAAATACTAGAGTTGGAACACTGGGAGTATTCCGGGAGATTCCCGGGCAAATTGGGCACTATGGATGTGCTCTAAGACAATCTGGGAGAATTCCCGAGGGTGAAAATGAAAACTCAAATTTGGGCAACTTAGACCCCCCGAACACTCAAACTCCCTTAATAGAAAGTTAATCGTTTTGAATAACCACGTGTTGGCACTAATGGCATTCCCGTACCATTATCCGAACACGTTAAACTACTGACTTTGGCTGGTACGCGAATCGGTGCCCGGAAGCCAAACTGAAAACTACTACTACCCTGATGTCCATCACCATACCGTGTCCTATAGACTCAATCCGGAGTGAAAACTCCTGACCCGATCCTATTTATAACCATTAGCCAACTTAGATACTGATCTGAGTCTTGCATGGATGTTATTAAAGTGAATCCAGTTGCTTGATCACTCTTGCGTTGACATCACTACTCGTATTGTGAGTTCTCACTTCCCCACTTTTAAACTGTTTTACTATTTTCTAGGGACTTGCATGTTAAAAACTGTGTTGACTACACCAACTTAGGAGTGAGTTTCACTAACCCACTTTTAACTGTTTTATTGTTTTACTTGGGGTGGAATGCATGTTACAAAATGTATTGACTACACAAACTTATGAAGGGAATTTCACTTCCCTGACACATGAACTTGTTAAAAACTGTGTCTAATACACCAATTTGGGAGTGAGTTTTACTCTCCCACTTATAAACTGTGTTACTGTTTTCTGAATGACTTGCATGTTACAAAATTGTGTTAATTGCACCAACTTGTGATGATGTGAATCATCTAACACACGAACTACCTCCCTCCTACAAGTGATTGGAGTAAGCCATGGGCAGTGGATAGTACTATTGGTTTGACTAACCCAGTTGCTCCAGGCAGTGTCTAGGTACTGTGTGTCGGTGACTATGCAACTGCACGTGTCCTAAATTCGGTTTTGTTAACTAAGCATAACTGCAGAGAAACATGACTTAGTTGCCGGGATGACGTGCCTGTCTTGACACGGCCCGGTGGGAAGTGTCTGTGGTGACACGGCCCGGTGCGATGATGTGTCTGTCTGGCACGAAGTGACCATGACCATGACTGTGACGCGACTGTGACTGTGACTATGACCGTGACAGTGATTGTGACTGTAATTAGTGCAATTAAACTGGTTAACACATGTTGTTACACAACGACTAAACCCGTGGAACTCACGCAGTGTTTAGCTGACCTTTTTTAAAACTAACATGCATTTCAGGTAACTTGAGACTGGTGTAATCCTGTATGTTGTTCAAGACATGTTTGTAGGCGAACCCTGATATAGACGCATGTAGCTTAGAAGACTTATGTGGTTCATGGGAATATGCAGTTGTAACATACATGTAGTATATAATCAACATTTTGTAAGTAATAAAATATAGTGTCTTTATAAACAATGTGCTTGTACGAGAGGTGTCTGTTGCATCCCGTATATTTTTCTTCCGCTGCAAGTTGGGGTGTGACAGAAGATGGTATCAGAGCCATTGGTTATAGAGAATTAGGTGCCTTTAAGGAAACCTAGACTATAACTACAGGCTCGGACTTTAGTGGACATCGTTGGAAAAATTAACCTCAACTAAAGACGCTTAGTGAACACTGTAAAGTCTCCTATTTGCAAGTACCAGGATGGCCTTGTGGGGCAAGTGGGTTATTATGGTCTAGAACGTAATAACAGACTTGCTCATACGAGGCAGTGTTGGGAAAGCCGCGGTAATAAACACACTTAAATACATGGAATGATACATACGTGTGCCAAGGTGATAGTGTGTGAATGTTGTGCAAGAATTGATACATGAATTGGGAGTGGTGGATAATGCGTTACTACATATGCCTTTGGGATAGGCAGAAAACTGGTATTACAGTCCATTCCACATTCCTACTACCACCTGTTTAATATACACTAGAGTTGGATTCATACCACTTTTACAGTGGTTACTTATATGTTGGTGCAGAATGTCTATGTCTTAGTCTTATATCGAGTCTGAATTGTATAGAGCTGGATAGGCTAGGTTAAGGAGTATTTATGATATGTCTTAGCCAAGTTCGCCCATAGGATTACATGTTTGAGCATGTTCGGCCAAACTTGCATAGGCAAGTTCGGGCGAACTTACACATGATGAGCGAACTTGTAATCCTGTAAATACCTAGCTTGTGTGTTTCATTTGTAACTTTGGCATTGTAGAGGCGAAGCTCTGTCAGTCTGTAATCTGAACGTTTAATCAATGAAACTGACGATTAACTGATTAATTCTTGTCTATTGGTAACATGACGTAATATTTTCGCTATTATGGACGTTAGATATCAAATTTAGGTTCCTAAGCATCGAGGATCGGACCTTCAATTGGTATCAGAGCTACGGTTATCACCTACGCTCATGAATTTGGACATTTATGGACATTAGGAGGGGTTTTGGAGTAAATCATGAAATAAACCTACAATCCACGGACAAAATCCAAAATTGAACGGATAGTATTGTTAGAAAACCATTTTCGACCAGATCTATGGTGGATTCGTCTCGAAATTCGAAGAAATAAGGATCCTGGATCGAAAATGTGAAAAATGGACTGATTTTGGGGATTAAGTTCGCCCGAACTTGACTTATATTGGTCAAGTTTGACCGAACTTGTACCATTTTTGATCAAGTTCGCCCGAACTTGATCAAGTCCCCAACTTAACTCAAGTCCGCCCGAACTTAACTCAAGTTCGCCCGAACTTGTGAGTTAGGAGACCAAGTTCGCCCGAACTTGGTGATGGGTGACCAAGTTCGCCTGAACTTGGTCCAATGCCTAAAAAAATTGGCGATAGAAATTTTTTCGAGTTTTCGAAGACCGAACCGGCATGTTCGGGGACACCGTCTAGAGCATCAGAGTATAGATTTGGTGATACGGTCACAGAATTTTGAAGATAACAGGAGAGTCATTGATACAGATGCAGAATGTTGATCTTTTGGGTGTTGTGACTAGTAATGGGCCTAAACATTAAATCCGCATTTGTTAAAAACTGAAAGTTCCGGATTTCACGGGGAATTTCAGTGAAAAATTTCAGTATGGTAAAATTTGCAAAAATGAGAGGGAATAAAAAATTTTCAATATTTGAAGATTCCGGCATTTTTAAATTTGTGACTACTGCAACAGTATTCGGGTGGTTACCGATTGCAGATTATCGGGAAATGCAGAGGATTGAGATTCATTGGGTATTTCAAATTGATGTCTATTTTGAAAGTGGGTGGTTACATAACTGAGTCTTGGAGGAGTTGTTTATCAGATTCTGAGGTCATGGTTGTGGATTAACACCTGAGTCGCGCGTATGGTTTGGAAACACACACGACTGCCTATCTTTAACTCTGCTTCCACATGAACTATTGACTGGACTAATCGCCAGGAGATAGGGATGCTCTGTAGTTTCAGTTGCCCCGGTTGTACGCGGTACTATGATTAAAGAAGATGATTTATGGGATCGGATCTTCCAGACAAAGCTGTGTATATCAGTTGTTGACAAAAAGGTTATACATTTGGGATTCCGTGATCACAGGAAGTTCAGATTATTCAGATCATGATTCAGATTGATGCTTAAGGGTTAGAGTCCTGATCTCCGGTGAAGGAACAGTTAGTGGATTTGCAGTCGTTAATACCAGTGAGGAACTGAGGACGTTCAAAACATTCGGTGATGATCTTAGGAATTAATAACTAGCTCCGAAGACGGATGGTTTCAAAATTACCAAGGAAATCTGATGATAACCTTTGGTGGCCATTATTTTTAATCTTCAAGCAGATGAATCATTCTTCTCTTTGGACTAACCGCCTTGGATGATGATGTTTGGTGATTAAGTGGCGCTGGTCTACCGGGGATAGCTATATATCTGACATTGTGACTGAAGAAGAAGAATGTGATTTTGATCGCGGACGTATGTTTCTCAGATTCGATGCATTACCAGATTATCTGTTTCCGATGAAGATTTGTTGATTGAGCAGATTACCGATTTGCTAATCAAATCCTTCTGAAGGGTGCTTAACTCGATTACGGAAATCAGGATTTCGGATTTTCGAGGGTATTCGTTGATTTGAAGTTTTCCGATGCGGTGATTCGAAGTTTCTATCAATTGCCGGTTGAGTTTTTGATACTTTAGGAGTGTGCGGAATAAACTCTCGATACTCAACGCTTATTAAAAAACTGAACTCGGATGCGGTTATCGTCGAAATGGAGAAACTGCTGCATTGATTAGCTTTAGTTGATGTTATTCGAGAAAATTTGTCAGTCAAGTAAATCAGAGGAGTCGGAAACCACGCAACCAAAGATCTGAACTGGAGATTTCAGCGGTATTGAAAGTTGTTAATGCAAACCCGGATCATCAATTAAGGGGGAATCTGTTGACGCGTCTCGACGACATCAGCAGACACCTTGATTGAAGTTGTAGAGAATATTCAAACACGGCTCAAAGTTTTGAAGTTCAAGATCATCGCTGAAAACAATGTGCATAATGATTTGCTAAAATATGATTATCGCACAATGAATATAGCAATGTTCCTCCACCCCTTTGCGAGAAATACCATGTTAAAACTGCAGACGGGATGGACAAGGCACTCAATGTTGAATTACTTTCTGAAAAGAAAAACGAGTTGCCAGAGAACATTGATATAGTCTATGCTAAATCTGATGATGATAACAACGCTGTGGTTAACAAAATTGTTAAAAATGTTTTAAGTGATTCTGATGATGGCAGCTTCAAAAGCGCCAACTCGAGTTCAAAGAATTATGATTCACAATCTGAAAATGACGATAAGTCGTCAGAAGATGGTCTAAGTGACGATCCTAATGTTTAATGAACAAAATTAAGGATTCTGATAGACTATACTTTGATGATAGCTTCCCGATTCAGAATGTAAAGAAGAATTGCTTGATAAATTCTTTAAACTCGTGGAAGTCACATCAGAGGAATTGATAATCAATGAACGAAAATTCTATTCCAAACCTAAAAGAAATAATTACCGAAGAAACGGTGGTGATCATCCGGAAAACCGAAGAGCAGGGTTGGGTTTAGAAGAAGAAACTGGTGAATCTGTAAAGAAACCGTCACCATTTCATGAATATAAAAACAAAAACATGAAGTTTGTATATGGGACAAATACAGTTCATGAGGAGAATTTGATTGGTAAGCAATCAAATGATTAGTTCAAAAAAGAGAAAGAAATTCGAGATAAAGCTAAGGTTACAAGTGATGTCAAAACCTCAAGTAATGTTAAATCACAAATTAAAGGACATCCACTTGATAATCGGACATGTTTCAAGTGCAAGAAAATTGGTCATGTGGCACGACTATGTCCGAAATCAAAACCGGCTTATCTTCGAAGAAAAGAAGATTCTAATGTTGTTAAACCAAAGCAACCAGTGTTTGTAAAACCTGTAAAGATTTTAAAACGAAATGAATCAAAACCAGAAGTTAAACCAAAGTCTGAAAAGATTTTTGAAAATTACATTTTTGAAAAAGGTAAAACTTCTAGGTCTAATGAAAACAAGTTTTACATCAAAAAGGCTAATATCAAATCTCAAACCTGGATTGCCAAGAAAAGGTCAACAACATCTGGTATTGTTAAGTCTGAGCTAGTAAAGACTGACAACACAAAAGAATCAAAGACTGAAATCACTAAGTCTGAGCAGGTAAAGACTAGTGAGAATGTGAAAGAAATTAAAACAGAAATTAAAAACGATAATGTCAAATATGTAAAAGATAAGAAAAAAGTGAAATTTTCAAACATTAACATTGTTGAAACAGATGAACGTAAACCGATTCGGTAGAATGTTATTACAGAAAGGAGTAGAAACAGAATGCAGCGGAAGTCTTCATTCATACTGAAAGAGTATACATCTTTATAAGTCAGCTGCCGGAGTTCCTGGAGAGAATCCGGCAGCACCTCCCCGTAGGGATGCCAAAAACTTAAATGACAAATGAACAACACACCTATATATAGGGAGACAAGTTTGGTGACTTGACATTGCATAACAATCTCAAGCGAACTTGGCCTGCTAGTCAAGTTCGGGCGAACTTGACTACATGCACATCAAGTTCGGGCGAACTTGACCAATACAGGTCAAGTTCGGGCGAACTTGTTCCCTTTTACACTGTAATCTCCGTATTTCGGTCGTGTGTTCGATTCTAACCTATACAATATTCAACACACGCTCAATCTAGCCTATTCGATAAGTGACGAACACAATAGTGCATCAACATTATACTTTATGATGTGAGACCCCCAGCCTTTAGTGCAATACGATCTCACCAACCCTATCCTTATAATTATTATAGCAACGATTGCATACCAGAATGGTATTTTAAAGTGAACATAGATACATAATGAACGTGTGGGTCGTTCTGATAAGCTGGAAGGATGTATACAAATCCTTATTCCGCTTCTCGTTGCTTCACATTCGATTGTTATAAAATCGCAGAGTTTGAACATCTTACGAAACTTTTTTCGTCCTTGAATCCGCGATTCATTTGATTGTCCGCTGGATTCCTCTTTGGCTTGCAATATTGGCTTTAGCTTTTACGCCGTGTGATACCATAATACTTAGCGGTATTCCTTAGCACATGTTTCGGTATAGGGTATATCTGAATATGATGATCTCTGGGTCATGGAGATGGCATGGGGTGCATGAATAAGTTAGCCTTCATGTTGTCATTTGATTCCTTGGGATATAAAGTCTGTGATGGTACGGATTCCTTTAAACGGTTGCATTGTGGAACCTTGTTTTGTATGACCATCGGTTACATTGTGTTCTTTTACGAGTGTTGATTGTTTCGAATTTCAGTTGGTTCATTTGCATAAATTAGTATGAGGGCCGAATATCGTGGAGAACGGAATATTGATCAGGTATATGGGTGTGGTGGATACGCTGCGGTACTTCCTATATATAAACACCCGGCTACATGATCAAGGTACCGTTACTCAGGGCAGACGGGCTTCATATTGCGATTTGTTCGGTTATGTTTTGGGCAATGCAGTATTGAGATTGCGACCCTGTTTGATGCGATAGATGACGCCATAGTGGTCGTAACCACGATGTCTATACATGGTTATAGTAATTTTACATGAAAAGTAGTTTGGGTCGACATATAAACGACCACTGGATTAATCCTGGGAAATCCTTTTCTTTTCTTAAACTCGTAACACGATTTCTGGGGATACTACACTTCAGTAGTACTCCATACTGAACTATTTGGGTATAGCCGGTGATAGCTTACCCACATCGATGACCGAATGATCTATTCGCGATAAGTATCAATGTTTCTGTCTTTGATAAGACAATTCGGCGTATGTTATTTCTTTTGGCGGGATTTGCTAGAACGTATAGTCATATATTCGGATTCATTACGATACGGCAAACAACCTATACTCGTGACACCGACCGTTGTCTATGAAATTACTCGGTGAAGCATATATTTCCGTTATTAGTTGTCGCCCGCTAATGATGCAATCACTAATTCTTAATAAGGACGCGGAATTAACATCGGTGTTGATAACCTAAGGGGATTTAGGGGTAACACATAAATGGAGAAACTTATTTGATGCAATCAAAGCTGGTGAGGAATTGTGTGGATGCGGATCTGATGGTGATAAGACTTGGGGAGGCGAGAACAATTTTGCCGATATTCCTCGTAACCATTTATATTTCATATTAAATGACACCCCTATGTATACATGTAATCATAAATATACAACATTAACCGCGGTCTAATACAAGTATCGATTTGGTAATTTCGGTTGAGGATGACATAACACCGTGCAAAGTCGGAAAACTATAATCATGAAGTAATCCGATTCATTGCTTCAAATCACTTCAGTTCTTCTTACTAACACTATTGGAAAGTGTTATGGTCTGGTATATATAAATTACTAATTTGATACGCCCTATCCATTTAGTTCAAACCATACAAGATAAATCCCCCGTAACTCGAAATAATAATAAAGGAGCGATACGAAGAGTCGTAATGAACCTACCTCTTAATGAGTATTTAATAAACAAATGACACAAAGTGAATTTTCCGCCGAACGTATTTATTTTATTATATATATATTTATATATATTTATATATATTATGTACCAAATCCGAAGGACAGTATTTAAAAGAATCGTATGAAATTTTTATATATCAAACGATCCCTTGTTTTCAGCCTCACAAAACTTAGTGAAAATATGTTATAATACAAGACGAGATCGCCTTCGAGTAGTATTCAAGTACTGTAATATGATGATTAACCTATGACAACTCATATTTACATCTCCAAACTCTAGACTACACGGGGTCCTGACCTGAATTCTTTTGGTAACCCTGAGACCATAGGTCTTGGATCTATATCACCCGTATGAGGGTGGTGCATTCATGCTAGAAATCGCATAAGGGGATACATGGTTCTTTGATTTCTTTCGATTAAGGCTTTTCATGACATGTTAATTACTATGACCGTACGAGTGGTCCTGGGTAGGGACTAACTCAGATACTTGTATGTCTATAGAACGTATTGACTCCCCAACTCTACGATAATAATAATAATACCTGGGGAACACCATATGTCTTCTCCTCGTCCTGGAAACATGGAGGAGTCCATATATTTATACGCGAGGTTGTTCACAATTCCTATGGAATGATCGAAATTCCCTTTGGACCTTTGTGAAGGTGTTAGTTGGAAACGGTCTCCTACATGTGTAGGAAGATGATACTTGGGATACACTGACTTTCATCCACCGAAGGGATACAAAGTGAACGATACCCTACTCTTATGAGTAACCTAAAGTTATTCGGTAGACGGCATTGCTAGTCCTCATGAGTATACGAGGACTAAATTCTCTAGATAAGGAAATATTGTTGAAACACCCCTCGTCTTCGTTCAACTAGTTGGTACCTTCAATTGATTTTCAGTTTGATTGATTTAAATGAGTATTTGTGAGATACAATGTTACCGAGCAACCCGATTCTTTGTTATTTTCGAGTGACGAAAATTCTTGTGTTACTTAAGGGAATAAGAACGGGAGAAATCTTCAGTATAACACTGTATATATATATATATATATATATATATATATATATATATATATATATATATATATATATATATATATATATGTAACTGTGTATTCGTACCACGAGTGAAATTCACGATCGTGGGGATGATTGACGGAAGCTGTGCGCTATCATTTACTCGATTTCTACCTCGGTCATTTGTGGTGAGCGTTTCGGGACCATTCAACTATAAACAAAATATATGTATACATGCATTAATGCCACATTTTCAATCGTATCATATCACACAAATTTCGTCGCACGCATGAATCAACAACCTGTATAACCAACGTCATTATTGTGTATGTAATAATATCCGACATATGCAACTATTAAAAATGCACTTAGACTTAACCCAAATTGGGCAAGTGCTTAAATGTGCGGTCAAAGCATGTCACTGGAGTGACGTATATACGCCATACTAGGAAAAGCATGAACTACTATGTATGAAGGAACATAGTCAAAACCAAACTTTCTTTGAAATAGGAATAGTCACGAGTTTCCGAATATTACAATTGGTTCTTTTGTGCGCTGAACCCACCTGGGGGAAAGCTAACCGTAAATCTGGTAGTCCCGACCATTCCATATGAAGGGACTAGTGAATCTTCCGAATACGTTCCTCGGATATCATGTCCATCCAGAGGGAAAATCCGTTAGTAAGCACGTCATATATACTTAAAGGAAGAATAAGACTTTGACACGACAGTTAATACTCTTCAAATTTGGAAAGTTACTTAAAACACGTTACGAATTGTAAATAACTCGAGGTGCGATACTAAGTCAAACTAAATGACCAAAGTGTAGATCGGTGCTTGGTTGGATGCACCGACCTGATGTGAAATGGTATTTATAACCTCAATTCGTATCCTAGCTGTCAGAGTGCTAGGCTTACCTCGATTAATTACGGTTTTCATTAAGCCTCCTTGAAACTGCTTTTGTTATTTCAAGAGATTGTCGAGTGATTGTGGATCTATGTTATTACATTTCCCAGCAGCACGTATTCCTCCCATGCCCTATTGGGAAACAGAACTGACTAATCCTACGACCAAGGGGTCGAGAAACTCAGCAAGCCTAGTCTCGACCAACACGGGGGCCGGGTCTTCATTTCTTGTTTGCATTATTACGAATATGAGACTAACGGGAAAAATCAAAATTAGTGGGCAATTGTCCCTATCGGACTAGGGTGACTATCAATTCGGGCTTCAGCCCATGGTTTCGTAAAACCACACGACTTTCCCAATCTAAACCAAGATGGTTTAGCATGAACGAACTCGATGAAACCCTTACGTTTAATCGGTGATTCAAATGGCGGAGGTGCCAAGAGGGGAAGGCATTATATCTTTTTATACTAGACATACAGTTCAGAACTTACCAAGTCCGAATTGGACTCGAAAAACCACGAGACCGAGACGGTCAAGTGGTGATTAACCACCTTGTGACTAGTATGGGTTATATTCGCCTATGCATTAGATAATCTTCAAGAACATCATGGGAAATGATAACTTCTCATTGTCCCCATTAACAACATCCTTATGAAATGATAGTCGAGCATGGCTATGTTCCTACCCTGCGAAGGGTACTCCGTCAATGGGGAACCTTGATTCAATGACTCGTTACTTAGTCATCTTTTACCAAATTACCCGTACGTCTACGATCAATGTCGATCCCATGTGTAGGGGCGTCATAGTGATACTTATGATCGTTAGACACTCATTACACCTTAAGCAATTCCACGTGATATAGTAACATTCTAGATGTGGTGCTACTGGAATTAAAACCGCATTGGGCGCACACCCTATCATTCCCGGTATATGGGAATTCTGTACGATATCTCTCGGAGAATCACATCGATATCATCAAAGTTACTAAGTTGTTTCCTTTAGGAAAAGACACGGATAGTTTTACCATAGCTGGAGCTAAGCTCCCAAAACATAATGCAAACCAGAATTATTACTCTAGAAATTCCATATCCTTGCGACGTGATTAGACTACTGGTGAGTAGTTCGGGCACCCGTTGATGTGAGGTGCAATTCGTTGTTACTCGTGTACATGCTCCCCTTATGGCAACCAGAGGCTCGTAAAAGCCATTCACTACCATAGAGTAGGGACTCTCGTAGTCGGTTAGTATTAGCCGAAGATACTCACGTACACGACAACACGAGAAGATTGGCGTGCACCACTCGGTAAGACCGAATTTATTCCCTTAACACAACCATGCGGAGCATGGTGCTATTATTACATGTGCAACAAACCCTGGAAGGGTACCCATACCCCTCCTCTATAAGAGATGTGTGAGAAATATTAAGCGAAATCGTAATTGAAACTTATGGTGTATGAATGGTGAGGAAAATGAATGCAAAGAAAACGTAATAATTGCAGTCAGCTATAAGCTGAATACGAAACTCATATCCTACTGTGAGTCCAACAACACTCTCACTTCCAGGTTGGAAGTGATGGCAGACATTACTCTTAACAATACGTAGGAATTGTGGATGGACAAATTACATTGCTACTATGTAGCACAATTATCATCTCTGTACAAGGATGATACTAAACGAAAAGCGAAAACATACTTGTCTGTCAGATGACTGACACGAACATAAATATTGAACCTTTCAACGAGTTACTAAACGGAATTTCGAGGACGAAATTCTTTTAACCAGGGGAGACTGTGACAATCGTGAAAAATCCCGGTAAACTTTGATTAGTAAAGTTCGTGGTAACCGGACGTGGTATGTATATCGTGATATTATTATAATTATGTGTGATGATACGAATTCTGGAAAATGATACACCGAATATGACGGGAGTATATGCATAGTAAGTAATAAAAACATTACAGTGACATTATGCATCACCTACATGACAAGACAAAGTCGTGAATGAACGATGACTCTGGGAATAAGTAGTAGTAAACACACATGACTTGTGTGCTATGCCTAGCGATATTTGTAATGTCTCGGATGAATCCGTGAGCATGTCATGGTTGACATGACACTACTAAGGACCAACGATGCGAGGTTGGCATCCTTAGCCTTGAACAACGTGTTAAACGGAGACTTGGCGTTTAACAACGCATTAGACCTTTGACGTTGATTATTAGTTTATCGGTAGCCTTATTTAAGATTCCGAGTTCCATAAATAACTTAGATTTGTGCCATAGACTGTGACATAAGGTTTAAAAATAATCAAAGCTCGGGCACGCAAAACAAGTAGCTCCCGGTTGGGGAAACGCATTCGTTCCGGGCATAACATAAGGCAACCGAATGTGCAAGGAACGATCGATCAAGCTTAAAAACACTTAAACGAACGTCAACGAGACTTTTATGATTAAAACGTGACTGGGTTCGGATTTTAGACGGTTATGCATAATTTTTAAAACCGAGTCTTTTGACACTAAGTACGTGCAAAACGGAGTCTGTCACGCAAATCGAAACGCGCGCATGACCCGAAAACGAACTTGTACTTATCGAAAGATAAACCTTATATTTTGTCATGCAAAATGAAGCACGAGGTGTCCCATTGGGACCCACCTCTAACCGCCCCACCCCCATGTATATATATGTTTTTTTTTATTTAATTTTCATTATTAATTCATTTTTATTTCAAAAATCACTCAAATTCTCCAAAAACCTGCCCCCACAAACTTGAATCCAGCTGAGTTCTTCATTAAACCTCACTAAATCAAAGGTATTAACCTTGGCTTTTATAATTCTATGCCGTTTCTTTGATTAAACGCGATTTCTAGCCAAAAAACGCTTTTTAATCCATGAATTTTGGGGTTTTAAAAAGTTTTAGGGCTGAATTTGAATACCACATATATCCCTGGTTTATATGGCAGCCATGGTTGCCAATCAATGGGGTTTGATACCCTAATCAACTCTTATTCAACAAAAATCGCTTAACTATTCGATTAACCGAAAAACAATAAAATAAAGCTTGATTGATCTAAGTTCTAGCATATTTGGGTTGTAATTGGTGTGTAGGTACTGAATATAGCCTTCACACACTTCTGGGATCAAGATAACCGCTTGGAAATGGAAGAAGCGCTAGGTATATCATCCGAAAACTGAATCTAGGCTAGGCAGAAAATTGTTTTGCCTATAACTTAGTCTGTTTAACTTGGATTGAGCTGAAATTTGGTATGGTGATGAGGAATTAGATCCACGTAAAATGTTAGAATTTTTAGAATTTGCTACGATATTTGGTGAATTTTTAGCTGTCTTACTGAAAGAATTTTGGGAAAAATATTAAACGGATTCAATAAATCACCAAATTTTACCTCGACACTAAGGAACACATGAGTAATATTCTGGGAAAGTTCGGAGTCCATTGGTTGAGTTTTGATTTGGGTTAAAAATCCGCGTTTTTGCGAATTTTCGGTAGCCGGAAACGCACTGAAATGAAATCGGAAAATTCTCAAAATTTGTGGAGATGTTCCTGGACATGTATAGAAGGTTCAGGAATTTTTTGAAATTTTTGATTTTCTGAAAGTATTTTATGTTAAGTATGTGGTTAAAAATGGGTTTATAAATAATTTATTTAAATAAGAAAATTACCAAAATAAATTCCCAGAAATTTATCTCGTGATCTACTGATTTTTACTGAGTTATATAAATTTTATAGATTTTTAGTCCAATTCTAGATTAAATGAGAATTTATTTGGATTAAAAATAAGTTATTTAAATCATTTTCGACAGTTTACCGTGTAACAAACCTGCCGGAACTGGGAATTGACCCAACCCGAAAAATACTATAGTTGGAACACTGGTAGTATTCCGGGAGATTCCCGGGAAAATTGGCACTATGGGTGTGCTCTAAGACAATCCGGGAGAATTCCCGACGGTGAAAATGGAAACTCAAATTTGGGCAACTTAGACCCCCGAACACTCAAACTCCCTTAATAGAAAGTTAATCGTTTTTGAATAACCACGTGTTGGCACCACTGGCATTCCCGTACCATTATCCGAACACGTTAAACTACTGACTTTGGTTGGCACGCGAATCGGTGCCCGGAAGCCAAACTGAAAACTAATACTACCCTGATGTCCATCACCATACCAGTGTCCTATAGACTCAATCCGGAGTGAAAACTCCTGACCCGATCTAAGTTATAACCATTACCAACTTAGATACTGATTGAGTCTATACTTGCATGGGTGTTATTAAAGTGAATCAAGTTTGCTTGATCACTCTTGCGTTAAGATCACTACTCGTACTGTGAGTTTTCACTTCCCACTTTTACAATTGTTTTACTGTTTTCTAGGGACTTGCATGTTAAAAACTGTGTTGACTACACCAACTTGGGAGTGAGTTTCACTTCCCCACTTTTAACTGTTTTATTGTTTTACTTGGGGTGGAATGCATGTTACAAACTGTGTTGACTACACAAACTTATGACGGGAATTTCACTTCCCTAACACATGAACTTGTTAAAAACTGTGTTGAATACACCAATTTGGGACTGAGTTTTACTCTCCCACTTATAAACTGTGTTACTGTTTTCTGGAATGACTTGCATGTTACAAAACTGTGTTAATTGCACCAACTTGTGATGATGTGAATCATCTAACACACGAACTACCTCCCTCCTACAAGTGATTGGCGTAAGCCATGGGCAGTGGATAGTACTATTAGTTTGACTAACCCAGTTGCTCCAGGCAGTGTCTTGGTGACACTGTGTGTCGGTGACTATGCAACTGCACGCGTCCTAAATTCGGTTATCTTAACTAAGCATAATTGCAGAGAAACATGACTTAGTTGCCTGGATGACGTGCCTTCTTGACACGGCCCGGTGGGAAGTGTCTGTGGTGACACGGCCCGGTTCGATGATGTGTCTGTCTGGCACGGAGTGACCATGACCATGACTACTGGACTGTGACTGTGACTATGACCGTGACACTGACTGTGATGTACTAGTGCAATTAAACTGGTAAACACATGTTGTTACACAACGACTAAACCTGTGGAACTCACGCAGCGTTTAGCTGACCTTTTTTAAAACTAACATGCATTTCAGGTAACATGAGACTGGTGTGATCCGTGTATGTTGTTCAAGACATGTTTGTAGGCGAACCCTGATATAGACGCATGTGGCTTAGAAGACTTATGTGGTTCATGGGAACATGCAGTTGTAACATACATGTAGTATGTAATCAACATTTTGTAAGTAATAAAATGTAGTGTCTTTATAAACAATGAGCTTGTACCAGAGGTGTTTGTTGCATCCCGTATATTTTCTTCCGCTGCAAGTTGGGGTGTGACATTACAACTTTATACTCAAAAATACTCGAAAACCGGCTAAAATACCCAAAAACAGCCTAAACCAGCCCTTCGTGCGAGTTGAACACACTTCGCACGAAGCGGGAGCTGGCAGCTGCTTTTCCTATAAATACACACGCACTTCACACCTTGAAACTTTCCGTACACACTCACTCTCACTCTCAAATCTTCTGGTGCAGCTTGTTCTCCAATCCTTCTAAGTGAGTTCAGCTCAATATTACTTAGCAAATCTTCTTGTGACTTCTTCTTCTTTTCTTTTGTACCAAGTGTGCAAGCTAAACCAAGTTCAACTTGTGTTTCAGGCAATGTGAGAACGTTGGAAGCCTGGGCTATCTGAATTAAGTTCCAAACCACTTGTAAATGTTTTTATGTTGTATTTATTTCTGTATATTCATGACCAATCGGGTTTATCAACTCTGTTGATAAACTTTGAGCTATGGTGAATCATATAACAAGTATTCGTACCCCTTGCTTGGCATCTATGACAAAGTTATATGTAATTTCTTATAAAACTGGTTGGGACTTAATATTAATCACATTCTGATTAAGTGTTACAACCCCAGACTGTTCTGCCTCTTTGCAAGTACCCTGTTCACAGAAGTCAATGTCGAAACGGGCGCAAAACGAGCTAAATCGTTTTAGAAACAACCCCTTCGCATGAAGTGATCAACCATTTCGCACGAAGTGGCATTTTTCTGCTATTTCGTATTTTCTGCTTTCGGATCTGTACACTTCACCACACTCAGAATACTCATACGCCTCTATTTACCCCATGTAGGGTAACTCCTGTGTTCATCACTTCAACACCTCAACTCGCGGTTTTCTAATGAAGCTTTGCAAAACTGTGAGCATGCTCGACTCCCCGCTTTTATCTTTAACACTTTTGAGGTGCAACTTATATGTTCTATCAACCCACTAAATCACAATACTTTATGCAAATTCACAATACATACATTCAATCATACATGCTTAATACGAATACTTGTATGCTTATTCATTCTAGAATCGAATGCTTTATACTACGTCATTAATTGTGTGCAAGCCTCGCTTAACATGTATAGCATTATAGGATTAACGCACCGCCCGTATTCGTGAGGTCATGTTAAGTAAACAAAAAATGATTAGATTACACTAGCGGTAAACTTTGGGTTGACATGTGTAGTAGCATTTCTAATATTGTATGATAATTTTGAGTAAACGTTTATACCATGTTGAATGTTAGACTTTTATTATACTTAGTATTCAAACTTGTATGCTCGCCAATGCCTCGTGTGTTGAACTATACTTTATATATGTTGCAGGTTAATATTGATGATGAGGATGCATGGAATCTAGTAGGATGAACTAGAAACCCACTTTTAGATTAGTCATATGTTGTACTTGTATTCTAAATTTTGTTGTTGTGTTTTGAATTTTGATGTTGTACTTTGTTCCAAAACCATGTACTCAAGTTTATAAATGAAATGAAATATTGTTCCTTTAAATACTTGTCACATTATTAGAAGTTATGACATCTCGAGCAATCTACTTACATCCGCCTCGATGATTCCGCCATTGGTTGGGGTGTGACAGATTGGTATTAGAGCCATAACTATAGGGAATTAGGAAAAATTGCATGATTTGACCTAGTCTACAGTCTAAGCACCAAAACAGACCCATTTCGTGCGAACTGGACACCTCGCATGAAGTGAGCCCACTTCGCACGAAGTAAATTGTTCCTCGATTAAAACGTCTAAACTTCTTCCTATTCTGCTTCTAAGCTAATCTTGTTTTCCTAAGAAATACATGCCTTTCCTAAGGCTAACACAATCCACACTTGAAGACATGAAGTGTTGGTGCATATGTTTGTTGCCTACATCATCATATTAGAACGAGTCTGAATGAACAGAGCTTCTGAAGACTGATCAAGACGAAGACGATATCCAAGGGGGAGTCTATTAGTACAGTATGTCTATGTCTTAGTCTTGTATCGAGTATGTTTAGAATAAATGAGATCACATTAGAAAACGAAGTATTTATGTAAGTCGTAGACCAAGTTCGCCCAGAATCATGTTGTGAGAACAAGTTCGGCCAAACTTGTTCAACAAGTTCGCCCGAACTTGTTACTTCCCCAACGAACTTGTAGGTCTATAAATAGGAGCCTTGTGATCTCTCATTTGTAACTTTTGGCAAACTTGAGGCGAAGCTCTGTCCGATCCGGAACTTGAATGTATACGAATATTGATCAATAAACAGACAATTAATGAGTAATTCTTGTTATATGATTAACATGTCACTTAGTTTCCACCTAATTGGACATTAGATACAAATTCTAGGTTCCCAAGTTGAGGAGGACGGGACTATCAAGTGGTATCAGAGCCTGGATACCTAAATTTGGTGAAATCATCACAAGAACTACTCTAATTCTACTCCATTCTACCATTTTTCTTGACTTTTTCACATATTTGAAGAATCCATGGTCAAAAAGGTTAAAAATTCAACATGTCATGTAAAATACACTAAAGATAAACCACTGAAAAGTTTCAAGACCTAATTCAAACGAATTGATGTCGAAAAGTTGAAAAAACCATGATTTGCAAAACCATTTTGAACGAACTTGGGATCAAGTTCGTTCGAACTTGACTGAAAAATTCAGAATTTTTCATCAAGTTCACCCGAACTTGATTGATTTTTCAAGGTTTTACCCAAGTCCGCTCGAACTTACTTAATATTTCTTCAAAGTTTCATCAAGTTTGCCCGAACTTGATCAAAATCTGTTGAAATTTTATTACAAGTACGCCCGAACTTGCTTGTTCTCTTGAAATTCTTACAAGTTCGCTTGAACTTATCTCAGGGTGAAATTTTTCAGAATCAAATCATAAGTCCGCCCGAACTTAACAACAGGTTCGCCCCCGAACTTAACAACAAGTTCGCCCGAACTTGATTGTTTGTGATAAAATTTGAAGATTTCATATATGTTCGCCCGAACTTGTTGAAATTGAAATCAAAATCTGTTTTTATCACAAGTTCGACCGAACTTGTCAGTTGCTAATCAGTTTTCGAGTGTTTTTGGATCGTGCTTTCAGTTAAGTTTTCAGATTGTCAAAATGGATGATTTCCATAACGCATTTGCTTTACAAGTGGCTTCTACATCAAATGCTAATGCTATTGCGGTTAACCAGATGAATCTGGATAACGAAATGGGTACTACTACAAAACCGTTGAAGCTAATGAGTATGGACGAATTCGAAGGATGGAAGGAAAAGTTTGTAACTGGGTACAAGCCAATCAGTTTCACAGCTGGGTTGTGGTAGAAAACGGATACAAATGGCCAAAAGATGAACGTGATCAAGATCTCTCTTTGATCAAGTTTACACCTGCTGATAAAGAGGCATATGTGGCTAAAAAGAAAATGATTAGTCTGATACAACAATCTGTGAAGGAAGATATCTTGATACTACTACCAGAATGTGAAACTTCACAAGATTTGTGGCATGCTCTTTGTGATAAATTTAAGGGAAGCGATGAGATGATATAGAGCAAAAAGGCCTTAATCAAGAAAGAATTCGAGATCTTCACAATGATCAAAGGTGAGACTATGAAGCAAATGATTGACAGATATTGTCATCTAATGGTCCAGATGCGAAGGCATGATATTAAGAGAACTACCGAAGAGCATATAGAAATGTTGGTGTAGGTCCACTTGGAGGATCAAGATAACCTACTTCCTTGTTTGTTAACACACACACGAGTGCAGAATCCAAGTGTGAATGCAAACCGGAGCAAAACAACGTATGTAAAGCAAACACAAGTAACCAAAAGATTCACTATCTTTAGATTAATGGAAGAGAACAAGTTTACACATACACACAGTGAACAAACTCTCTAAGTGCTCTCTTACTGAACCCAAATAACATATGTGGGTATTTATAGGCCATGACCCAGCTAACGCCCACGAACAAACCTACTGTCCCACGAAGAACAGGCCAGGCCCATGAAGAATGAGGTTCTTCGTGGCCTGACCCACGAACAACCAACAAGCCACGAAGAATAGGCATATCCACGAAAGATTATATTAATCGTGGACACCAAAACTTGGAGAATTGCATGGCATTTAATATTGCATCATCATGACATCATCATATGACATCATCATGTGATGTAATGGTGATGACGGTTCGCGGCTCGTCGTACTTCGAGTGTCGATCTCTAGGTCGCACGACGGATGAATGTCGCGACATCGGGTTTGAACCGAACCAAGCCGCGTCCACACCAATATGTATCAACAAACTCCACCTTGGATGCTACTCGTGATGGTTCGTTCTTCACATTGTCGGATCTTCAGATGTCTTCACTTGTCACAGTCAGGAGGTGCATCAACAAACTCCCATTGAATGTTGCTCGTGAGACATTGATCTTCAAATCTTTAGATCCTTGAGGGTTGATGAGTGGTCAGCTACAAATTGATCTTCTTGATCCACAGCTTACACATGTTGTGTCTTCACTCCC
This sequence comes from Scalesia atractyloides, assembly GCA_947069175.1. NCBI lineage: Eukaryota > Viridiplantae > Streptophyta > Magnoliopsida > Asterales > Asteraceae > Scalesia > Scalesia atractyloides. The sequence goes on along the minus strand of CAMTDV010000024.1, from coordinate 19,540,543 downwards.
ATAACTTTTCTTCAAACATGTTCTCTCTTTGTTGCTTGAATGCCACATCTGCACACACTACAAAGCTAAACGCGCAATGAGAACAACCGCTAGGGATTTAATCAACCTTAGAGAATTTTCATTTGAAAACTTCACGAAGGATTGATTTTAAACATAATTAGCAAAACACACACATGAGACCAACTCTCATTCAACTACCAACAAACAACACTTTAAAAGTTTTAAAATTGTTCAGTTTTAATCCTGATATGATTCAACTTCGACCATTTATGAAGATGCAATTTTTTTTTCGGCTTACAATCAGGATTTCAGGTAGGATAGACTCGAGTTCCAACATCGGTCAATCAAAAATAAACTAGAAGCAAAATCTTTTTGGCTTTTATAAAATTTATATTAAAACTCACCTTATCATTTTTTCAAATGTAAAGACGGAAAGCAATAGATAAATATTTACAGACATTCTTTTTGTGAGTTTCGAGGGTAAGAAAATCATATCAGTGTACGGTCATGCCAAAACACACTTGTTGTTCGATTAGTTAGCATTTAGATAAGTATCCTATAACAATTATCGGTATTGTTGTCCGCATAAGCTCAGCTTATCAGATTTACTCGCGGTTAGGGGACACGATTAATGTATGATTTATAGTTACCGACCGGTGTTCATCCACTCACGACACATTCCCATATCAAGGTTGCACGAGAGTTCATCTTACTGGTGAGTATACCATTTATCATCTGTTTTAACGTATATGATGTGAGATACTCACTTATTTGAGGATGAATACAAGCCCTTTGTGATAAAATCACTTATTTATGAGGAACTTGATGTTCAATGCATGTGGGCACGAGAGCAAGTCCGTGAACAGGTTAGTACCATCGCACCGACAAAGATATGAACTTGACTCTCGGATGATAGATGTGATTTAAAATCACTTATTCAGGGTGACTGTGATATTTTTATCACTTATTGATGGTCATATGCAGCATGTATTATATACATGTATGTATCGTATGTACACGTATGTATGGTATCATGGAAGTTCTTGACTTGCGTCCCCGTTATTTTTCGGTAAAAGAAACAACCATGATACCCAGATGATAAACAGCATAAAGACCACGTATCTCAAAACCTCGGGAATCTATTAAATGAAATTTCGGTACCAAGACCAAATGCCAATGAGCGGTTCCCACACGGTCTTCAGTCGATTATGTTTATAGTCGCCCTGCACACTTTAAAATGATTATGAGCCTACCGATACATCGAATATAGAGCTACTTATCGTTTTTCATTTTAAGTTCAAAAAGGTTTTGACAGACCACTAATTTACTATCATTTTCTCTTTTTCTCGCCAGGAAACTCATTTTTGTTTTTCTCTTATTTTTGTATGTTTCGGATTTGGATTTACTCCCCCTAAAATGCAAAAGTAAATTTAAACTTTTAAATAACATCTTTTTGGATTTTTTTTCAAGAAAAATATTCACAAAAACGATTTCCCGATGTGGATTAAGTCATGTTTTACCTCGATGCCGTTTACCAAAATTAATTTAATCAAAAATGATTTATCAAATTTTGGAAAAATGAGTTGGCACGTTGGTAATCGGTGTGGACTAAAACAACATTGATGGGTTTCATATTGAAACAATCACGTGTGAGGTGATATTCGAGACCAATTTGTCTGATCTGGAGTGCTGTACGAGATTTCAGTAATCCTTGAAGCAGGTTAAATATCGACAAAGATAGGAGAGATTAGAAATTTAAAACCGTAATCCTGCAATTTCTACGTGCATTGCCAGGAATCTGTGTGCGCTCCCAACTGGATATCCACCCGGTGTGGATTTCAAGGTCAATTTTGCAGCTACTTCAATTAACTGAGAAATCCTTCACAACAACAAGATCAGAAACCTCTGAGTCCGGCTGGTAAAAGCAAGGAAGCATGTGGGAAAGCTTGTACACATCATCATTGGTTGGTCCATACATGATGTCTTACATACTCTTGCACCATCGAAGGTCTTCGTCTTTCTCCTTGAGAAGTAGTGTGCGGTTGTTCAATCCACGCCAAGGCATCCGCACAACCCGGTTGGTTTGTTCAACAAACACATTTTCTTCAATCACACCTTGAAAAATGTACACTGCACGTTATCTTGTAGACTTTGAACTTCATGTGGAAGATTAAGCCATGAATTTCAAAAAGTTTCAGACGTGCTGCAGGCGTACACTTTGTTTGAATCTATCCTGTGGACCCAATCCAAGCCTTAAACAAACAATTTGTTGCTCATGAATTTTCTTTTTGAAGCTATCAATTCTTTCATCATAATTTTCTTCATTCATCAGACATTTTGTCTTCTTTTCTTTTTCTCTCTCCATCAAAGGCAACAATATTCTCCTAGATAACAATGTTTCAGAGCCTTATGTCGCCGATCTTGTGCATGGACGCTCCACTATCAACAATCATAAGACTATCAATAGTTCCTCCTGGAACATCCTGCACACTCATTCAAAGATTAGTTGGAGAGGGGGGACCCAGCCTTCGTTGACTTGGGTCGTCCGACATCATCTAGGGTTGTGACTTCCATTTCCCGATGATTCGGAAATATTGAACTCCCCCTGAAACAATTTCCGATTTTGGTTTCCAAATTGTTTTTGTTTCTCAATTTTAACATTTGGTATTACCGACTGTATTTGGACAACCTCAGGTTTTAAAGCCTTTTTAATATCTTTTCGTTGTTTCTTTCTCTGTTTCATTTCTCGTTGCTTAACAAGACAAGGGTCCTGTAGTGATGAAATAGATTTGGTATGGTAATGTTTGTCACGGGGCGCATCAATTTTTGCTTTTCCCTTTGTGAGATATGGACAATTCTTGACAATGTGCCCATACGTACCACATTCAAAACATGATCTCCGCTCAACAAACCTCGGAGTATCATAATTGTGATAGCTTGGTGATGAACTTCGTGATCTTGAGGTACTTGGTCCTACATCACAACAGTTTATGTGTTGTGTGTAGTTGTTCTGATTGTTTCTTTTCAAAATTTTACTTTGTTTAACAAACTCCGTGTTGGATTTATTTTCAAAGGATTCAATTTTATCAGTCCCTCGGGATTTCATGAAGTTTATCTTCTGAATCTTCTTCTTGTTTTAGCTTTGTTTGCCTTTTCCCTTTCCTTGGTTAGCGTGATTTTACTTTCGTTGATTGTTTTGTGGTTGCAATTTTTGATTCCCGTATTTCTTTCTAACTTCGGATTTTGGGATAGGAACACGCTGAGTTACTACAACTCTTGGGCTCGACTTTCCCAAAAACTTACTAGTAGAATCCTCAAAAACTTTATCAATCAAGGATTGATTGACATTTTTGATTGGGAAATCTTTATCTGAATATATTTTATCAGAACCAATCAACGTGTAAAGCAAGTTCACGCTTTCACAACTCGTGGATGAAAAGTCAACAGACTTGACCGTAGCAGTCACAAACGGTCTTTGTGAGTGGATAACAAAGAATGTGATTTTCGAGAGGTATATTTTCCTCTTTTGTTACTGTATCTGACTCCTTAGGTTGATGAATTTTTCAATCCTCAACAATGACTAGAGGATCTTGATTTTGTACGGTTGATGAATTTTTTAAATCTGTTGATTTAGCTTGATTTGAAGATACGTTCTTTTGGTATCCAAGCCCAACAGCGAATTCCTCAATGTTTAATGAAACTGATGGCTCAAAATGAGGCTTATCCTCCTCATCGGGCATCTTGGTATAATTGTGTCTGAATGGGGGAGGACACTTCTTATACCCGATGCATGTGACATCCTCTTTCTTTTTATGTATGTCAATGATGTGATCCAGCACATATCGAGAGTTTGAATAGCTATCTAATTTAAGCCGGATCGCCTCATTTGCACACTTAGCACATGCCAATTCTTTCTTTGTTTCCTCGAGCATGTTTATGTAATTGTTAATCGCAATTTGTTTTCTTGAAACAGTTTTTGTTGCCTCGGAAAGATCTTCTTTAAAGTTTCAATTACATTTTTGAAATCTTTTTCATTACTTTTCACAAACATGTTAGCCTCTTTGCACTTTGCAAGATCGATAATCAAGTGTTGATTGTGGTTAAATGTCAATTCAAATTTACCTTCTAGCTCAGACAGTTTATCTTCTAGTTCAAACATTTATTGCAATTGACACACTTAGAGCAAGTAGAATTTTCGACACTTACCTGACTTGATTCACTCCCAGAGATAAATCCATCTGCCTCAGAATCAACAACACCACTCGATACACCTTCTGATTTATTCTCACTTGAACTTGAACATTCTTCGTCTGAACTCCAGTCGTTGTTTGAACTGTCATCATTTCTCGAAGAATCACCATCACCGACATTCTTGACAATTTTAGCATAAAACGCACTTCTTGTTTGACTGGTGTTTCTCAACTGTGTAGTCCGGTCACAATTGCTAGAAGGTTTAGCCAATAATCGAGTTTTGGTGGTGGAAGGTCATTTGACGGCATAAGAGACTGAACCAAAGACATGTCAGGTTTATTTTGATTTTGATTCGTAACACACGCCCATTGATTAGCGGTAATCATGGCCGTATATTGAGGCATTAAAGATTTTACCCAAGAGGTTGCGGAGCAAGGTTGAGATGGATCTTGGCTTGAACTTGAACTACTACCCCAATCCCAGTGATTTGAACCCATATTAATTGTTTAAACAAAGTAATAAAAATAATAAAATAATAATAATAATAATAATAAAATAAAAAATAAATAAATAAAGAAAACTTTGAAACAAAGTTCACGAAGAACTAAGTATTTCGAGGTGGGGGTGTCCAAAAAGTTATTATTATTTTAATATTTTTTTAATGTTCTTCACAAAAGATTTTCAAAGTGGGGATGGTTCTTCGTGAGTTGTTTTTTTAATGATAGATAATGTTAAGAATAATAGTCAACGAACAATGTAACAAACTTTCGTGGGTGTGTGTTTTTCGTGAGACACAACAAGACAAAACAGAGGTTTTTCGTTGGTGCAAAGGTTCTTCCAGGTAGGTGGAATGTTTCCTTTTATAGGGGAATCTGGTTTCTGTTTTGAAAAAGGTTAAAGCTAAACTTATCCAAACTAGTTTGAAAATAATCTTTTCTCTGGTCACTTTTCCGGCCAAACACCTTACCGGAGAAGATGGCGGACAAAATTTTTGCTAGAAATTTTAACGAAAACCGTATTTTAACATGTCTCCATAGGTTCTAACAAGATTTTTATAAAAAATTTCTGCAACCAACTAGTTTTTACCAAGTTTTACACCACTTATCTTTCTAAAACTTGAAGTTTCTTGTTCAAGTTCAAGTACAGGAGACACCCAAACTTTGCTCAAAACCCATCAGAATGCTTGGTTTTCAACAAGGAAGAGAGCCAAAGCTCTGATACCACTTGTAGGTCCACTAGGAGGATCAAGATTAACCAACTTCCTTGTTGTTTAATACACACACGAGTGCGGAATCCAAGTGTGTATGCAAACCAAAGCAAGAGCACAACCAATATAACAAAAGATATAACTTGAAAGATTCACTATATTGATTTTAGAGAGACCCGGTACACAAACTCTTGAACCAAACTGCTTATCTCTCACTCTGCACTCTTACTGAACCCAAATAACATATGTGGGTATTTATAGGCCATGACCCAGCTAACACCCATGGACAAACCTACTGTCCCACGAAGAACAGGCCAGGCCCACGAAGAATGAGGTTCTTCGTGGCCTGACCCACGAACAACCAACAAGCCTACGAAGAATAGGCATATCCACGAAAGATTATATTCTTCGTGGACACCAAAACTTGGAGAATTGCATGGCATTTATATTGCATCATCATGACATCATCATGTGATGTAATGGTGATGTCATGGTGATGATGGTTCGCGGCTCTTCGTGCTTCGAGTGTCGATCTCTGGGTCGCACGACGGAGGAATGTCACGACGTCGGGTTTGAACCGAACTGAGCCGAGCCAAACCGAACCGAACCGAACCGAGCCGCATCCACACAAATATGTATCAACAGTTGGCTGATGCACTTCCTGAGGGAGAGTGGTCAACTTACCTGTTGATTTTAAAGAACAGTCCGGCTTGGAGGCACTTAAAGTTGTCATCTTTCATCGATAAATTAGAAGGTCATGAAATGGAGTTGTTAAAGATTGCAAAATCAAAAAATGCCAACGTCGTTCAAGATGTTGGTGTGTATTATAAAGGAGGTGTTCAAGATACTCAGATTCAGAGTCCGAAAATTCAATCAGCATTTAGTGCAAATATGAATTCCTCGAATTATTCGACACAAAATCAGAGTTCTCCAAACGCGGGATATTCAAGTACTGGTTCAAATTCTTCGTTTCAAAATCAGAACAATCAATTCAATCAGTCGCATCAGACAAATCAATCCAATTCTGACCCGAATGTTTTTCAGTGCAACATCGCAGTGAATCTGAACAATGCCTTTCCTGAAAAAGTGGCTAAACAGCACATAGCACTGCTTGCTACTGTTCTAGAACCTTACGAATGTTTAGTTGCTGGGAATATCGGAAATCCTGAAATGACTGCTGAGGATTACAATCAGGTGGATGAAGAAGAATTACAACTGATGGATATCAAGTGGAGTTTGGCATCAATCATCAGAAGAGTTACCAAGTTTGTAGCACTCACCGGAAGAGATATTGGTGATTCAAGCAACAAGCTTGGATTTGACAAGTCAAAAGTCACATGCTTCAGATGTTGACAAAAGGGGCATTTTAAACGCGAATGCACGAACCAAGAAGCAAGTGGAAACCAAAGTCCTTTCGGCAACAATAACGACTATTACAAGAAAGCGCTACAATACAAGTTGTACCCGAAAAGAACACAAGTTGAGGTGCAAGATAACTCTTCAAAGCCAACCGAACAAGCTCTAGTTGTGTCTCATGAAGACGAAGGGTTTGACTGGAACAAATACATTGGAAAGAAGACTGGTGTTGCTATCATGGCAGAGTTAGTGGATGAATCAGAATCAACATTTGATGAGCTGTTCTACAAAATGCGATTCTTGAAGTTCAGAAGACGAATGCTAGGTTTTCTAGTTCTAATTCTAATTTTGCAGATTGCGTCGAGAATACATCGCAAGAGCAAGTGACTAAAGATAAGAAATCAGAGGTTGAGAAGGTAGGTTTTGAGGTAAAAGTGATTGAAAAGGAAATTGTGAAAGTTATAGAGGTTGAAAAACCTTGCCCAAAGTGCACAAATCCTTGTGAGCAATGTGCTGAGAAGACTAAAATCATAAGCGAAATGACTATGCATAACGAAAATTTTCGTTATGATTACAGAACGATGAAAGAAGCTTATGAAAAAATGAAAGGTACATATCGCAATGTTGAAAAAGCTAATCATGAACTAAGTGCTAATATAACAATGTTAAATGCCACAGTAATTGAAAAACAAAAGCGATTAACATGTATATTAACACCATTGCCCAAACAAGGCAAGAGCTTCAAGATATGAAGATTGAAACCGAGAGGGTGAGACAGCTCTTGAAAAGCTATACCACAAACGCTAATGTCATTGATCACATTCTTCCTACGATCAAGTCGGAGGAAAATGATGAAAAACCGAAAGGTATAAAGCGTAAGGAGTACGGAAATGTTCCACCTCCACTACTTGCAAGTTACTGTCGCAAGAAAGAGGATGGTATTGAAAAGGCAACAAACATAACACTTCTATCGGAAATTAAAGATAAGTTGCATGAGAACATTGACGTAGTTTTTTACGAAGTCAAATGATGACAGTGAAGCGGTTGTGAAAAATGTGTTAGAAAATGTTTTGGGAAGTGATACTGATGACGGTAGCTTTGAAAGCGCCAACTCAAGTTTGAACAATTCGGAATCACACTACGAAAATGACGATACATCATCAGAAAATGATCTAAGTGATGATCCTAACGTCGTGATGTACAAAGTTAAGGAATCTGATAGATTATATTTTGATGATAGCTTTCCGATTCGAAATGTGAAAGAAGATCAAATCAATAAATTGTTCAAACTTGTGGAAGTTTCGTCAGATGAGCTTGAAGTAAATGAAAAGAATTCTTATTCAAAACCAAAAGAAACTATAACAACTACCGAAAGAATGGTGGTGATTTTCCTGAGAATATGAGAGCAGGGTTGGGTTTGGAGGTAAATGAAGATGAACCGAAAAGGAAACAGAAGTCACAATTTCACGAATATAAAGGTTAAAACATGAAGTTTGTGTATGGGACGAACACGGTTCAAGAAGAAAGTTTGATTTGTAAGCAATCAAATGATGAGTTCAAGAAAGAGAAAGAACTTCGGGACAAGGCTAAGTCCACAAGTGGAGTAAAACCCACGAATGGACATTCTTATGATACTCGGACTTGCTTCAAATGCAATGAAGTTGGTCACATTGCTCGCAAGTGTCCGAAATCAAAGCCCGTGTATCTATGAACAAAGACATCTTAAGATGTTGAGAAACATGAGCAACCAGAGATTGTGAAACCAATCAAAATATTAAAAAGAAACTATGAATCTAAATTCGAAGTGAAACCTAAAATTGAATCAAAGTTTGAAAATTCAACTTTTGAGAAAGGTGAACTTCAAAATCGAACGAAAAAAGGATTCTAGATTTTACATCAAGAAAGCAAGAAGCAAATCACAATCCTGGTTGCAAAGAAGAAAACAACATCATCTGAAATTGCAAGTCTGTTACAGATAAAGCTGAAAATGTCAAATCAAATGAGTCTGTAATCAAAAATGATCTTTCAAAGTTGAAAAAAGATTTTGTAAAACAGACAAAGAAAGATAAAGTCGAAAAGTTTTCAAAGTTGACATTGGACGAAATGTTTGATGACAATTTTGATTACGATGATGAGTTTGAAAGTGATTACGATGATCTTTATCAAGTTCAACCCAAGACCAAAAAGGCTTGGGTTTCTCTCTTCAAGTAGTTACTTCTAATGTGCAGGGGCTCTAAAGATCCACATTGTTGAAGTAGTATCTGGATAGTGTAGCTTCATGTTACTTAACTTATTTCGAAAAGTGTCATAATCTTTGTCATTTTGAGGGGGAGAAGTTGAAAAGAAAATTTGTGATGTGCAAATTGTGAAAATCCACACTGTTGAACAAAACACTGATTTTTATATCAAAACCATTTATTCTTTCATGTTAATGAGATTAATGGTATATTTGTTGACAGGTGCAGATGAAGATGTTGAAAAAGGATCGGACGACGAGTTCTCGTGATCCTCATTGGTTTGTTATCTTTTAGATTTGAATTTCTGAAAAACTAAAATCCAAAAATATGTTTTTTTTATTTTAGGGGAGTAATGAATGCAGAAAAATCAAAAACATATGAAAAAGTTGAAAATTCAAAACATTTGAAAAAATCAAAAAAGTACAAAAACATGAAAAAGACAAAAAGAGTTTTGTGTCAAAGGAAATGATAGTACATCAGTGGACTATCACAGTACGCTAAACAATTGTAAGGTTTAAAAAGTGATAAACAAGTCTTATTGTGGATGTGTCAATAGCTTCACACGTTCAGTAAATTGTTACTGGGATATAAACTAAATTTTACAACTGCTTAAACTTGTGGATTAACATCTCTCGGATATATGGACTTGGTACTCCGAAATTTCGTTTGAGAGATTGCCTGATTCTCAGATACGAGGTCTTTATAGATAGTTGATATATGGTTTATTATACAAGTTCTTCTGATTTTGTAGAAGCAATAGCCTAGAACTTCAATAATGCTTTTGCTAAAAAACCCTGCATGCAAACTTGAAAAATCAAAATGATCTAATCATTTGCAGTGCTTAAAAGATTTCTGAATTGGAACACACCTTTAAAGTCGAGCCTTCATCTCTTTGCCTGTACGGTAGTACTTACCTGAGCTCTCAAGGCCTCGCACAACCCAGATACAGATATCAGTTTCGCTATATTCACCTGTAAGATGATATCTAGGGAATCTTGATACGGGAGTATATTCTGAGATGGGAACCGTAGTTAAAGTCAAGTTTCATAATTCCACCTTAGATATCTTGGATCAATTAAGAAATGTGTTGAAGTATAAGTGGACAAACATATCGACAATCTAGGTAAACGAGTTTAGAACATAAAGTCATCTAAAGGTCAACGGTACTGATGATATGTCTCAAACAACTGATATGATCCTTAGACATGAATTCACAAAAATATGTCTATAAATATGTTTTTACATAGCTTACTTGGTTTACAGTTTAAAAATCAAAAATATTTTCAGTGTGTTTGAGTATAAATTTTCAAAAATACAAAAAGATTTTGTGTCTTCATTAATTTCTACAAGCCAATGATGGAGAACAGTTCTTCAAAGTCTGGTAAGGTGCTAAAATGGTGAAAATCTTGATGACATCTTTTAAAAATCAAAAAGATCGAAAATGATGAAAAGTTCATTAAATTGAAACTTTAAAATTAAAGAAAACATCAATTTGTTCATAACGGGTCAAACCGAGGTCATTTACTTGGACTTGGTAGACAAAATTTGGTTAACCAAGGTCATTAACTTAGACTTGGTCAACTAAGTGGATTTCATAATTGATAAACATGTGAAAGTTGAAGGTCTTAAATGTAAAAAGTATTCAAGGTCATTAATTTGAACTTGAATAACTGAAAGGTTTGAAAAGTGAAAATGGAGATTAAAATTTGAAATGTTGATGTTATAAAATTTCGAAGTTTGAATTTTGAAATGTTTATTTGAATGTCTGAGAGTATCGATACAGGAAGTAAAGTTTTAGAGGGAGCTGATAATACGTTGATTAAAGATCACAGAAAGCTCAAAGCAAGGGGGAGCTTGAAAATCAAAGCTCACAGCAAGGGGGGCATGGTGATTAAAGTTTTATCAAGACAAGCTCAAGAAACAGAGAAGAATTGAAGATCTTAAACGTTAAAGTTATTCAAGACTAAAGATCAAGAATTTTAAAAGACTCAGGAGCTTATTTGAAGTCCAAATGACTACGGCAACATCCAAGAGGGAGTCTGTTGATGCATGTCTGTTGCCTACGTCATCATATTAGAACGAGTCTGAACGAACAGAGCTTCTGAAGACTGATCAAGACGAAGACGATATCCAAGGGGGAGTCTGTTAGTACAGTATGTCTATGTCCTTAGTCTTGTATCGAGTCTGTTTAGAATAGATGAGATCACGTTAGAAAACGAAGTATTTATGTAAGTCGTAGACCAAGTTCGCCCGGAATCATGTTGTGAGAACAAGTTCGGCCGAACTTGTTCAGCAAGTTCGCCCGAACTTGTTACTTCCCATGCGAACTTGTAGGTCTATATATAGGAGCCATGTGATCTCTCATTTTAACTTTTGGCAAACTTGAGGCGAAGCTTTGTCCGATCCAGAACTTGAATGTATACGAATATTGATCAATAAACAGACAATTAATGAGTAAGTCTTGTTATATGATTAATATGTCACTTAGTTTCCGCCAAATTGGACATTAGATACAAATTCTAGGTTCCCAAGCTGAGGAGGACGGGACTATCATGAAGACACTCGTAACTCATCAACGAGACGATTTGCACCAAGATAGGCCCAATGGCCCATAATTCTTGGTGAAGTCTTTCATTCCGCGTATTCGATTTTACACAGAGTTACGCCATCAAGTTAGGAGTGACATCCACATCTTGATGGAAAACTTCCATTTCATACTCTAGTGGACCTTACCAACTTGTCGGAATTTGCTCCTCGTTTGGTAAGTACCAACCACGCTCGGGGTACGATGTTGTCAAGTTAGGGGTGAAACCCGCATCTTGTTAACTAGTCCCGCTCCTCAATTTTCATTCTCGCCAAAGTTTCAAATTTCCGATCAATTAGGGACATGTAGTCACTGGAAGGGTAAAATACAGTTAACCGCTCCTCGGTGAGAGTATTTTATCTATTAGGCCAAAATATGTCTCCCTAATTCAAAAGGACTTACGATTCACTTTGGAGTAGTCGAAGTTTCTCTACCCGAAACACTCCAATATTTTATCAAGCCACTTTTTTATGTTATCTCAATTTCTATGTGTTTTACTTTGATACATTTATCATTTCAAGTCGAAGGCACAAATCGCACTACCCTCGCAATCTAAAACAAATCTAATAACCGTGAACAAACTATATTTACTACTCATATCATTCCTATACGTGATTTTACCATGAAAATACATGATATACTTATGCGAACTATGTGAAACAAACGTGATACATGCTAAATTCTAAGTTCATTCATACAAACAAACATTATTATCTTTGTAAACAACATTATGATCAAGTCTCATCATTTTCTTTATTTTTCAAACTTTCTAGATGTCTACCACACGTCTCTCAAACACCAAGAAGAAATCCAATTCGAACTCCAAGTCTGACTCCAACTCATATTCAATTTCCAAAAAGGATTTCATGAAGTTTATGGCCAAGCAAGTGGCCAAGATTATACTCGATATTGTCAGCAAGATCCAACCTACACCAACCCCCAACAACACTGAATCCCCTAATGCCTCGGTTGACTCTAAAGGCGACCAACCCAATTCAACCTTTTCATTCAATAGTTTAACTCTTGTACCCGATGCCATTCATAGGCGAAGAGGAGCAACAAAACTACTTCAATGGTTTGATGCCATGGAAGTCACCTTTTACCAAAGTGGGTGTCCTGAACACCTACGCACCGTCAACGCCACCGAAATTTTCCGATCGAGGGCACTCGATTGGTGGACCGGAGAACGCAATACGCGTAGTAATTCCACGCTTATGCACTCACTTGGGATGAGCTGAAGAAGCTCATGAAGGCTGAGTTTTTTCCTCCTCACAAGCTCCAACAACTCGAAAACGAGTTCTGGAACATTAAGTAAGTGGGAAGTGACAACAGCGCCCTCACCGCTAGGTTCAAGCAACTTAGCATACTTTGCCCTGGCCAAGTTGATTCCACCGACAAAGCCATCGCCAAGTACATTCGAATCCTACCGTCCTCTTTTGTAAACTACATCGATGCCGCTCAACCCAAAACCCTCGAAGACACCTACCGCCTCGCTGCCAAATTTAACCATAGCCACGTTTGAGTGGAACCTTTAACTCAAGGAATTCTACCAAAATGGTTCATCAAGCCACCACTGAACCGAACCCCAGACCATCCAAACGCTCCTCATCCAAGCCCAATGGTAGAAAGCGGAAGGCTTCAAACCGAAATTGTGTAGTTGTTACCCTGCCAAACCCTCCACAACAACAACTAGCCCTAACCCAAAACCCCGATACAGCCAAGTGAGGTTACACTGGGACTCTTCCTAAGTGTGTGACTTGTACGTACCACCATCCTACCACCGCACCATGTCGCCTTTGCACTACATGTGATAAGTATGGTCAATTTAGCAGTCCAACACCGCAAGGAAACCAAAACCACCTGCCCAAAACCAAGTTCAGTAGCTAGCCAACAATGGTCGCGTTTGCTACAAATGTGGCGACCCAAACCACCTCAACAACGTTTGTCCCTAACGCAACACCAACCAGCATAGAGGTGTACAAAAAAAACGGTTTTACAACCGAAACTGAAAAAAAAACCGAAACCGGTTTTTTTAACCGGTGTTTTTGTAACCGGTTTTAAAATCAAATCGAACCTGCGGTTATAGACCGTTAGTGTTACTCACCTTTGAAACCAGTTTTAAAACCGAAACCGTTATGAAAAACAGGTTTAAACCGGATACAAACCAGTTTTTTTTATAAACCGGTTAAAAACCAGTCATAACCGGTTGGGGCGGTTAGTGATTTTAGTAAAAAAAACAGTTAGTAACTGGAACCGGTTATACAAAAACCGGCTTTTTGTTTTGATGAGGAAAACCGGTTCGGTTATTAATCGGAACCGGTTTTTGAAAAAAAAACCGATTATTACACCTCTAAACAAGCAGCAGCAAGCTCCTCGTGGACGAGCTTTGTCATCACTGTCGGTCAGGCTCAGAACAACAATGACGTCATCAATGGTACGTTTCTCGTAAATGATGTTTATGCTTCTTGTCTATTTGATACTGGCGCGGATAAAAGTTTTGTATCCATTGAATGATGATTATTGGCTAAATGTTAGTTACTACTTAGGTTTATGATGGTCACCATGTTTGACTAGTTTATCTTTCGGTTTTGAACTTATGATTGTGGATTAATAATGATTTAAAAGACTTGGTTTTTATGATCTGATGTATATGCGTATCTTTACTTGTTTTATGCATGATTAAAACTCCACATGTTTCCTTCTTGAATGTCTTTCAGCTATAGGTTCATGTTAGATCAATTATTGTGCGTTATTTTTATTGTGGTTGCTAGACGTAGTAACCCATAGGAGTAATAATTGTCAATTGAGTGGGTCTAGATATTCAACCAATCTTAATAGCCGTGAGGTAAGAGATTGCCGGTTTGTCTCAGTTGTTAGATTGCGAGGGTTAGAGCCTTTGTGAAAAGATCTCCCTAGTTTACCTACCTTCCCTGCACATCGAGTCTAATCAGAATTACTATAGTTACCCTTTGACTTTCACGATGTGAGGTAGATTGCCTTTTAGGGTACTTCTGTTAGTACATAATGTCTATGTCTTAGTCTTGGATCGAGTCTGTTTAGATTGGGCTAGATTTTGTTAGAATATGGCGTATTTATGTAAATGCTAGGACAAGTTCGCCCGGAATACAATGTTGGAACAAGTTCGGCCGAACTTGTTCAAGACAAGTTCGCCCGAACTTGTTACCCATCTCAAGCGAACTTGCACTAGTATAAATATGTGCCTTGAGTCTTTCATTTGTAACTTTTGCAACTTTGTCACAACAAAGGCGAAGCTCTGCTCGATCCGGATCTTACATGTAATTGGACTTAGTGATCAATAAACAACAGTTAAATGAGTAATCTTTGAATATTTGATTAACACGTCACATAGTTTCCGCCTATATGAATGTTAGATCAAATTAGGTTCCTGTGCTAATCAAGGAGCGAGGTGAAATCATTGCAAGATCTACTATATTTCATCTCATTTCTCCCATTTTTCTTCATTTTTCATGAAAAACAATGAACCTATGGATAAAATTTGCTAATTTTTGAATATGTCACGTAAAATACACTAAAGATAAAACCCTGAGAGTTTCAAGACCTAATTCAAACGAATTGATGTCGAAAAGTTGAAAAACCCAGGTTTTACAAACTTGATTTGATCGAACTTGTAATCAAGTCCGCCCGAACTTGATTGATTTTCAAGACTTTTAGTATAAGTCCGCTCGAACTTGCATTATTTTCATTCAATTTTTATCAAGTTCGCCCGAACTTGATTAAATTTTGTTGAAAATCTATACAAGTTCGTCCAAACTTGCTTGTTCTCTTGAAAGTCTTACAAGTCCGCTCGAACTTGTTTATGGATTGAAAAATTTTCAATATCTAAACACAAGTTCGCCCGAACTTGTGTGAAACAAAACCTGATTTTAACAACTGCACAAGTTCGCCCGAACTTGTTAGTGTGCTAATCATTTTTCGAAGATTGTGAACGTGTTTTCAGCGATTCTCTTCAGTTTTTCCACGATGGAAGATATTCACAGTGTGTTTATGACGGCTTCAACATCGAATGCTCAAATGGTGAATCAAGTTAATACTGATAACGAGATGGGTACGTCTGTGAAGTAACCGAAACTCATGTGTATAGATGAATACGAGGGGTGGAAAGAAAAGTTTACGAACTGTGTTCAGTCTACGTTCTTTCACAGCTGGGTTGCAGTTGAGACTGGCTACACATGGCCAAGAGATGAACATGATAATATTATCGATATAAGCAAGTTTCTACTAAACAGAAGGATGCTACGTAGCTGAAAAGAAAATGAGCAGCTTGATTCAGCAGTCTATGAAGGAATATATCTTGGTATTATTGCCATAGTACAAAACTGCACAAGATCTTTGGAAATCTCTAAAGGCAATATATCAGGGAAGTGCAGAAATGGTCAAAATCAAAAAGGCGTTAATCATGAAGGAATTTGATATATTTACAATGATAAAACGAGAATCGATGAAACAAATGATGAACGTTTTTGTCATTTGAAGGTGATTATGAGGAGACATGGTCTTGAGAAGACGGAAGAAGAATACATTGATAAATTGGCTGACGCTTTACCAGAGGGTGAGTGGAGGACTTATCTCATGGTGCTCAAAGAAAGTCCAAGCTGGGAATTCTTCAAGTTATCCACTTTCATTGATAAGTTGGAGGGGCACGAGATGGAGTTGTTAAAAATTGCCAAGTCAAAGAATTCAAATGTTGCTCAAGATGTAGGGCTTTACTACAAGACAGGAGCTCAAGAGAATATCTCAAGCCCAAAGATCCAAACTGCATTCAGCGCGAATCTGAATTCCTCGAATCATTCGCCACAAAGTCAAACTCAATCATATCCTAACTATGATCAGAGTCCTCAGAATTCTTCATATTCGAGCACGGGTTCTAATTCCTCATTTCAGAATCAGTCAAATTAGAATAATCAATCGAATTCTGATCCGAATGTGTTTAAATGCAACATTGCAGTCAATTTAAGCAACGTTGTTTCTGAACAAGTGGCCAAACAACATATGGCACTACTTGCCACAGTGTTGGAATCCTACGAGAGTTTAGTGGCCGGAAAGATCGGTAATCCTGAAATGACCGCAGAGGATTATGATCGAGTGGATGAGGAAGAGCTTGAGCTGATGGAAATCAAACGGTCCTTAGCCTCAATTAGTCGAAGGGTTACTAAATTTGTTGCTCTAACAGGCAGAGACATTGGGAATTCAAGCAACAAATTAGGTTTCGATAAGACGAAAGTTACTTGCTTCAGATGTCGACAAAAAGGGCACTTCAAAAGAGAATGCAAAAATCCAGAAGCGAGTGGCAACCGAAGTCCATTTGGAGGTGCCAGTGATTATTACAAGAAGTGCTACAATACAAACCATTCCCAAAGAAGAATCAAATCGAAATTCAAGAGAAACCATCTAACAACACAGAGAAAGCTATGGTTGCTTCGAATGAAGATGATGGTTTTGACTGGAATTCATACATTGGCAAAAAGACCGGAGTTGCTCTAATTGCTGAGATCATGGAAGACACATCTCTGAGGATTCAGCCATGGAAAGCGCAATGCTAGAAGAATATTTACAACAAGCAGAAGAAGAGGAGATCTATCATCACACTAGGATGCAAAGTGTTCTTTCTTCTAACATGACTTCTAGTTTTGCAGGTTGTTTTGGTAAAGTAGCATCTTCTGAACATGTTGTTGAGGAGAAACCGGAAGTTGAAGAAGTCATCAATGTGACCAAGGAGATGAATGAAGAAAATCTCACAGAGATCGCAAACAAAGCTATGATGGCAAATTTAACAAAGGTAGGTCCAGAGGTAAAAGTTGTTGAAAAAGAAGTTGTAAAAGTGCAAATCGTTGAGGGTGAAAAACCTTGTACGAAATGTACCGAGCCTTGTCGCAATGTGCTTAAAAGACTCAAATCATAAGTGAACTCAATGTGCATAACAACAATTTCAAATATGATTATCACACAATGAAAGAAGCTTATGATAAAATGAAAGATGATTACAGCAGGCTCGATAATAATAACATTGAACAACTTGACACGGTGAGAATGTTAAAAGCCACGTTAATGGAAAAACAAAAAGCTATTAACATTAACATAAACAACATTGCTGAAGTAAAACAAGAGCTTCAAGACATGAAAATCGAAACCGAAAGGGTAAGACAACTTTTGAAAAGCTATACCACAAATGCTTACGTCATAGACCATATTCTTCCAACGATTCCGTCGGAAGAAGATGTTCAGAAATCAAAAGGTAAGAAACGTGGGGATTATAGCAATGTTCCACCACCCTTGTGCGAAAAGTATTGTCGCAAGAAAGCTGAAGGGATGGAAAAGGCGCTTAACATTGAACTTTTGACTGAAAAGAAAAATGAGCTGCCTGAGAACATTGATATAACCTACACAAGTGATGATGGCGAAGCAGTGGTTAAAAATGTTGTTGAAAATGTTTTGAGTGAATCTGATGATGGCAGCTTTGAGAGCGCCAACTCGAGTTCGAACAATTCTGAATCACAATCTGAAGATGATGATACATCATCGGAAGATAGTCAAAGTGATGATCCTAACGTTGTCATGTACAAAGTTAAGGAATCTGATAGACTATATTTCAATGACAGTTTTCCGATTCAAAATGTGAAAGAAGACCAAATTGATAAATTGTTCAAACTTGTCGAAGTATCATCAGAAGATTTGGAAAGAAATGATAAGAAATTTTATTCTAAACCTAAAAGAAACTATAACAACTACCGAAGGAATGGTTGTGACTTTCCTGAAAACAGGAGAGCGGGTTTGGGTTTGGAGGTTGAAGATGAACCGAATAAGAAACAGAAGTCACCATTTCACGAATACAAGAATAATAACATGGCTTTCGTGTATTGGACAAGTACGGTTCATGAAAAGGATTTGATTGGAAAGCAATCAAATGATGAATTCAAAAAGGAAAAAGAACTTCGGGATAAGGCTAAATCCGTAGGTGGAGTAAAACCCGCTAGTGGACATTCTCATGATAATCGGACTTGATTCAAATGCAATGAAGTTGGTCACATTGCTCGCAAGTGTCCGAAATCTAAGCATATTTATCCTCGAAGAAAAACAAGTTCAGATGTTGAGAAACTCAACCAACCAGAGATTGTAAAACCCGTCACAATTCTAAAACGAAACAATGAATCTAAAATTGAAGTTAAACCTAAAACTGAATCGAAGTTTGAAAACTCAACTTTTGAGAAAGATAAAACTTCCAAATCGAACGAAAACAAAGATTCAAGGTTTTACATAAAGAAAGCAAGAGTTAAATCACAATCCTGGGTTGCCAAAAAGAAAACAACAACATCTGAAGTTGCAAAGTATGAGTCAGTTGAAACCAAAGTCAACAAAGTGTCTGATTCAAAAAATAAAACTGAAACTGTCAAAGTTTGTCCAAAACTTTCAAAAGATAAGAAAAATGTCAAGTTTGAAAACGATGATGTCGATGAAGTCTTAGCTAGTGAATTTGAGGATGTCTACGAATATTATTATCACAAACCCAAGACCAAAAAGGCTTGGGTTACACTTTTTCACTGAATGTTAATGTGTGCAGGGCTCCAAAGATCCATATTATCGAAGTGGATTATGGATAGCGGAGCATCGAGGCACATGACCGGGATGAAAGCACTACTCTTCGATATCAAAGCGATAAATGGAGGGTATGTAGGCTTCGCTGGAAATCAAGGAGGCCGGATTGTAGCTGAAGGAAAACTTTCGAATGGTGTTGTATCTTTTGATCGTGTTAACTATATCGCCGAGCTGGAGAACAATCTTCTCAGCATTTCACAGATTTGCGACAAGCAGTTCACAGTTCATTTCAATGATAAGGAGTGCATAATACTGAAGCAGGCCTTCAAGATTCCTGATGAGTGGATACTAATGCGCGCTCCACGCGAAAACGATCTCTACGTACTTGACATGGGTGTTGCTACTACATCGTCGAAATCAGCTCAATGTTTTGTCACAAAAGCCACAGAGAAGGATTCGATTCTATGGCACAGGAAGATGGGTCATATTCATCTGAGGAAAATGAACTATCTGGTTCACAATGACTTGGTTGTAGGAGTAAATCTTCAGAGCTTCCACATGACGGATCATTATCTTGATTGTAAGAAAAGGAAGCAGATTAAGAAGTCACATCCTAAGAAGATTCTTTAACTCCATAAAGTTACTGCTTGAATGTCTACATATGGATCTTTTCGGACCGGTGAATGTTCGAAGTATATCCGGAGATCTGTATTGTTTGGTCGTCACAGATGATTATTCTCGATATTCATGGGTTTTCTTTCAAGAGTCTAAAGATGAAACGTTCGACAATCTTGTGATTCTCTTCAAGAAGCTCGAAAATCTATATCATCTACCTGTTAGACGGATTCGAAGTGATAATGGCACAGAGTTCAAACCAACAAGATGAAAGAGTTTTGCAATGCTAAAGGAATTCTGCATGAATTTAGTGCACCGTATACTCCGCAACAAAATGGAGTAGCTGAGAGGAAGAACAGATTGTTAATCGAAACAACGAGAACTATGCTTGCTGATTCCAAACTTCCTGTCAGCTTCTGGAGTGAAGCGGTTGCAGCGCATGCTACACATTGAACAGAGTCTTAACGGTCAAACCGACCAAAAAGACATGCTTCAAGATGATTAACTGAAGGAAACAAAATCTCAAATATCTAGAGCCGTTTGGTGCACCATGCACAATGATTGATCAAGATGGGAAATTTGGTGCCAAAACGCTTGAAGGTTTCTTCGTTGGTTACGCTAGTCTGCTCAGGAGAGTGTACGTTCCTACTTTGAGAAGAGTGATCGAAGCACAACACATAGATTGCATTCGGTACACAACTCCTATTCAGAGGAAAGGTGATGTGTGGTTGTTCAATTACCAAGATTTGTGGAAGTCATTCGACTTGCCAGAAGAACCGTCTGAAGAAGAACTTGCAGCTCTTTATTATCTTCAACAATCGGCTAGTCAAGAACATATTATAAGGCCAATTGTGGTTAATCAACCCACTGTTGGTTCTACCTCATCTTCTGGTGCAGGTCCGAGTAATAGTGGTGTTTCAGTTGAACAAGTTTCTATAGCAGAGGTAGCACCTACTACAATTCCAGCAAATGTTTCCACTGAACCAGGAAATGCAACTACAGAGCCCATTATTCCTCATAATCAGAATTCCGACTATGATGAAGCTCCAACTTTCGACGATGATGGAGAATCTTCCTCTGATGAAGAATCCGAGCAGATATCCAATATGTTAAACCAATCTGCTGGCCCTAGCACTCAAAACGAAGCAACATCAAGTGCTCCTGAAGTTGATTTGATAGTTGATCTGAATATTTCAAATCAAGATAGCTCAGTTGATGTTCCTAGCGAGGAGATGCCACGATCTTATTCATATCAACCTTCAACAAACATTATTGGAGAGCTACAGACTGGTGTGAAAACGAGAAACCAAAACAACAAAGCTTTAAGTTGTTTCTATACTCGAGTGGCTCCTACTGAAGATTATTGTTATTATTCATGTTTCACTATCACAAATCGAGCTGAAGACTGTGAATGAAGCTTTGGGTGATGAGAACTGGGTAATTGCGATGCAGGAAGAGTTGTTACAGTTTGATAAACTAGGAGTTTGGAGACTTGTTGACTTACCACCAAAGCAGAAAGCGATAGATACGAAGTGGGTCTTCAAGTGTAAAAGGGATGATCGAGGTGTGATTGTTAGAAACAAAGCTCAGTTGGCTGTCAAAGGTTTCCACCAGCAAGAAGGAATTGACTACACGGAAGTCTATGCACCTATTGCATGCTAGAGTCAATCCGCATTCTCCTTGCATTCGCTGCTTGGAAAGGTCTTAAAGTGTACCAGTTAGATGTGAAATTCGCATTTCTCTATGGTAAGCTACGCGAGCAAGTGTACGTCGGCCAACCACCGGGGTTCGTCGATCCGCTGAACAAGAACAAAGCTTATCTCCTTGACAAAGCCTTATACGGATTACACCAAGCCCCGAGAGCTTGGTACGAGACGTTATCTCAACATCTCGTTGGAAACGGCTTTACGAGAGGCACAGTGTATAGTACATTGTTTACCAAAGAAGTCGGAAATCATCTAATCATCGTACAAATCTATGTGGATGATATCATCTTTGGTTCAACGGATGATAGTCTTTGTAAAGAATTCAAGAAGATTAGAAAAGAAGTTTGAAATGTCTTCTATGGGCGAAATGAAGTTCTTCCTCGGGTTACAAGTTGATCAGTTACCAGACGGCATATTCATTCATCAAACGAAGTATGTTCACGATATTTTGAAGAAGTTTGAAATGGATAGCTCGAAGCCGCTTTCGACTAATCTGGCGCTGAATCACGGAATTTGCATTGACGAAACAGGAACCAAAGTGGATGATACGCTCTATCGGTCGATGATAGGATCTCTTATGTATCTGACGGCATCTCGCCCAGATATCATATATCCTACCTGTCTTTGCGCGAGATATCAGTCCAGTCCCAGAGTATCACACATGCAGATAGTGAAGCGAATATTCCGTTACCTGAAGGGATGTCCAAGCACCGGCTTTTGGTATCCAAAGAACGATAATTTTGATCTGACGAGATACCCTGATTCGGACTTTGGGGTGGACAAGCTGAATTCAAAGTCTATGACGGCTGGTTGCCAGTTCTTCGGAACTCGATTAGTAAGTGGCAATGCAAGAAACAAACCACGGTTTCTCTCTCAACATGTGAGGCATAATACATTTCTGCTTCCAACTGTTGTTCACAAATCCTATGGATTCAACAACAGATGAGGG
The DNA here is from genome assembly GCA_947069175.1 of Scalesia atractyloides. Lineage (NCBI taxonomy): Eukaryota > Viridiplantae > Streptophyta > Magnoliopsida > Asterales > Asteraceae > Scalesia > Scalesia atractyloides. The sequence goes on along the minus strand of CAMTDV010000024.1, from coordinate 19,518,126 downwards.
ACTATGGGTTGCAATTTCTTGATACGCCTTTATATGTAGATAATAAGGCAGCAATCGACATCACTAAAAATCCTATTCATCACTCTCGAACGAAACACATAGAAATTCGTTATCACTTCATTCGTGACTGCTACGAAAAGAAGTTGGTACGAATAGAAAAAATCTACACTGATGAACAAAAGCTGATTTTTATACCAAAGCTTTTCCTTTAACAAGATTTAAATATCTCATGAGGCTTAACGGTATTAAAAATTTCTTGACAGGTGCGGAGGCAGAGGTTGAATATGGACCGGACGACGAGTTCACGTGATCCACATTGGTTTGTTATCTTTTAGATTAGTATTTCTTAAAAACTAAAATCCAAAAATATGTTTTTGAATTTTAGGGGGAGAAAGAATTTTCAGAAAATCCAAAAACATATTAAAATCAAAAAGTACAAAAACATTGAAAAAGACAAAAAGAATTTTGTGTCACAAAGGAAATGATAGTACGTCAGTGGACTATCACAGTATGCTAAAGAATTGTAAAGTTTAAAAGTGATAAACAAGTCTTACTGTGGATGTGTCGATAGGCTTTACACGTTCGGTAAATTGTTTCCGGGATATAAACTAAATTTTACAATTGCTTAAACTTGTGGCTTAACATCTCTCGGATATATGGACTTAGTACTCTGAAATTTCGTTTGAGAGGTTGCCTGATTCTGAGATACGAGGTCTTTATAGATGATTGATATCTGGGGTATTATACAAGTTCTTCTGATTTTGCGGAGGCAATAGCCTAGAACTTCTATAATGCTTTTGCTAAAAAAAACCCTAAACTGCATGCAAAGCTGAAAAGAATCAAAAGATCTAATCATTTGCGGTGCTTAAAAGATTCCTTAATTGGAACACACCTTAAAGTCGAGCCTTCATCTCTTTGTCGATACGGTGGTATTAACCTGAGCTCTCAAGGCCTCGCACAACCCAGATACAGATATCAGTTTCGCTATATTCACCTGTAAGATGAAATCTAGGGAATCTTGATACGGGAGTATATTCTGAGATGGGAACCATAGTTAAGTCAAGTTTCATAATTCTAACTAAGATATCTTGGAACAATTTAGAAATGTGTCGAAGTTTAAGTGACAAACATATCGACAATCTAGGTAAACGAGTTTAAAACTTAAAGTCATCAAAAGGTCAACGGTACTGGTGATATGTCTCAATCAACTGATATGATCCTTAGACACGAATTCACAAAAATATCTCTGTAAATATGTTTGTACATAGTTTACTTGCTTTACAGATTAAAACCAAAAAGACTTCAGTGTGTTTTAGCATAAACTTTCAAAAATACAAAAGATTTTGTTTCTACATTAGTTTCTACAAGCCAATGTTGGAGAACGGATCTTCGAAGTCTGGTAAGGTGCTAAACTGGTGGAAATCTAATTGACAACAGGGTGGGAGCTAATATGTAAAATCTAATAAGCTAAAACGATTAAAAGTTCATTAATTTGAAACTTGATTTTGAGAAAAACCAACAGTTTGTTCATATCGGGTCGAACCGAGGTCATTAACTTGGACTCTGAAGACAAATCGGTTAACCAAGGTCATTAGCTTGGACTTGGTCAACTGAGTGGATTGTTAAAACTGGTAAAAATTGGAAAGTTCAGGGTCTAAATTGAAAATTTTGAAAAAAAAGTTTGATTTTGGGTTGATCAAGTTCGCCCGGACTTGTTATCAAGCTCGCCCGGACTTGTCTGTGCTTAAAAGTATTATGAGAAGGCAAGTTTGCCTGGACTTATACTAATCTTTATTGATTAGTGTTACAAGTTCGCCCAAACTTGTCAGCTATAAATAAATGACAAGTTCGCCCGGACTTCAATACCTAGTTTCACAAACTCTGAGCGAATTGAGGCAATTTAGAGCGATTTCAAAATTGGCAAACTTGTGTCGTATTGCTGCCCGATTTTCAAGTGATTTTTAGTGATTAGCACACTAATTATCATGGCTATGGTGAGTAATTCATGATTGGACCGTGAATTGATGGAGTTTGAACGATTTAAATCTGAAATTGTTGATTGGACTTAGTATAGGATGTTTAAGGTTGAATTGGATCGTGAAATGTGATAAATAATGATAAACGACCTTAAACGTATCATCAATTTGAATCAAAATATATTAAACATGAAGTTGTAGGTTTCAAATGTTAAAGATGACAAGTTCGCCCGAACTTGTCAACTGGTTCATTGAACCAAGTTCGCCGAACTTGTCCTCATATGTAATAATCATAAAAATCTCACAAGTCCGCCCGAACTTGTCCTCAAGTTTAAAAATAATGAATGTTTTACAATTTCGCTCGAACTTGTTTGAGGGTTTCAAAAATCATGATTCTGTGACAAGTTCGCCCGGACTTGTCTAAAGCTGTTTCAAATGTTTAATTCTTTACAAGTTCCCCCGAACTTGTTTATGATTTGGTCAAAATGTTTAGTCAAGTTTCCCCGGACTTGATAGAAATGTAATGTTTATATACCAATCAAGTTCGCCCGAACTTGATATATGTTTTGGTGAAAATTGTAAAATTTTGACTAATTTTGTCTCGATTAGTGTTTGCAGAACATCCAGCTTTCGTTTAATAAGTTCCATAACACGTGCGTCACACTCGATAAGACTGTCTACCCATCACTTGCAGCATATGACAGTATAATGGACTTTATGACGCGTACTCCTATTCACAAGGCGATCACGGAAAGAACAGTGGTCTATAGGTCGCACGTATACAGATTCTGGAGCGCAGTGTCAATGAATGAGGATGGCACAATGATTAAATCGGTTGTTCATGATGATAATAAAGACAAAGAAATTACAGTGACAAAAGCAGACATTCGGAAAGTCTTGAATTTCAACGATGATAAGAATGATCCAATGATGCTCGATGAAAGAATGGTACGAGGTTGTTTCCGAAGGATGGATACAAGGGGCACGTAAATGAATCTACTTTGAAGAAAGGGGGAGTTCCAAATCCCTACAAGTTCTTAATGCATGCTATAATTCACGCGTTTAGCCATCGAAAGGCAGGATTGGATGATGGACAAGATTATATGGCTTGTATGGCCACAGTGTTCGTACTAAACAAGAAGTTCAATTTTTCAAAGGTTGTATTCACGCACATGAACAACATGGGATAAAATAGGCTTGTAATGTATCCGAGATTCATACGGATGCTCATCGACGATAAATTCAAGAAAATTGCTAAGGATCCGAACGACATTCTCTATCTTAGTCACATGGACTAAGTCACAGTGAAGAAGCTTATAATGTTTCAGAAACAAGCTTCAGCACCGGTTGCAAAGCCTTTATTTGGTGCTATACAGTCTGCTGATTACATCGCACCACCTGAGTTTGAATGGAGAAAGCATGTTGTGGTGACGAGAAAGAAGTGAATGCCGAATTAGAAGCTACATTCAAAGAGAAACGCAGCGACTGGTTCTTAAAGAAGGTTGAAGAGAAAAAGAAAGCAGTCGGGAAGTCAAAGAAAATTGAAACTATGCTTATCGATGAAAATGAACCTGAGAATGTTCAAACTGAAGTTGGTTCAAGTGCTGCAGTAAATGTTGAAAGTCAAGAGAAGTCTACTCAAGAGGATGACGTTATTTCTGCGACATCTGAAAAGGATGAAGATAGCGATGATTCAATAGAAAGAGCTACAAAGAAAGCTATCGCTGAAAAGGAATGAGAGAAAGTTAAAGAAACTGTTGTTGATTATGAACCGGAAACTGAAAAGGTTTCTGACAAGGAGAGACCAAAGAAAAAGGCGAAACATGTTAAGTCTTCTGCAACAGATATATCTTTGAAGACTACAGGGTCTCCAAGCACTAAAGGAAAGAAAACGCAGAAACCAAAAAGCCGTCGTTATGTTGGAAAGAAGAAAAGCACAGAAGTCCCACAAGAACTTTCTGCTGCAAAAGAATCAGGAGTTACACAAGAACCTCCTGCGGCTGAAACAGTACAAACTTATGCAGTTCAAGAGACTATTACACAGACATGAGTCACACAAGAACCTCCTGAGTCTGATTTGCTCGAAATTCCTGTCATACAGTCTCAAGATCCACCTACAGCTTCTCAACCTGAAAGCTCTATTTCGAAAGATGTTCATACACCAAAGAGCACACCGATATCAACGCCAAAAACAACTCCAAGTTCAAAGATTTTCGGAGATATGCCTGAAGGGCCGATTACTTTGGAAGATCTGAATGATTTCTTTCCTTATTCGAATGTTAATGAACTAGAAAGGCGAATCAAAAATCTGGAAGATAAAGTTGCAATGAATGAAGCTGAGAAAGCTGCATTAGAACAATTGGTAAAGCAAAGTAAAGTTGAGAAGGAAATTCTGAATGATAAAGTCAAATTTCTGGAAGGTGATCGTGGATATCTAAAAGCCCTAATTGAAAGTCTGCAGGATGCAAACGAACGATTACAAAAAGAGACTGCAGAACTACGATCTGAACGAGATTTGAATGACAAAAGGTTTTCAAGGCTACAGAAAGTTTTATCGAATAGCTTGGGAATAGATTTTGCTGCTGAGTATGCAAGGTTAGATCTGCAAGAAGCCAAGGATAAAGCAGAGAAAGATTTATCTGAACAGGGTAAAGGCAAACATGTGATTGAAGGTATGCCTGAGACAACAGAATCAGTGTTTGAAGTTGTTGAAACGCCAAAAGCTTCTGAGACCGAGATGATAACAGAAAGTATTCCTGAGAAAGAGACTGAGAAGAAAGACGATGAAGAAGCTGAAGATAAAGATGATGATGAACTTGTTGATGATTCAAAGAAAGATGATTCTGATAACGATGATGGTAATGACGATGATCAGGGTGGAGTTGGTATGAAGATTGTTGATGCTAAAGTATCTGATGAATTTGATTTTTCCTCGTTGTTGAATGATGATGTTAACATAATGGAAGATCAAAATCAATGGGAGCAGTCAGAGCAAATAGGGCAAACTGATGTTATATGATAGATGCGATCGTCGTAAATCCTGTTGCTACAATGCCGAAAAAAGCCAATGATTCTTATGTTAGAGCTTAATGTCGAGGAAGGTGAATTTGTTCACAACTATTCGAAGGAAGATTTGGCAAAGCTGCTAAACGTTGATGCTGAAACGTTTGATTTCGATTTCGAAGAAGATGTGGTGAACATAAATACATTCGAACCAAACGAGTACTGCTACAAAAGAAGATCTGATGCAGACGATTATAATAAGGTGATTATTGAAGATTGGTCGTCAGATGATGAAAAAGATGAAGCAGAAAAGTATGTTGGTCTGAATACTGATAAGTTTCGACATTTGAAGAAATGTACGAGCAACTAAATGAAGATTTGTTAAAAGAGAAAGTAGCTGAGTCTGTACGAGAAGGAAAAGTGCCAAAACCAATGACAAAGGAAGAGATTGCTAAAGCAAAAAAAGTCCTGGTTCAAAGAGATGCCGAGAGAAAGGAGGTTCAGACGTCCATTAGCATTCTTTACTAGAGATGCAGATATATCATTGGGTGACATACTTAGTTGGGGTTGGTTGAAAGAATTGAATGTTTACACCATAAAAAGAGAATATTGGGTTCAATACTTCCGACACATGTCAGATTTTAGTACACTTCCATATTGGGATGTAGAGGAATTGGTGCAGACGAGGAACTTTACTTATCACATGAAGTTTATTGATCAATTATTGTGGAAGATGATTAAATTTGAAGCAACGCAAGGCTTCAAGTACTGGAAACCGTTTATACCAAAGCGCAGAATCAAAACAGTCAAGAAAACAGGAGTAAAAGACATAACGTTGGTTATGAAGCATCCCCGATCGATGAGAAACACGCCCCTAATACCATTGAACAGGATTTCTATCTGTTGTTTAAGTGGTGGCAAGTTGATCCTACTACATGCGAAGCAGTGATAGTGCTGAGATTTGAAGAACACTTGGATATAACTAAAGAAAAATGAGTTGAAGTATTTCAGAATGAAGGATTGAAAGGGTTATGGAGGACGATACGCATACTAGACCCATGCGGCTTGGAATTGCTCGAAGCAGGATATTAAATGTTTATTCTTCAGTAAGATATGTTACAAAAAGCGCGAAGAAACTCAAGCGATGCAGTATCAAAGAATATTGAATGTTTGCTATGCGCATGGAGTTAATTCAGGAAGAATTGGGAATCCAGTTGGAGAGAACTTGAGCGCAAAGAGTTTTTGAAAGAAGAAAGACGAATAGAACGTATTCACGAAAGGGGTAGAGAGGCAGGACTTAGACGTTTTCAGTTTATGACGAAAGTGCCGCCTACTGACCAAACGCCGATTCCATAGCAAGAACGTAGAAATAAGCCTTACAAAAACTTCTTTGGACGCTGCAGATAAAGACAGGGCTTTGAAGACTGATCAAGACGAAGACGATATCCAAGGGGGAGTCTGTTAGTACATAATGTCTATGTCTTAGTCTTGGATCGAGTCTGTTTAGATTGTGCTAGATTTTGTTAGAATATGGCGTATTTATGTAAATGCTAGGACAAGTTCGCCCGGAATACAATGTTGGAACAAGTTCGGCCGAACTTGTTACCCATCTCAAGCGAACTTGCACTAGTATATATATGTGCCTTGAGTCTTTCATTTGTAACTTTTACAACTTTGTCACAACAGAGGCGAAGCTCTGCCCGATCCGGATCTTACATGTAATTGGACTTAGTGATCAATAAACAACAGTTAAACGAGTAATCTTTGCATATTTGATTAACACGTCACATAGTTTCCGCCTATATGAACGTTAGATATCAAATTAGGTTCTTGTGCTAATCAAGGAGCGATCTAACAACTTCATTATTAGAGTTGAAAAAACCCATGAGGGAATCCACAAAATTGGTGTTTTAACAGCTTTTAGGTATATTTTAGATTACATCTTAAGAATGGTCAATGGTCATTTAGATCACCTTTGATTAGTATTATAAGATCCTGGTTCCACAATAGTTCCATTATCGAGAGAAAGCTTGTCATTCATGTGTAGGATTCTGACCTAGGTAGTGCTTTTCCATCATCTTATCTCGTCTCTAGTAAAGTTCGAGTCTTAGTCAATTTTAGTTAATCTTTAATTAATTGCAATTAGGCCATTAGAACCCCCCCCCCCCCCCCCCCCCCAAAAAAAAAAACATAAAAAACAATTAAGTTGAGTCAGTTTAGATAAGTAAACGAGTCTAGTATATGTTTTCAATAGAGTCTGGTGGGTTCGATACTCGAACTTCTTAAGAACTAATGAATACCGAACTTTGTGTAACTTACCACTAATATTAAGTTACCCCTGAGAAGAAAGATTGATGAGTTGGCAGTTAGAGCTGACATGAGTTATGAGCTAAGTGTTAATGAGTAATTCTCATTAGTGAGTAATTTTCACTTGCGTGTGGTTAACGTTTATTATGTTCCTTACGATGACAAAGTTTTGTCGTTGATATGGTAACTTGCTACTAATGGCAAGTTTTAATTGATGAAGACCTTTCACTAATGCAAATTTGATACTAACGAAGATAACCACTGATGGCATGGTTGTATTGCTTTTCCCATATATATGGTTTTGTCTCATTGATTTTCATTTAAAGTTTTTAACGACGAGACATCTGTATTTAAATACTAATACACTATTTCTTTCTATCATATGGGTAGTCTAGGTGAGTGTTATGATTACTTTGTATCGTGTTGACTATCTACGTTTCCAACTCTCATATATTATATTATATTATATTAATTCATAAGATTTTGATGCATAGTTTATAGTTTTGTGTTTTATGGTTTTGTTTTTTTTTTTTTTTTGAACTTTAGTGTTTTTAATTTATTTTGTTTTACAAGTTTGATTTTCATTTTTATAAATTTGTCATAGAAATTTAAACAAACTTAGTTTTTTATTAGTTTTTGTTGTACACTTTTTTTCAGGATTGGTCGTCGTTCGTTGCTATCTAGCACGATGTTTGGTAGTTTTTACGTCACGTATGTCACTTGCCGTTAAAAATTTGTGTTTTCGTATTATGTTTTTTCCCCTTTTTATCGTAGTTCAGTTGTTATTTAGTACGTTTTACACCTCCAGCCTGACAACGCTGGCAACAAAGTTTTACGCCCCTCCCCGCAACGCGGGGAGCTTAAGACTAGTTTGTATTAATATCATAACCTTACAAATATGGCTTTCATCTTAATAGTAAATAAGTTCTCTATACTCGTTTATCACTTTATCATCGTATGTTATTCAACTATGTTATTAGAATGTTTTTTTTTGTTTACGAAATGATTTCTGACATTTGATAACTTGGTGTGGTTGGTTTCTTATACTTTTTAATAATCAATTGATATGGCACTAAATTTTATCACAACACAACTTTTACATAAAGTCAACACATATTTCTGCAAGTTCTACTTTGAAGTTATATAACCCATTTTAAATATTAGTTATTTTCCTGTCGTATAATTATGCCCCATATTGCTCACAAATGAAGAAAGGAAATGTTGCAAATGAGCGAGAACATTTAATATTTCTATTTGTAAAAATTTATACAAGGTCAATATTGTAAGGAGGTAAAGCTTCCACCAGCATATTAGATCTATATAATATAATAAATGAAATATGATTCGAGATACGTGTCCCTATTTTGTGCAATGTATTTTTGGTTTTGTCGCAATACTCACTCCGCTTGACGCAGCTTTGAACATCTTCAAGAAACTTCCATCTTATGCAACTGATTTTGTAATGCATGTTGTCCTCTTATAGACTAATCTTCTTTAGTACCATGATGCCAAGGTGAGTGCTACAAGCTTTGAATTTAATCTACTGAAGACAGGTTAACTGACTTTCTTTCTATTTCATTGTATTTTAAGGTTTCGGAGTGTGCTTCAGTTTGTTTGACTCGAATTAAGGAGGCGTTTGCATCATCAGATCAGTTAGACAAGCTTTGTATCCGTTAACCACGCAACCTCTCTCATTTCAACCAGTTGTTCTAGAGGCGGACAAGCATCCCTCGGCACATCTATATATACGGTACATACGTGATTTGCTTCTTTTTAAGGAACATAATATATTACTATTGAGGGATAACATCACTTAAACATATGGTATGGGTATGGGTATCTTTCATTGTTTATTGATTATAATATAATATATATAATGCATTTATCGAAAGGTGTGTTGTCAAAGTTGATCTGGCTGTCTTAGTTGTGTCAAATTTCTGACGCAGGTTATGGATATCGAGGACAAGGTGATCAAAGCGCATGTATGGGACACCACCGGTTAAGAATGCGTTCGCACACAAGCAAGGTATCTTCATTATTTATCCATCTCTACTCCAATTTTAACTTCAGTGAGCAAAATTCGTGCTTTATGGCTTTCCAATCTTCAACTCCTTGAGCAGGTCGAAATGGTTGGCGAGAGTACGATAGTCGTAGCTATAGTTAGGTCGATGGTCATTCACAATTATAACAATGTTCATTTACATAGATTCCCAGGTCTGATTACTGTTTTAGTAAAATTGTCTTGCTTTTAGTATGTTCTAATTACTAAATGGGTATCATATCATGTTATTTTGGGGTGAGCTATGAATTAATAATCACAAAAAGTATGTTTATTGTTATTATAAATAACGATTAACAAGTGCTTTAAAGGAAACGGAATGGGAAAGAACTATGTGTTATGGTCTTCATTTATCAAAGATAAAAGAAGGCATACATTGATTTATGCGGTGTCTATGCGTCCTTTTTTCTTTCATTTTCCTTAAATTTTGTAATGGTGAGTCGTTTGCTAATTTAATTACGGAGGTGTAGTATGTTGGAACCAGGCCCCTCTTTCACTCACAAACTCACGAACATTGCTGCAACTTTCTAAATGAATTGTGCTTTAACTCTCAATATAAAGTGAAGTGTACTTGATGTTATTGAAAGAAGATAATAGAAGGCTTGAGAAAAACCCACACTTCATTCATTACTAAATTACATATAAATAGAGAATTAAACCCACTTGCACCTAAAGAAACGGAACCAACATACCCACTAACTAACTCCTAAAATACATGCACTATGCATAAATAAAACTAACCCATGATCTAATTAAACTTATAAATTAGAACTTATCTATTGACCCATTAAACTAAAAACTCTTGCTGACCTGACTTGACCCGCGCCAGCTGACCGGGTTGTGACCCATCAAGATTAACCTACATTCACCCCCTTAATCTTGATTTCGTCTTGCTAGTTATCTTTCCCGCATCTCGCTCTAACCGGTCATTCTTTCTAACTTGCTACTTGAGCCATTAAGGTTCAACCTTCCTACTTGCTACGAGCCACGCATGACCCGATACTTGCTACACGAACCCCATAGGTCCGTTCTTGCTCTTTCAAGTCTTATTTCTAAATGATAATACCTCTTAATTAATAGCATGCAATAATCACTACATTTCTTATTTGTTATCCATATGGATAATATGATTACTATGTTATTCTACTTCCTAATTTTTGGATATATGGATCAAATATCTGCTATTAATGGTTGTAATATGCTTTCCTTACAGCTGCTATTCTACCAATTATCCAAAGGCCACATCAGCTTCTTCTTATACTATTGCTTTTGTCTAATGTTAAAGCCATGGAGGTCAGTTCAACATATTTCTTATTCCCTATGTTGGTAACAAGTTTGATTTGAATCGTTTCATATGGTAGTATAGATACATTATTTAGATTCATGCTAGCTTATTGTTGCAGTTTTAACCAAATTACTAATAAAAGGATCAACGTGTTGTGTTTAATGTATAACGGGTCAAATGGTTAAAGAAATTCAGAAGAGAAAACTGGTCGGATGAGTGGAGCGGGGTCAAACGGATTGGAAGTCGTCTAAAGTGTAAAACTGTACAAAATCAAGTTTAGAGGGATTTGATGCAATAGGGTTTTGTAAGTTATTATGGCATTGAATAAAATGGTTCCATCTGGTTCAAAAAAAAAAGTGAGAGAAAGCAGCTTATGAAAGGTTGGGCTTTGAACTGGTGGAACCTTAACTTGTTAAACCCTTGATGATATATATCTATGGTTACTATGGATCCAAGGTAAAATAGCCATTGTTCTTAAATTAAGTATTAGATGCTTCAGGGGTATTTTCGGTATGTAATGTTTGTGCAAAAAATGCAGGTTCCAAGTCAGGTCTACACAGGTCAAAAGTTCAAGTGGAACAACTGGGCGCCAATCAAGGTGACTTTTTTTGGTTTAGAGAGCATCTAGGGATCGGTTACCCACGAAGGCTGCTTTGGACAAAAGGGGCATCAGCACGAAACTGTAGTTTTTTTGTGGAGAATTTGAGGAGGCAACATACCATATATATGTGTCGTGTGGTTTTGCTCAGGCAATTTCGGATGCGGTGGGTCAATGGTGTCAAGAGTTTGATTTAGAGTGTAAAGTGACAGTGAGGTTTTGTCTATACAAATTTAAAGATGAGATTATTGTATCTTCCTTATATATAATAATAATTTAGGGCAAAAATTTAAGTATATTTTTTAAAGGCATCATTTATTTATTTTTAGGGCACTGGTCTCACCATTTCTAATACCATGCTTGATGTTCTCTCCGCCATTTTTATTTTTGACAGAAAAATAAGAAGATGGCCCAACTTGGACAAGCACTTAGTTGCAGAGATTTGATAAAGAACTCTTTTGATATGTTTGCATCCACCTATAATCTTTAACACAAGGTAAGCTTCATTGATTTTTAAACATATTCTTAACTTAGCCTCATTGGTTGGGGCAGAATGTTACTGCACTCCAGGTGCTCGACCTAAGGTCAAGCTCAGTTTTTGGTCCAATTCTATAGTTAATTGGGTCTTTGAACATTCCGTTACATCGTGTTCAGTTATTGGATTAATATATTTGATGTGCAAAAGGAGTTTTCAATGAATTTGTTACTTTTATAGTTTTTTTGAACCCGCTTTTAATTGCTACTATGCTTATGTGATTTCAACTGATGCTCCGTGGGCAACATCGACTCAGATGAAATCAATCGGGTTCCGTCGTTGAATGTGCATCGTCCTGAATCTTCAAGACAACATGTGAGAGCTCTAAATAAACATTTTGCAAGGTTTGTGGTCATTGAGCTGGTATGGTTTGTATACAAATTGATGTTCTTTGATAATTTGATTGGTTTTGGTCAACTTATTCCTAAGCTGAGAACTTATGAGCGTAAGACACAGTTAAAGCAATAGAGAGGTATGGAAGCTGAATTATAGATGGTGCTCAACATTGGCCATTAAAATAAGCTGAGATTTTTGGCAAAAGTAAATATATAACTGACTTATGAAATTTTAAGAGTTCATTATTGACATATTGTGTAGCTTAGCGTTAAGGTTTTTCATGTTCCGAATTTATTCAAGATTGTCCTTTAAACCTCCTAAGAACACCTTTTTGGTGCTGCTGGTGATCCAAATGTTTCTTGCTATCTCTTATATTCATGCCTATTTATTATGAATGTAAATGTAAATTTGATATGAAATTCTTAATAAAAATTTGATAAATACAATATGTATTTATTTTATATGACTTTTTCACTAAAAAAATTATTAACCCAAAGACGTGTATCACACGGGTTCAGTTTGCTGACAAAAGATTGAGATGTATTAGCTTTTGGAAGGCATGAGAATTATAAGCCTGCCTTTGAAGTCGTATGGTCAATGAACTTTTTTGGTCAAAAGACCATCTAGACTTTTTGACTGTATTGTGTATCATACAATATTTTTTGTGAACGTTATTTTCAGGAATTAATGCCCTATTAGTGAGGCGAGCGAAGCTCTTGTGAAAACACATTAAGTAGGTGGTGATGCATCATGTGAGATGCAACTTCTAGAATCAAAGACCAAGATGGATGGAGATGATCGAAAAGGCTAGGAGACTGTTGATTTTTTAAAACAAAACTGTTAAAACTACTATGTTCATGTGTTCTTTATTTTAAAAGTTATTCCATTAGTAATTCTTTTTAAAGTGTTGCTTTGTAAGTTAGTGCCTTATAGATGAATTATTATGCTTTCATAATATTTGGAGTTAGGTTTAACTAGAGCTTTCTTTGTATTTATTTTTATATATTATTACTTAATAGTGTTCAGAAATTAATACATTAAAACATATATTTGATAAATTATTACTTATAATGGGTGGGCTTAACGTACAAAATAGCTTATCGTACATTGCGTACGCGATAACCTCAGCCATCAGATCTTCATCCCCCATGAGATTTCAACGAGCGTTTTTATTTTTTAACATGCGATTTCATCAGAAAAACCAACATGCGAAATTGTTACAAAAACCAACATGCGATTTCATCAAAATTATCAACATGCGATTTCATCCATGCTATTTTATAACATGCGATTTCACAATCACGTACCAGCGTACGATAAGGCCTATTATATCTTACACTTCGTCTACTTATAATAATGTAATACTAAACTTTCAATAATTAATATTTCTCTGATCAATTAATATACTTATTTCCCAACACGTCGTACATAAAAATTTCACATTTGTTTATTCAAAAAATTAAATATCCGGACCCGTGAATATTCACATAATTTTTAACGTTTAGTTAATATACCTTATTCTTCACACAATTTTCATTTGTTAGTATATATGTACAACTAAGTTTAAAAAAATTTAAAATTTCTAACCCGTAAGTATTCACAGGTGATAACCTAGTAGTTTTATATTAAAAAATGAGTTTTATCTTACAAAAATAAGTTAGTATTGGTTAACATATTATACATTCTTTAAGTCTTAAAATTAATAAAATATTGACGGATCAGTCAAATTAATTCACCTGGGCCGAACTCAGAAAAAAAGTTAATAATAATAATAATAATAATAATAATAATAATAATAATAATAATAGTAATAATAATAATAACAATAATAATAATTATAATAATAAATTCTTAACTTTCACCACTAATGAGCTCTATAGCCTAGCTGTTCTAATGAAAAAGATCATATGTATTAGTTGCCAACTTATGTGCCAAATGATACTAATCACATGGATTACGATGAAAAGTGACAACTTTACTTTAAAGGTTGTAAGTCGTCCACGAGCGCAAATCATTACTTTCCATATTTTGGTGATACGAGTATAGGTAGTCTATTTGTATAGTTTCTAACTAGCTGGATATTCACGCGATTCGACGGGAGTGACACATCATATTGTGATACTCGTTTTTTATAGTTATTTGATTCATATAATATTTATTATTGCATCATTGTGATAAATATACATCAAAAGCGAAGTAATCGGGTAATCTATTTCATTGTGTTGTGCATGGTTGGGTCAATTCGGTTATTATCCTCGACCGAAGCCGAAGCCGAAACCAAAGTTATCGGTTAGTCTATTTTATTAACCAATCGATTTTCAGTTAATCACTTCGGTTTATTCGGTTCAGTTGACAATCTTTGGTTTGGTTCATTTTAATAGTAAAACCCAAATTTACGCTAAAACTTTTATTTTGAAATATATGAAATTGAGGTATAAATATATGAAATTAAAATATAAATATATGAAATGGAGATATAAAATATACGAACCCGTGGTATAAAAGTAAGAATTATATGAAAATATAAATGATTCGGTTCGGTTCAGTTAATTTTGGTTAATCGAGAGTACAAAAAAATTGATAACCGATTTTTTGTTAATTCGGTTTTCAGTTTTTGGTTGATTTTAGTTCGGTTTCCTTTGTTTTTTGTTTGGTTTAGGTTAACAATTTAATTATTGCTCATCGATAACCGATTTTGGTTAATAACCAATAATAGTGCGATGCAGTGGGAAACACAAACATTGCCATGGTGTGGCATTGTTCGGTTGGTTAGATAATTATCTTCAATCGAAATCGAGGTCATCGATTAGTCTATTTTATTCACCAATCCGTTTTCAGTTAATCAGTTTGATTTATTCAGTTAGATTGACTATTTAGTTTGATTCATTTAGTTTCGGTTAATAGCCAAAATCAAACTTAGGCTAAAACTTTTGATTAGAAATAGATGAAATTTAGGTATAAATACATGAATTTGATGTATAGGTATATGAAATGAAGGTATAAATACATAAAATGGGAGTATAAATATGAAATACATGAACTAAAGGTATTAAAGCTAGAAATATATGAAAATATGAATGGTTTCGTTCAGTTAATTTTGGTTAGATAAGGGTACAAAAAATCGATAACCGTTTTTAGTTAATTCGGGTTTCTGTAAATCAGTTTTGGTTGATTTTGGTTCGGTTTCGGTTAGCGATTCAGTTATTACTCACCCTTAGACATTGTTAATCACGTAACATATCAATTTTTTAATTAAAAAACTATATTAATTATATACTCAAATTAAAGAGAATAAAATACCCGTTTATACGGTGTAATTTAAAAAAAATTAACGTATATGACCGTTTAAAAATCGGAGGAGGGGAGTTAATTTTTTATAAAGGGGTATAGTGTAACTACTAACTAATTATCCATAATTTTGTTAAAGATAAGAGATCAGAGTGTAATCTAGATGAGGGGATTAAATTGATGGTATTTAATCACTTGACATTCCGTAGCTATTAAACATTTTGGGATGATGACTAACTACGTTGGACTTTAATCATGTGTACACTAAGGCATCGGCTACTTGTACCTTTTAATCCACACGTCAATACTGACCAAAACAACTATCGAAACATCGGCAAAAATGAGTAGGTCGTCACAGTACTTTTGGAATTTTTTTTATAAACATTATAGTTTATAAGATATGGCAAAAATACGTAAAAGAATTATAAGTTTGTTGTGGAGGGAGAAAAGGTAACTAATTACCTATAATTATGATAAAACTCAGGGATTTAAGTGTGATAAGATGGGGGCTATAATATAATTATTGTTTAAAAGACCAATTTATCCTAATTTTAGGGGTGTATTTATAAATTAAGAGGGAAAAAATTTTATTTTTTTGGTATCTTAAAATGTTCTTCTCTCTATGAATATTCAAAAATGAATGTCGGGCTCTTTCTTTCACAGCTAACCCCATTTTATTAATGCCGAGACTTTCTCTTTCGTTGAGCCCCGATTATAATATAATATAGATAGATAAATTAGTTTTACAAGAAATGTAATATGTGCTTAAAGTTATGCAAAATATATAAAATATAATGGTCAAATAGATTTAGTACATTAGTGGACTAGGTTAGAAACCTATGTATCAATACACATGTTATATAAATAGTTTTTAATAGTATTTATTATTTTAAATACAATATCATTTGTTTCTTAAAAATGTTTATAAAAAATGAAGACTCAAAAACGTTTATAAAAAAATTGAAGAATACCGCTTGTGGTGTAAAGAATTAAAGAAAATCATTTTTATATAGTAGAAGAGAGAGGTGAGAAATCAAAATCTAGACTTCACTTTAAGTTGGGGCATGGCATATTACCGTGTTGACATGTAGCATCCAATAGGAGAAAAGTGGAAAAATTAATTTTTAGGAAACTACAAAGCTGAAACGTGTCCACTATTATTTATGCTCATTAGGTTGATCGGAGCATTTGCTAGATAAGGAAACAGGTTTGGTGGGTTCAACTAGAACATCGCTAGTTCGATACACCCAAGTGATCACACGAGATAGGGATTGAGCGGGTTGGTGAACCATCGCGAGATGCGGTGATATGAATATTGGGAATAGTTAGTTGATCGTTGGATTTATAAATGTGTTTATTAATTATATATATATATATATATATATATAATAATATATATGGGGAAGGTTCATTGGGAACACTAAAAAAGTGGGGAATGGACCGACTCAAACGAACTCCGATTGGACTCTTTCCAACGGTGTTAGAACCGGCTCGTCGAACCCTAACTAGGATCTTTAACCCTAAACCCTAAATCCTAACCTTAAACCTAAACCCTAAAGTTAAAAATAAGGCTAAAACGAAGCTAAATCGTAAAATCTAAGCTATAAACCTAAAACCTAAACCTAAGCTAAACCCTAAACCCTAAAGCTAAAACCTAAATACTAATAATTAACGCTAAAACTAAACCCTTAGGCTAAACCCTAATTAAGACCCTAAATCCAAACCCGAAAAATTTTATTTAGGGTATTAGGTATGGGTTAGTATTTAGGGTTTAGGGTTAAGAGATCCTAGTTAGGGTTCGACGAGCCGGTTCCAACGCCGCTGGAATGATTCCAATCGGAGTTCATTTGAGTCGGTTCCCCACTGTTCCCTATTTTTTTAGTGTTCCCCAATGACCTCACATATATATATATATATATATATATATGGGGAAGGATAAAACGAAAACCCATTTGAGTTGAGAAAACTCAAGAAAACCCTATGTAACATTTTTTTTTTTCTAACAAGAAATTAGAGAATGTAACATAAATGTACTTGAACATTTTTAACAAAAAAAATGTAAAAAACGCCTCTTGTTTATTTTTAAAAAAATGTTCAAAATTTTATGTTACATTTTTTTGGACATATATATTATGTAACATGGAATTTTTAACATTTTAAAAAAAAACTACTTGGTGTTTTTTTGTTTTTCTTTTACAAAAATGTTCAAATATATGTATCATAATTCTCTTTTTTTTTTAAATAAAAATGTTACATGGGTTTTTAGAAAGGGTTTCTTGAGTTTTTTCAACTCAAGTGGGTTTTCGTTATATCCTTCCCCTATATATATATATATATAGATTGGTAAAATGAGAACCACCTCCAGTTCCAGTTGCGAGAACCGTAAGAACCATTTTTATCCATTGGATTTTGGATGATGAATGGATGATATTAAAAGTAAATAAATGTAATATTAAATCATTTTTCTTATTATGTTTTTGTATTTTAATGCTAAAAGGGTAATTTCGTAAATTTGTTTTTTTTTTTTATTGTATTTAATGTTTTTTATTATTTTTTGTTTTATTATATTAAATGTTTTTTATTAAAATCAGAATTTTTTATTAAAAAACATTTTGAAATCAGTTTTTTTAACAAAAACAATGTTTTGTTACGCGCCCGTTTTTATGCCTCGTTTTTTACGCGCCCCGTTTTTTAACGCCGTCTTTTTTACGCCCGTTTTTATGCATCGTTTTTTTCTCCCTTTACGCCGTCTTTTTTAGGCGCGTTTTTTACATCCAGTTTTTTACGCCCGGTTTTTTCGCGCCGTTTTTATATTCCCCTTTTTACACGCCGTTTTTACGCCCTTTTTCGCCTATTTTTTTACGCACCGTTTTTACGCCTGTTGTAAATTTTTTCAAAGTTATAATATTTACATGACCAACCCGTTTTATTTACGAGCCGTATTTTTTCGCCCTGTTTTTGCGTGCCGTTTTTACGCACGGTTTTTGCACACCGTTTTTTTTACACTTGGTTTTACGCGCTGTTTTTTTTAAGCCCGTTTTTTACACCCCGTTTTTACGCGCAGTTTTTACGCCCCGTATTTACCCGACGTTTTATCAACCGGTTTTTTTACACCAAACATATTTTTACGCCATAAAACTTTTTTTAAGGGTAGCTTTTTTACGCCGGCCGCAAATTTTTTACGCCCCCTGTTAAAAATAAAATTAAACCTTTTTTTACACGGCAGTTGTAAACTTTTCATACACAATTTTTTTGTGTATATTTTTTTTACGGGTAGCGTAAAATTTTAAGTAAAGTTTAAAAAAAAGTTTTTTTACCTTTTCATACACAGATTTTTTACGTGTATTGTTTTACGGGTAGCGGTTAAAGTTTTACGACCCGTTTTTACGCCCGTTTTTACAATCCATTTTTACGCCTGTTTTTACGACCCGTTTTTAACCCGTTTATACGGCCGTTTTGACGGACGTTTTTTACGACCCGTTTTCTACGACCCCGTTTTTTACGTCCGTTTTTACGACCGTTTATACGACCCGTTTTTACGACCTTTTACCCCCTTTTTTACGGTTTTACAAAAACTTATTTACAAAAAAAAACAAAAAAACGTTAC
Source organism: Scalesia atractyloides (assembly GCA_947069175.1). Lineage (NCBI taxonomy): Eukaryota > Viridiplantae > Streptophyta > Magnoliopsida > Asterales > Asteraceae > Scalesia > Scalesia atractyloides. Next base: position 19,499,132 of record CAMTDV010000024.1, on the reverse strand, counting down.
GCCAACAAAAAAAAAAAACTTATTTACCACCCGTCTTTTTACTCCCCCCGAACCCAGTTTCGAGTATACAAACTTATTTACGACCCGTCTTTTGTGTATAGTTTTTTACGGTAGCGTAAAAATTTTAAGTAAAGTTTTAAAAAAAAGTTTTTTAACTTTTCATACACAAATTTTTTACATGTATTGTTTTTACGGGTAGCGTAAAGTTCTACGACCCGTTTGTACGACCCCGTTTTTTAAACCCGTTTTTTGCGACCCGTTTTTTAACACGTTTATACAACTGTTTTTACGCCCGTTTTTTACGGCCCGTTTTATTTTATACGCCCTTGTTAAAAAAAATTAAACTTTTTTTTACACCGCGTTGTAAACTTTTCATTCACAGTTTTTTCGTGTATAGTTTTTTTACGGGTAGCGTAAAATTTTGAAGTAAAGTTTTAAAAGAAGTTTTTTTAACTTTCATGCACAGTTTTTTATGTGTTTGTTTTTACGGGTAACTAAAGTTTTAAGTAAAGTTTTAAAAAAGTTTTTTACAGGTTTTATACGCGCCGTTTTTAACGTTTTTTACGACTCGTTTTTACGGCTTTACAAAAACTTTTTTACAAAAAAAAACAAAAAAAAAATTACGCCAAAACATCTTTTTACCCTCTTGCCACGCCATCGTCATCAATTGTCGGAAAACATTGTTTCAACTATCACTCCCAAGAAAAAAATGTTACCAACACAACCAACTGAACAGCTCAAAACCCATAAATTGCCGGTGGTCTTTTATCAATAGAACCACACACAAAAACCACTAAACAGAACAATAACAAAAAGACCAATAACAAAAACCAAGAATCAAAAACACAATTTCAAATATAAAAAACACCGGCACCACCGGGCACCACTTTTGCACCACCGAGCACCATCGGCACCACCGACATCACACACCTCTATTAATCTAAAACCCAAATCCTATAACTTTGACTAAAACTCAAAATCACACACAAATCAAACTCTACCTAACCAAGGCTCACCCTTTGCGTCTTGAGTGTGTCTTACATCTTCGACAACTATGCCTAAAACTACAAACATCTAGAAAATATATACTTAAATCACTTGTTATATACTGTAATGCCAATGATCACAAATCATTCTAAGAATCCAAATAACAAAAAAAAAACAAACCATCGACCAAATCATTTAAAACAAAATTACCTCATTCCATAACAACTTTAGCCCCAATAGCCTTCGTCTTCTCAGTAATCTTCTCAACTTCCTCTTTAGCCACACCTGTCTTCAACAAAGTATGAGCTTCCTCCACCAACTCTTTAGCCTCCTTCAACCCCAAAGCAGTAAACGTCCTCACCTCCTTTATAATCTTAATCTTAGACCCAATATCAAACCCCCCTTCAAGTTTCAACTCAAACGCCGTTTTCTCCTTAACCGCTGCCGCCGCTGCCCCACCCTTCGTCGGCGCACCTCTGCTGCCGGTCTTCAACCCCATCCCCGGCATCATCACTGCCATTACAGGCATCTGGTTTATACCCATTTTCTTTCACATAACCTCTGTTAAGTCTGCGAATCATGGCTATTTTCTTTCGGTTGCTTGTGTTGAAGATCTAAAGAGTTGAGATAGATCTGATTTTGTGTTTATGAGAGAGAAAGGTGTGTGCTTATGAGTTTGGATCTGGATTTGTGAAGATCAATGATCATGGCTATTTAGAGAGAGAAAGGAGATAGATAGTGACACTTGACAGAGGAGAGAGACAATGGGGTAAATTACTATATTGCCCTTTTTTATTAATTTGAAAGTATATGACATGTCAATTTGGTATTGGTTTAAAGTGGTTCTCATGGTTCTCGCAACTGTATGTGGTTTTCTCTTGAACCGGATCCTATATATATATATAGTGTGAGGTTTATTGGGAACACTAAAAAAGTGGGGAACTGGGGAACATTTTTAAAAATTTAACTTAACATTTTTTAAAAATTAACTTAAACAAAAGGCTAGTGTTTAATTTACTCAAACGTTGGCTCTGATACCAACCGATTTCCACGTGTATTCCGGTGGGGAGTATCGTGCCGTACAGTTGATATCATCATAACCAATTACAGAGCAACACAGCGGAAGGCTTGGAGTAAAATATAAATTATTACAAACCATAAAGTGTCCAGAGTTCGAAACATAAATATGTACATACAAGGTTTGTAATATGATCCACAGGCGGATCGAAAATATACATAAAATGATAACAGACTCTACAGGCAAATCCTAAGGGCGCAACTCCTCGGTATATGCCCCGCAGCTTCCGGCCTATTTCGTACTTGTACCTGTAACTTGATCTTTGAAAATACGTCAGTTTACACTGGTAAATACACTCAACCGACTCATTTTGAAAACCCTTTCGAAAATGGTTTTTAGGTGCACTTGGCACATTTTCATAAATAACTTGGGACAGTACAAATGACCTTGTATACAGATTTACATGTCAGGCTTTTACATACGGGGCCCAATACAAAAATCGAGACCTGGTCGACTGACACACCACTCTAAACTTTCACATAGAAAGCAGATAGCAACTACCCAATGTATGCCTACACGCCATGCTATATTGTCGTTGTAACATCCGTCAAAAACCGGATTTACCAAACCCGCTCCGTTTATTAACCGAACAATCAGTTAAAATTTTCGTTGCGTATTTAATGCCCAAATTAATTTTAAACGATACATAATTAATAAGTATATTGGAATATATAAGTTATATTTGAAAAAGTATTTAAAATAATGAAATAAAAATAAAAGGGCGTAGCCGGTTTCGAACCCGGGTCAACCGGATTCAGTAAAGACTTAACTTCCAACCATCCAACCACTGCGCCACTTGTGTTTCTTGTTCATTATTAGATACAATTAATACATAACATGAATCTCGAATTCAAAACCGACGCGCCTAATCGCAGTCGTCGGAAATCCCGACGATCTCGCCAAGATTGGACGGTTTCTTCTGTTTTAACCGAAACCTTAACTACTACATCGGTTATAACCGACGTCTGAACCCGCAACGCAAGTCATAACCGCCGGAAAACTTATTGACCGACGAATCAAGACGGAAAACGGACTAAATTCGTCGATGTCCTGCCCTATAAATACCCCCTCTAACCTCTGTTAGCTTTTTCGCTCACAATCACACTCTTTCCCGACGTAAATTCACTCGCCGGAGAATTTCTGCAACTCGCCGGAAAACCGAACCTTTCACCTCTGAGCCTTACTGAACACCCAGAGCTCATACCGAAGCCACCCACACTCACCTCAAGCTCGCTGAAGACCCTCTACCGCAGGACACACGTCGCCGGAATAGCTTGCTGTCACCGGAGTTTCGCTGGCGAAACAGAGGAGCCACTGTTCGGTATATCTTACACTTAATCTCTCGTTCTTTTTATTTATCGCACATGTAATTAATCACAACACCTAAAGAAACTTGATTAAATCGTCGAACCAGCCGGACACCGATTCTGGTTAAGTCCAACGAAGAAGACGAAGTATCAGTTGTATATATGCTTAATTAAAATCAAGATATATCTCGGGTTAGACACACAGTCCAGCGGTGGACTGTGTGCAAATAAACACGCTTACGTCCCAAGTTCGATTCTTGTCCAACGCACACTCGCCTTAATAAAAATGTTCTTTTTTTTAACCGAACCGGATTCACTGCAATAGATGTTAAGTTTAATAAAAACCGGAATAATAACCAAGATAGACACACAGTCCAGTGGTGGACTGTGTGAACGTTTAAATCACATGTCACGAGTTCGAGTCCAGACTACGGCACCGATCTGGACAAATATCAAACTTTTTATATAAGGCAGAAATGAAATTATTTAGTTTGTATATATGTATAATAAAAATCAGATTATTTAACAAGTTAGACACACAGTCCAGCGGTGGACTGTGTGTTAACCTAAACCACAGGTCCCGGGTTCGAGACCTGTGGAGAGCACCGAGCATGATAATTAAAATCGTTTTTAAATAAATGATTTTCGGATTAATTCAATTAAGGTATAAATATAATTAAAAACAGAAATATATATCGGGTTAGACACGTAGCTCAGTTGGTAGAGCTGCGTGCACGCGAACGGGAGGTCTCGAGTTCGAGCCTCACCCGGCGCACACAAATACACAATAAAATCGGTCAACGGTCAACAAAGTCAACAGTCAAAAATCAATATTTTTTTATTACTTTTATTTATTTATTTACATTAAAAATACTTAAAAATAACATTTTTAAGGTTAGAAAATAGCCTTAAACTCACAAAAATACATCCAACAATCCTACTAAAATTGATTAATAAAATCCGTTTACTTACCGAACCATTATGCCATTATCTAGGTTAGTTTCACTCGTGGTTAAAAACCAACTCCGTGCGCATTCAACATCATCAACCGACGCACCCAATGTGAGTGAATCTTACAACTCCCATTTTTAATTACACGTTTTGGGGTGTGTCATGTGTCACAAAAATTAACTCGTTTATTTAAACTTGTGCCATACCATATAGTGATCTAAACTTAGAATGTATATATTGTTTATAGTTATGTATTTCATAATGTCAAGTTGTATGCAAATCATTCATTAGGCCCATCAGTTCCTCGTGGGAGACGAGTTGAACAACGCGTGCCTCAAAACAAATCCATTATTGTATGTGTGTGTATTATTTAATATTAAATGATTGGTGAATAAGTTTACCTCTATTTTTACTCATGTGTGGTTGTGCACTTTATTTTATAATCATTTCAATAAACTTGTTCAAATGTTTTTCATAGGATTCACTTGCCAACTTTTTGTTGATCCAAAAACCATTTTTACACATGATACAGGTGAACAAGATGAAGCAAGGAAAACATAGGAAATGCCTTAGAAGAAAACAATGAAGTCTAGAATGATGTTTAGGACATGATGTAATTATGATTGTATATTTCCCATTAAATTGTATTAATGAATATGAAACGTCATAATAAATGTCATGAGCTTTGATGATAACCCAATTATGCCCCGATCACCTTTTTCCGCTGCGGGTCGGGGTGTGACAGTCGTGGCCACTAGCACTTTAGTGAGCCAAGGATATCCCGGACACGGTCAAGTCCACCCCCAATGTTTTAGTTTCAGACAAAACAGATCAAAACCGGGTTTTAAAAGATTTTAGTTAATTATCACAATTGGATAAAACATGATCCCATACCCGACCAAGCGGTAATAATTTACCGTATCCCAAGCATGTATAGGGAAAATAAGTTAAAGGTATTTACCTGAAGTTAAGTCTTTGTGAAGTCCAAAACTCAGCCACAGATCAGAAATAAGCACAGGTACAATTTACTGGAAGGCGTTTAGTCTGGGAGTGATGGTAATTATTAACCAATATTAGAATGCTAACGGTTCTTAATGAAGTCTTAGAATTGAACCGGTTAGACTTACGTTAAAACAATACGGTACGATACGCTAGATTAAGCGATGATCGGAATAGAATGTAGTTTAAACCCGACAAGTACTAAGACTTGTATAATATGGGCAAACTATTTACATTCTGTAATTTGAGATAAAAATGATAAGGCTAAACCCGTTTTGGTTAAATTACGTAAACTAGTTACATAAGCTTAACCGTGCGCATATAAGCGATACCGAGTAACCAGATGAGTCATGAACGAGTTCCATATGCCAATATACTTTAAACAAGTTATAATATCAGTAGGATATCAACTTGTATGTCCGTTATAGTTTTAAAATCAATTAATGCCTCAAAAGGGCTTTTTGGTCATGTAGCGACGTATAAAAGGAACTTGTGTATAATTTGATGTTACGACCATAATGATTCTGTGAAAATACTTTATTTATGATATAATATCGGTAGGATATCAAACATATGTGTGTTTTATAGTTTAAGATCAAATTATGCACCGTAGGGGCATTTTGGTAATTTCACACATAGTTTCGAAAGCTTATTTGGGATTCTGAGTTTATATTATGTACCTACTGTAAAAATACTTTAAATGAGTTATAAAATCAGTAGGTAACAAGTCTTGGTTGGTAAATATGGTTTAAAACCATACTATGCGCCGAAAAGGCGTAAAAGTCGTTAAATGACAATATTTGCGATATTTTGTGAAAACTAATGTTATGACCAGGTTTAAATAATTAAAATATTTATTTAGTATAACATATCAGTAGGAAAAGATTTCATATGGAAATCATGATTAAAAACCATTTTAAGTGTCGTAAGGGCGTTATCATCATTTAAGAGCGTAATACAAGAACTTGTGCATAAACTCAGCTTATAAACTGAAATGATATCCCAAAATATCCTAATCATGATATTACATCAGTAGGCAATAAGTTTGTATGAGAAATTATGTTTAACATCGTTCTATGCGCCGAAAGGGCTTTTTGGTCGCTTTAAAGCATATTTTACGACATTATATGAAAACTTAGTTTATGGTCAATCTTGTAACATCGAGATGTGTTAAACATGTTAACATATCAGTAGCTAAATAATTTACAAGTTAATTTATGTTAAAAACCTCATTTTTGAATAAAATGGTGAAATGGTCAAAGTATGGCATTTTTACGGAAACTCGCATAAGACTCGGATAACTATCATCATCATGTAATATAACCTCAGTGGGTTATGCTACATCATAATACGATCAAAACGAGGCCTTAAATCAGTAACATACTAATCTAATTCAATTCATAATCGAAGGTCAACACAGAAGTCAAACTTCATGACTTTCGGTTGCGAACCGATCCTAAAATTGAAATTGACGAGCCGAACATGTTTACACATTTCTAGTAATTTTTACCAAGTTGTTTATATGTTAAAACATATTATTGAAGGTCTTTAAACTCAGTTTATGAATATTTCTAAAATCTGGCCTGTTGACTTTTAAAAATATATATATTGACTCGCCAATTGATCTAGCAAACGTGGTAATTAGGAGATGCCATTTTAAGGGATTAACACCTACAACATTACAATCACGTAGCCACTTTTGTTATGCTGGCTGGATTATCAAGGCCTTAGCTCAAAGTCAATGCATATTTACGACAAGACTTTGACTATGGCTTAAAACTAGATGAAATGACTTAGCACGAATTTGAAACACTTACACAATGTCCAAAGGTTGCTAAGAACTCAGAGGAATGCTTTAAAATGGTCAGGAGCTTCACTTGGTGAACTTGTTGAGATAGGATGATGAAGAACAAGTTACAACACCCAAGGAAGCAAGTTATAATAGTCATTTGAGGAGCTTGGAGGTAATGCCAGGTGTTGAGACATGATTTCAGATGTTTACAAGTGTTAGAACCAGATCTAGTGTGGCAATTTTCGAGCTAGGTGTCAAAATTTGCGAATTAGTGGCAAGGAAATGCAGCTGGAAGCTGCTAGCACATGTTTCTGTCAAAGCAGGGGCATCGAGCTACGCGACGGGTAGCCCTCTAGAGCTACGCGCTACACCTAGCCCCCATACAGAAGTTTCAAAAATGGCAGAACAAGCCCCGCACAAGATTTTGATGATTTTTGACAATTTTAACACCCGTTAGCCCAATACCTAGGCTTTATAAGGATGTTAAAGCATAGTACTTGGATTATGTCCGAAAATATCCCGGATGTCGGTTCATTCAGTTGTACGGTTGCGCGTTTCGCTAAAAATGCGTAAAACCCTAAACGGACATAAAAACGATCGAAATTTCGCAACGATGGACATCCTTGCATCCTCATCAATAAAACATAATATTTTATTGTATGTAATATATTTGGATCCATATTTTGGTCTGTATATCAAAATACGAGAATCGACAAGTTTCCGCAGTTTGTCAAAATAGTCTCTTGACTTCCAAACTTGCGTGAAACGTTATAATTAGTGCAGCAAAGCCTTCATTTGCATATAATAAGCATTCAAAGAGTATGAATAATATTTTAGGACTCTTGGTTCATTAAAAGGTCACTAGAGGCTTAGTTTGAGCATGTTGACACTTTTAGTCCTTAACTATTAATTTATCGTTCAGAGGTTATAAAATAACATAACATTGCATTTGGTCCCTCTCGTTTTAGCACGCGGCATACGAGGATCAGTGGGACACGTGTTGGAATTTTACAGGACGGGTTTTTACGAGTTGTTACAATAAACCTTAGTTTTACATTATATAAACTCTAAAAAAATATACAATTTTTACACTTCTTTTCTCTTGCTCTACTCACAAAAATTGCATTTCTTTATAATTAAATGGAGGATTCAAGCAAAAAAAGAGAGTTGCCTAAAAAAAAAAGCATATCGGCCGAAGGTTCGTGCAAGCTAAAACGAACAAAATACATTTCGTTTACGTTATGAACCATTCCCAAGCCAACTATTTTCAACCTAACCGTTTTCAAATCAATATCCATGATACTACACCCAACCCAACATGCCAACTCAGCTCGCACAGGGTCATTTCACTTTGTCACCGGTAAAACCAATGATTCATTGTAACGTGATTTTTAAACCAACTAACATGTTATTGACATTAAACCAACCTTCTTCGTGATTATAAAATATCATAACCTTTTCATATTAATATTTTTTTAAATATATTACACCTTAAAAATAAGAATTTATTCTCTTTAATTTAAATATAGTCTAATATATATTTCTTAATTTGAAAAAAAATAACATATTACATGATAACGAGTGTTAGTATTCCCGGTCGTATCAGGTTTCAACCCGTAATTAAAACATATAAAGATAAGAATTTATGTTATTTTAACATCAGAAACCAAACTTTGTATAAAGCCCTCCTTATCTCTTTCCCTAATTTAAATCTTGTTGAACCCACGATTCTGCAACTCAAAACCAAAATTCTTCTTCATCTCCACACATCATGACGACCTTCGATCTCCCACAGGAAGTGCTTCAACTGCTACCTTCCGATCCATTCGAGCAGCTCGATTTCGCACGCAAAATCACCTCCATTGCTCTCTTCACCCGAATCTCTGCTCTCGAATCCGAATCCTCCGCCCTCCGACACCAGCTCAACGACAAAGACCTCGTTGTTCATGATCTTAACGCTCAGATTGACTCGCTTAACACTAGTTTATTAGATGTTGTTGATCAACTTTCCCGCGCAGATCAAGAGAAAGTTAGTTTCTATGATAATTTTGCTTTGCTGAATATTTTAGTGATTTTGGCGCTTTTTTTGTGACGAATGTTTGTTGTTAGGAAGTTTTGTTGAAGGAGAATGCGTTGCTTGCTGAACAAGTTAAAAAGCTCAATCGTGATGTTGCTAAGGTAATTCGTAAATTTGTTGATGAATGTATTTGTTAGTATTTGAATGATATGCATTGTTCTGAGCAGTTTAATGTATGTACTGTGCTATATGTAATCGGTTTGTTAACTTTATTGAATGTTCATTTGGTTTACTGTATTGACCTATGATATTGTTAAACCTAATTGTTAGCTGAGCAGTTTAATGTGTATGGTACCGGTGTGCATAGTAATTTCTAGACCCCTAAGACTCAGTGGTTTGGTCTTTAGTAAGATCGGTTTTGCTATCCAAAAAGGGTTGCGGCGCAGCTAGTTGCCCGTTTACCTGTCACTTTATTTCTCGGTCGTTTTGGTTGGAGTTTAATTATAAAAAAGCAACTCAAACATAACTGTCTCTTTTTGGAGTAAACTGCTAAATTGGTCCTGAGGTTTGGTCGTTTTTGCCACTTTAATCCAAAACTCAAACCTTTTGAATCTGGGTTACTGTGGTTTCAATTTTGTTGCCATTTCCATCCAAAATCAAAATCTGGTTAGATTTTTCAATTAACATCCGGTTTATTTTGTCCTTTTTCCTGGCAAAATGGTTTTTTAACGTTTTATTATAGCAAATTAAAAAAAAGCTGACCATTTTGCCCTTCATTAAATGGGGGGACAAATACAAAAAAGAAGGATGTTAACTAAAAAATCTGACCAGATTTTCTTTTGGATGAAAATGGCTACAAAATTGAAACCACAACGATCCAGATTCAAAAGGTTTGAGTTTTGGACTAAAGTGGCAAAAACGACCAAACCTCAGGGACCATTTTGGCAGTTTACTCTTCTCTTTGGATTTTTTGTTCCACTTTAACTGAAATGTAACTTGGTATGCCTTTAATTTTCATTTATTTATATTGTTTATTAGGGGCTGGCAAACTTACTTTTGCGTTAGTAGTGTCATTAGTCACATTGGCGGTATAGATTTTTAGTGGACGATGAGCTGTAGTTTGGATTACTAAAATCCAATTTGTCTTATTTTATTGAATGGAGAATTAACTTGTTGTTTCTTAGGACTTTGGTCAACTTAAACATGCAAATGCATACACAATCTGTTCATTCTGTAGAATACTTTCTCCTAATTTTATAATCTGCTTGTAGGGAAATCTCAGTATCTATGCTTAAGATCAAACTTGTTTCATCTTAATTAGTGCTTCAGTTCGTTTGATCTCTTTAACTTTAATAATTATTACTCTAGTTTGGATTAGGAAATTCAGCAACAGTTTTCATTTCTTCGATTTTCTGACTTTAAGTGTAAGCCGAATCTTATTCTTGTAACTAATGCAGTTGGAGAGCTTCAGGAAAACGCTCATGATGTCACTTCAAGATGAAGAAGGAAGTTCGGTGAGTAACTATTAACTAACTTCTTTTAACAGTTTAGATAGATTAAAGATTGCATATATGGTTTAAGAAACATAATTTCTTGATGGGATTGCAGGCTAGCAGCCCTGTGGTTGCTTCACCGGTTGTGCCAAATCATACAAGCTTATCATCTCAGTCAAATGCTGGAGGTTATTAAATTTCTGGTTTCACTGCACATATTTAATTTCTTTATATAACAAGAGTTTTTCATTTTTTTTTCAAGAAAATGATGAAAATGTGCGGCTGCCACCTTCGAGTGAGTCACCAATAACGAGTCAGTCATCTGATGTACTAAATTCCTCTCAAGATGAGACAGTGACAGTGGTAAATTACATTAATTATTCCATTAGTCTCTAATGAAATTAATTTCTCCAGTTATGTTTGATTGATAACATTTGTTAATCAGCCTCGAGAACTCAAGTGTCACCACCGGGTCTGTTAGCATCTAAAACAAGCACACCTCAGCTAACACCACCTGGATCCCCTCCAAGCGTATCAGTATCTGGATCACCAAAAAGAACATCTAAGCCGGTTTCTCCAAGAAGGCACTCTATTTCTTCTTCAACCACAAGAAGCATGTCTGATGACAGTTCCTCTGCTTTTTCATCAGCAAGCTCAAGCCCATACGGGTCCATGTCAGGTGTGAATGCTGGATCACAACCTAGTTGACCTTTAATCATATTAGCAGTATGCAACGACCTTTCGACATAAACATAGTCAAGAACATTCAAAGGAAACATTTTTAAAGATGTCGCTAACCTTTACTCATTTGTGCTTGTTTCAGGGCGGACCCGAGTGGATGGTAAAGAATTTTTCAGACAAGTGAGGTAACATGCTTCCACTGCAATTCTATTGATGATAATAACCTTCCATAACTTGGCTTTTCATAAAATTTGATTTATTAAAGTTGCATCCAATCTAACTAATATCTAAACTATGATTTGAGCAATGAGACTAAAGTGTTCCCATTTGCATCTCTTCAACTTTTAGTCGATTTCCCAACTTAGGGGCTGTTTGACAACTTCTGATGATTAAGTGCTGAACGAGTAAGAGGTCTGAACCATTACGTGACCATTAAGAGCCAGTATAATGCTTAACCGTTCAGAGGCAAATGTCTGATCAATTCAGATCAGAGGTCTTAACCATTCAGAGGGAAATGTCTGAACCATTCAGAAATCTACCCACTCCATTCCATAAATATTGCAACAATCTTTTTGTTTTGACGGAATTTTAAGCCGAAATTACTGTTTTGCCCCTTGTTCAAATGGCCTCATCTTGACTTTGACACGCATGTATCTCATCTTTTTGCATTCAATCAGGGGAAGATTATCATATGAGCAGTTTAGTGCATTTTTAGCAAATGTCAAGGAATTAAATTCCCACAAGCAAACCAAGGAGGTATGTATTTCATCGATATTCTTGCATTCTACTACTTTAAGTCGTCCCCAAATCGTTTCAATTTAATTTATTTTTTTAGGATACGTTACGGATTGCGGATGATATATTTGGACCAGAAAACAAGGACCTTTATGTAATTTTTGAGGGTTTAATTACTCGTAATCTCCACTAAAAGGACTACAACTTGTCATATGTTCCCACTTTGTAATTTATATGATGTTAGTAATGAAAACTAGAAAATGGAGTTGATTATAATGTTACCAGTGCTATACAACTACTGCTAGTTATTGCTATCACTATGTATTATCTTTGTTCCATAAGAAATATTAATGGAATTAGATCCAAGGAAAATTCCATGTTGGGGAATTGCTACCTTAATTGTGAAATATCAAGATATTTGAAGCTATCAAGGATTAGTGAGTAAATAAATATTACTTAGTAACAAATATTGAATAAATAAACTATTGGTTATAAATTAGTGTGGTTCACTAGTGAACCAACATCATCATCCTTCACATTAGTGTCACACCCAATATCCTCTTCCACCATATCTATTCCATAAACATGGTTTGTGGTTCACTACCCTCCACTATCCCACCTCTTTTTATTTTGAGTAAAATGTCAAATTCATCCTTATGATTTAGGCAGATTTGTCTGTTACATCCATAATAATTTTTTTTAATCTACAATCCTGACATTTTGATTTTGTTGTCATTTCTATCCAAATTGTTAACACATTATTTTTTCTGTTAAGTTGAGACGTATTTTTATCCTTTTAACTAAGGTACAATATATTAAAGCTTTATACAAGTTGTTAATGCTTATAATAAAAGAAGTATTATTTTAAAAAACACAAATACACACCACCACCATCCCGCCACCACTTGCCACCCTTAAAAAGGAAAACAAAAATCTAAAGGACTGAAAACGACATAGTTTAAAGTTTAATTCTGACCAATAAAGGGTAGCAGTGTGAGTGTGATGGTTGTGTGGTAATTCATTAATAATATCATTCGATTATGGAGGTGTTTGGGATTGAGTTTGGAAATGACTTATTAACTTATTGAACCAATAAGTCATTTGTAAAAGCCACAAATCTTGGCATTTGAAAATGACTTATTGATTTATTAGCTTTTTCAAAAAGATAATAAGTCATTTCAAACTCAATCCCAAACACCCTCTAAATTTATACCAATGTCCTAACGGTGTACGGGGCGCTTGCTGAGGAAGGCAACCAGTGAATGTTCAACTTGCGGGAACACCGCCGCCAACCACGGATTCGACTTGGTAAACTGATTCGAGCGGGGAGCATTCACCGTGTGCAATTGTTCTCTTTTTTGACTGTTGGGTGGGCCTCTGTAAGACTTTTGGGCTGGTGACTCATGGTAAAACATGTTATGGGGTACCTTGTAAGACTTCTGTGCGGGAAAATGCAATGGAAGAGGTGAGAAAGGCAAAGCCTCAACTCCATGAATGGATGTAACAGATCCCACTAGAAGCTTGGTGTCGTGCTCCTTTCAGTGGTGGGGCTAAGTGTGACATATTACTTGTTAGGAGTTCATAAGAGTTTACATGACCAAACAAATTGTGAATGTTGAGATAATTATTGCTAAATCAATTAGACCATTAACTCCCCATGCTACTAAGGTGTTCAACAAAATAAAAGAAGAAGCATCACAGCTGACCGTGTTGATGGTGGATTCTGATCATTACCAGGTGAACAATACAAGATCATAGTGTGTGGTAGATGTAAAGGAGTGAATATGTACCTGCAAGAATTGGGATTTGACGGGAATGCCATGTAAACATGCAGTTGTTGCTATATGGGACACGACTAGAAATGATATCAGGGCGATTATTCTAAAAGAGTGGGTATCAGAGGTTATTGGTTGGATACATGGAAAAAGGTTTATGATGTATGCAAAATGCAACATATAAATTGCATCAAATGAGCCATAAAACTAACATTTTTTTAGTACTAATGTTGGAAAAAACACGTTTCTTTGTTCCTTTTGTATTTACATGATAAAATGAGCTTAAAAGAACAAAATAAGCAAATAAGCAACCAAAACCAACATAAACACACAAAGAAGGAATAACGTGTTATGCACGACCCCTCAACAACACCCGAAAGACTAAAACAAGAGACAAAAGCTGACCACGGGGCCGTGCCCAGCCAGGCATGGGGCGTGGTCAGCCATTGCACTTAAAGACAAAATAACTTATTTAATTATCTTCCAACATTCCGACCCTTTGGGATTGTATCCCTGCTGACTCAAACCATTGGGTTAGGGTAACATCAACTTCAAAAGAGGGCCTATTACTATAACTAAGATAATCTCTTGAAAAGTCCGAAAGTGCGAAAATCATCAAAGAGTACATTAAAGACGAGTTGGATCCAAGTGATTCTATCTTGTCTAATTGTATTTTATTTTACTTATCTTTTCAATTTTTAGAATTACATTTATGTTTAAAAACTTTTATAAAAAAATTAGATTGATTAGACGTTGACGATAAACCGGTATTAAAAGCTCTTGTGTCCTTGGACGACCTCGGTGTCTTACCAACACTATACTATGCTCGCGATGGGTGCACTTGCCCAAGTGTGTGTTTAGTGTTAGTACAATATGTGTTTTTATAAATTTAAAACTTGACTAATGCGTAAAATAAACTTAAAATATTAAGAAAAATATATCACGCTTCAGACACACTAGTTTACGAGCATGTTATAAAACCAATCCATGGGCCAGACAATTAGAGACCATCTATATGTCCAACTACATTGACTCCTCCAAAACACCATAGGCAGGTAAGCTTACATGCACTTCTACTTATAGGATGTTCCAAAATTTGACTGATGCAATTATAATTTTAAATTGTTTGTATGTTGGTAGGCCAAAAAAAGGAAGGGATTTGGTGAAGATGAAGTTGCGATTGATTTCTCCACTGGGTGAAAATGACCCGGAAGGGCACCACGTCCACGTGTAGTAGGTGTGGTAACTAGGGCCACAACATCAGAAGCTGTAAAGGACAAGGTGGGAACAATGGTCAGCAGTCACAGAATTCTATACAAGGTGCACCAGTGCAAATCAACCGAAATTAGTGCAACGAAGATGGTTTCATGAGGTGGTTTAGGCTATTAAGACACTTTTATGTTGGCTATATGCCTATGTTAAAGTATGTTAAGTTTAAGACAATTTGTGGGCAGGCTGCCCTAATACATAAAAACATAAAAATCATTACAACACTGACATACAACATAGTCAGGATCATTACCACAAATTTAAAAATAAACAACAACCATTACATATTCGATCATTACCAATATTCAAGGTCAACATTACAGTCACATAATTCAGCTTCAACAACTTTCTAACATTCTAAACCTGTTACATAATCCAGCTTCATTAACTCTACTTAAACATATAGTAAAGAAAGAACACCCAACTGAACATAAACAACATCTTTAACACCATGACCTCCTTAGCTTTCTTCATTGCAAATTCATCTTTCTTTTCAATCAGCGACATCTTCAACACCATGACCTCCTTAACATCTTCAACATCTTAACAATGTGAGGATGATGTTGTCACACCCAAAACAAGGGACATTATCATCCCACCGTCTAAATCCACACCCTCCTAACTATTGAGCTATACTTGTTAATTTTACATTGCACAAATCCAAAGCAGTAACATGGCATATCTACAAACAACAACATTAAACATTTTCGTAATACGAATTCAGGAAAATGAACACTTACACAGCACAAGTAGCGATGATCTGGATTGGTTATACTCCATGAGTACTTGTAGCAAGTAAACGCACCACATGAACAAATGATGTCTGATGGCTTGGTCCTACGATTAGATTTTCTCGATGAATTAGCATCTGACTTTTGAGACACTGATCTTTGTGACATTTTTTATGTGGAGTTGGATTTCTTGACTCAGAGAAGAACAAAAGAAGTAGTACTGAACAGATCATCAATCCAGGGCTCCAATTTTAACAAACATTGCAACCAAGGACAAAATGAACAATTCACACAAAAACAACCGGTCAGACTGGTCAAACTAACAAAAGTTGCCTTGAGGGACTCAAATGGCAGTGCCTTCTATATGACCAGGACTCAAGAAGCAAAATTTTAGTTTTAGGGATCGGCTAACATGATACCCTTTTTGTGACCCAGCTCAGTTCTAGTGAAAAAGTTTCATGACCCGAACCATTAAAACAATTTCAATGATTTAATCTGACAATAAACCATTTTTGATAGACATCCAGACATCAAGATATATCAACCTCAAAAAAAATGACTTCCTCTTTTCCCCCTCTTACGAAATAAACGTCGTCAACGGACCACATCTGTGGATGGTCACCCACCCACCAAATTATGATTCATTTATTTTTCACACACATTATTATTACATTAATAATTTAAATATATTATTATTCCACATGTTGGTACTTTTTTATAAATATAATAATAATAATCCTCCAATCTTCTTGCATTGTTGACATTTGTATGTATTATTATATAAGAATCAACAGAAACAAGATATTATATTCTTATACTTGATTGCAACTCTCCGGTAACCCTAACCACGACACCTCTACCACCATGGACCACCACTGCAACAACCACCACAACCACCACCAATTCCTAAATTCCCGTAGCAGTTAACCTATTCCTTTCACCATTCCATTCTACGCAACTCAACTCAACTCAACCACCAAATTATCTCTCAAAAAGTCAAAATCCCCAAATCAAATGCATAATCCTCCACCACCACCACCACCACCACCATCTCCTCCGGCTTTCACCATGGACTCAATCGACGACTCCTCCATTTCAATCTGGGACTGGAGTCAGTTTCTCGATTTCGACATCGACGATCATCTCCCCTTACCTACCGAACAAACCGATCTATCTCCGCTCATCTCAACATCTCCGGATCTCTATCCGATCGATAATCAACCCGTAGAACTACTAACCGATTCGTTTCCGCTCAATTCCAGTTCCAACACCAACGCTAGGGTTCGAAAACGGGATCCGAGAACGACGTGCCCTAACTTTTTGGCGGGAAGGGTACCTTGTGCGTGTCCGGAGCTCGATGCGCAGCTGGCGGCGGAGGCGGAGGCGGAGGCGGAGGAGGAGGAAGGAGGCTGCAAAGAAGAAGAAGAAGAGGGCGGTGGTTACGGTGAGGAAGTCGAGTGGTGGTTCGAGATGTCAGGTTTCGGGTTGTGAGACGGATATTAGCGAGCTGAAAGGGTATCATAAACGGCATCGGGTTTGTCTTCGGTGTGCTTATGCGAGTAGTGTGGTGATTGAGGGGAGAGTAAGAGGTATTGCCAGCAGTGTGGGAAGTAAGTTCTGTTCGCCGTCGTTTATTTGTTCTTGAGCATGTTGTTTGCTATGCAACCATTCGGAACGTAGATAATGTTATTACATGAACTAGTTAAAACATTCTAGGACAGTAACCATATCGTTAATGATAAATGGAATTTGTTTTATATGATTTTGAATTGGTATGATATTAATCATGATGTTTGTCACCAAGTTAGACAGATACTATGACTATTAGCAGATGCTGTAGGCATATAAGGCCCCTATCCCACAAAGAAGAAAAGGATTTACTGGTGTGTGAGTGTGATTATGTGTAGGGTTTCTCATTGTTTTTTTTGTTGTTAATTCGACGAAGAATACTGGTTTGAATGATGACAGCCGAGTACCATGTGAAATAATAATTACCGAAACCATCTTAGCAAAAAAAAAAAAGAACCCAAGGGATATGGCTTATAACTTGCACATTGTTGGGTTTCATGCTTGATCTTTCAAAGCTCTGTAGCCACCTATGCTAACAAATATTGGGTTTTTGGGTCCTTGTCTCCGAGGTTTATAATAACTATTTTTTTCTTATTGGTACCATGGTATCAACAACAGGGGGTTGTCACTGGTCCTTAGGGGAAAAAATACTGAAACAGTTAGATTGGAGTTTCTTGGTGTTGAACATCCTGAACACTCAAGTTTTCAGCTTGATTGCGTGAATTGTTCAACAGACGTTGACCCTTGGCTTTCTTTCCATCTGCTAAGAAGTTTACAAAAATATTCAATTGTTTAGTAATATATATTACAGCAACAATAGATCAAATGATTGAGAAATAAACATTTTGTGAAGTCCCTCAATGTAGGTTAAAAGTAGGGTAGTTCGTCTGTTTTACCTTTAGATAGCCAGTTTTGTTGCACTGGTATAACACTGATTATTAAAAACTAATTATCCACTATAAACAATCAGGTAATCAGGAGCAGCATTTGTTTATCCAAACTTTTAGAACTGAAATCAAAACAAGTATAAGCGAAGCTGGAGACAGTTTATGGTATAAGAAACTGGACCACATAAATAGGAATTATTAACAATTATGTTATAAACACTGATTATTAGTCCAAGTTTGTTGTAAGTGTAAGAAACTTATATTAGAATGTATTCTAACAAAGTGAGGATGTTGTAGGTTTCATGTGCTGTCAGATTTTGATGAAGGTAAACGTAGTTGCAGAAGAAAATTAGAAACGACATAATAATAGGCGTAGAAGAAAATCCACTGACTCCAAGGCATCTGGACTACATGTAACAGCAGATTATGATGATGAAGCTGGAAAAGGTGACAGATCAACTATATTTGTATTATTTTTTGTTTTTAGTTGGCATTTCTTCTCACCTTCCACCAACTGAAATGATATATATGACTAAACATTAAATGAAAAAGGAAGTTTGAATTTTTAATTTAATGGCAGAGGAAATTAACATCCATTTTCAAAACGTGTTTGGATGCGGTTTGGGCTAGTGCGTTTTTTGGCACCTAAGCGAGGCCTTTGCGACTTCGACTACTATTTTCACTAAACATATTGTGCTTCTGGTTATTTAAGGGTCGGTAATTAGTTTTAGATAATTGGTTTAATGTATAATACCAGCTGTAACAAAACAGATTATCTTAAGAGTAAACTAAAGTTACATATTCTTGTACCAACTACAACAAAATTATGTATCTAACTGAAATATTCAATTTCATATTTATCTCTTCTTATAATTTAATTTGTGAGATTTTTTACTCTCATCTCACAAAACTTCTCTCCTTTTTTCATAAAACTAGTTAGATGCCCCGCTCGCGTTGCGGGGCGATGGCCGAACAATGAGCAAGTGTTAGGCAGCTCATTGACACGGAAAATAATTAAATCGAGTCAACCAATAAAAACATAACACTTTTATAATTTTGCTAAAAAACTAAAACAACAGCAATAGTGTTATTTTAACTAATGGAAAATTATATTTTTTTCACTGGTGTAAAAAGCAAAATGTATTTAGGTAGAGAAGGTTTCCATCCTCTTAAAAGAATGGTTTGATTGTCACCCTAAACCGATTTGGAGTTTACATCTCCACCCTCTTAGGGAGCCAATGTTCTCGCCGGCACATCTGCTCGGCCCCTAGCTTTGATACCATTTGTAAAGTGATGGCAGTACTGGAAATTGAAACCAGGGGCAAAAGTGTAAATCTGCGCAAGGGCGAGTTTGTACTTTTGAACTTAGGGCAACACAGTAATATAAATTTAAACTAAGGCACAACCATAATTTAGGCCGGAGGCAAAACCATATTTTTATTTTGAACCAAGGGCATAATCGTAATTTTGAGTTAGAGCGAAAAGCGTAATTTTATTTTGAACAGGGGCAAAAAAGTAATTTTTAACTGAGGGCGAAATCATAATTTTTTTAAACGGGGAAAAATCGTAATTTTAAGGTGGGGGCGAGAACAAATTGTTTTCATTTGAACAGGGGTGAAAACGTAATTTTGCGCTGAGGGTGAAATTGTATTTTTTTGTCATGGGCAAAATCGTAATTTTTGGCTGGGGCCAAAAGCGTCGTTTTATTTTGAGCAGGGGCAAAATCGTAATTTTAAAATGGGGGCAAACCCTTAATTTTACAACGTAACAAATAATAAACGGTTGGTCCAATGGGGAGTGCAGCTGCCAGGCCAGCTGCCTGGCACTATTCTGGGGGCAATCCTGTAGTTTTACACTGTTAACAAATAATAAACGGTTGGTCCAATGAGAGAGTGCCATGCCAAACAGCTGGTCCAATGAGAGAGTACCAGGCCAGCTGGCTGGCGCTATTAGTTTTTTTATATTAAAAGTACTGTTCAAAACATTCAGTTTTTATTGTATTGATAATGATAATGAAATGATAATTGATAATGATAATGTCATTTTTGGCCATTTCTTTTATTAGTTTCTTAGCTAATTACAGCCTCCAACAACACATTCAAACACTTCCACAGTCTTTTATACAACTGAATATTGAGTTTTGATTATTTAATATTACATAATCACTTGTAAAACACACATCCTAAACCTTATTTTAATGCATTTCTTTTAAATATGTGTTTCACTTGCGTTACAAAATAAGTTAACATGAGTGGGATTTTACCTTTTCACTTTTTACGGTGTAGGTGGGAAATCTACAAGCGGTGAAACTGCCGCAGGTGAGAAATCATCCTTAGCAGGTGGAGATCATAATTCGCTTGCCGTTGTTGCCCAAAACGGCCAGAGTGATAGCATTCCGTCTTTAGCTGCTTCTCGTGAAACTCAAATTGATGAAGAGAAAGAAAAAACTACTCATTCTCCATCTTATGGTGATGATAAGACTGATTTCTCATCTATGGTAAGTTATATTATTCCAACATAGTAGTATTTATGGAGCTAACTGTCATTTTCGTCCCGATGGTTTGTCCAATTATGCCAGTCCAGGCCAAATTTCAAATTTGTATCATTTCCATCTCTAGCATTCTTGAAACATGTCAGTTCCCTCCAAAAAACTAACGTCTGTTAAAACCTGCTGTTTAATGAAGGGTAAAAACCATAGTTGTCGATAGCGAATGCGACAAGCACCTATAGGCTACGTAGCGAATAGCGACAAATAGCGACGGCTATTTATAAAATAGCGATACACTGGGAAAAGAATTTTGAAAAATTTTATATGTATATTATATCAAAATACCCTAGCATATATGTTTAATTGAACTCGTGTGTGCCCGCACGAATGCAGTTCCAAAAACGAGCAGAGATCTGACCTGGGTTTTGCGTTCTGTTGCTTTTTTTTATTACTGTGAAAAGCAGCAGCAGCAGTCGACCATTTAAAAAAAAAAATTTGCTGCCGCTATTATCGATATTGTCGCTATGGCCTGTGTAGCGACACATTGTCACATCGCCAGGTAGCGCACTATAGCGGTCGCTATAGCCGCTATTAACAACTAATGTAAAAACGCCATTTTTCATTTATTTCCTCTTTTTTAAACCCTATTAAGATCCCACCCTTTTCAAGAAAAAGGAAAATAAAAAAGGAAAATGACGTTTTTACTCTTCATGAAACAGCAGGTTTTAAC
Source organism: Scalesia atractyloides (assembly GCA_947069175.1). Taxonomy (NCBI): domain Eukaryota; kingdom Viridiplantae; phylum Streptophyta; class Magnoliopsida; order Asterales; family Asteraceae; genus Scalesia; species Scalesia atractyloides. The sequence continues at coordinate 19,477,643 of CAMTDV010000024.1, read as the reverse complement.
AAATGTTAGTTTTTTGAACAGAACTGGCATGTTTCAAGAATGTCAAGGACAGAAATGGTACAAATTTGAAACTTGGCCTGACTGGTATAATTGGATAAACCACAGTGACGAAAATGACAGTTATTTTTTTGAGTTGAATGATTTTTGGAGGTTTATGCATAAAAAATACACTTTGGCCTCAGTTTTGACTCGTTTGACCTGGTTTCTTTGAGCTATATTTTTCATAAGTAGATCGTTCAAGTTGTCACCTCTGATACTTGTTTTTATACCTTATGATTTTTCTCCACTTCCACACCATGTGTATTGATCTTGGTTTAAAAAAGCGCGCCGAGGCCGCCTAGGCGCAAAGCGCAGCTTCTTGGGCTTTTTCGCTTACGCCTTGTATAATTACAAGAAGCGTCCAAAAGGCGCAGATTTTAGGGTTTTTTTTGGGGGCTTTTTGGCCTGAGGCGCGGGCCTCATGTATCTGAGGCGTTTTAATGTAGAAAAATGTTGTACCTTGGGTTTTTTTTACTTGTACATGTAAGTAAAATGGTATAAAAGCCTTATTTATACTATATTTTGGTTAAAGGAAGCTAAAAACCTATGGGATATGTATGGGATATATAAAAAAATTATATAACACCTTGCGCGACGGGTACGGAAAGCCCACCGCTTTTGCGCTTTGCGCCTCAATTTTAGACCTCGTCGCTTTTTGTGCGCCTCTCGCTTTTTAAAACCAAGGTATTGATGATATGTATTTTCTGTAGTGCACAACTGGTCGGATCTCATTTAAGCTTTATGATTGGAATCCAGCAGAGTTCCCTCGTAGACTCCGACATCAAGTACTATAACGATTACAATTCACTAGCAGTTTAAGGATTTTGAGCATTTGTATTTCCATATGAGGTGTGATATAAATTTATGCTTTTACAGATATTTCAATGGTTGGCCAGCATGCCTGTGGAGCTGGAAGGATATGTTCGTCCTGGATGCACAATCTTGACCATTTTTATTGCAATGCCAAGGTTTATGTGGTTGAAGGTGATGTCTCTTTATTTTATAATATATCTCTATATATCTGTTTAATATCAAATTTTTATGTATGTACTCTTGTACTGTAAGCTTCATCTACATTATCTAACTCATGGTAAATTGTTTAACAGTTGGATGAAGATCCAGTTGTATGTATACATGACCTCCTGGCATCACCAAGAAGCTTGCTATCTGGACGAGACACATTTTTTGTTAATCTAAACAACACCATCTATAGTGTCATGAAAGGTTCGTTTAGGTTAATTTTTCATACATCATAATTTTTCTTTCATAAGCTCATAGCTCCAGATAGTTTCTATTCTTGGCACTGATTTATATATGACTGCACTCGTGTGGTGTGGGACCCAGGTGGAAAATCCGTGATAGAGATTAAAGTGGGAGGCAAATCTCCGAGGCTTCATTATGTTCAACCTACATGTTTTGAAGCAGGCAAACCCATAGAGTTTCTGGCATGTGGAAGTAATTTGCTTCAGCCTAGACTTAGGTATTATTTTGAAATGTTATACTATTCTTTACAGTCTGTAATCCGTATATAATGATGATTATACATGACAAATGCAGGTTTTTAGTGTCCTTTTCTGGTAAGTATATGACAAATGATGTGCGTGTTTCACCATCGTGCAACATTTCTTCAACAAACTTGGATCGTCAGTTTCTGAACATATGTGTCCCTCATTCTGAAATGGATGTTTTTGGTCCTGCTTTTATTGAGGTTTGCTTCAGATTTTATTTTTTATCTACTTTTTAAAGGCAAAAATATATTGAAAGGCCTTACTACTTGTTGAGTAATAAATAACGCGTGGCAAATCGGATATGTTGGGCAACATGTTCAAACAAATTTTAACTTCGTTAGTCGATTTGTAGGTCGAGAATGAATCTGGACTGTCCAATTTTATTCCAATTCTTATCGCGGACGAAGAAATATGTTCCGAGGTTAAAATATTGCAGACAAAATATTATTCAACTCTCCGTTCAACAGACTCAGAATCTAGTTCTTGTGAGATTGCCGTTAACAAGTTCTCTGAAGTGCTTGTAGATATGGCATGGTTACTCAAACAGCCAATCGTACAAGATATGGAATGTGCCACCATGTCATCACAGCTCCAAAGATTCAATTTTTTACTTAATTTTCTAATTGAATACGAATCTACCACAGTTTTGAAGAGAGTATTAGACTCGGTGAAGATGAGAATCATAGAAAATGATGATATTGTTGAAACTGATAGAACATTGCTTCAGGGGACTGTGAATCATGCTACTGAAGTGTTGAATCAACGACTGGAGAAAACAGTAAACCTTGGGTTGCATCCAAATGATGATGATGAAAGCTGTGGAGATCAGGTGCATCCCTTCATCTCAACCGTTAATCAGGTACTGAAACTGTTCTTTTATATTAGCACCCAGAAAGTTCTTATAATATAAACGATATAAAGGGAGCCGTTTTGGAAAAAAATGTGAATGTTGCATGTTGAAGTTGTTAACGGTCAGATACTAGATTCTGCTTCTGACCAGGGGTGGCAATTCGTAGCATAACCTGAAACACAACACGAAAATAGTTAGGTTTTGAGCTGTCATAATTAACCTGTTTGATAAACGGATCGTGTTCAGGTTGACCTGCTTAGTTAAACGGGTTGTGTTTAGGTCGACCCGTCAATCTGCTTAATTGTATAGGTTGACCCAACAGCGTGTTTAGCAGGTTTACAACTTGATTACAACTCGTCAACCCGCTTGAATTGTTTAGTTAATATGCGTCGTGTTTGGGTTACATGATTTCAAGTTGATGTATTTGACACGAATACATATGTTGGTTCGGGTTCGGTTCGGGTTCTAGTGTTCAACTATTCAACCATATATGATTGATAGCTCTACTTCTAATACCAGAAATTTTGAATGGGGCTAACTTATGTATCAAAATGCACAGGTTCATGAAAGTGAAAAGGTTGGACTCTTAAATGCTGACTGTGTGATGAATGTTACACCTTACAAGGAACAACCAAAGAAACCCCCAAACCGCATGTTTAACTATAAACCCAACAGATTTTTTACGCTCCGCCTTCTCATTCTTGCAGTTGCTTCGGTCACTGTATGTTTTGGTATTTGTGCAGTTGTTTTCCACCCTCACAAGGCTGCTGCAATTGCTATAACTATTCACAGGTGCTTATTTGACGATAACTAGTCTTTCATCTATAGATCTTCTTCGACTTGTACAAGCGCAAGTTTGTAAATTGGCTGTTGTATGTTAGATTAACGATAGAATTGAGTTAGTGGAAAGTATTTGGCTTGTATGTTTTTGTCTAAATTCTTTCGTCGTTTGTTGTTGTTTTGAGATGATCACACGACACTATTCTAGTGAAAGAAATGCATTCGGTTGCAATACATGTTTCAAAGTGGGTGGGACAGACGGTTTAGGTAACTGCTCAAAATGTGCAACTCTTTGTACATGAAACAGGTCGGGTGGCTTTGAATGATTATGATTACTAAATTGTATATTTTTACAATAATAATATATTTTCCTTTTAAAGGGTTTTTTTTACATATTTTCCACTCCTAAGCTAGCTTATTACGTATTTTCGTAAACAAAAAAATAATAATAATAATAATTACATATTTCTCTTTTCTAACCTATATATATTACATGTTTCTCATTTTCATCAAAATTACCCTTATTGAATGACTGTTTTACCTTTAGTGAACTATTAAATGAATATTTACATATTTCCTCTTTTTAATATCATCACCTATTACATATTTCCTCAATTCATGTAGTATTTCCCCAATTCTTCTACGTACTACTTTTCTTGTCAATTTCAAGTGAAACCTCCCAATGCTTGTCCTCGTATTTCACCTTAGCTCGATTTTAAATATTTGGGGAGCTATAGTGTATTCAACGAAAAATTGTTGTGTAACAATGGTGTATTAGTACATTATGGGTATGTTTGACAAAAGTAGCTGTTGTTGGTAGCTGGAAGCTGGTGGCTGGTGGCTGGAGGCTGGAAGCTGGTAGCTGTAGTTGTAGCTTTTTAGATATATTTAGGTTTTTGGCAGAGTGGCTGAAGCTTTTAATAAAATGTATAAAATGACCAAAATGGACATTAAAAAGTTGGTATATTAGAAAGTTCATTATTTTTAGAGGTTAAAATAGTCATTTTTTTTCCTAAAAGCTTGTAGCTCCTTCTAAACACTACTAGTAGGAGCGTTTAACCAAATGCTTCTAGCTCCTTCAACCAAACAAGGCTTTTTATTAAGTTGGAGCTTTTTCTTAAAAGCTTAAAACTTGAAGCTCTTAAAAGCTTCTAAAAGCTCCATGCCAAGCATACCCTATATTTTACAATAAGATATTCAATGATAAAACGATAAAATTACTACACTTTGTGTGAACACAGTTAATATGTATTCAACAATAAATAAACTAATAATATATTTACCCATATAACTCACTTAGATCTTTTATGATAGTTATAATGTGTTATTGAAATACTGTTTAAAAGTAATTAATTAGTTTATTGAATACAGAAACATCATGTCCCTACTATCCATCATATTGTCAGTTTTAAACAAGATCCACAATACATCTCATAAGCCAAAAATATATTAACATACATAATCGTTTTATGACTCATGTTATACATTTCTAGAATCAAAGATGAACCATTCAACAATCAACTCTAGAACCACACGAATGACAAAAGTGCGGTGAGTAAAAGCATCAAGCAATGCATAGGATCAACTTTATAAACATATTTACATCATTACTACCACCAGGAGAAAACCTGCTTTCCGGGGTGTTTGTAGTTAATATAACCACAATCCAATCGTCTTCAGAGGCAATCCCGACTCCAGTAATCTTAGTGTCGTTTAAGAAACTTGTAGTGGTCGCATTTAAATGACATTGGCTTAAAAGGTCGGGATACTCAGCAAAATTTGGTTCAGTTCTGGGGACGGTGTCATAACTTGTAGTGGTCACATTAAATGACATTTGCTTATATATAGGGTTAGGATCGTGTGAGAAACACTAGACTAATTAAGAAACTTGATAAGCATTTTGGACCACACATTTTTCCTAAGCTTTTCGTAATATACACATATGTATAGTTTAAAATTGACAACATAGATGTGTATAATTCAAGATTTGACAATACACATATATGTATATTGTCAATTTAAACTATACATATGTGTATATTACGAAAAACTTATGGAAATGTGTGGTCCAAAATGTTTCTTACGTTTCTCAAATAGAGTGGACTTCTTTTAGGATCCCTACTCTCTCTCTCTCTCTCTCTCTCTCTATATATATATATATATATACACACACACACCCTAGCAGGATGTCTGGGTGATGCGGCGGGAGTGACACATCGCATTGCGTGTAACGCTCCATTTTTTTCGCGTTTATTGAATTATTTATTTATTCATTATTTATTCAAATACACATTGATTAATAATTACTCATTGGTTTAATGTTTATTTAAAATCCTTTAACAAATATTTAATCATTTATTCTTATGTTTGTTTAAAATAAATAACGATTTATTCATTAAATTACTTATATCATTCTTTGGAATTGAGATTTATAATTTAAATTTGAGGTTTATTTCTTTAATTAACCTTGTTAAGTTTTAAGTTAAATAAGTAAACTAAACTAGAATACCAGCTAACTTAGTTAAGCTTTAAGTTAATTAAGTAAAGGGCCATTTATGCATTTTTGCCAAACTAAACTTCAGGGGCTGTTTTGTCACTTTTGGAACTTAATTAAAAACAAAAACAACAAAAGGGGTGAGCCGGGACTCGAACCCGCGCTAAACGACAACCAACACACGCACTAACCAGTCTGCCATGGGACTCATTCGGTTATAAATGGAAACAGTTGAAAATAAATACACAACTTCAGATCGTTTATGTTTTCAACTTTGCCGCCAAGGAACCAGCGGCAACCATTATCACCAACAGCTAGCATGTTTCTTTTTCTATAATCGCTGATTTGTCGGAGATTATATTGATTGATACCTTCCATTTTATCCTCATTCATGAACCTAAACCCAAAACACGACTCGTTACGTCACCCGAAACGCTATATATACACCCGACACTCCATCATCATTTCCAAGCTCACACCCTCTCTTGCTCTCTTTCTGTTTCGCTGCTTAGCCGGAAACACGAGACGCCACCGGAGTAACCAACGTTCGCAGGAGAAGTCGAGAGACCTCGCCGGAGTTTGGAACTCGTCGGAGATTTCGAGTCGACCGGAACCCGCTAACATACTATCCTCTGTTTTGGTATATGATCTCCCTTTTAATTTTTTCAAGTTCTTGTTAATTCAATAAAAGAATTCGATGTTTGTTAAAACCAACTGTGATGTGTTTTTGATTCAAAGGAAGAAGAAGATGGCCCGTTTGCATTTTAAAACATATAAAAACACAATAATCAACAAGTCTTGATTAGCTACATATTTAACTTTATAAACTTTTATAAATTGCTAGATTAGCTAATTAATATTATTACTGATTATTGTTATAAATACTAAAATTACTATTATAATTCACCTATTCAAATTATTATATTATTACTATTATTACCGGTAATTTTTTTTATAAAGTTATTAACATTATTATTATTATTTTCATTACCAGCATTCTTTTTATTTAACTATACTATTATTATTTTTTTAAACTATTATCACAAATCATTACTATTACTAGTAGTATTTCTAAAATTGTATTTCTAAATTTTATCATAACGAATCTTATTAAAATTAGTTATCTTGTTATTATCTAACAAATAATATAAAATTATTACACAATTATTATTTGTTACTATATAAGCATGTTAACATACCCAACTTATTTAAAATCATCTACAAGTTCGAATATAGCCCTATATCGCATCTTAAATAATTTAATACGAATCAAACCTATAATTAACAAATTCATCATATTGTTCTAGGTTACATCACTCTCGTTTGATTCATCAATTTTTACTCGTGCGAATCTCGATAATCAAACGCAACCTAAGGTGAGCATACTCGTACCCCTTTTAGTTTATACACTTTTGGGGTGTAACACGTATCTCTATCAAAATTATACAAATGCTTTTATACTCGTGCACGCTCTATCCATGCTATGTGATATACTTGACAATTTGTGTGTTTGATGCTTTTGTTATATGTTTGTTAACTTTGTTGAACGATTTGAACGATATTACGCTCCTATGGCCTAAGAGTAAGACAACACCTACTTTAGGGTGTTGTATCAAGCATTAACCTTCCGTTAATTTCTATAGTAGGTGGGTTACATCATTATTGAAGTTCGACATATAGCATGCCTTAGCATTTACCCATTTGTCTTGATTTTATCATTATGGATATGAGTTAATCTATTTCATCTATGTATGCTATGTATTAAACTTGTATGCTCGCCAACATTATTTATTGACATATTTTGATACGTGTTGCAGGTTGATAGATGCAAGATGAAAACAAGTTAGGATGGTCTTTAGATACTCAACCAAATAAATCATAGTCTTGTTTATGTTATTTCGTTTTGAACCCTGTACTTGAATATTAGCAATTTATGAAATTTGAATTTATTTATATTGTCGCAAATAGTGTTATGATGCTTTTGAACGATTTGTTCGTCTCATCCCGATGTTTCCGCCAACGGTTGGGGTGTGACATTGTGATACTCGTTTTTTGTAGTTTTCTTATTCATATAATATTTATTGTAGCATCATTGTGATATATATATACATCAAAAAAAGAAGTAATCGGGTAATCCATTTCATTGTGTTGCGCATGGTGTCACACACCGTATTTCCAACACAATCCCGGTGGGCCCGGTTGGGGAGTATTGTGACGTAAGATTTGTATCATCATGGTCAAACATATACAGCACAGCGGAAGTCTTGAGTATTAAATATTATTACAAACCATAGAGTTTAAAAGTCTATAAAGTAAATACATGGTTTGCAATATTAGATCCACAGGCGGATCGAAAGTACAAAATGATATTCTCCGACAGACTTTAGGCTTGACTACGAACTTGCAAAATTCTCTATGTTGTTACCAAGCAGCTCCTTGCCTATTCCGTGTCGAAACATGTCACTTAGCCTTTTTGGAAAATACGTCAGTTTTCACTGGTAAATACATTTAACCGACTCATTTTGAAAACATTTAAAATTTGTTTAGGTGCATTGAGCACAAAAATCTTTTATAACCTGGGACAATTCAAAATGACCTTGTTTACAGTTTTACAGGTCTGTCAATACATATGGGGTCCGGTGCAGAAACCGAATAACCTGATTAACCGACACACCACTTAATAAAACCACGGAGAAGTATATAAAAAATATTTATTTAGCATTAGCATCTGTTAGGTGTATGCCTACACCCCTCGCTTAGGTCGTGGCCATTAGTAACTTCAATGAGCCAAGGATATCAAGACATGGTCTAGTTAACCCCCAATGTTTAAGTTATCAGACAATAGTAATACTGAATAAAACGGGTTATAAGATTTAGTAAATCATAATCCGATAAACATGATCCCATACCCGACCAAGCGGTAATACAATACCGTATCCCAAGCCCGTATAGGGGAAAATAAGCTAAAGTATTTACCTGAGCTAGTTCTTCTAACGAATAGTAACTCAGCCGATAATCAAGAAGACAAATGCAAAGTATCGATCTACTGAGAGGCTTCTAGTATGGAATGATGGTATTAATAACCAATTAGAATGCTAACGGGTTTAGGTTGAGTCGTTGACTCGAACCAGTTAGCTTAAAGGATACATAATGGAACAATGCGCTGGATTAAGCGATGACCGGAAAGAATGTCGTTTAAAACCGACAAGCATTAGGACTTGTATATTTTGGGTAAACATATAACATTCCGGATTTTGAGATAAAAATTGATAAGGTTAGGCCCGTTTCGGTGAATTTACGTAAACTAGTCACGTAGACTTAACCGTACGCATATAAGCGATACCGGGTAACCGGATGAGTCATATACAAGTTTCATGTGCTAATATGCTTAAAACATGTTTTAATATCAGTAAGATATCAACATGCATGCCCGTTATAGTTTTAAAATCGATCTCAGCTTCAAAGGGTAATTTGGTCATTTTACGATTCATAAAAAAGGAGTTGGTGATTAATCTGATGTCATGATCATATATATTATTTATAAAAATATTTATTTTATGATGTTATATCAGTAAGATATCAAATATATGTGTGGTTTATGCTTGAAGGCCAAACTATGCCCCGAAAGGGTATTTTGGTCATTTCACACATAGATTTGAAGACTTATTTGGAAAGCTGAGCTTATAACTTGTACCAACAGTAAAAATATTTAAAATAAGTTTTGTAATCAGTAGGTAACAAGTTTTGATCTTTAGATATGGTTTTAATCCATATTATCCGTCAAAAAGGCGATAGAGTAGCTAAATAACGATTTAATCGATGTTTAATGAAAGTCTTTGTTTTGATCAGGTTTGTATAACCAAAATAGTTTATTTATTCAATAAAGTCAGTCTGTAAAAGGTTTGATTATGAAAATATCTTTAAAACTCATTTACGCGCCGTAAGGGCATTATCGTCATTTATCGACACCATGCAAGAATCTTTTCATAAACTTAGTTTATGAACTGATTTAATATCCCAAATAATTCTAGATAAATTATAACATCAGTAGGTGAAGTGCTTTGTTGCAACGTACAAAGCCATTTTATTTACCGAAAAGGGCATTTTGGTCCGTTAAAAGCATGATTTGCGATATTTAGGAAAAACTCAGGTTATGTCCAAAATCATGACATGCATGTGAGTCAAACAAGTCAACATATTAGTAGGTACTTGTTTGCATGCTCGATTATATTTAAATCTTATTTTTCACAAAAAGGGCGTAGTAGTCAATGTAACTCTCTACTATTTCAAACTTTCTATATTTGGAAAGTTCATGTTGTATTTCTATTTTTGGAAACCCTTGTAATCATTTGTATTCATCTTTCCGTTGTAATCAATAATCCGAGACTTGAATCATAATGAAACGCGTGTTCTAATCATTTTCTATTTTAATCATGTTATATTTTAATCATGGTCTATTTTAATCATGACAAGCTCATTTGTGTCTACATATATGCTACTTGATCCACAATACACGCAAACATTTGATAAACTTACAATATGTGACTTACATGCTGAAAATACGAAACTTAAACGCGATATTTATACTTAATCTTATTCAATTTATACATATGGAACTTTGACACTTGTTATTTATGCTTAGAAACCTTTATTTACTCATAAAATAGCAAGTTATAACCTTTAAGTATGTTATCAAACAATAAAAAAAAATAAAAAATAAGGTTTGGCTCCTGATGGATCCCCCCTTACGGTCCGTAAGGGAACCTGACGGGGGAACTTTTGAATCCTGACCAAGCCTTACAGACCGCAAGGATCCCCCCTTACGGTCCGTAAGGGGACCTGACGGGGGAACTTTGAACCAGCAGCGATTTTGCACGAATCCACACACTTTCTTCTCCTCCAATGGCCTCCATACCCCATTAAAACTCACCTAACTCAACCCTAATCACTTCCCTATAAATCCCACACCTCTTCCAACCATTTCACACTTTTCTAATCATCCATATCACTCCCAAATCCTCCATAATCAGCTGCTAATTGCAAGTTCGGGCAGAAAGTTCATCTTTCACTAAAGTGAGCATAACTCACTCATTTCTTAACGAAATCACTCCATTCTTTTTCCCACTTGCTTGGTTTGACCTTGTGCACATCTCCAATGGTTTTCCTTGGAAAATCAGACCTTGGAATGTCACGAAAATGGCTCCAAAGTGGAATGTTTGTTTTTGTTTTCATCAAAACTTGTTTAAACTTGTTCAAACTTGAGTTATCTCATCTCAAACCTATGTCCGAATGCTTACAACACTATTAGTGGTTGGTTAGGCTTAAAAAACAAGGTTGAGACATGTCAAACTAGAGGTAAAAACCTCACAAACTTTCTGTTTTCAACTTGGGTTTACACCCACGAGTAGTGTCCAAGTTCAACTTGTGCATGTGTGAAGATGGTCTAGCCTTGGCAACCCATCTTGAATCCACACACTACTTGATGTTTTACATTAGATTAGTTGTTGTTATGACTTAGTTCTTGACCCTCCTTGTGTTTATAACACAAGTGTAGTGGTAAACATTAGAGGTACCTAAATGGAAGCTTGTTCTTCCTACCTCCTACATGACATCCATGACACTAGAGGTGCCTAAATGAAGACTTTGATCTCCCTCATGCTTGATTTATGATTTGAAGTAACTAAACTAAGTATATTATATATATATACATGTGACAAAGACTTAATAATAACTCCATAGTTACTTGTTAAGAAACTAGTTACATCATCTAAAGACCATACACTTGTTACGATTCTAATGGGTCTTCGAATCCATGAAAACGCACCAAACCCTTATGGTTTCTATAGTGTCAAGAACAAGTGTCATGAGTACAAGATGATTATTTTCATAATACTATTTTTACGTTATTTACATTTTGAATCCATAATCTCCCGTTAACTCCCAATACTCATACACCTTTATTACTTCTTGTAGAAGGGCAAGGTGCTCCAAGATAATCAACCTACCACACTCTCGGGATTCAAGTCGGATTTAGCTTGCAAAACGGTGAGTATACCCGATCCCATTTTCCTATTTTCACACTTTGGGTGCAACATGTACAAATTCACAAATGACACAAACTTGTTTACTTTATACTCTATCCTTACATATCATGAAACTTGTTTATATGCCCATATTTGCATGCTATGTTAGACTTGGGTATATGCTCATTAACCTTGCTAGCCTACCTTAACAATTTATAGCGCTATAGGATTAACGCACCGCCCGTAAACTAATGGTAATTGTTAAGTAAACTATGTTACACTCTCGTTGTTTTGACAAAGAATGAGTAATCAATATTGCGTTAGACTATGGATTGACATACATTATCACATGTTTAGCATGCCCAATTTTACTTATTTACAATGTTATCATGATGGATATGAGTCAAATATTTCTTTATTATGCTAAGTATTAAACTTGTATGCTCGCCAACATTATTGTTGATATATATTATTTTAATACATGTTGCAGGAAACTAAGTTGATGATATGAAGAAATGCAATTAGGGTTGACTAGATACTCACCAATTTTGATCATTGTATCTCGTTTATGTCAAATATGCTATTTGAACTTGTCGTATTTTGATTTTTGAACAAAGTATTGCATATTTTGTTATAAGTGGAATTATTATGATTAAATTATTGTCGCAAAGTAGTGTTATGACGTTTTGAGCAATTTGTTCGTCTCATCCCGATGTTTCCGCCATCGGTTGGGGTGTGACAGATTGGTATCAGAGCCATAACTATAGGGAATTAGGAAAATTTCCATGCTTTTGACCTAGTCTATAGTTTAAGTGTCCGATTTTTGACCATTCTTTATTCATGCTTAAAATGTTAATTCTTCCTACATTGCTTCTATCTCTTCTTTTGTCTAAATATTGCAATATGTCTTTCCTAAGACATCCTACACAAATTACACATTTGAAGACACTCTTGTTACATCAACGAGACGATTTGCACCAAGATAGGCCCAATGGCCCGCAATTTTTGGTGAAATCCCTCAATCCACGTATTCTATTTTGCACGAAGTACACCATCAAGTTAGGAGTGATATCCACATCGTGATGGGAACTTCCATTTCAAACTCTAGTGGACCCTTATCAACTAGTCGGAATTCGCTCCTCGTTTGGTAAGTACCAACCACATTATGGTACGATGTTATCAAGTTAGGGGTGAAACCCGCACCTTGTTAACTAGTCCCATTCCTTGATTTTCAATCTCGCCAAAGTCTTGAATTTTCGATCGACTAGAGACATGTAGTAACTGGAAGGGTGAATACCGTTAGTCGCTCCTCGATAAGAGTATTCCACTTTTTAGGCCAAAGCATGTTCTCTAACTCGAAAGAACTTTCGATCCACTTTGGAATAGTCGACGTTTCTCTACCCGAAACATTCCAATGTTTTATTGAGCCTATCTTTTATGCTAATTCAATTTCAATGTGTTTTATACCTTGAACGTTACTAGCTTCGATTCATTTACACAAGTTGCACTTATCTCGCAATCTCGAACAATAATAATCCTTCGTGAACAAACTAAATTTACACTCTTTCATGTCAATATTTGTGATTATACTATGTGAACTCTTATTTTGCCAATGTAAACTATTTGAAACTATGTGCTACATGTTACATGCTAAATTATGCAAAATATCTTTTCTCAAAAACATTATGATCAAGTCTCATCTCTTACCATCAACCTTGTAGATGTCTTCCAACCGTCTTTCCAACTCCAAGAAGAGCTCAAAGTCAAGCGCTAGCAAGAAGGAATTGCGTGCGTTCATGGCGAAGCAAATGGCTCAAGTCATTCCCGACATTGTGAGCAAGGTCAGTGCTACTACCGCCAACTCGTCTGTCAACTCCAAAGCCGACCAACCTAAGCCTACCTCTTTCAACTACAAGCACTTCATCGCTTGCAACCCTAGGCCATTCACTGGCAACGAGGGTGTCATTGCTATGCTCAAATGGTTTGAGAGCATCGAAGTGACATTCATCAACAGTGATTGTCCTGAGCACCTCAAAACCCGAATCGCAACGGGTGTCTTCCAGGCTCGAGCTCTCGAGTGGTGGACGAACGAGCGTAACATCCGTTCCAATGAAGTAGCCTATGCCCTACCTTGGATCGAGGTTAGGGAGATGATGATGTTGGAGTTTCGTCCTCCCCATGAACAAGAAAAGCTTGAGAATGAATTTTGGCACCTCAGGCAAGTGGGTGACGATAACCTTGGTTACACCACCCGCTTCAAACAATTAAGCATCATCGTTCCCCACCTCGTGAACATGCCTGCACGTGCTATTAGGAAATACCTCAACGGCCTTCCTCCTGCCATCCGTGATGCCATTCAAGCCTCCAGCCCCGATAACCTTTACCATGTTTACCGTCTCGCTTCCGAGATCAATGATAACCGTGTTCGTGATAAAACCAAACCCTCCAGCTTAACCAAATCTGCCAACCAAGCCACCACTGAACCTAATGAACCCAAAAGCCAATCACGAAGCAACAATGGCAAGAAACGAAAGTTTCAAAACCAAAGTTGCAACGCGATTACACCAGCTGCAAACTCAAATCCCCCTCAAGAACCCGCAAGAAAGCCATACATTGGGAATCATCCCAAATGTACTATATGCCATCACCACCACCCAACCAACATCGCTTGCCGCCATTGCACAAATTGCAATCGGTTTGGCCATGTGACTGCCGCTTGCTGAAGTGGTCCTGCACCACAAGGCAACCAAAACCAGCAACCTCCCCAAAACCAAAACCGTCATGCACCCGCCAACAATGTTCGAGCTTACTTCAAGTGCGGTGATCCAAATCACCTCCGTCCCCAATGTCCTCAGTTAAACCAAGAGCAACAAAAACAAGCTCCTCGTGGCCGCGCTTTCAACATCAACGCGAACCAAGCACAACATGACAATGAAGTCGTGAACGGTACGTTCCTTGTCAATGGCTTATATGCTTCTTTACTATTTGATACTGGTGCGGATGAAAGTTTTGTATCCATAGAATTTGAACCAATGTTAAATTGTGCACGTTCTAATCTTCCAAAATCTTTCACCGTCGAAGTTGCCAATGGCAAGTCCATCACCGTCGACTTTGTCCTTCGCGATTGTTTCTCACCCTCAATAATCATGTGTTCTCTATCGATCTCATACCTATGCAATTGGGTAGTTTCGATATCATAGTAGGTATGGATCGGCTTCGTAAGAACCATGCTGAAATCGCTTGTCACGAAAAGTTGTTCGATTGCCTCTTCCGTCTGGTGACACTTTGCACGTCTATGGAGAAAGACCCTCAAAAGGTCTCAAACTCATGTCATGCACCCAAGCGAACAAGTACTTACGTAAGGAGTATTTTGCCTTTTTAGCCCATATTGTGGAAGAAAAGGGCAATGGAAAGGACGTAAGTGATGTTCCAGTAGTGTGTGATTTTCCTGACGTTTTCCCCGAAGACCTTCCAGGTCCACCTCCTCCTCGTTCAGTTGATTTCCGTATCGATCTCATTCCTGGCGCTACGCCTGTTGCCAAGTCTCCTTATCGCCTAGCACCCTCGGAAATGCAAGAGCTATCTAGCCAACTTCAAGAACTTCTTGATAAAGGCTTTATACGCCCTAGTACTTCTCCTTGGGGCGCTCTCGTTTTATTCGTCAAGAAGAAGGATGGTTCGTTTCGGATGTGTATCGATTATCGCAAACTCAACAAACTCACCGTCAAAAACCGTTATCCTCTTCCCCGCATCGACGACCTCTTTGATCAACTTCAAGGTGCAACTTGCTTTTCCAAGATCGACCTTCGTTCCGGTTACCATCAACTTCGAGTCCTCGAAGAAGATATCCCTAAAACCGCCTTTCGTACTAGATACGGTCACTACGAATTTGTAGTTATGCCATTCGGTTTAACGAATGCACCCGTGGTCTTCATGGACTTAATGAATCGGGTTTGTAAGTTATACTTGGATCGCTTCGTGATCATGTTCATAGACGATATCCTCATCTATTCCAAGACTCAAGACGAGCACGAGCGACACGTCTTATCCTTGAACTTCTTCAACGTGAAAAACTATACGCCAAATTCTCTAAGTGTGAATTTTAGCTAAAGGAAGTTCAATTTCTCGGTCATGTTGTGAACGAGAAGGGCATTCACGTCGATCCCGCAAAGATCGAAGCCGTAAAGAATTGGATCGCTCCAAAATCTCCGTCTGAAATTCGTTCTTTCCTTGGTTTAGCCGGTTATTATCGTCGCTTCATTTCGAACTTTTCAAAGGTCGCCGTTCCTCTCACGTCTTTGACCCAAAAGGATAAACCTTTTGTTTGGGGTCCCGAACAAGAGGAGTCTTTTCAAACACTCAAGGACATGCTTTGTAATGCTCCTATTCTCGCTCTTCCCGATGGAAACGATGATTTTTTCGTGTATTGCGATGCTTCAAACTAAGGCCTTGGTTGCGTTCTTATGCAACGGGACAAGGTTATCGCCTACGCTTCAAGACAACTCAAGATTCATGAGAAAAACTACACTACGCACGACCTTGAACTTGGTGCGGTTGTTTTTGCATTGAAGATATGGCGACACTATCTTGATGGTACTAAGTGTGTGGTCTTCACCGACCATAAGAGCCTTCAGCACATCTTCAATCAAAAAGAACTCAACATGTGTCAACGTCGATGGGTAGAGTTTCTCAACGACTACGACTGTGAGATTCGCTATCACCCTGGTAAAGCGAATGTTATAGCCGACGCTCTAAGTCGTCAACCTCATGCGAAGGGTATCTACTGTTTCCAGATCCTAAGAAATCTTCAATGTCACACCCCGACCCGCAGCGGAATAAGAGTCAGGGCATAATTGGGTTATCACCAAAGCACATGACATTTACTATTATGTTTCAATATTAATAAAGTCAAAGTTACATTTTCAAACATCCAAACATGTTCATTTAATACAAAAGAAATAACCAAACATAAAAATCCCAATACTAAATCGTTTTATTCTTCTAATCCAGGTCCTATGTGTTCCTAGCTGCTGCTGGTTCACCTGTATCATGTGTAAAATGGGAGTTTTTGGGTCAACATAAGTTGGCGAGTGAACCTTATTAGATAAACATTTGATAATGATTTTATGGTTAGTTTATCAATGAAATATGGTGCATAATCATAAATGAACAAATGTAAATAATCAAGCATTAGCAAATAACAGTTACAATTATAACATACAATAACACTTGCTAGCATACATGAATATACCAATATCATACGATAACTAACATAAATGATCTGTGCGATCAAGGCTCAATCAAACGGAGCCGATCGTATTGCATGTACTGAAAATGTAAAATGAACTGTGCGATCAAGGCTCAATCAAACGGAGCCGATCGTATTGCATGTACTGAAAATGTAAAATGAACTGTGCGATCAAGGCTCAATCAAACGGAGCCGATCGTATTGCATGTACTGAAAATGTAAAATGAACTGTGCGATCAAGGCTCAATCAAACGGAGCCAATTGTATGCGGGCACGCCAGGTTCAAAACCCCATAATAAAATGGGGAACAAGCTCAAACCTCATAAATGGGGAGCGGCGGCCTCGGCAATTGCGTGTACTGAAATAATAACTTGCATCCAATAATAACTACTTAACGGCAACAAACTAAATACATATGTTCATGATATGATTTATGCACAATAGTTTAGTTATAATATGTATATAAACAAAGACACATGATACACCCCAAAAACGTGATTAAAACGGGGAATTTGGAAGATTCACTCACATTGGGTGCGTTGAAATGGAGATGGTGAGATGCGCACGATTTAGATGAGCGGATCGACGAGGAATACTAACCTAAATAATAATGGAAAAATATATTAGATGGATGGATTTTATTAAGGATTTTAATGAAATTTTTAGATATATTTTTGTGAGTTTATGGCTATTTTCTATCTTTAAAAATGTTATTTTTAAGTATTTTTAATTGATTTTAAATTAAATTAAATAAATAAAAATATAAAAAAAATATTATTTTTTTTAAGTGTTGACCGTTGACCGGTTCGGTCAGCGAATAATCCTGCGCCGGGTGGGATTCGAACCGGCGACCTCCCGTTCGCGTGCACGCAGCTCTACCAACTGAGCTACGTGTCTAACCCGAAATAATCTCGTTTTTAATTATATTTATACACTTATTTGAATTAACCGAAATTTAATTTATTTGCAAAAACGTTTTAATTCAATCGGACCGGTTGCTCGTGACGAGTTTCGAACGCGCGACGTGTAGTTCATGTTGCACACAGTCCACCGCTGGACTGTGTGTCTAACCCGGTTATTATCTCGGTTTTTATTATACTTAACAACTATCTGTTTTAACCCGGTTCAGTTCTTGATAAAAAAGGCATGTTATTACACAAGGCGTGCGTGTAGCGGGGATCGAACTCGGGACGTGTATAGTTTTTGTTTGCACACAGTCCACCGCTGGACTGTGTGTCTAACCCGTTTATAATCCTGATTTTAATTACTCTTATATCATTACTGAACTCATCTTCTTCATTACGAACACAGACCTCAATCAAACAACCGATTCGTGATTAATCTAGTTAATAAACATGACGTCTAGCTTGAATGCATTAAACCGAACAGTTTGGGGAAAGAAGATACCGAACAGGTTGTCTTCTTCAGAGAGTCCGGCGACACTTGTCGGCTCTGTTTTTGAACCTTCGGCTGAGAGAATCTATTAATAGGTTTAAGGGTTTAGATATGAACTTGAACTAGTGAATATGGATTATCAGTACGTTGGAATGTGCATACCGGTGATTAACGAGTTTCCGGCAATTCCAGAAATTTTCCGGCAAGCTCAGATAGTCCAGCAATGACGTCTGTGGTTGATTTTGAGCGATGGGTTAATGTTAGTAAGGTTCTAACAATAGATTAAAACCAGAAAGTAGAAGTATTTTACCGGCTTGTGTTGAAACGGTTTTCCGGCGACTTTTGCAGAGAATTCCGGCGAACTGTTTTAGGCGCTCAGATGGTCTGAAAATGCGACGAAAAGGAATTGGAGTTTTGGTCTGAATCGCGAGAGTGTCTGGTGTTTGAGTTATTCAGAACTTGATGTTCTTCTTCGGTTTTAAAAATAAAAAATGACGAGTCTTTAGTTTTAATCAATTTCCGATTGATTAGAAACCGTCGAGCATCGGTTATAACTGAATGTGTGAGGTAAACAATCGATTTGACGATTGGTTTGCCGATTACCGTTTTTCAGGTGACACCATCGGTTAAACTGAGTTTGTGTATAAGTTCCATTTGTTTTCCTAGAGTTAACAGAAAACACATTGTGGCGGAGTGGTTTAGGGAATGAATGTTAAGTTGTTTAAAGAGCCTTGGCTGACCCGGGTTCGAGTCCCGGCAGCTTCAAATATTTTTTATTTGTTTTATTTTAACTTTTTATCAAATATAATTTTTATAGTTTAGTTAATTTATTAATTATGTATCGTTTTAACTCAAAATAATCATAAATAATTAACACAACTTTTATAACTTGGTACAAGATTACAAAATGGAGCGGGTTTTGGAGACCCGATTTTTACAAATGTTACAGTATCCCATACTTTTAGGAATTTCGTCCCGAAATTTAAATAGTTGAAGTAGTAGGAAAAAGATGCGGGTATTTTTCACGCATTGAGTCTTCACGTTCCCAAGTAAACTCAGGTCCCCGTTTCGACTCCCAGCGTACCCTAACAATTGGAATGCGACTTCGTCGAAGACGCTTTTCTCCATAGTCCATGATCTCCACTGGTCTTTCAATAAAATGCATGGATTCATCAATCTGAATATCTTCCAGCGGAATATGGAGATTCTCATCAGCGAGGCACTTCTTCAAGTTCGACACGTGGAATGTGGGATGAATCCTGTCGAGTTCTTCCGGTAGGTCAAGCTTGTATGCTACAGGACCTACTCTTTCGAGTATCTTGAAAGGTCCTACGTAACGTGGTGCTAGCTTTCCCTTTTGACCAAAACGAACTACTCCCTTCCACGGTGATACTTTTAAAAGCACATGATCACCAATGTTAAACTCTAAGGGCTTCCGTCGTTTATCTGCATAACTCTTTTGACGACTTTGAGCTGCTAGAAGATTGTTTCGGATTTGATGAATCTTGTCTGTGGTTTCTTGGATCAATTCTGGACCAGTAATTTGTGCTTCCCCAATTTCGTGCCAACAAACAGGAGATCGGCACTTTCGACCATATAAGGCTTCAAAAGGTGCCATGCCGATGCTCGAATGATAGCTGTTGTTGTACGAAAATTCAACTAACGGTAGGTGAGCGTCCCAATTTCCCTTGAAGTCTATGACACATGCTCTAAGCATATCCTCAAGAGTTTGAATGGTGCGCTCAGACTGTCCATCAGTTTGAGGATGATAGGCGGTACTGAGATCTAATCGTGTGCCCATAGCGGATTGTACTGCTTGCCATGTTCGTGAGGTGAAACGACCATCACGATCAGAAATAATACTTAATGGTACCCCATGCCGGCTTACGATTTCGTTGATATAAATACGAGCAAGTTTTTCGTTCTTGAAATCTTCTCGAATAGGAATAAAGTGAGCTGATTTTGTAAGTCGGTCTATAATCACCCATATAGTGTCATACCCACCAGAAGTGCGAGGTAACCCGGTAATGAAATCCATGGTTATATTTTCCCATTTCCATACAGGTATTTCCGGTTGGACTAGAAGTCCTGAGGGTCTTTGGTGTTCAGCCTTCACCTTAGAATATGTGAGACACTTGGAAACAAAAACGGCAACATCCTTCTTCATTCCAGGCCACCAATAGGTGTATCGTAGGTCTTGATACATCTTATCGGCTCCTGGGTGTATAGAATATCGCGTTTTGTGAGCTTCATTCATAAGAGTTTCACGAAGATTGTTGTGGTTAGGAATCCAGATACGATCTAGGTAATACAGAATACCATCAGATTTAGTTTCAAGTTTTAGCTCGGCTCCACAGGACATCTCTTTTCGTACATCTTCTTCTGTTATCGAATCATGTTGAGCTTCTCGAATTTTATCTTTAATGTCGGTTATAATTTGCGAACATAGAAGATGAATGGAGTTCGCATAACCCTTTCGACTAAGTGCATCAGCCACCACATTTGCTTTACCAGGGTGGTATCTAATTTCACAGTCGTAATCATTCAGGAGTTCGACCCATCTTCGTTGCCTCATATTTAACTCTTTTTGATTGAAGATATGTTGAAGACTTTTGTGGTCAGTGTATATTTCACACTTAGTACCATAGAGATAATGTCTCCATATCTTAAGAGCGAATACAACGGCTCCAAGTTCTAGGTCATGAGTGGTGTAGTTCTTTTCATGTGTCTTGAGTTGCCTCGAGGCATAAGCTATGACTTTTCCTCTTTGCATGAGAATGCAACCTAATCCTTACCCTGACGCGTCGCAATAGACTACGAAATCATCACAACCTTCGGGAAGAGTGAGGATTGGTGCATCACAAAGTTTTTGTTTAAGCGTTTGAAAAGCTTCTTCTTGCTTGGGTCCCCATACAAATGGTTTTCCCTTATGGGTTAAAGCCGTGAGTGGCACAGCAATGCGAGAGAAGTTTGAAATGAACCGACGATAATAGCCAGCTAGCCCAAGAAAAGATCTTACTTCAGTTGGTGTACGTGGAGCTTGCCATTCTTGAACTGCTTTGATCTTTGAAGGGTCAACATGTATTCCTTTGTCATTGACTACATGCCCGAGGAACTGCACCTCTTTTAACCAGAATTCACATTTAGAGAACTTGGCATAAAGCTTTTCCTTTTCTAGAAGTGCAAGAACGAGTCGAAGATGACGCTCATGATCAGCTTTAGATTTTGAATAAATAAGAATATCGTCGATGAAAACTATAACAAATCGATCAAGGTAAGGTTTGCAGACTCTGTTCATTAGGTCCATGAAGACAGCTGGTGCGTTGGTTAATCCAAACGGCATAACCATGAATTCATAGTGGCCATAACGAGTTCGATAAGCAGTCTTAGGGACGTCTTCTTCATGCACTCTAAGCTGATGATAGCCAGATCGAAGATCGATTTTCGAAAAGCAGCTGGCACCTTGTAGTTGGTCAAGAAGATCATCTATGCGAGGTAAAGGATATCGATTTTTGATGGTTAACTTGTTGAGCTCTCTGTAGTCGATGCACATACGAAAAGATCCATCTTTCTTCTTTACAAAAAGGACAGGTGCACCCCAAGGCGATGAGCTGGGACGTATGAATCCCTTGTCAGTCAACTCTTGCAATTGACTGGCTAGCTCTTGCATTTCAGAGGGGGCTAACCTATATGGAGACTTTGCAACTGGTGTAGCACCAGGTATAAGATCAATACGGAATTCGACATCTCTGATTGGAGGCAGTCCTGAAATGTCGTCAGGAAAAACTTGTGGAAAATCTTTTACTACAGGAATATCTTCAAGTTTCTTCTCTGTGGTCCCCTTCTTGATGATATGGGCTAAAAACGCGACATAATTCTTGCGAAGATATTTTTGAGCTTGAAGACAAGACATTAAGTTGAGCCCTTTCGACGAGGTTTCTCCAATGATTCGAAGAGTCTGACCGTTTGAAAGAGGAATATGAATAAATTTTTCACGACATACAACTTCCGCATGATGTTGACTGAGCCAATCCATACCGATTATGATGTCGAAACTTCCCAGCTTCATAGGAATAAGGTCGACTGAGAAATCGTGGTCGTTTAAAGTGAGTGTACAGTTGCGTAATATAGAGTCTAATGAAACTGGTTTCCCGTCCGCAACTTCCACCGTTATGGATTCCGCGAGCTTATCCCGATTTTTGCTTAAGATGGGTTCAAATTCTAATGACACAAAACTTCTATCCGCACCAGTATCAAATAACATAGAGGCATATCTACCATTTATAAGAAACGTACCGTTGACCACATTGCCGTCAGCTCTGGCCTGGTTCGCGTTAATATTGAAAGCTCTTCCTCTAGCAGGTGGAGGGGCTTGGTTCGCTTGATTCACAGGGTTGGCTTGGGCCTGAGCATGAATAATATTAACCAGCCTTGGACATGTGTTTCTGAAATGACTTGGGTCGCCGCAATTAAAACAAGCCCGCATAGGTTGGCCCATAGGGTAATTGGGTTGATAGTATGTTTGGGATAAATGTTGGGTGGGTGGAAATGGTAGTTGTTGTTGTGCTTGACCCATTAACTGTTGGTGGTTTGGGTTAAAGGTTGGTGGCGGTTTGTTCGTTGAAGCATGCGGCAGTTTTGAACAGTATGTCCTGCGCGACCGCAGCCGGTGCAGTATTGGCAAGGATGATCAGGGGAGTGGTGATACTGACAACGGTTACATTTTGGTAATGGGCCTGTGTAGCGTCTTTTGTATGGCGCGGGTGAAGGAGTGACTTGGGTGATGGGTGCAGCAGGAATAGGGGTGTTGGTTTGGGTGACTGCAAAATTCCTGGTGTTACGCTTCCTCTTGTTAGCAAACTTAGAGGAAGGAATAGGGTGGTTTGAGGTTTGTCCCTCAACAGGGGCTTTCTTCTTCTCTTCTTTGAACTTCCCATTGTGAATTCGGTTTTCGGTCAGTTCAGTTGCCAACTCCATGGCAGCTTCAAGTGTTACCGGTGAAACGCTGAGAACCGAATCTTGGATTTTCGAGGGAAGTCCTCGAATATAATGTTCAATCAGGCGATAGGTTGGAGTAAATAAATTTGGAACCATTTGGTTCAACTCCAAAAACCTCTTGTTGTAAGTAGAGTGATTACCCTTCTTTTGCTTTAAGGCATGAAATTCATCCTCCAACTTCTTAATTTCACTTCTAGGACAGAAACGCCTAGTCATGATTTCCCTTAACTCCTCCCAAGTTAAGGCCATCGCATCTTCAGTTCCCCTCTTTCCTTTCTCAGTATTCCACCAAGTGAGAGCTACACCAAGTAGTCTCCCGCTGGCGTAACGAACCTTTCGATCCTCAGGACAATCGCAGTTTAGGAAGACGTTTTCCATCTCCTCGAACCAATGTAGGAGAGCAGTGACTCCCTTGGTCCCTTCGAATTTTGGAGGATCACAGGACTTAAAATGTTTGTAGGAGCACTTGATGGTAGGAGGGTTGTCGATGTTCTGGTCCTGTTGTTGAGGAGGGTTAGGAGGATTTGTAGCAAGGGCTTGTTGTACTTGTACCACGATGTCAGGCAATATCGTGGCCATTTGTTTCGCGATATGAGTGGCCAAACGTTCCTGAGACTTTCCTGATCTTTTACCCCTTCGATGCTGTCTAGACGACATCTACAGGATCATAAAATGAGAAGATTGTGAGTTTATGGTGTCTTTTTAGGTGTCATGTGTCTTTAAGAAAATGAAAATAACATAAATATCAATAATGCAACTACATCCATAGGATGTCTTGGGTTCGCTCATGTTGGGCCTCAAATGTCCCCCATACCTTCGCCTACATAGTCATGTGGGCCCCCATGGCTATTGGCTTGGTAGGATTCACATTAGTATTGGCAATTTACCACTCGCATCCCCCGAATGCAAACCACAAAATATGTTCATGAGATGTTTGGTCGGAACGTGTCCAGGTGTAGACACAATGACAACTCAAAGTGGGATTAGTTCACACGACGTTTGGTATAGCATGCTTTGGCCTAATAAGTACTTCGTACTCTCATCGTTAGTCCCCAGGTAGGCAAACTGGTCCTTTATTTTGGATTTATACGAATGCCAGCCTAGACAGGACGTTCCGGCTACCGGTACTAGTACCCTTCCAGTTACTACATGCCCGTCATGAGAACTCACTTTGATGAGATTTGAAAACACGAAAATCATTGTAAAATCAATCATGATGTGGTGTGTGCTTTCATGGATGTGATATGTTATGAGCATACGATTTCATGATAGGCATTCTTTGATAATACATACTTATGAACATGCTTGCACAATATCAAATGTAACATTTAACATAAAACATATAAACATCATGAAATTTGGCATATAACACACAAAATTCTTATAAGTTTCTAATCGACTATAGTATAGGCTCTAAGGGTCTAATAACCTATCCTATATCCCTATAGTCATGGCTCTGATACCAATCTGTCACACCCCGACCCACAGCGGAATAAGAGTCGGGGCATAATTGGGTTATCACCAAAGCACATGACATTTACTATTATGTTTCAATATTAATAAAGTCAAAGTTACATTTTCAAACATCCAAACATGTTCATTCAATACAAAAGAAATAACCAAACATAACAATCCCAATACTAAATCGTTTTATTCTTCTAATCCAGGTCCTATGTGTTCCTAGCTGCTGCTGGTTCACCTGTATCATGTGTAAAATGGGAGTTTTTGGGTCAACATAAGTTGGCGAGTGAACCTTATTAGATAAACATTTGATAATGATTTTATGGTTAGTTTATCAATGAAATATGGTGCATAATCATAAATGAACAAATGTAAATAATCAAGCATTAGCAAATAACAGTTACAATTATAACATACAATAACACTTGCTAGCATACATGAATATACCAATATCATACGATAACTAACATAAATGATCTGTGCGATCAAGGCTCAATCAAACGGAGCCGATCGTATTGCATGTACTGAAAATGTAAAATGAACTGTGCGATCAAGGCTCAATCAAACGGAGCCGATCGTATTGCATGTACTGAAAATGTAAAATGAACTGTGCGATCAAGGCTCAATCAAACGGAGCCGATCGTATTGCATGTACTGAAAATGTAAAATGAACTGTGCGATCAAGGCTCAATCAAACGGAGCCGATTGTATGCGGGCACGCCAGGTTCAACCGCATAATAAAATGGGGAACAAGCTCAAACCTCATAAATGGGGAGCGGCGGCCTCGGCAATTGCATGTACTGAAATAATAACTTGCATCCAATAATAACTACTTAACGGCAACAAACTAAATACACATGTTCATGATATGATGTATGCACAATAGTTTAGTTATAATATGTATATAAACAAAGACACATGATACACCCCAAAAACGTGATTAAAACGGGGAATTTGGAAGATTCACTCACATTGGGTGCGTTGAAATGGAGATGGTGAGATGCGCACGATTTAGATGAGCGGATCGACGAGGAATACTAACCTAAATAATAATGGAAAAATATATTAGATGGATGGATTTTATTAAGGATTTTAATGAAATTTTTAGATATATTTTTGTGAGTTTATGGCTATTTTCTATCTTTAAAAATGTTATTTTTAAGTATTTTTAATTGATTTTAAATTAAATTAAATAAATAAAAATATAAAAAAAATATTATTTTTTTTAAGTGTTGACCGTTGATCGGTTCGGTCAGCGAATAATCCTGCGCCGGGTGGGATTATTGGAGTATTGGTCTGAATCGCGAGAGTGTCTGGTGTTTGAGTTATTCAGAACTTGATGTTCTTCTTCGGTTTTAAAAATAAAAAATGACGAGTCTTTAGTTTTAATCAATTTCCGATTGATTAGAAACCGTCGAGCATCGGTTATAACTGAATGTGTGAGGTAAACAATCGATTTGACGATTGGTTTGCCGATTACCGTTTTTCAGGTGACACCATCGGTTAAACTGAGTTTGTGTATAAGTTCCATTTGTTTTCCTAGAGTTAACAGAAAACACATTGTGGCGGAGTGGTTTAGGGAATGAATGTTAAGTTGTTTAAAGAGCCTTGGCTGACCCGGGTTCGAGTCCCGGCAGCTTCAAATATTTTTTATTTGTTTTATTTAACTTTTTATCAAATATAATTTTTATAGTTTAGTTTATTTATTAATTATGTATCGTTTTAACTCAAAATAATCATAAATAATTAACGCAACTTTTATAACTTGGTACAAGATTACAAAACGGAGCGGGTTTTGGAGACCCGATTTTTACAAATGTTACATTCAAGACCGAATTCGTAAGGCTCAACACTCATCCATCAACGAGAACAACTTATACAATGAGATGAGGTATGGTGCCGAAGATCAACTCTCGTCCAAAGCCGATGGTATGTTATACTATCTCAATCGAGTCTGGATTCCAAATCGCGACAACCTTCCTGACTTCTTGATGAAGGAAGCCCACAAATCCCGATACTCTATTCATCCTGGCGCCGACAAGATGTACCAAGACTTGCGATCGTCTTATTGGTGGCCTGGCATGAAGAAGGATATCGCTCTTTATGTCTCGAAATGTCTCACGTGTTCCAAGGTCAAAGCCGAACATCAACGCCCCTCTGGCCTACTCGAACAACCAGATATTCCTATTTGGAAATGGGAGAGTATCGCTATGGACTTCATTACTAAACTCTCTCGTACGTCCTTCGGTCACGATAACATCTGGGTCATCATTGACCGTTTGACTAAATCCGCGCACTTCCTCCCCATTCGTGAAGATTATAAAGTCGAGAAATTGGCTCGTATCTACACGGATGAAGTCATTTGTCGTCATGGTATCCCCATTGACATCATTTCGGACCGTGATGGTCGTTTCACTTCGCGTCTTTGGCAAACCTTCCAAAAAGCTCTCGGTACTCACCTCAATCTTAGTATTGCTTTTCATCCCCAGTCCGATGGTCAAACCGAGCGTACTATTCAAACTCTAGAAGATATGCTTCGTTCATGCGTAATCGATTTTGGCGGCAACTGGGATTCACATTTGCCTTTGGTAGAATTCCCGTACAACAACAATTATCACTCCAGTATTCAAATGGCCCCATTCGAGGCATTATATGGTCGAAAATGTCGATCGCCTATCTGTTGGCACGAGATTGGTGAGGCTCAACTTACTGGTCCCGAAATCATACAGGAGACAACTGACAAGATCTTGCAAATACGTGATAACCTACTCAAAGCTCGAAGTCGCCAAAAGAGCTACGCTGATAAAAGATGCAAACCTTTGGAATTCAACGTTGGTGACCATGTACTACTCAAAGTATCCCCTTGGAAGGGTGTAGTTCGTTTCGGCAAGAAAGGTAAACTCGCATCTCGCTACGTAGGTCCTTTCAAAATTCTCGAAAGGATTGGTAAGGTTGCGTATCGACTGAACCTACCTGAAGAGCTCAACAACGTTCACTCTGTCTTTCATGTTTCGAACCTCAAAAAGTGTTTAGCTGAAGAGGGACTTCAAGTTCCGCTCGAAGATCTTCAAATTAACGATACTTTGCACTTCGTGGAGAAACCGGTCGAAATCATGGACCGAGGAGTCAAGCAATTGAGGCGCAGTCGAATTCCTATCGTCAAGGTTCGATGGGAAGGCAAACGTGGCGCTGAATTTACTTGGGAGCTCGAGAGTGATACGAAGACCAAGTATTCGCATCTATTCGTTACATCTTCCTAAATTTCGGGACGAAATTTCCTAAAGGAGGGAAGACTGTAACGCTCTGCTATTTCAAACTTTCTATATTTGGAAAGTTCATGTTGTATTTCTATTTATGGAAACCCTTGTAATCATTTGTATTCATCTTTTCGTTGTAATCAATAATCCGAGACTTGAATCATAATGAAACGCGTGTTCTATTCATTTTCTATTTTAATCATGTTATATTTTAATCATGGTCTATTTTAATCATGTCAAACTCATTTGTGTCTACATATATGCTACTTGATCCACAATACACGCAAACGTTTGATAAACTTACAATATGTGACTTACATGCTGAAATACGAAACTTATACGCGATATTTATACTTAATCTTATTCAATTTATACATATGGAACCTTTGACACTTGTTATTTATGCTTAGAAACCTTTATTTACTCATAAAATAGCAAGTTATAACCTTTAAGTATGTTATCAAACAATAAAAAAAAATAAGGTTTGGCTCCTGATGGATCCCCCCCTTACGGTCCATAAGGGAACCTGACGGGGGAACTTTTGAATCATGACCAAGACTTACGGACTGCAAGGATCCCCCCTTACGGTCCGTAAGGGGACCTGACGGGGGAACTTTGATTCAGCCACGATTTTGCACGAATCCACACACTTTCTTCTCCTCCAATGGCCTCCAAACCCCATTAAAACTCACATAACTCAACCCTAATAACTTCCCTATAAATCCCACACTTCTTCCAAGCATTTCACACTTTTCTAATCATCCATATCACTCTCAAATCCTCCATAATCAGCTGCTAATTGCAAGTTCGGGCAGAAAGTTCATCTTTCACAAAAGTGAGCATAACTCACTCATTTCTTAACGAAATCATTCTTTTTCCCACTTGCTTGGTTTGACCTTGTGCACATCTCCAATGGTTTTCCTTGGAAAATCAGACCCTGGAATGTCATGAAAATTGCTCCAAAGTGGAATGTTTGTTTTTGTTTTCATCAAAACTTGTTTAAACTTGTTCAAACTTGAGTTATCTCATCTCAAACCTATGTCCGAATGCTTACAACACTATTAGTGGTTGGTTAGGCTTAAAAACAAGGTTGAGACATGTCAAACTAGAGGTGAAAACCTCATAAATTTCTGTTTTCAACTTGGGTTTACACCCACGAGTAGTGTCCAAGTTCAACTTGTGCATGTGTGAAGATGGTCTAGCCTTGGCAACCCATCTTGAATCCACACACTACTTGATGTTTTACATTAGATTAGTTGTTGTTATTACTTAGTTCTTGACCCTCCTTGTTTTTATAACACAAGTGTAGTGGTGAACATTAGAGGTACCTAAATGGATGCTTGTTCTTCCTACCTCCTACATGATATCCATGACACTAGAGGTGCCTAAATGAAGACTTTGATCTCCTACCTCATGCTTGATTTATGATTTGAAGTACCTAAACTAAGTATATTATATATATATATATATATATATATATATATATATATATATATATATATATATAATACATGTGACAAAGACTTAATAATAACTCCATAGTTACTTGTTAAGAAACTAGTTACATCATCTAAAGACCATACACTTGTTACGATTCTAATGGGTCTTCGAATCCATGAAAACACACCAAACCCTTGTGGTTTCTATAGTGTCAAGAACAAGTGTCATGAGTACAAGATGGTTATTTTCGTAATACTATTTTTACGTTATTTACATTTTGAATCCATAATCTCCCGTTAACTCCCAATACTCATACACCTTTGTTACTTCTTGTAGAAGGGCAAGGTGCTCCAAGATAATCAACCTACCACACTTTCGGGATTCAAGTCAGATTTAGCTTGCAAATCCGTGAGTATACCCGATCCCATTTTCCTATTTTCACACTTTGGGTGCAACATGTACAAATTCACAAGTGACACAAACTTGTTTACTTTATACTCTATCCTTACATATCATGAAACTTGTTTATATGCCCATATTTGCATGCTATGTTAGACTTGTGTATATGCTCATTAACCTTTCTAGCCTACCTTAACAATTTATAGCGCTATAGGATTAACGCACCGCCCGTAAACTAGTGGTAATTGTTAAGTAAACTATGTTACACTCTCGTTGTTTTGACAAAGAATGAGTAATCAATATTGCGTTAGACTATGGATTGACATATATTATCACATGTTTAGCATGCCCAATTTTACTTATTTACAATGTTATCATGATGGATATGAGTCAAATATTTCTTTATTATGCTAAGTATTAAACTTGTATGCTCGCCAACATTATTGTTGATATATATTATTTTAATACATGTTGCAGGAAACTAAGTTGATGATATGAAGAAATGCAATTAGGGTGGACTAGATACTCACCTAAATTTTGATCATCGTTTATGTCAAATATGCTATTTGAACTTGTCGTATTTTGATTTTTGAACAATGTATTGCAATATTTTGTTATCAATGGAATTATTATGATTAAATTATTGTCGCAAAGTAGTGTTATGACGTTTTGAGCAATTTGTTCGTCTTATCCCGATGTTTCCGCCATCGGTTGGGGTGTGACAGTCAATTTGGCACATTAATGAAACTTGCGCATAAACTCAGATTATGATTATGATCATGTGGTATGACCTCAGAGGGTTATACTACATTTTATAAGGATCAAAATGCATCTTGGAATCGGCCTAGAAAGATACCAAATCGGGTCAAATTGAAAGTCAAAGTAGAAGTCAAACTCCGCGACTTTCGGTTGCGAACCAACCTTAGGCCTGGATTTGACGAGCCGAACATGTTCCCACATGTTCTTATAATTATTACCAAGTTATTAGAGTGACAAAACAGATTTTATATCATGTATATCATCAGTTATGAATTTATTCCCAAATCTGACCCAGTTTGACTTTTTTATGCATTAGTTTGACTCGTCAGTTGGCCATACAAACGTGGTAATCAAGAGGTGCCCCTTTTGGGGATGATTACCTACCTTATTACAATCACGTAACCATGTTTGATTCGAACCATGGCTGGACGATAAGGATTTAAGCTCAAAGTCAAAGATGTTTTACGACGAACTTGACTTTTATCTTGAATGAGTAATAAACTGAAAGAGGAAGGTCAAGAAAACTTACACAAGGTCCTTGCACGAAAATGAGATGAACTTGAAGGCCCTTGTAGCTCCAGAACTTGTAGAGATTGATGGGAGTGAATTTTAAAACATGCAAGTTCTTTCAGTGGATGCACAAGACCCCATTTTATGGAGTTGGAGGTTGAAGGAGGTGGTTACAGGTGTTATGAGGGTTTGGCAGAAGGAAACAAGTGTCTAGGTTCGTGTAAAATGCAGATGTAAGGTGAGAATTCGCGAGAACATGCAAGCTGCCACGTTTTTACACAATTCTGCCATCTGCAGATGCCTTGCGGACCGTATGGCTATACGGTTACGGTCCGCAAGGACCCTGATCGCCCAAAGATTTAGGTTTGGTTATGGACCGTAACCATATATGGTTGCGGTCCGTTACCGCCTTTTTAAAATCAAAATTTTGAGAATTTTGCCATTTTGATCCCTAGACTTTACCACGCTATCGTTCAGAGGTTTTAACTTAACATGACGGCGTTCTCGGCCCCTCTCGGTCATCACTCGGCACGAGGATCAGCAGGACACGTGTCGGGGTTTGATTGGTTAGGATTATACGAGGTGTTACACATGGTTTGGTCGATTCGGTTATTATCCTCAACATAAGCCGAAACCAAAGTTATCGGTTAGTCTATTTTATTCACCAATCGGTTTTCGGTTAATCACTTCGGTTTATTCGGTTAGATTTGTCACACTCGGCACGAGGATCAGCGGGACACATGTCGGGGTTTGATTGGTTAGGATTATCGAGGTGTTACACATGGTTTGGTCGATTCGGTTATTATCCTCAACATAAGCCGAAACCAAAGTTATCGGTTAGTCTATTTTATTCGCCAATCGGTTTTTGGTTAATCACTTCGGTTTATTCGGTTAGATTTGTCACACCCTCAAAATCAGAGTTGGGTGTAACGACTGGTATCTTCATTGCACAGCGGAAGTATATTGCTAAGACTTCTAGAAAGTTAAACACCCGCTAAGATACTCGATCCTGAAGGGTTCTCTTATTTCAACCGTGTCATAGTTCTTATGTGAAACCTGAGAAAGAACATGCTAAAAAGTCAACATAAAATTGGCGAGTTCATAGTTTGTTTGAAAAACTTGAAATAAATCTTTTTTTGATAACCTGTTAAAAAAAGTTGAGAAAACGTAATAAAACCATTTTCCTTGACATGTCATTTGAAAACTTTGTATTTGTAAAACTTGTATAACTGTCAATGTCGCGTATGACAAAGACAACATGCCCGCATGAGCCTATAACCAACTCCGTGCTAGAGAGTGCCTTGTCAAACCGTTTACTGAAGACGTTTACTCAAGTTCGGTTTCGGTTAATGATTTAGTTATTACTCACCCTTAGACACTGTTACACGTAACATATCAATTTTGGTATTAAAAACTGTAGTAATAATATACTCAAATTAAAGAGAATAAAATACTTTTTTATATGGTGTAATTTAAAAAATAGGGCCAATTGTATATCTCCCCTTTAAAACTTCTTAATTGCATATTTACCCAGCTCAATATTAATATTGTATATATTTCATTCCTTAACTAATAAAATTACAAATTTACCCATTTTAATTTATTTTATTAATAATAAGTTATAAAATGACTATTTTACCTTCATTTTACTAAAGCTTAAAAACCTACAAATTTCGCCATTCTTTTACTACTTTTGTGTTTTTTCTTTTTTATACGTCTCGCTAGTTAGTTCTACTCGTTTCTTGCATGTTTGCTAAGTTTTTTGTTTGGTTTTTTTCTTTTTCATGATTATTAATCTATCACAAGCTAGAATAACATCATAAACAATAAGAATGATGATCGATCATCTAACAAAATAAAATAAAAAACAGAGGCCAAAACTCTAATCATAAAATGTTCATCTTATCATAACTTGTATTAATAATATAGTGGCATTCTTCTTGGGAATAAAAACAACAATATACAAAGCAGGGGCGGACCTAGTGCATGGTAAGGGGCAACGCCCCCTACAGCTTGGCGCTCCAGCGGTAGTGTAAAATTAGTGTAAATTTTGTAAAAATTTGACGATTTTTCGTTTCGTTATCGTTTTTTTATAAAACGTTACCACTACGAACGAATTCTAGATCCGCCACTGATACAAACTGGGTGAGGCATCCATATTAATTCATACAATATCACATTTTCAACGCTAATTCCATGTACAGAATATAACGGTAAAACACATTTCATCGCCAACTGAGACCCCGCCGTTGAATCGCCTGAGAAAAGAAACTGAAAAGCTCGGTAAGTAGTTTGCATATTTTGAATATGGATTTCCTCTTAATGTGATAAGGATTTTTTAATTGTGAAAAAGGGTAATTTAGCATTTTAATAAACAAAGGGAAAATATGCAATTTTAATTTAGACTTAGGTAAATATGTAATATAAAGCCTTTTATAAGAACGTGGGGTATAGTGGGGCGGGGGTTGGGGGCGTGGGTCGACACGTGTCAATGGAGGGGCACTGCCGGCCACACCACAATTTGGTGGGTATGGTGGGGCGTGGCTAGGCCGCGTGGCTAAGCCACGTGTATATTTATTTATTTTTTCTTTTTTTTTATAACAAACCTAAAAATATTATTAATAACTCCTTGGTTAACCCCCTATAATGTTGGTCAACTAAAACCCGCCACCTCAGCTGGGTAGCCCCGACCAAGGGGCCACGCCAAATAAGCCATGCCCACCCGGAGTGGGAACACTAACGTTGCCCTCCGACCCACACCAACCCCACCCCATACCCCACATTAAGAGAAAATATGCAATTCTCCCTATAAAAAAGTGTATATAAAAAATCAAGTTTCAAGAAATTGTATTTGCTGTATTCGAACTTGTATAAAGTATTAAAGCATAATGATAAAAAAGAACACTTTAAACAAGAACACGAAAAAGTAAATGACCTTAATCGAGTATAGACCACAAAGCCAACTATAAAGCCTTCCTTTACTTAAACAAAAATAAAAATAAGCAATAATATTAATTTATTAGCATCATTCTAAAATATAAGGGTAGAAAAAAACCACCCCACGAAAGGCGGCCGAGGACTTTGACCGATTGGAGTGCGACTTGCCGGTATTTGAGCTGCTTACTTTTTGTTTCTTACTTCCCTTGATTACTTTGCGTCTTTATCCCACCATAAATAACTTTCCAGATAACAATATTAATCATATTTCCCTTCTTCTTCATCATCATCCACAATCCTCTAATCCCTCTTGCTTTGGTAAGCTAAACCCTTCGTTTTAATTATTTATTTATAGCATCGTCTTCACCGATTATTCTTCTTTATCTATGTTTTCATTGAAACAGCTGCTGCTGGGTTTTCTTGATGATTCTTTCTGTTTTGAATTCTTTCAATAATACAGGGGTTTTGGTCATCAGTTTGTTCATCTTTTTTGCTCACTGATCATTGATAAATATGGGGCGATTTGATTGATTGGATTGGATTCTTGTTTCATGTGCTGCTTATGTGATAAATTAATGATCGGATTTTTTTTTTACTTTTGTTGCCCTCGTGTGTTTGTTGTGATTTGATCAGATTTTAAAAAGGATGAGACCATAACATAACTGTCACATCCTGCGATGCGTACGAGGGGTTATACGGGTGGGTCGTATGGGTGTTTTACCAGCTCATCACACGGGCTATAGCGTTTATCGGGCCATATGAGTTGGTGTTCTTGCAAGTTATACGAGTCTTTTTCGTTGTCTGTACTATGACAATTTGGGGTGGTCAGTGGCGAAGCTTGAGATTTCCGAGGGGGGTTCGAAAATTATATACCCAAAAATTTCTATAGAACCGGGGGTCGAGAAACGTATATATCCAAAAATTTCTATACGAAACCTACGGATAAAACACTACTGAGCGAAAAGTTCCACCCCCCCCCCCCGGCCCCTTCTAACCTTCGCCTCGGGGGGTGGTGTATGTATAGTAGCACCCTTTACAAAAAGGGAATACGGGTGTATATCAATTTAAACGGCCGTACAAGATCAATCTAGGCATCACATCAATCTGCCAATCTAAGGCTATATGGCCGTAAAACATCATACGTCGTATACATATGCTATCCATTTGTATGGCGTTAGATTGACAGATTGATGTGATGGCTAGGGGAGTATGCATACCGTGGAGCCTCCTTTTCAGAGGTTTACATATAGCAATGTCTATTGATATCATATATGTTATCTTTCATGTTTTCTTTGAAATTGTTTATTTGGATTTTATTCATGGAGTTATTGGTATTTACTTGTTTCAGCTTAGGATGCTGTTGGTGTTATTACATATTTAAAAATTTGAATTTTTGATTGATTTTGATCAAAACACCCTTGAACTTAAAACAAGAAAACTTTCGTGACAGCTAGTAGACGTGGCACGTGATCAATATGGATATATATTCTGGAAAGAGATATGTTGGTTGGAATGCTGCGCCTAAAAAGAAATCAACTTCCGCTGCACGAAAAGTTGCTAGTTCTCGAGATGAAGTTGTTCAATACTGCAATAGAATCGGATGCAGTGGCAGACTTAACCACGTAAATCATCCTCAAAAAGTCACTACGGCGAAAGAAAGCGAGCTCAATCGTGCCAAACTTAAGTCAAAAGCTCGAGATGGTCAAAGTCAAACCGAGTCAAACAGAGGTGTGTTGAATTCTAAACCAGTTAAGAGAGAAGTTGAAGTGGAGTCATCGTCTAACACAAGAGTAAGGAAAGTTTATGGTCAAAGTCAAAGACCTGGTCTTGCAAACCAAGATGGTCAAAGTGGGTCGTTTGACCGTGGAAGGAGGAGTAATATAGTCAAAAAGAGGTCAAACGAAGGAGAAACAAGCTCATCTGCTAGAGGAAGGGGTGGTGGTTCTTCAGTAAGGACTCGTAGGCCTGCTAATGCTCCTGGGAATAATCCATCTCCAGTTCAATCTACTCGTTTGCTTACCGATAATGTGGATTCTATTGCAAATGTAAAACTCTTTGTTATATAGACATGGATTCTAGTTAGGTGGGTCGGGCAGGTTGGGTAATGGGTTATAATAGGTACAAAGAGTTACATATCAAACACATTATTATTTAATTATACACCTTATTTTTGGAAAACAATATTGGAGGGTTTATGTGTAAAACAAAATTACTATTTTGGAACCTTTCAACCCGTTTGACATATTTGACCAATTTCTATTAAAAAAATTCTTTTTCATTTGACCCTTCAGAGATAAAACGTACCCAATCGGCATTAATAAGTAAATGGGTTGAATTGCCACACTCTTAGATCGGTAACTTTTTTTCTTTATTTCTTATTGACCTGTAATTTGTTTCGTGTTGTATCGTGAAGGTATTACTTGCACTTGAGAGGATTGATCAAGAAGAAGGGCTATCATTTGAGGTAAAGCTTTCAAAAAGAATAAAAGCATTTTTCATATTAATCTGAGTTATTTTAATTAAAATAAGTTACCCTATTGTACATGTTGAATATAATATAGTTTGGGTGACTTTCCACCTGCTTCATATGTTTTCATGTTAACAAACTTTACTGATTTAAACAAGCGATGGACGGTTAATCATGCATCATGTGGTGGCGTTGATAGCCGAAAGACAAGGGGACATGCACTAATCGGCTTTTGTCCAAATTGATGAGTGTTATGTGCCTTATGTCCAAGGCTTGATGCAAAACTACTATCAAGCCGGGGGTCTCACTGGAAGCAGCCTCTCTATTCCTATGGGGTAGAGGTAAAGCTGTCTACATTTTACCCTCCTCAGACCCTACCTTAGCTTTGCTATTGGTGGGATTTACTGAGTATGATGATGATGACCGGTTTAAACAAGTCAAAATTTACCAATTAACCCATAAACGAGTCAAATTTGCCAACTTTGATTATTGACTTGTATTTCTCCATCTGCAGCAATTTCTGGGAAATTCATTTCTTGGTGGTTTCAATTTCTATGATCAATATAGGGGCATGCGACTCGACATTGATAACATGTCCTATGAGGTTGGTTTTTTTGTTCTCTGATAGTCAATATTTGATTTTTGGTGTTAAATACTTGACTTTTGCTTACAGGAACTATTAGCTCTAGAGGATGAAATTGGTGTAGTAAGCACTGCACTATCTGAAGAGGAGTTAGCAACGTGCGTTAGAACTAGTGTATACAAACCATTACATATAAAGGAATGTAAAATGAGAGGCACTTGGTGTTTGGATGACACAAAATGCAGTATTTGTCAGGTAATTTTTTTTGTCATTTTTATTAAAAATTTTTACATACGGATACTGTTATATTCACCTTTTATTGTTAATGATATCAATTTAGGCGTATTAGGGGGGGGGGGGGTTGTTTGGATACGTGTTACCAAACAAATTAAAAAAGCGGAGTAAGCTATATTCACTGTCATTATCTTATTATACAATGACATATTCTAACAATTGATAAGCTATGCTTCAAATTAATATATTTTAAGCCGATTCATGTCTTTCCAGGAAGAATTTATACCAGGAGATGAGATAGGAAGCATGGGATGTAATCACGGCTACCATGCTGCGTGCATTTACCAGTGGCTGCGGTTGAAGAATTGGTGTCCCGTTTGCAAGGCATCGGCTCAACCATAAGACTCACCACAAATGTGTATAATACGGGTGCACGCTCTATTTCTACTGTACAAAATCGTCTTTTTCTTTTACTTGTACATACATATATGGTTTGAAAAGACTAATAATTTCATACTGGGTTTTCAACTATAATCATGGATTTGTGTTTTATTAATTATTTATGAATATTTTTATTCTTACAGTTACATATTTGCATCACAATAACTACAATGCTCTATTTGAAATACCTATACAAGTTTTTAGATGCATACGCAACTATTAACACAGAAACAAGAACTATCAATGGTTTTCTTGCATTGCTCATCAGAGTTGACCCGTCTTGTACGTATGTCGGTTGAACCCGCTTGGTCAACTCCATCGGCAGAAGTCCGGTTCCTCTCGGTGCCACTTTTTGCACTGGTTCTTGAGGTTCTGAAAGTGGTGGCGTTGTTGGTTTGGTTTGGGCCCGTTCTTGATGTTCGGGAGTCACGAAATCAGGGATTTCGATGGTCTTTGCCTGTAAAAGAATGATGAATAGTGTTTAAGATGTAATCATCGTATGGTATAGTCATCAACACGTAGTGTCGGGATATAACTCACCAACTTCTTGAATTGTAAGTTGTACAAGATGTCGATGTATCGCTGCTTCGCTTGCTTATTCTCTTTGTTTAATTGTCTCCAGAAACCGTACATCGAACCCATGTTCAATGCTTTGTTAGCATACATCTTCCATGTGTAGCTGAAAAAAACAAAAACTTATCAGTTATCAGCCCGCTTCGAAGATAAATGTGGATCAAACCAGAATCGGACCGATACTGAACCATTTCGGATTGATCCAGTTTTGGGTGCAGTTTTGTCTATTTACTGAACCTCTAGGTCGTAGCTACAACTTACCACACGTAAATACGTTGAAGTCCAGCTTGTGACATCTGGTCCCAATACTCGGCATCGACTTTGCATTTGGTGAAGAAGTCAGCAATCTTGTTGCTTGATTCATCTCCGTTATTGGGATTAATATGAAATCCAGAAACCCCGTCAACTACGATTTCTGCGGGCCCTCCTTGGTTGGTTGCAAATGTCGGGAGACCACAGTTCATGGCTTCAATGACCGTCAGCCCGAAAGCTTCATACAATGCAGGCTGCACAAAGGCTCCCTTTGTGTCGGCAACACAACGATACAATTCTCCGTTGCGGGTCCTATCGTTTTGAGCCGCTATCCATCTCATCTGACCCTTGAGTTTATATTTCTCTATTAGTTGATGCATTTTCTTGATTTCCGCCATCTCTTCTCGGTCTTTAGATTTTGATGGGTCGAAGAACCCCGCAACAACAACCAAGTTTACAAGACTTCTGAGTTGTTTGTTCTTCCCATACCACTCGGTTAATCCTGTTATGTTTTTCACCGTATCGAGCCTTGCCATTGAGAATATAATCGGCTTGGTTACGTCCGCTAGATATCCCCTATTCAACAAACATGTAAAGTGGGTAAGATAAAAACTAAAAGGGAACGGGTCAAACAGGTCAACCCGACCCACCTATACTTAAAAAAACAATAGTTATTCAACCAGTCTGACCCGCCCATCTTGCTACATCAAATAATAACTTACATATGCTCGTCGTTGTCTTTTTCATTGTAAAGTAGTTCTTTGATTGCGGGATGAAAAGATGTTAACCGTTTCTCCTTCTCCGTGTAAGGAAAATAAACCGATTGTTCTGCACCAGGTGAAGCGATGTTGAACTTTGGATCGAACACATTAATGCCCGACACAACTCTAGATAGTCCAGGCATACTAAACGCCGCATGGGTCTCATACTGTCCGGGCCTTTGCTTACTATATATGAACAAAAACGAGCCCAAACGGATCAGATTTATTCAAATTCCTTACAAACTAATCTCGGTTTTCAAACATCTAACCTTCCCACAATTTCTTGATAAGTGCTTGTGATTACGAAATCTGCAGCATTCATCGAGATCAAATCCGCAGTGATTTGACACGAAAAATGATACTTTTTTTCAAACTTTTTCCAGTTAAGATCTGAATCTTCATACTTGGTCTTTTCCAACGCGTGTGCAATCGTTCCCTGAGGTTAAATTTAACCAAAAACAGTAAATCGAAAGACTTGATAACGCGTATAGGAAATTTACAGTTCAACAATTAATAAAAACCTGTGTTACTCCAAACTTTTTGGCCATAAGAGATGCCACAATGTTCCCATCTGTGTAGTTCCCAAGTATAAGATCTGGTTTACACTCCATTACCTCCAGGATTTTAGATGCAGCATCCTAAAGAACATATGAACATATCAAAATTTGACCCGAATAGTATAACCCCCCCCCCTCTCCTATTTTATGAAAACAAAATCCGAAACACGGGGCTTGCCTTTGAGAATCTTTCGAGATATGGGTAGATGTCAAACCGCGAAACCCATTGTGGGACAACGCCTTTCGAGGTTCTAAAAGGAACCCGAAGGATGTGTGAGTGCATAGTGTTCAAGATTGGTTCCATCTCCTCGTTACACTTTGTTCCTTGCGCATCAGGAATGAGTCGACTCACCTGCAGATTTATAGTCATTTAGAATTTGTCAAAACTCAAAAAATCATGATCTAGTTTAGCGGTGTCAATCGGGTTGCATTATTCGACCTAAACATGACCCATATTTCTATTCATGTGATATACATTAACCCCAACCTGCACTCACTTAAAATCCGAACTCAACCCGTTTAACCCACTTATCTAATTGTGTCGAATGGGTTGGGCGGTAACAATCAAGTTGTAAACGTGTTAATCAGGTTGGTGGGTTGTAAAAAATGG
This sequence comes from Scalesia atractyloides, assembly GCA_947069175.1. Classification (NCBI taxonomy): domain Eukaryota; kingdom Viridiplantae; phylum Streptophyta; class Magnoliopsida; order Asterales; family Asteraceae; genus Scalesia; species Scalesia atractyloides. The sequence continues at coordinate 19,437,067 of CAMTDV010000024.1, read as the reverse complement.
GTTAGTGGGTCAATATGTTTAACTAAACGAGTTAAATAGGTCAACTGGAACACAACCCGTTATTTAAACGGGTTAGATATGCCAACCCAAATATTTTCGTGTCGCGTGCAGATCATGTTTAGGGTCGGAAAGCGCCACCCGTATTTAACACATACCACAAGAATCCGAGGCTTTGCATTCAATCCTTGCTGCTTTATTCTCAGCAAGATCTCTTCCTCTAGTGCTTTCACTTGATCAAGAATGTAAACAACCTGCACATAAATTAGATTAATGTTTTGAATCTTGTTGGTCAACGCCACATTTGACCAAAGTTAGTCGTCACCTGGCCTCCGGTGTCGGGTAATCCAAGAACATCAGACTGTCCAAAGTAACCGTGAATAGAAAAGATGACGACGTTGAATATGACAGGAAGTCTGCTAAAGAACAATTCCATGTTAGTTGGATCGGGAGCTTGAAGAATCTCCGAAAGCATTTTCATCGTCTCCTTAACTCTTTCAGCATTATCTCCCCATCCTTTCTCGAATCCCCATTCTTTAAGCCTATAATTTGCTGACACATTTAGTCAAGTTTATGATGATGTAAAGAAAAGATTCAGTTTATTGATTACTTGGGCTCTAAGGTACTATATTGCTCGTCTTTTGGGTGTGCAGATAAGTAAACATCAGCAACAATCAGTGCTTTCTGGAGCTTTGAAACTGTATCTAATGTCTCATTGATCATAAGCTTCTGCAAAAGAAAAACATGCCCATATACATCAAAAATGTGCGCTGGGTTGGGTCAAAACGGGTAGTTTTTTTTTTTTTTTGTACGGGCTGGTCAGATGACACTTTTGTCAAAAATATTAACATTTATTATAATAGTTTAGTGTCAAATGTGATTATAAATGATTTTGAAGGTTAAAAATACACTTTCAAACAGGCCATTTTGACCCTAATGGGTTGGGTCAAAACGGGTAGTTTTTTTTTACGAGCTGGTCAGGTGACACTTTTGTCAAAAATGTTAACATTCATTATAATAATTTAGTGTCCAATGTGATTATAAATGATTTAGAAGGTTATAAATACACTTTCAAACCGGTCATTTTGACCCTTTTTATTTATAAATGTTATAGATAAAACATAACCCGAATCAACATAATTCAGTATATGATCATGATGTTTACCTCTCCATGATAATTTAGAGCTAGCAAGTGGTCAAGCAAAGGCTTTGCGTTTTCTAGATCACCACCGATTCTTGAAGTCATGAACTTTGAAATGTATCCGAGTCCATTGCCGATAGATGAAGGGAGGATAAGGCGCGGTGTGCCAAAATCGAATGCTCCGAAATCAAGTTCTAGGGCATTTTCGTCTTTTGCCCTGCTCATGAAACTTTTTTTTAGCTTGTAAGCAATGTTGTAGTTCACTTGGTACGCAAAGATCATTAAAAAAGAACAAAACAAATTTAAGGTGTTTCAAACAACCACAAGTACTAAACAGGTTGTGCTCGTGGGTTGGCAGTTCAAACCCACAAATTGTGTCAGGAACCCAACTCAACACGGTTTATTCCCGAGTTAACATGAACAAAGTTGTTTAACCTAATTAGTTTGATCCACATCCCATTTCTTTTTAATGTTAATACGACGTGTTTAACGAGTATTCAAGTGTTATCCATGTGAGAGACCAAAGTCAATTTTTCCAACTCCCCTCTCATACACTTAGTGGGTTTTCCATCATTAAAAATCTATAATGTAATATCTCACTCACTCACCTTTTTTTTTGTTTTGGGGGGGGGGGGGGGTGTTTATTTTTGCCATACGAGGGTGCGTTTAACCAAACACTTTTAACGCTATGGTTAAAATACGAATCCGTACCATTGTTGATCGTAGATGGATTCTTTGAACTTCAAATATTGAGAAGGTGTAAGAGATTGAACAGTGACATCATCGGCATTGACCTTAACGTATGCCCATTGTCCTGGATTTGCCCTCAATCCTAAAACAACATATGGTGGAATTACGACTGCCTCCTGCATGCATTTTCACCACATATATCCATGAATATCGTTAAATAATATAATAATATTATTAATAACTGATAAAATTATGAAATAATACTAAGTTTCAATATTTAATTTATTACAATCAAGTTACTCGTATGTTTTTAACTTTCGTCATTATTGTTCTATTGTTCAGCAAGTTTTGTCTAAATGTTAATAGTTTTTAAAATTAAAAGTGACATAAAGGTGTTCAACAATTTTGTCTAAATGTTAATAGCTTTCAAAATTAAAAGTGACATACAGGTAATATAAACAAAATGTTAATAGCTTTCAAAATTAGAAGTGACAGATAGGTAATATAAATAAAACTTGGTTAGTAGTGATTGGTTTTTTTTTTCCGGTTGACTTAAATGGAATATTTGTGAAGCTTAATAACTAATGTTGTGATTGTTTTCTTAACTATTGCCACTATAACTTCAGGTTAAATCTGAAAAGAAATCACTAAACCATGATTCACATATTTTTCGTTTAGATAAATTTCTTTTTAACATTTATAAAATAGTTTCACAACTAAATTTGAGTGGTCATTGTAGCTGGAAAAAAGTTACTTTTGGTTAATAATAATAAAAAAAAAAATAATAATAAAAATAATAACATTAAAACAATATAATGTTTGTCTAATTAATTATAAATTGTCAAATATTATAAATTCAAATAGTAATAACCTGTGTGGAACTTAAGATTTGTCCCAGGGAACCCTCCAAAACCTTTGCTCTTTCAAGCTTGTCGTCAATGGTTTTTTCAATGATGTTTATCAATTCTTGAGGCTTCACCATTCTTTTTCCAAGTGATGTAAAACTTTGAAAGGAAAAAAAGTTATTTCAAACAAATAAAACATATGAAAATAAATGAATTTTAATGATTTTATTACACATTTTGACATACCGCTCAAAGCATCTCCTGGCATGGTACCGGTTTTGCTTCAATGCATCGACCAAACTCGCTGCTAATCCGAAATCCATGAAAGACTTAGCGAATTGAATATATATCGCGAGAACGACAACTCACTTGAGCTGATCCTGTTTTAATATGACGTTTTTAATATATGTTACAATAGCCTAACCCGAACGGTCCTATACCGAAAATGGTAAACAAGACAAGATGACAATGAGTATCGGCCAAAAACTGGTTTTATAGGGAACTTGTAATATAAAACTTTGATGGCAAGGCTAGAGTTTGTGAGGGGAGAAAGAACATTCTTTGGTCAAGTATGTGGGCCAAAAAAACATTTGACTTGTACTAAGGAAAAGAATATATGATTTTGTCGTAAATCAAATCTTGATGCTTCATCTTGAAAATCATTGGTAGGAAGAAAAGTATTATTTTATATTTAAGATTGAAAGTTATATAAAACATATTTTTTTTAGTAAACTTCTATTTTGCTCTCTGTGGTTTGATCGTTTTAATAGTTTTGCTCCAATCCTTTAAAAATAGTCATTTTACTTCTTGGTCTATTTAACTTATCTCCATTTCACTCCACGCCTCTAACTCCGTCCAATTTTTTTTGTTAAAGGTAAGGGTATTATGGTAATTCTAGATATAAAATTTTAAATTAATTTAATTTTTTTGTCCTAACCCCCTTCACCCCTGCCATGACACCCCCTCCTAAAGCACCACTAGAGCCCCATCCTACAATCACCACCATAGCCACCGCCTATAACTACCAGAACCACCCCCGTCTGACCACCCTGTTCTGACCATCATCCTTAAAAACTCTCTCTATCTCTGTAACAACAACTTTCACAACCCAAATCTGACCTCCTTCGCCTAAAAAACAAACTTTTTCGTAACCCATATACGACCACCTATAAAATCATAACACCAACCGGATCTGAACTTACCATTTTTGTTCTTCACGGATCTGAACGGTTTAAGTTATTGTTACAAAATACTGACACCGAGGTTTTGGAAAAGTGGATATCGAATACAGTACCGGTGATCGTTACAAAAATATTTTGTATTCGTGCGGTACCGGTACTGAAATTACATCTACCTAACTTGAATTTGTTTTAGATAAAATAAAATTAGCTATAATTATATTTTTATTAATACGATTTTGACTTTTCGTCAAATTTTAAATTTTTCTTCACGTTATGATTTTGTTTGATTAGTCTAAATCAACTTTTTTTTGGTACATTGCAGGGTGATGATCGATAATGCTGGTTGTGTAAACGCAACTCTCGTCATGGTACGTTACATTCTAGTAGCGGAATAATATTAGTTTCATATTAGTTTTAATTTTATAATTAAGCTAATTATTATTTCTAAATATTTTTGTAGATTGATAGTGCCAGGAAAGATGGGATACTTTTACAGGCGGTTCAGGTTCTTACAGATCTTAATCTTTTGATTAAAAAAGGTTATGTTTCCTCTGATGGATGTTGGAACATGGATGGTAATTAACCTTTTATTTTTTCTATTATTTTTAATTTAATTTCAGTTTTTTTTTATAACCATTTAATTGATTTTCATCTTCTGTATTATTTATTTACAGTGTTTCATGTGACGAATTTGGACGGAAATAAATTGACTGATGACAGCATTATTAACTGCATTCAACAAGTAACTTTCTTAATCCATGATGCTTTTGTTACTAACTCTTTTGTAATCCAAGAAAGTAGACTAATTACATGATTGTTTTGATGTAATTCCAGTCACTAGGAACCATTCATCACACAAGAAATAAATCAAACGAGATCCGCCGCCGCCGCTCTCTGACATGTTTGGGGCCTATGCAGATTTGGGGTTCAGATCTCAGAGTGTTCCGATTGACCGATTTGGGGCGATTGGCTGGTGGTGTCGGAGAATTGATAGCACATCAATGGGCGGTTGGCTGGTGGCGTCGGAGAATTGGTGACGGTGGCGGCGGTAAGTGGTGAATGGTGGTGGTGGCTGGGAGAAAGACTTAGAAAGATTCAAGGGTGATGGTGAGAAAGCTGGTGCTCAGATGGGGGTGGTTCTGGTGGTTATAGGTGGTGATTGTGGTTATAGTTATAAGCCAGCAATGATGATTTCAAGAAAACAAAGAGGGAAGAACACAAAGTTGATACATCAGATGAGCAATCTGATTTGTTGGGGTATGAAATGTTATTTGGAAAGCTAATTTTATTTTTAAATTAATAAATAAAAAGACAAAATCAGTTTTAAGGAATTAATAATATATAATTAATTACTTATATATAAAATTACTGAAATACCCCTATCCTTAGTTGAATGATTTAACTGAGTTAAGAGTCGGGGAGCAAAATGGAAAAAACATGATAAACTATTGGTGTAAAATGGCTATTTTTAAAGGATTGGGGGCAAAACCATTAAAACGACCAAACCACAGGGAGCAAAACGGAAGTTTACTCTTTTTTTGTTATTATAATCAAAGGTAACAAAATATGTAAACATTTCGCTAAAAACTAAAAAAAAAAAAACGTGTAACACACATTCTTCAAGCCTATTAATGTTAAGTATAAAATTCAAATCCTCAACCTCTAAGGAGGGCCACCACTTTACACACTGAAGAAACACCAAACCGAGATTGATCGAATCAATCTAGATCTGAGGTCATGGTTTCTGCATAAGAAGGTTAATCTATATTTTGCTTTTGTCGATGAACTTCAACACAGATAACTGCAAAACAGAAAATGCCGTTAGCCTCGTCATGGGGAGAAGGGGGGTTCTCTCCGTAACCACCATCAGGCGTGAGAATAAGTATGTGTAATCGGAGAAGATGAAGAATAAGTGTAAGTAAGGGAGAGTGAACGTGAATGAATAACTTGTACCTCAAGTCTTCTATTTATAGCCGGTGATTTGGGCGCCAAATTGTAACAGAGTTGTGACGGAATCTTTCTTGCCGTTAGTGGTTACATCTCCATCCATACACACATGGCTAGAAGATGATCAACCATTGGGGAAGAGCCACGTGGAAAGTGGTTCTTTCTAGATCTTCATGAAGATGGTACTGACATCGTGCAAATGATCGATGTCTCGGATGATGCCATGTCATATTCAGTTATAACCGAATATAGACCTGCACGATCGTCATTTAATTCTTCTAGAAGGCCTGAGACTGTGGAGCCTTAATCTGCTGCCACGTGTCCAGTTAGTTATAACAGAAAAGATTCCTTTAACCCAATTCTTATATTACCCCGCGCGAATATGTCTATGTACAAGACTTAGGAGCTTTGGTAATTTCAAGCTTAACTATATCCTTGCGCGATTAGCGCAAGGGTGTTAAATGAAGTTATAATGCTTTGCTCCCTTTTGATACGTGCAGTTGACAAGAACTGTGCTTTTTCAATCACCTTGTCGTTGCGCGATATGTGCAAGGTCTTATCAAGTGTTTGGTATATTCTGATGGTATGGTCTTCTACAGCGGCGCAGGGTTTCTGGGACCATACCCCTTCAAGTCCTCCCAGTCCAGTGTTGCTCCTATGCGCAAATGGCAAATAGGGAGCACTGGACTTTTAAAATTTTGAGTGTGCGCTTTGTTTTCAGGGGCTTAGGTATACCCAAGAATCTCTTGGCGTAAGGGAACAAGGAAAACTTTATGTTGAAGATATCTTCCTGTTCTGGATAAGGTTTTTAAATTTTAAATTTGAAAAAAGCTGACATGTGATAGGTGAGTTGGTGAGGGGAAAATGGGTAAAGGTGATGTCTGACGGATGTGCGACAAGCTGTCAACAGTGTCGGACGTCCTTGCATTTATTGTTTTACTAAGGCGTGGTTGTCACGTGCGCGTGGGATCGGCTAGAAATCTAACTGCCCTCCACGTGTCATATAGGGCTTCGTTTCTGGTGAAGTGGGCCTGCACGTTTTCCTATCGCATTAATGCGATGGGTATAAATACCCAAGAGTTGCTTCCAATTCAAAAACTTCTTCAAAAACTTCTTTCGAGCTTCTTTCCCCACTCATTTTCTCCTTCAAGTTATTCCTTGTATCTTATATTTTTTATTATCATCATGTCGGCGAGTGATAAACCTGAGGGTCCTGTAGAGGAGGCACCACCAGTATTACTGTAACTGAAATGGTCAGAAGAGATGTTCAACAAGCTTGTAGCTGGTCTAAAATTTCCAGCGAACTGGGATGCCCAATGTCCCCAAGAAGGTCAGATGGTGGCTCAGGCGCCCGCCGGTTATATTACCTTATTCTTTGAATATTTCGCCGATGGAAACTTCCGATTGCCAGTAATGAAGTTTTTGGTAGACTTGCTTGATAATTACCAATTTCTTTTATCCCAACTAAATCCAATGGGGATGGTTCGAATACGACATTTTAAATTCTTGTGTCAGTCTATGGGTATTCGACCAACTGTTAATCGGTTGCGAGTGTTTTATCAACTTCATTGTTCTTTGGGTTTCTACTCATTTCAACAACGTTATTGGTGAAGAAACTTTCACTCGTGCCTCCGAAGTCATATCACGACTGGAAACAGAAGTTCTTTTATATAAAGTCAGGAGTGGTGCCATTGAAGATGAACTTTCGAGGTGCTAATGAGATACCATTGGAGACGATGGCTATCCCGGTCAACTAGGTGTGGTATCAAGATCTCAAGGAGATTCCAACCATCCAACTTCCTGAGAGGGCGCTAGTTGCCGCTAGAATGAGTTTACAATGGAAAGCGGACCGTCATGATAAGCCCGTATACATGGAGGGAGACACCAGTGAGTCTTGACATTTATTTTATTTAACTTTTGTGAGATAATTGAGTTGTGTTGCTAATGCTTGAGCTTTTGCAGGGTTGCTTTGTATGTCGTGGCGTACAAGAGAGAGAATGGGAAGATGAAATGCATACCTTTAGATCCAGACGAACCCTCTTGGTATGCGCAGATCATAGGAAATTTCGAACTTCCCCGAGACGAAGACCTTCAAGCGCCACCTGCGCCGGGTGTTGGTAAGTACTTGCGCACTAATGTCTTAGTGAAATACGTTTGTAAACGTTGACTTTTTCGACAGGTGAATTAACAAACTTGGGCATAGGCCCAGATTCAAAGAAGAAAAAACTCGCAGGTCAAGTTTCTAGGGCTGCCAAGAAACCAGATGTACCCAAGGCAGGACCAAAGAAAGGTAAGTGCTCTGTGTCTGATACTTGGTGTGATTATGTAGTGCTGGCTGATTCCCTAGAAGGGCTTGCGCCTGTAGGCTTGAAAAAACCTAAGGCCGAACCTCAAGAGATGGCAGATATTCCTGCGGAAAACCCAAAAGATCTTATTGATTTGGACTGAGTCCTGAGCCGTTGATTCGAGAGGAAACCAAAAAAGGAAAATTCCCGAAGTTGAAAGTGGCGCGCAACCTGCCAAGAAGATGGCACGAAAAAGAATTGGAAAGAAAGGGAATCTCGCAGCAAAATTTTCCATGGTAAGTTTCCAATCTTGCGCCGATGCTAGATAATAATGTTTGATACATATCTCTGTTATTTTCATAAAGAAAAGGGTGCGTCCTCGCCAGCAACGGAGATTTTGCAACTTTCATGTCGTGCTACGCATATCCCATTACCTCCAGACGCTATCACGGTATTCCAAGTTGGGAGTGATAAGCTAACCGATGTTGAAGTGCAGAAGATTGACGATGACTTCAGCAAACCAATCTCTCCAGAAGCTGTGACGGCCACCGTGGCCCAAGAAGAAGAAAAAGTTGATGTTGCTGCTGGCGAGCAGCCTAAAGATATTGCCCCATCTGCTCCTGCACAGATATCAGATCCTCCTGAGGAGACTGTTCAAGGAAACTAGGAGAAGCGTGTCGAAACTCCTGATTTGAAGTGCAAGATGTCGAGGAGGAATCACCCGTACGCCCGGACGAGACACCGGGTGATTATTATTATCGATCCTTCTCAGAAAAACGCGCCATTGACATACATGTGCTAGTCTGAAAGCTCAAACAAGGCGATAAGTTTAGCCATTGGCAAGTATGTCGTGAGTGGTTTAAAGCTGTCTTCCCGCCAGCGGAAGTGCGGGCGCGGGGCGAACAGAGCTGTGAACAAACATACCGCGCTTATTTGCAATTATCAGCTAGCTCTGCTTCAAATACTCACAAAATTGTCCACGAATGGCGGAGCATGCATAGAGAGCGCGATGAGTTTATTTCCTCAAAGAAGGAGATTGTTTCTGAGCAGGCGTAGTTGGCCGTGCGAAGATAAGAAGTTGAAACGAAAATGCGAAGTTTGAAGACTTACAGAAAACAGAAGAGTGGTCCGTTATGGGTTGGAAAAACAAGGCGGAAGCTGAAGCATCCACACTTGCGGAGGAGCGCAAACTATGGAACGAAGCTCGTGAGAGGGATACCAATGAGAAGATTACCCTTCGTAATGAGATGAACCATCTGAAGGCTGAGATTGAAAAATTGAAGACGGAGAAGGAGGAAGCGATTGTGGCAGCTGATGAGGCCAAATCTCATCGAGAACGAAGTGAACAAAAAGAGGTAGAAACTTTTGCAACTCTAATTTTAAAAAATAAAGAGATTGTGGAACTTACATCCTTGTTAAATGATCAAGAGGAGACCAAAGCTTCCCTTGAAATGGCGAAGAAAGATCTCTAAGCTGCCAATGTTGAAAAGGCTGAGCTCCAACGCCGACACCTAGAGAATCAAGAGAAGCTTGAGCTTTGTGAGGTGGAGATCGGCGCAGATAAAAAACATGCAGCGGAAGCTGAGAAAAAACTTGAGGATGTAGACACGGCTCGCGCAACCGCAGAGAGCCTTGTGGAGTCTTTGATGAATAACACGTTGTGGATGCAACAACATGTTATTGTGAATGTAAGTCTTTTATCTTGTTGCTCGACTGTTTGTTAACTATGATATGTTTCTTAACTGTAATTGTTTTGTACAGATTGCAAATTCCATCTTGAATTCGATTGAACTGGATCGCGCAGTGGCTAAATTGATGGTCACAGCGCGTCATGATGGGTATGCTCAGGGTTACGCGGAATGCACACATCATGTGTCAAGCGCTTTAGAGGTAAACTGGGACACCAGTCGTGCTGCAACACATGGTGCAATGACCAGCGCTGCTTTTGCGAAGGCGAAGGAAGAGTATGACTATCTGCAGTTAACAGTGATGGATTTGGTGGATGAAGCCCTTCAACATGATGACTTTGTCAATCGTTTGAAAGATATCTTTCATGATGACGCAGCTGGTGCGGAAGGTACAAAAGATGTGGAGGGATAGCTTGTAGGTGTTTACTGCTTCTTGGTTGCGGATGTTAGTATGTTAGAGCATCTGGTGTAATAGAATGTAGGTAGATGATGCGAGGCATCAATGTTTGTATTGTACCTATCTTTTGCTTATATAATGATGTTTGTGAATACTTAACTTTTTTGATCATATGATGCTAAAGTTATAGGTATTTACGTGTTTTGTTACAATATTTGTGTGAGTTTAAACAACTTTGTCGAGGTATAACAAATAAAGTTGGTATGAAGCTCATGCACGAACAAACTATAACCCCGCCGCAGCGCTATGTTACGCCGTTAATTCACGGGAGTAAATAATGTTCATGAGACTTTGTATTATACCACAATGTTTTTGTGTATACCCAAAGTGGTTTCGTGCATTTGTAACAAAGCATAAAAGAAAACACAGTGTAATGTAAGTAACGACTGTTGTATTAAAGATATGGCGCACAAGCCATGCATTACAAAGTCGCTAAGATTACGTAAAATAGAAATAAAGAGAGTTGTAAGTAGCGATCTTTTGCACCAAAAACTGATAAGGCGCAAGACCGGCGCATATAAAGATGCTAAGATTACATAAAACACCTTCGTAATTACTGGGCATTCCATGTCCTAGGGACATCCGTTCCATCCAATCGCTTGAGAGTATATGCGCCTTTACCTAAGACTTCATGGATTACATATGGGCCTTCCCACTTGGGTGCCAGCTTGCCTGGACGTTCCACATTTGAAGCTTCATTGTCTCTCAAAACAAAATCTTCTGGAAGGAAAGTACATACGCGGACCCATGCATAGTAAAATTTTCCTAACTTAGACTTGTACTTAGCCTCCTTAATGGTGGCATTTTCGCGCCTTCTTCTAAGAGGTCCAAGTCAAGCCTGCACGCCTCCTCATTGTTCCGGGTTTCCATTGCAAGCATGCATGGTGAGGGGAGACCGATTTCAGCTAGAATTAACGCCTCAGTTCCATATACCAGACTGAAGGGTGTTTCGCCTGTACTAGTCTTCGGCATAGTGCGATGGGCCAAAGGATGCTAGGTAACTCATCAACCCATCCTCTACGTGCTGTTCCCAACCGCGCTTTGATTCCTTCAACGATTTGTTTGTTGATACTTTCAACTTGACCATTGCCTTGAGGGTGCGCAACTGAAGCAAACGTGTGTTCAATGTTCATTTCTTTCATCCATTTTTGTAATTCTTCCAATGAGAAATTAGGATCATTGTCACTGATAATGCGCAATGGCAAACCGAATCGATAAATAATATGTTCCCAGATAACTTTTCGAATGAGCATTGCAGTGGTTGAGGCGAGGGGTTTGGCCTCTACCCACTTAGTGAAGTAATCCAAGGCCACGGTTATAAACTTCACTGCGCCTGGAGCATCTGGGAATTGCCCAGCCATGTCAATCGCCCACTGTTGAAAAGGCCATGCGGTGGTGACCGGAATCAAGGGATTCTTCGGGCGCAATGTCTTTGGAGCATGTCGTTGGCATGACGCGCATTTTCGCAAGGCTTCCATTGCATCTAAGTGCATACCAGGCCAATAGTAGCCGACGTTCATGACTTTAGCTACAACCATGCGAGGACCCGCATGAATTCCACACAAGCCTTCGTGAATCTCGCGTATTAAGTACTGCGCGTCTTGTGGATCAATGAAACGAAGAAGTGGACCAAGATACGACTTCCGAAAGAGTATGCCATCTGCCATTTCATAATTTAGTGCTTTGTTTTGGATTTTTCGAGCCTCTGCTTTGTTTTCTAGGAGAACGCCAGATTGTAAAAACATGATAATTGGAGACATCTAAGACGGGCTTCCCATTTCAACAACACTAACTTGTTGTAACAGAACATAGAGATTTTTTAGAACCTCAATGCGCACTTCTTTTGCAAGGTGTTTAAAACTGGTAGCTTCCAACTTACTTAGCGCAACCGCATGTTTGTTTTCACTGCGATTGATGTGGGTAACTTTAAAGGTTTGGAATTTGTTAATTAATGACTTTTCTTGTTCTAGATATAAAGCCATCACTTCGCCTTTTGCATCATATAAACCATTGACTTGCCCAGCTACTAAAAGGGAGTCTACGTGTGCCTCCAAATTTTTCGCACCCATTTTAATTGCTAAACGAAGACCTACAAGGAAAGCCTCGTATTCCGCTTCGTTGTTAGTACTTTTGAAATCCAACCTGATAGCATAAGTAAAATTATGATTATCGAGACTGATTAAACGAAGTCCATCCCCTACGCCATCACCATTAAACGCGCCATCAGTATGTAGGATCCAAACACTATCATCTAGGACAGGTGTTGGGTTCTGGACAGCTTCACATTCTTGAATCTTGTTACTTGGAACTTCAGTGACGAAATCATCCTGTATATGACCCTTAATGGTTGGTCGTGGCTTATAAATGATATTATGCCCTCCCAACTCAATAGCCCATTTTGCCAGTCGACCGGAAATATCAGGTTTAGATAAAACTTGACACAGGTGATAATTCGTAAGAACTGTAATCACATGGCCCGAGAAATACCTGCGCAATCTGCGCGAAGCATGAATCAAGGCTAAGACAAGTTTTCCATCATTGAGTATCGAGTTTCCGGATCAGTTAACATCTTGCTGACGTAATAGATAGGTGTTTAAACCCCTTCACGTTCTACGAGTAACACTGTGCTGACTGCAATATTAGACGCATACAAATATAAGATCATTGGTTCTTCTGGTCGTGGAGCTGTGAGAGTTGGCAATTGTATCAGACATTCTTTCATCTCCTGAAAGCTTTTTCCGCTTCTGGAGTCCACTGAAACTTATCCTTCTTGACGCAATTTTGCAATGTGCTAATGAAGGGAAAAGATTTAGCACCGTGATTAGCTAAAACCGATTAAGCGCAGCAAATCGACTAGCCAACCGTTGCATGTCTTTAATGGTTGATGGTGATGGCATACGCTAAATGGCTTCCACTTTTTTCTGGATTAACTTTAAAACCATTCTTGGTAACAATGAACCCCTAAATTTTCCTTCCTCCATTCCAAACGAACATTTTCCTGGATTCAGCTTTAAATTGATTTTGCGCAAAGAGTCAAAAGTGCGTTGGATATTTTTGAGCATCAGTTCTTCAGTGTGATTCATGATAACTAAGTCATCAATGTAAACTTCGACTGTTACGCCAATATCATCACTGAAGACTCTATCCATCAAGCGTTGGTATGTAGCTCCCGCATTGCGGAGACCAAAGGCATTTTTGTGTAACAAAAATTACCTTTCTCCGTGTGAAAAACTGTCTTATCCTCATCTTCTTTTTTCATTTGCACTTGATGATACCCTTTATAACAGTCCAAGAAACACTTCCAGCGAAAAGAAGCTAAAGAGTCTACGCGTTATTGAGGTCTTTGAAGTCGACACACATACGCCACCCGCTATTATGTTTTTGAACCATCACTGGATTAGCTACGCATGTATGATATCGAACTTCACGTAAGATCCCAGCCTGAAGCAATTCAGATACTAGTCCATTCATTGCGCGAGTCTTTTCACCGGTACTATTGAAGGAGAAGTGTGTAACCAATGTTCTGCGACATTTCTTGGTACCCCAATCATGTCTGCTGGTGACCATGCAAAAATATCCATGTTTTTGAACAACAGCTGTTTAAGCCGTGCGCGCACTGAGGGGGCTAAGGCGGGGCCCAACAAAATTGTTTGCTCTAGATATTTGCTTTTAAGTATCATTTCTTTGGTTCATTAGATGAAGACGGCTTCGTAACTTTCACTGGGGGTGCATCGTCAATGGACATAACTTCCTTTCTTGAATATATAATTGCCACGCCAGTTTCTGTTAGAAAACCACATGCAGCGTGCGGGGTAGAAGTGATCATATTGAAATTTCTTTGTGCGCGACGACCCAATAACACATCATGCCGAGATGTTGCAGCCATAACCATAAAATTAACCTGAATCGTGCGCGAATGTTTCCCATCCAGAGAGTAACTAGGAAAGAGATCTGCCCGAGAGGAAAAACAGCTTCATTACAAAAACTAGTTAATGGGAAATCAACCAGCTCTAAGCGCGCCTTATCCTCTAGGTCTACTGCTTGAAACACTGCTCATAAATGATATCCATAGAACTACCCGGATCAATAAACATGTAATCAGTACGATAATGGTCGAAAATTCCAGTTATCACCACCGGTCTTTCCTCTTGAGGACCTCCAGCAACTATGGGAAAAATTACCTGTTGCTCGCCCCAATGTGTTGTAGGAGTTCGCTTATAATTGCGCTTGCGCGATGGACCACCTTGCACCATACGAAAAGAAGCTTGTTTCATTTTTTTGTTACTCGGGCCTTCTTCACCGCGAGTGATTTGACGAACCTCATTGCACACATTTTGAAGCAAATGGGCGAGTTTCCCATTTTTCAATGCTTTCTCAATCTCGGTGCGCAAGCTGATGCAATTGTCTGTGGTGTGTCCGGTATCCTTATGATAATCACAAAAAAAGGTTCGGATCCTGACCTTTCTTGTTTTTTATTGGTTGTGGCTGCTTAAACTGATGGTTGTCAATGCTAAGTACCTCCGCCGGAGACTTTGTTAGAGGTGTCCACTGCCTGTCTCGATTCTCTTGCTTAATCGCCTTTTGAGTGGTGATTATATTAATTGTTGCGCGAGCATCAATCGGCGAATAAGGAGAAAAAGAAATCTGGTTTGAATCTTTCCAATTTTTCTTGTTCTTCCGACCATTGTTTCTACTCTTATCTTGTGGATGATACTGAGGTAATGGAGGTCTATTAAAACTCAAATTGCGCTCAGTTTGAGCGTAAACTTTGGTTGCCGCCATAAGTTTTTCCCAACTCTTCTGGAGACCTATGCTTCCTGATAAAACTTTTATCATTTCATCGCATCGAACAACATATTTAGATTGTGCGCAGATTAGATCTTCATGTACATCCTCGATTTCAAGGGCTTCTTTGTTATAACGGTAATGAAATCTTCCAACTTTCGTCATCTCTCCGCAAGATGTTCATGACATCTGAGGAGTCTTTGACATATTGCCATTGCTAGCTGAAGTGAGTTAAGAATTTACCATTGAGATCATTCCAGGAAGTAAGTTTATCTGTTGGTGGATTATCAAACCACAAGCGCGCATCACCTGTGAGGGTTTGCACAAACAAATGACACCACATAGGAAGCGTCTAACCCCCAATAAGACCTGCGCTGGTAAACAGTTGCATATGGTTTATCCGGATCTGACATACCATTGAACTTTCCCACGTTAGATGGTAACTTTGCGCGTTCAAGCGGAGGTAATGCAATTTCTTTCACAAACTTGGATTGTTCAGCAGCTTCAGCGGGTCTATATACCAAATTATAATCATGCTCAGATTCTGGATTATATAATGCGCGTGAGTTAGGTTTATAATCATCATGATCCTTCAGCAACCAACTGAACACACTCACACTATCACCTTCATCATACGTCTTATCATATTCTTCGCGATTATTGTCCCGCCCTTGAGATGGACGTGGTCCCAAATGTGAGTGCACCGATGCCCGTTTCTGGGAATTTTGTTCCTCTTGATACTATCGGCGTCTGGTGCCCGAGTGTGTAGATTCAAACCTCGTTCTGGACGGAGAATAAATCTCATTTTCTTCTGTAGAGATGTGCGATGGTTCACGTTCTCTGGTTGGCGAATCAAAACTCAGTACTCGTGGTGCCGGTGAAGCATGCACCTGAGTTGTTCGAAGTTGCACATGTGGCACTGGTGTGTCGGTGTGTGCACACAGCTGTGCATAAACTGCATTTAAAGCACTCTGAGACTTGATGAACCAGGACATCGGAGTCTCACCAGGCGGCAATACTGAAGCAATCTGAACAGGATTTTCATTCAGAATTACTAGAGTCACTGGAATGTTCACACGACTGGAGTCATGATGAGCATCAGCATCACCGGAAAATTCCTCCTCCACTTGTCCGTCGATGCGAGAACCATGAACAAAGTTCCTAATTTCAGACCGAGGACCTTGTGGAAAACTCGACGGACCATCAACCGTTGAAAACTGAAGATCGTGAAGAAACAAAACAGAGATGAAGATTGGAAGAAAAAATGAATTGGTGGGCGCCAATAAAGAAACACCAAACCGAGATTGATCGGAATCAATCTAGATCTGAGGTCATAGTTTCTGCATAAGAAGGTTAATCTCTATTTTGCTTTTTTCGATGAATTTCAACACATATAACTGCAAAATAGAAAACGCCGTTAGCCTCGTCATGGGGAGAAGGGGGTTATCTTCGTGACCACCCTCCGGTGTGAGGATAAGTATGTGTAATCGGAGAAGATGAAGTATAAGTGTAAGTAAGGGAGAGTGAATGCGAATGAATAGTGTCACAACCCCTGACCCCACCCTGGAAGCAGGAGCCGTGAACCAGTCAAGTGGTACCGGTGTTTATTAGATACGCAGTGAAAAATTTTCATCAGGACCGTAGTTAGGAAATGATTTCAGAGTTTTTAAAACACCAAATAATTAATATTAAATAAATGGGTTAAAACCCGTATTTCATTTAAATGTTTTTATAAGGATAAACCCTAATTAATAAAATATAAATTTCTTCTTTTATTCAGGTAATTACAGCCACTTTATTTAAGCCTTCAGCGCTCCATAGCCGGCTTCTATTATCTCTACAGTGAGTTACCTAAAACGTGTTTTAAAAATATTTTATCAGCAAGAAATACTGGCGAGTACATTCCATTGTAATCAAAACAAGTTTTTTTTTATAACTTTACAATATTGAGAGCATCAACGATTACAATGTTTACATCTACACAATTACTCATTCAGTACTGTCAACACCTGACTTGTGGTCATGTTACTCATTGGCTAACTCGTCGTCCAATAGTAACATATTTAAAGTAATGTATACAAAACCCCAACATACCGGCAGTAATTGTAGAATACATATACTCAATCACTGTTAAGCATAAACATTTGAGATTTTGGTAAAACAGTTTGACTCACATAAAGATTTACAATAAAAGAATGTACTCACTTGGTAACTTTAGGGTCTAACTACAGACCTCCTGGTATAATCTTGGGCTAACTCCTGAGCTCTTTAAATAAAATATATAATGCACTTGTGTCAAGTATAATAACCCATGAAACATACAATCCGAGACAGAACCCCAACGAACTTAGTCGGGCAGAGCCTTGACATGCGTTGGTGGGTCCTAAAACAATCAGACAGGGTAACGAATTGGTGATTAAGGGTTAAAACACTTAAAATAAAATAAGACAGGGCTTTGAAGTATTTAGATGTGATAAAAAAGACAATAAGATTGTAGAAGTGAGAGGGAAGAACGAGAGCAAGAAAGAGAGGCAGAAGGAGTGAATGTTTGATGCTCTATTTATACCCACATTAGCTTGGAGCTCACGCTGCTTATCCACATCCACGTACACATTCAACATTCTTCATTGTTAAGTTCTTAGTTTATTATTATTTTATTATTATATATTCTAATTAATTAAGCTGCTCAACTCATTTATCGCTTATAACTTCTAAAATATGACGTTTTATAAAACAATGAATATGCCAATTAGAATGAGAATATTTTTATCTACATTTTGACTTATGTTTCATAAAAAACGGAGTAAGGTTAATTATAATATAATTTTAGTATTATAATTTTAAACGATTCATATACTCGTCTAAACACCTTATATTTCTAACAGTCAACTTACCCGTAGTCTACTCGTTTAATAATATAAGTTTCTATATACTTTATTTCACATTTTTATAAATACATTTTTTTGGAGATGTTACAAATAGCTTGTACCTCAAGTCTTTTATTTATAGCCGGCGATTTCGGCGCCAAAATGTAACGGAGTTGTGACGGAATCTTTCTTGCCGTTAGTGGATACATCTCCATCCATGCACACATGGGCTGGAAGATGATCAACCGTTGGGGAAGAGCCACGTGGAAATTGGTTCTTTCTAGATCTTCATGAAGATGGTGTTGACATCGTGCAAATGATCGACGTTTCGGATCATGCCACGTCATATTCAGTTATAACCGAATATAGACCTGCACGATCGTCATTTAATTCTTCTAGAAGGTCTGAGACTGTGGAGCCTTAATCTGCTGCCATGTGTCCAGTTAGTTATAACAAAAAAGATTCCTTTAACCCGGCTCTTATATTACCCCCACGCAAACATGTATGTGTACAAGACTTAGGAGTTTTAGTAATTACAAGCTTAGCTGTATCCTTGTGCGATTTAGCGCAAGGGTGTTAAATGAAGTTATAATGTTTTGCTCCCTTTTGATACGCGCAGTTGACAAGAACTGTGCTTTTTCAATCACCTTGTCGTTGCGTGATATGCGCAAGGTCTTATCAAGTGATTTGGTATATTCTGGTGGTATGGTCTTCTGCGGCGGCGCAGGTTTCTGGGACCATACCCCTTCACACATTGATACCCCTAAGCTGGAAGCCATTTTCTAAAACCAGATAAAATAACAAATTAAAATAGATCGGTATACTGTAATTAGTTTTTAACTAGTAAATTTCTTCCCGCGCGATGTCGTGGGGCTAACACATATTATTAAACAGATTTGATTTCACATAACGCGCCATCGTGAAACAAAAAGATAACCCTATTAATGTTGGATTTGTACTTCCATGATTTTAAATACAATTTTTCACGCAGATAAAAAATGCACGCTGCAACGGTATATTCGAAATTTTATAACTTGAAAACCTGAAAAGTTGAACAAAGCGAAAAATAACATATTTGGATTCGTATTTCAAATATTTGAAGTTGATTTTACTCGAACCGAACAATTCGTTTTAAATTATATGGGGATCTTTGAATTTCGAACTAAACACTATACTCGGTGTTACTCCATTTTTAGTGTAAGTGTTGAAAAGAAACTCTAAGAAGAACATTAGCAGCTGAGGATAACCGATAGCAGAACAAATCATCTGAACTTAGTAATGAAGCGTCTGAAGTCCATTCAGCCACAACTGAAGTTCTCTAGAAGAAATTAGCTGATGTAGAAGAACTTCAGATGAGTTACATAAGTAGAGATTCAGACGACGATTGAACCAAAGATCATACGACTGAAGCTTATCTTCGGACATCTAATAATAACTTCAGACAATGAAGGAAATTGTCAGAGGATAAAGAGAAGTTTCAGAAGACTTCATTAATTGTCAGAAGACATCAACTGCTGAACTTCGGTTAAAGCCCTCAATTAGAATACAAGATTCTTGAAGTAAAACTTATAAGTCAACTTGGAGTTGCACTTATGGAAGACTCTAAGTGAATGCCTTCCAGAAGCTTAAAGAAGTTAGCACAAGTTGACAAATTGTGCACAAACTTCAAAGGGATACAGTGCAAGTTGACTAATTGGGACAAATAAACAATTGATTGTTTATCCCCTAAACGCATGAACTTTTCCAATAATAACAATAAAACCCAAGGAAGAAGGCAACTTATTTGAAGAGAGCATTCAATCAGTTCAAAATCTTTTCTCTCATCCATCAAACACCCCTGAACTCACTGTTTGTTGATGCATATTATGTGACAACAACTTAATAGTTAAGTCTTCGGATATCTCGTTGGTTGTTAAACAAGACTCGGATTATGAGAAAGAAAAGTTCTGAGGAAGACAGCTTGTTCCGAGTTTAACATCATTAAGATTCTGAGATTGTGAAAGGGTCCGGATAATTGAGGAGCGAAGATTCCGAGTTTAGCACTCTGAGTTTGTTGTCCGAGTTTAAGACATCATGAAGTCTGAGTTTATCAAGAAGTTAGGAGTTCTGAGTTTGTGATGTATTCCGCGTTATGTTAGTTGTATTAGTTTCGAGTTTATCTTGCTATGTATTTGGGCTTGGCCCAGTATGCATGTGTGTGTAACATATAAACACACATTATGCATTAGGGTTTGACAATTGAAGAACTAGAGAGTTAGGGATTCATTTACACTTAGATAGGCTGTGAGAATGAGTATGAGAAATCTATAGAGAGTGGCTCAGAGATTTCTTGTGGTATTGAATTGATTGTAAACATTCATGTTGGTTAATCAATAGAATATCGGTTTGAAAGTGATTGTTGTGTTTCTTCATCTGAATAACTTGTTTCTATATTCGGTGATCTATCAAGGGGATTTCACACCCTTGGTTGATTATCAATCTCGTGATCGATCCACTCATGATAGGGACCTACAATTGGTATCAGAGTGTTTGCTCTTATTGTATGGCTCGAGATTGATTTTACAGTGATACAAGTTTGTTCAGGTCGTTTGGAAGGTTATTTCAGCTGTCACAGGAGTTTTAGTTTTGTTACAAGGTTTCATAAATTTTGTGGATGAACCTGCATATTGTGTAGCTCATAATATTGTAGTTAACCAAACCAACACAAATTTTAGGATTTACGGAATACTGTTCTGGGATACTAAGTGTTCAACTATTACATTTTTCTGGATTAATCACTTGTTCCGAACTTCGAAATTGTTCTGGATTAAACCTTATTTCCGAAGTTAAGTTCCGAACATAAATTCCAAATTTATAGTTCTGGATTTGAATCCTCTGGATTTAAAAATTCTGAATTTAAACGCCTAAACATTGTTCCAAATTTAAGCACCTAAACACAAGTTTTGAATTTTAAAACAATTATTCCGGATTTCACTAGTTTCCGAATATAAAGATTGAGTTATAGTGTTTTCGAATTTGAGGTTTGATTTATAAAGTTTTGAATTTGTAAACCTTTCAGGCTTTATTCCTTTAGTGTTTGTGAAAGCCTTCAGGGTTGTGAAAGTGTTTAGGGTTTGTGAAATCCTTGAGGGTTTGTGAAAGTGTTGAGGGTTTGTGAAATGTTCAGGGTTTAAAACTCGGAAAGTCTTCATGGTTTATCATTCACTCCAGATTTTTAAGTTATTCAGGGTTTATCATTCATTCAGGGTTTAAGTTGTTCAGGATTTATAGTTCAATCCAAATTTAAGGTGTTGAGGATATATTGTTCCAAATTAGTACCTTATTCCGAGCAAGCAACTTCGGATTGTAGTAACGAGACGAATCTTTCTGTAAAATTTCCAGGTTTTGATATAAAATTCTGAAAGGGCCTGTTGAGAGGTTTGATTTGGATTTTGAAACAGGTTTACCAAAATCCATTTGATACTTTTTAGTTGCGTGTTTAGAATGGGTAAAACAGAAATAGAGATGAGACTATTAATTATCCATCACAATTGATGAAGGTTTCTCATTATGCTGAATGGAGAGAAAGTTTTGAGGCCTTTGTTAAAAGTGAAGATACTAAAAAGTGGAGTTGTATCGTGGATGGGTATATCCTTCTTACACATGAGGTTGACGGGATAATTCTAATGAAGATGGATGAATTTGAGAAACGGATGTTTGATGCTGAGAAGTGAGCTTTAGCAGTGGTAAAGAAATCCTTACCTATGGAAATTAATTAGAGTTTCTGTAGGTATGTGACGTCTAGAGAACTATGGGATGCTTTGGAAAACTGATATCAGAGCTCTTCAGGACAGAGTACAAGCAATCGTGCTTCTGATGCGAAAGTTGATGCTGTGATAGATGAAAGGAAGGTTGGAACTTCAGAGAAGAGAGATGCAGAAGTTTCTAAGTGCTTGAATGAAAAAAGAACTGATGGTGTTCAATATTTCAAAGCTCGAGAAAAATATCTGAGGTCATTGCCTGCACGAGATCTATGTCATCTTGCAGATAAATCTTAATCATAAAACATCAAATGCTAATGTGAATAGCTTGATTAACAATCTTGTTGCTGAAAGCTGTAAAAGTGAACGGAAGATTATATACCGAAAGTTGGAAGGCGAGTAAGAAGTAAAGATCCAGAAATGGGGAAGCATATTTACAAAATGGTGTGTAAGCTTGCTAGATATTTGAGGAAGATAACAATGCAAGAATTTAATCTTGATAGCTTGAAAGGGATTAAATGTTGGTACTTGGATGGGAAGACCAGTTAAGTAGTGATCACGAAAAAGAATATCTCGGAAGAAATCGTCAGAACCTTAGATCCAACGTGGCTTGTTAATTTCAAGAAGGAAGCTCATAAGAAGTTGAGAAGACATTCTTTGTAGTATCGTGAGGAAGATCGAACGTTGGTACTGCAGTACATCAGAGTTGTACAGTTTTGTGTGACGAACGGAGTATCTGCTGGTTGCGTGTTTTGAAAGCATCAGTGAAGACTCTTTACCAAATTTTAATGAATCCTAGCATTCATCACGGGGGAGTGTGTAAATGCACGAAATGATGAAGTGTCGAATTTGCAGAGTCTACAAAAATGAAGGACTTTGTTGTCACTTTTGTTTAAAGTTTGTATTGTTTTAAGTCCGAATTACTTTGAGTATCTTTATTTGTTATGTTGTATTTCGGAACCTTGTGTGGTCCGAGCTTAGAAATCTTATCCGATGTATTCATGTTAGCCAGTACTTTGTTGTGGTCCATATTATAGGTATTCATGTTAGTCAGTACTTTGTTGTGGTCCATATTATAGGTATTCATGTTAGTCAGCACTCTATTGTGGTCCATATTATAGGATGATACTACGGACATTATGCTTGTCCCTAGTATTCAAGTTTCCCTATATACGTCGTCTGTTTGTTAATAGGTAGACTTTTGAGTATTTTGTAATTTGTACTTGAGAGAAAACTATGTGTTTTCTCTGGTGTTTTTAATACAAATTGCAGTGTTTATTAAGATTTCTGTTTCTACTCATTTCTAATTGATAAATATGCACAGTGTGATCATGTAGCAGATTCCGCAAATTACGTGTTAGTTGTTATCGGTGTTAGATCCTGCGAGCTAGGAGGTTAGGTGACCTTACACCCTTATCATAGAAAATAACCACATCAACCACCACACTAACCGCCGCCTCCTTCTCCCTATCCTTTCTCTGCCATGCGACGACCAACATAAGTCGCCACCGCGGTCGCTCCACGCTGTCGTCCCTGCCTTTTCGTTTCACATCTGATTGGATCAGATTTGTTGCGTGTTTCGAGTGTCGGATTTGTTTTCGTGTTCTACAAGTGGAACTGTATGTCAATCCATCAGGTGAGTTCTTGGTATTCTGTTGTGGTACTATTACTAAACACCCTTTCGTTGGTTACAAGTGTTTAAGGGTCACGGGAAGGAATTGAACCAGTTTTATAAAAATTTGTTCACGCTTCCATTTATTTAGTTAGTGTGAGATACTAATTGTGACAACCCGCAATTTCAGATTAATACTGTCAGGATCTAAGTTTGAATCACTTGTAGTTTTTGTTTCAAAAGATGGAAAATGGATTGAATTAGAAAGATATGCAGCGAAATTAATGGAAAACTTTTACTACAAGCAACCGGTCATTTATTTTCATCACCATCATGCTTTCAAGTTGGTAAACTTTGCATGTGATTCAAAAACTCCCCCTTAGCATTACAATCATTTGATAGTAAGAAATGAAGAAGATAAAGTGCGAAATGATCTTTTTAAGGAAGACAAAGTTAACTGTTACAACCCTCACCTATTTATACTAACTATCTAACCACTGAGCATCTTTAGTGACGTCATGGTTGATAGTGACAGCTAACAAAGTTGTAACTAACTAAAACACTACTATACTAAACTATCAGTGCATAGCACTGTTACATTGAATAAAGTAAAAACTAGTCTAAGCACTGATCTCTATCCTCTGATCGTGTTTCTTCTATCAGACCTTTTCCTCCTGAACGATCAGATGATAGGAGCAGTTGTTTAGGGAAAGCAGTGTAAAGGTGGATCAGAGGTTGTAACCTCTGATAGTTGAACCATAGCTCGGATAGTGTATTTGGCTTTGATATCATCTGTTCCTTTGTTAGGGTTCAATCCCAACAATCTCCCCATGGAACAGATGATGCCAAAACACTTGATTATTCTTGGTTTTTATTCCTCAACAGAAGTTCTCTGATTTTGCCTTTAAATTGTAATTCAAAATTCAGAGTAACTTCATCATCACCATCATCCTTTTCGAGTGTCAGATCCAAAAGATCTTGAAGGTCTTCTGCATTTAGCTCATATGCAGCCTCCATGCTCATCTTGCAGCATCACCATTAGACTTAAGTAGTGTCAATTCGTGGGAGCCTTTTTCGACTTTCCACTTTAGAATTTTTGGGTCTTCTGGCTTTATAGGATGACTTTTATTTGTTGAGATTTGAAGAGCTTTTTGTTGAACTATCTTTGTCAAATTTGCTCTGAGCTTTTCACTAGCTTCATCTGTGTGATAGTCAACCATATTTTTAATTCCCTCTTTGATGTGTTCAAACACTCTCTTGTCTTCTTCATCTATCTTTTCTTGCCTTTTTAGTTGATTGAAAGCAAGGATGGAAGGGACAGATGATGAGATAGACCTTTTAGAATGTTGAGCTTTATGAACATCATCTGTTGGAGGGTAAACTGGTTTAGGAGGCATGTTTGGATCTTTCTTTCTCCTCTCTTCTAACATCTTGTAAGTATCAATCACCTGGCTTCTCCCAATCTTATCACTTGATTCCTTGAAACATAGTGATTCTGTATCAATTCTTCCCTCATCCTTTTAATCTTCAAAGCTCTTTCAGGCATGTCTTTCTTATGTTTTTCCCAGTTAGGAGGCTTGGTTTAAAAAAGCGCTCCTGAGGCGCGCCTAGGCGCGAGGCGCAACAAGGCGCAGGTCATGGGGCTTTACCGCTCAGCTCCTTGTGTTTTTCCAGGAAGCGACCAAAAAGCGCATAAAAGCGCATTTTTAGGGCTTTTTAGGCCTGAGAAGTGCGCCCGATGGACCTGAGGCTATACACAGCAAAAAAATATTTTTAGTAAAAATAAGCGTTTTCTAAAAGCCCGGGTTTTTGGAGCTGCATTCGTGTCCGCAGGACGTGCGGGCAAGCACGAGTTCAACCAAATTCCAGCTCCGAAACTCAATTGTTAGCACCCCCCCTGCGCGCGCGGGTAGGACTTGTGGTAAAACATGTCATAAAGTTACAATTGTTTGATACATGTTTTACCTTATAAAAAACCATTCCCTTTGTTCCCACACCTATGTGGGACAAGGTATAAAAGCCTTATTTATAGCTATATTTTGGTTAAAGGAAGCTAAAAACCTATAGGATATGTATGGGAATATATAAAAAAAATTATATAAAGACCTTGCGCCTCGGGTACGAAAAGCCCACCGCTTTTGCGCTTTGCGCTTCGCGCCTCAATTTTAGACCTCGTCGCTTTTGTGTGCCTCTCGCTTTTTTAAACCAAGTTAGGAGGAGTTGGCTTTTTGAGAGGATCTTTTAACATTTCTTGCA
The DNA here is from genome assembly GCA_947069175.1 of Scalesia atractyloides. Classification (NCBI taxonomy): domain Eukaryota; kingdom Viridiplantae; phylum Streptophyta; class Magnoliopsida; order Asterales; family Asteraceae; genus Scalesia; species Scalesia atractyloides. The sequence continues at coordinate 19,411,576 of CAMTDV010000024.1, read as the reverse complement.
TTCTTTTAATTTCTTCTCTCAGCTCATCTATACTCCAATCCTTGAACTGTGCCTTTGTTGCCTTATATTGTTTGTTCTTCATGATATGTTCAATGAGTTCACTTTTAAGATATTGATCTTCCCTTTCTGACAGCTTGTTGCTCAGATCTTTGACAAAATCTTGCAATGTTCTAGCCTTGCTTAGCTGAAAAGACATGATGGTTTGTATCTCTCTATCACTTTTACCAGCTGAGTCTCTCTTTTCCATATCCTCTACTTGTTTTACTTTAAGTTCCAGGTAGTCATTAATATTTGCAGGTCTTGGGTAGCCATCAAGAGATAATATAGTTCTTTTCTCAGGGTCTTCCTCAGAATAGAAGCTTAGAATTTCTTCTCCGACTGCTGGTAAATCAAGAGGATATTTTTTTGTTGCAGGAATAACTGTAAGGAATCAGTGGTTTGAGTTGTAGATGATGGAAGCATTGATATGGAAGTCAGTGGTTGTGATGATAAAGGAGTAGGAGCAGGAAAGATCTCTTCTTCATTCACAACCTTTGTTGTCCTTCTCCTCTTGAATTTGACTTCTGGTGATGATGGGTGAGTTGGAATTCTGGTTGGTGTTGGTAGAGGTTGGATGGATGTATTAAATATGACCATGACAATGGATGGGATTGCATATGCTGCAACCTCTGCTGTATCAACAGATGCTGACACAACAGTTGTTGTAACATCTGCTCTGGTGGAAATGGGTATGGAAGTTGAAGTAGGTGTGGTTGATTTTTGGAAAGCAGAGGTTTTAATAGTTGGATTTATAGCAGGCTCAGTTTTGGAAGGTGTGGATGTTGGTTGCCTTACTTTTCTAGCAGGTCTCCTCTTTGCTGAGGTACCAACCTCTTCCTTTTTTTTGTTGCTTAATATTTTGCTCCACCAATACCTTGCCATCAAGATTCACTTTTCTCTTCTGCTTCTCATTTTCCCTGGCCAAGATATCATCTATTAGATCCCTTTTCTTTGAACAATCTGGCCTGTGAATATCCACTGTTGGCTTTGCCATTTGATCATCAATTGTAAGCTTCTTCTTTCCCAAAGGTTTCTCCCCCTTTTTGGCATCATCTTCAGTGTTCACAAAAATTACTGTGGGTGGAGCATACCAGTGGTTTGGAGAAGGTGAGCTTTTATTGCTTTAATATCTGCCCTTGTATCCAAAAATCTAGCTTCAACCATGTTTCTTACTTCCTGCATTTGATGTTTGTGTTGTTGATCAGGGAAGTGCTTTTGTTGCTGAAACAGAGGGTCTAGGGCTTGTTGTAGATCAACAGTGGTTAAGACAGAGGGTTGGCTCTTTATAGCTAACAACTGCTTCACAAGATTTTTGAGCTCATCAACAAAAGTTTCAAGCGTTGATACTCTCTCCGTCAAATCTTTGTATTTTAGATCATCACCTAATTTAATAGGATCATCTGAACTCCTACCTGAGGTGGTAGTTATATCTAAGGGATCATTAGCATGTGTTTTAACACTAACTTCACCCTTAGATGCCCCTTGTTCTTGGTACTGGGGACTTCCCACAACATCAGAGGTTACCTTGGTAGCCTCAGCAGTGGTTGCCTTCAACAGAGACTTAGAAATGTAACCACTGTCCAAAGGAAAACTAGGTAGTTTTGCAATCTTAGTGGCTGCTCTAGTTGAACTATCACCAAGGGTTCCATGTAACCCAAGGGATGTAGCCTCTTCATTTGCTGATGGGCTAGCAAAGAATAGAGAATCAGACCCAGCATCATGTTGAAGTATATTCTCATTGATAGGTTGGTGAGAAGTGCTGGAAAATGTATGCTCTAGTTCTATTGCATTCAACAAGGGTATAAAGGTTTATGGTAGTGATTTGATTGGTGAAGGAATAGGTACAGAAGAGACATTGCCCTGGGAGATGGGCTGTGGAAGATATAACCAAGTGGTCCTAGAGCTTCATAATTTGGTGTCACTGTGTTTACAACCTGATCCTTTTGTGAGGCTGCAGGAGGAGTTTCATAGCCAGGTGGAGATCTTTCAACTATCTGCTGTGAAGAAGTAGAAGCAGTGGTTTGTGACTTTGGTGGTGTCACAGGGTTTACCTCTAGGATCTCATCTTCCAGAGGACCCTTTTTGGGTTTGGTGGGTTTTCTGGATATTTTTGTTGGTTTCTTTTTGGTGATTTTAGGCGTGGGTTTCAGAGTAGTGGTTGCAATGCTTTGATCACCTAGAGCAGTGGGCTCAGTAGCAGGAGGAAGAGTTGAACATTTTGTTCTTGTAAAATTGGCTCATTCTCCTCTACTTCTGTTTTGGAAACCTTTTCTTGATTTGTTAAACGTGTAAAAAGTTCATTAGTTAGACAGCCAGGTGTGGTCTTTGCGCCTTGTTTACTTACTTCTGATCTGATCTGGTCTTGCAAGTAAACAATCAAGAAACGAAGATGTATCAAGAAAGCTGTTCTTTTTGAGATATTTTTAAAATTATTTACAAGATCATTGAACAATACATGGGAATAGTTAAAATCTCATTCAGTTAAAATTGCATATCCCAGATATTGCATGTTCAATGGAATTTCATTGAAAGCAGTAGATTTTGCAGAGACACATGTTAAAAGAGTATGGAAAAAGAATTTCATCTCTGCTGGAAAATGGGGTTTAAAGATTGTCATACCTTTCAATTGACCAGTGTAACCCCTTTCCACAAACTCTGCTTTCATCTCTCTTAAAGGAAAGGACACAGGATGTGCCATATCATTCAGTTGAAAAACTTGAGAGATCGATTGTGGACTTATTTGCATAGGAGTACCCCCAACCTTTGAGACTATCGCATAAGGAACATCATCAGCGGATGTTTTGACCTTAGCTTTGTTCCAGAAATCTCGAAGAGAATTGATGTAAATCTTGGTTTTGACTTCGATCATATGTTTAAATTTGACTCTCTTAGAATCCGAATCATTGTGTGGTATCGTGTGTTGACCTTGGTTTCTACCAAGGTTCTAGTGTAATTGTGTGGGGTTTTGATAATCAAGTTGAATGGTGGTAATTCTTGCTTTGATTTCGCCTTTGATTTTGTTTTAGGAGCCATGATTTGAGTGAAAACTGTTTTAGGATTTTTGAAATCGACACAGTTTGGTGAAACCGCTGTTCTGGATAGAACAAGGTTTTTATAGGGTTTATGAAAAAGTGATGATGACGTGGCATCTGATGCAACGACTGTCAAATAACATCTGTCCACGTGTAACCTCTGATTGAGAATGGAAGACAGTTGTTTGGCTAAACCACTGTTTGAAAGTTTTTGAACTATCAGAGGATACACTTTTTGACAGTGGATAGACTTTTCTAAATGATCAGTGTTTTGTGCTATAGTGCTTTGAATAGGCTTTGAGGATTTATTGAAAAATTCAATTTTAAACTATTTTTAAGGATGAATTTTGATTTTCTAAAAACATTTTATTGCTATTTACACATGGATCACAAAGAAAATTTGTTTTTAATCCATGTTTAGCATTCCAAGCCTATATTTCAACTGTCAAAAGTGTGAGCATCAAGTGCTTTTGTCAACACATCTGCCAGTTGATCCTTGGTATGGAGATGTTGTAAAGAAATCAAACATTTTTCATAGCAATCCCTCACAAAGTGATGTCTGATGTCAATGTGTTTGGTGGTGGAATGAGAGACAGGATTTTTGATGATATTTTCTTCTGCTTGACTATCAATTTTGAGTGGTGTTTTCAAAGCAGTGATACCAAAATCTAGCAATTGATTTTGAAGCCACATGATTTGAGCAGTACAACTTGAATCAGCTATATACTTTGCCTCAGCAGTGGATGTAGAAACTGCAACTTGCTTTTTGCTTTGCCAATACACTAAGCAATCACCTAGGAATTGGGCTCCTCCAGATGTGGACTTCCTTGTTGTTTTACATCCTGCAAAATCACTATCAGAATATCCTATAAGCGCAATGTTACCATTAGCTGGATACCAGATACCATGTGTGGGAGCACCTTTTATGTATCTGAATATCCTTTTTACAGCAATAAGATCTGATGTTCTTGGCAATGATTGTGATCTGGCACAAACACATGCTCTAAACATGATGTCTGGCCTTGATGCAGTTAGGTACAGTAAAGACCCAATCATGCTTCTATACAATGTTTGATCAACAAGGTCATCTTTGCCATCAAATGCGACTAGCTTGGATGTTGCCATGGGTGTGCTGCAAGGTTTACAATCATCCATATCAAATTTCTTAAGTAGTTCTTTCACATACTTATTTTGATGGATGAAAGTACCATGTTGCATTTGTTTGACTTGTAAACCAAGAAAACATTGCAATTCACCCATTGCACTCATCTCAAACTCTGCTGCCAAGAGTTTTCTGAACTCTTCACACATGGCAGTGCATGTGGATCCAAAAATGATGTCATCCACATAAATTTGGACAAGCATCAAATTTTTCCTTTCCATTTTAAAAATAGGGTTTTATCAATCCTACCTCTGGTAAACCAATGGATAAGAGAAAAGTGGATAGAGTTTCATACCAGGAGCTGGGTGCTTGTTTTAGACCATATAGTGCTTTGTTTAACCTGTAGACATGATCAGGATGAAATGCATCTTCAAAACCAGGAGGTTGACATACATACACTTCTTCCTTGATCTTTCCATACAGGAATGCACTTTTGATGTCCATTTGATACACCTTGATGTTGTGGTTGGCAGCAAAAGCTAAAAACAGTCTGATGGCTTCCAATCTTGCAACTGGAGCAAATGTTTCATCATAGTCTATGCCTTCTTTCTGTCTATAGCCTGAACCACGAGCCTTGCTTTGTTCTTGACAACAATGCCCCTTTCATCTGTTTTGTTCTTGAAAACCCACTTTGTGCCAATAGGACTTACATCTTTTGGCAGTGTTACAAGTTCCCATACTTGTTGTCTTTTGAACTGTAGGAGCTCCTCTTGCATAGCTTCTACCCAACTATTGTCTTTTAGTGCCTCTTGGTACTTGACAGGTTGTGTGAGTGATAGAAAACCAGCAAAAAGACAAATGTTTTGGGATGGCTTCTGGTGAGCACTCCCTCATTGATGTTGCCAGTAACTTGATCCACAGGATGGCTTTTGATGAAAATCAATTCACCTTGATATGGGACAATGGCATTCTGAGGTGAAGTTTGCAGATGTGTATCATCTGAGCTATCCTCTGTTGGTGAATTTGATGGTCCAGCCTCTGATTGGAATGGTGGTGGAGGAATTGGTGGAATGGATGTGAAAGTAGGTTGACTTTTGTCCATTTGTTGTGGACTTTTATCAACAGATGTTTGGTTTTGAGAGCTGGCAGAGGTTTGAGCATTAACCACTGTTGACCTGGCAGAGCTTTCACCGTTGCTACTAACATCTGCTCCTCTGCCTGAAGGATTGATTTTGAAATTTGGAAGGATGCAATCATATCCTTGCTCTTGATTGTGGGGTACCTGCATCGTTAGTCTTGATAGACACATCTTCAAATGTAAATTTGGATAGGTCAAACAATTCAACAGGATTTGCTTCAAAGATGAGAGTTCATTGAACTTCACATTCAGAGTTTCTTCAACACACTTGGTCCTAGAGTTAAAAACTCTGTAGGCTTTGGCAGTGGTTGAGTATCCCAGAGAATAACCACAATCAACTTTGACTGCAAACTTGGATATTGAATCCTTTAAATTTAAAATAAAGCATGGACAGCCAAAGACTTTAAAATAAGAGATCAGAGGTTTGATTTTATAAAGCAATTCATAAGCAGTCTTTTGATGCCTGGGTTTTATCAAAACTCTGTTTTGAACATAACAAGTAGTGTTTACAACCTCTGCCCAAAAAGACAAGGGTAAGCCAGAATCTGCTAGCATGGTTCTTGCTGATTCGATCAAAGTTCTGTTTTTCCTTTCAACAACCCTATTTTGTTCTGGAGTTCTAGGGATGCTATATTGCCTAACTATCCCTTTTGACTCACAAAAGGCATCCAACTCTTTGTTCCTAAACTCTATCCCATTATCACTCCTAAATATTTTTACAGGAAGACCAAATTGCTTTTCAACTTGTTTAACAAAGTTTTGCAAAATGTTTGTTGTTTCATCCTTAGAGTGTAAAAAGAAAGTCCATGTGAACCTGGAAAAATCATCAACTATCATCAGGCAATACCTTTTGTGTTTTAAGCTCATGATTTTCACAGGTCCAAACAAGTCCGTATGAAGTAACTGTAAGCACTGACTTATTTTGGACTCTTCAATTGACTTGTAAGAACTTTTATGTTGTTTACCTTTTAAACAGGAAACACAATGTTCTTCACAAGTAAATTGTTTGTGAGGCAAACCTCTGACTAGACTTTGTTTTGAGAGAGTGGAGATGGTTTTTAGATTTGTGTGACCTAGTCTTTTATGCCATAATTCTGTTTCTTTGCTTGAAGAAATACAAACATGCATTTGACATAGGATTATCTTTTACCATGTCTACCACATACACATTTCCTACCCTATTTGCAGTAATTTGTGCTTTGCTCTCAGCAATTATTTGATTAATCTTTTTAACAACCTCTGGGCCTACTATCTGACAAGTTTCTTTTTGTAAAGAAGGATCCATAACCCTTATCACTCATTTGTGAGATACTCAGAAGATTGAATTTTAGATTATCAATGAGATTCACATTCTCAAACTTGAGTTTTCTAGCTGAGACAAATCCTGACCCCAACACCTTCCCTTTTGAATTATTTCCAAAGGATATATCACCCCCTCCATGAGCTTTAAAATCTCTGAGCAGGGCTTTACAACCTGTCATGTGACTGGAGCCCCCACTATCTACATACCAAAGACTGTCAAGGCAAGTAGAAGCTCCCTGCACATGTTTTGAAATAATTAGTTCAGGAGAGTTTCCAAAGCCAGAATGGCTTTGGATGGGGTATCAGATGATCCAGACTCAAGTTCAGGTAAATGAGCAGTGGTTAGATCAGGTTTTTGTCACCACTGCTTTGAGCCACTTCTTATCACCTGTTGGTAACCATGAGGATGCCTATTTACCCTTGGCTTAGAAGACTTTTTGTAAGTCCCATAAACCATAGTCACCTTTTGATAACTAGGCTGGCTTTTACCTCTGAAAACTGGTTTGATGGAGGTGCATCTGTCACTTGAATTTCTCTGTGAACAGAGGTTTGATTTAAAGCTTTTGTGATAGATGTTTCAATTGATTCAAAGTTCTTTTTAGATTTGTTTTCAAAAAAGCTTGAACATTCTCTTTCAAGAGCTTTTGCTCTAATCTCTTTACCTTTGATGATAGATTTTGAGATAGGCACACTCTTGGGTCATGTGATGTATTTTGTTGCAGATGGTGCATCTAGGAGATTTGGGTATAACACAAGTTTTCTTTATGTCAAAAGCTTTTAGCAGAAAACAATATGCAGCCACATGATTTCTCTTTTCACAAAATTCACAAAACAAGTAGTTAACCTTTTCTTTCCTTTTCCTATCAGACTTTTTGAGAGCAGTGGGTGTAACCTCTGCTGGCAAGTCTTTGATAGGGATCACCAGTGCTTTTGGTGCTTTTATACCATCAGTGGTTGAAAAGTCCATTTGCTTGAAGTTTTCCAAAATATCACATTCATCTGACCAGGTTGGTTTAAACTGATATTTTTCAATTTCTTTATCTTTTGCTGAAACCTCTGGTTTTTCAAGAATGATTTTGTTTCCATTTTTATCTGTGATTTTAATTTTTTTCACCAGCCAAGTTTGTTGGGACTATTTAAACTGACTCACAATCAATTTTTGCAACATTTTCACAAGTTTGGTCATAGTCTCTAAAGCCTATTCCAAACTTTGTGTTGCTCTTGATTTGAGCATCAAGCATAAGCTCATAACCTATACAAGACTCTACCTATTTTTCACAAGTGATCTGGGTAGATTTAAGCTCCTGTTTGCAAACCTGGTATTTTTCTACCATGGTTTGGAGTTGGCCTTTGGTTATGCTTGATTCATGCCTTAGGCTGCTCATTTCAGAATCTTTTTCACTTAACTTTGTTTTCAACTCTTTAACAAGTTTTTCAAAATTAAGTTTATCTTCTAAAATTTTGTTTCTTAGGTTTTCATTCACCTGCTTTATGTTTGCAAAAGCAATAATGCATTTGTCAGAACATAGATCTTTAAGGATATGAGGTGATACCTTCGTAGCACCATAAGAGCACAATCACACTCTTCTTCCTCACACACCTTCTCATCCCAAAGGTAAGATAGAGGGTCTTTTTCTACATCAGCAGCATTCACTTCAACCACTTGTGTAACTTCTGGTATAACCACTGCTTCACAACAATCAACCACATCAGACTTTAACTCCTGCTCCACAGATTCATCACCATCAACAATGGGTCTCCAAAGCCATTAAACATATATTTTCATTTTCAAAATCATTTTTGGCTATGAGAGCAAAGTTTTCATCAGTTAAATCCTCAGGAAAACTACTCCAATCAACAAAACCTTGTGTGAGAAAGTTTTGTTGATTAACCTCTGCTGATGTAGCAGTGGTTTGAGTAGGTTGAGTAACTTGTGGCATTTGCTGCACATGTACTTGAGGTGGTGCTTGGACATATTGAATCTGTTGTGCAGGTGCTTGGGCATTGTGGACAGGAACTGTAGCTACAGGATGTGCAAAGTGTGCAGTGTTTTGCATTTGAGGTGCAGGGGTATATTGGGAATAGTGGACAATGCTTTGAGAGTTGTTTCCAGGATGTGTTACAATTGGTCCTGCAGATTGTGATCTGCATTCTCTGGCAAAGTGACCCATCTTGTTACATTTGTAACATTTGATTTTAGACTTATCCAACCCAACTTTCAATCCCCCATGCAATCCTGGAAATCTCCTGCCAGTTCTTTTGTAAAATTTACTTGCTCTAACACTTAAAAGTGCCAGCTGATGCAGAATGTCCATTTCTTCAAGGTTAGTGGGTTCAAAATGTTGTAAGTCATTCATTTCAAAAGACAAATTGTCAGAGGTCTGGCTTTCACTATTTACAGCAAAGGCAAAGTTGGGTGTACTGGGATCAGATTTGAAATTGTTTCAAGATGTTATGTCAATGTAATGATCATAACTCTGATCCTTTCCACAGCTATACCCCTCCTCATGACTATATAAAGAAGTGTTTCCCGAAGTATAGTCATCACTCATTTTCCCTGACTCTTGCAACTTCTTTTTCTGGTTCAGCTCTCTCTCATAAGTGAGGAGTCGTCCATGAAGTTGTGTCAAGGTCATTTCCTTGTAACCAACAGCTGTTCTAGTGACATAAGCAACAGTCTCCCATTTCTCAGGTAAAGATCTCAAGAAATGACTATTGACAGTCGAATTCGGAAATTCCACATTTAGCAATTTGAGCTCACTGATGAGACAGTTATATCGTTCGAACTGTTGGGTTAATGACTCACCCTTAACGTGGCAAAATGTTTCATACTGTTGATTTAAAACCTCTCTATTATTCTCGATCACCTCTTCAGTACCACCGAATTGCTCTTTAAGAGCATCCCATAACTCTTTAGCACTATTACAATGAAGTAATCCCACATAAAGCTCATTGGGCAAAGCCGAAGCAACAATGCTAAAGGCCTTAGCATCCAATTCAATTTTGAGGAAATCCTGTTCAGAGTAATTTTCGAGTTTCTTAGGGACCTGCGTGTGGGGATCCTCTGTACTGGAACCATGGGAACATGAGGTCCAAATACAACGGATCTCCAACATCCGGTGTTCTGTTGGGCGAGAATATAACCCATCCTACGTTGCCAAATAAATTATTCATTTCGTTACAACATAGGTGGTTTGAACATGGATCCAATATTGGATTCCGGTGTGTTTTGTGCCATTTCTCTTATTTACAACAGATTTGTGTTTTAAAAAACTTTTGTAGTAATAAAACTCTGTATTCAAGTAAAACTATCAAATGAATTAGCACAAAGAGCTGATCTGTTCAAATCAATTTGACTGTTAAATCAAAATCGATTGACCAAGCACTGATACCAATTGTCAGGATCTAAGTTTGAATCACTTGTAGTTTTTGTTTCAAAAGATGGAAAATGGATTGAATTAGAAAGATTGTAACCGAATTAATGGAAAACTTTTACTACAAGCAACCGGTCGTTTGTTTTCATCACCATCATGCTTTCAAGTTGGTAAACTTTGCATGGGATTCACAAACTCCCCCTTAGCCAATTACAATCGTTTAATAGTAAGAAACGAAGAAGATAAAGTGCGAAATGATCTTTTTCAGGAAGACAAAGTTAACTGTTACAACGTTCACCTATTTATACTAACTATCTAACCACTGAGCATCTTTAGTGACGTCATGGTTGATAGTGACAGCTAAGAAAGTTGTAACTAACTAAAACACTACTATACTAAACTATCAGTGCATAGCACTGTTACGTTGAATAAAGTAAAAACTAGTCTAAGCACTGATCTCTATCCTCTGATCGTGTTACTTCTATCAGATCTTTGCCTCCTGAACGATCAGATGATAGGAGAAGTTGTTTAGGGAAAGCAGTGTAAAGGTGGATCAGAGGTTGTAACCTCTAATAGTTGAACCAAAGCTCGGATAGTGTATTTGGCTTTGATATCATCTGTTCCTTTGTTAGGGTTCAATCCCAACTTTCATAGCACTACATTTAACTAGGGTTGGTTAAATGGGTCTACTTTGGTAATTCGGGGAATTACCGGATCACAGACACAAGTTAATTCTCAAACGTTGGTGACTAACACGAATAATAATGATAAACGGACGGTTTAAATGAAACTTATGGGTTGCATGACAAATACGTGAATTATGTGCTTTACTGTGAATTGTATGATATTATGTGCTTCCTGTGTGAAAGTTATATAGTTATGGGGTGTTTAGAGTAATTGTGAAACTATAATAAACTACTTCAAACCCTAAACTCCCCATAATCTCAATCATACGACAGAAGCATTTTACCAATCATTTTGGCTTTGCAACACAACTCCCAAATCATCGATCTTTCATTCTCCAACTCTTTAAGATCAAACCTAAATCCATCCAAGGTAAGTGCTTTGTGTTATACTTTGTTATTTGTCTCTTTGATTCATGTAAACCCTAGACATCCAAACAATCATCTGTGTTTAACTGATCATGTATGTTGAATATGTATTTGTTATTAGATTGAATGAACGTATGATACTGCTAGACATTTGAGATGCTATAGTTGTAATAGAACTGTTAAACTGATGATTTGATTGTTAACATTATTGAAATTAGGGTTTTTGATCGTAGAACTGTAACTGTTGCATTGAGAAATGGTTGTGATTTTGCTGGTTTTCATGATTATTGTGCGTATGTAATTGGTCCGTTATTGGAATGTATAAGGATTTCCGAGTTTAAGAGGAATCCGGGTTTACCATGTGTGATGATCCGGATTTATTTGATATCCGAGTGTATGTGAGGTATGCTGATCCAAGTTTAACGATAGGTCCATACATCCATACTAGTCCGAATTTATGTGTACATCCATGCTAGTTCAAATTTAGGTGTACATACATGCTAGTTCGAGTTTATAGACCTATGTTGGTAAACTTCCGAGTTAAACATTGACCCTTTGTTTTTTATGATATATATATATATATATATATATATAAACACGTTAACACTTACCGAGCAAAATAAGGTGAGTTCACTACCCTTTCACAAGCATGCGTCCTAGCGGGACAAACTACTATTCATTGGAGGAATACTTTTTATAACTGTTGTAGTTTAATTTCGATGTTAGTTAATAAACTCAAACTCTATCACGAAAGTCCCTACTTACTATCAAAACTAGTTTCCTTGGAGGCAATGAGGTATTAGTTGATAGCGCTATTAGGCTTGACAAACCTCACACCGTGCTGGGAGCCAGGCGTGAACTAAGGACCTTAAACACATGATCAATGCTGATAGACATTTATGAGGGAACAACAAACATAACACTCACTTCTTTATCGAGTTTATTATTGGCATGTCTTTAAACTAAACACTTACCTGTTTTACGTTAAACAAAACTGTGAACTCGCCGGCTTTATCGCTGATACACTTTTTTGCATGCTTGCGGGTCGTTAGATACAACTTGCATGGGAACTTGCAGTCTGAGAAGCTAGGAGTGTCATGGGGCGTGTTTCGCGTTACAAACATTTGATACTTTGTGTTTTAAAAACATACTGATTTTGGTTGTTTGAAACATTTAGATTTGCTTCCGCTGAACATGTATTTTGATTGAGATGTTTAAATTGAAATCCACTATTCATGTTGGACATGATGGCTTTGTTTTATATTATTTACTATTAGTGCAAAATGATTAGTGGCTAGATCCTGGTACATCATACGTCTCGCGGTAAAACTCCGCGGGTAATAATTTAGGGGTGTGATAGTTTTGTATCAGAGCCACTGGCTATAGTGAACTAGGTTTTAAAAAGTTTTTGTAAAACCAGACTATAACAGATTCAATTCCGAAGGCGACCATGACACTACGCTCCAGATTGCAAGGTTCGTCTTTTATTATCGTCTACAGTATACATCTATCAAATACATATGCATTGCATTGTATATGGTCACATACACACAACATTATAGTACGATTTCATGTGTTACCTATTTATGTTATGACGGATCATTAGTATGACATTATCTCTAGACCTTTTGTGATCTTTGTCACTTGACAATACTCACTTCTAACATTCGAAACTGAGGATCTTTTGACACAAGTTAGGAGGAATTGGGGTAAACATGCCAATCGAATTATCATTACAAGTGCACATGTATAGGATTCTAACCCATTACCGACATAATTGGAGACTCAGTTATTCATAGGAGCCATTGTGATGATGGAATCCTACTCGATCTTAATCTTACTCTTTCTACTTTTCTTGTCTACTTGTACTGGATATGGAGGTAGTATGCGTGTTGGACATAACATTGTGATGACTCAGGCAGAGTTGACAGATCTCATCAACACGCGAATGGCAGAGGCTTTAGCCGCTCAGCAAGCTAGTACGACACTTACAACAAAATGAAACATATTCTGTATTTGTGTATTCGAACTCACATTCGTGCGTGTACGTTCTTTTCCTTACCGCCACCTCAACCAATCTCCTTATGCTAATCAGAATCAAGGCTCTAATCTGAATTAGGGCTCGTACGCTGGTAATAACCGAAGAGTAACAGGTGTAATTACCATCACCATGGGTAGTGCACTAGAACATGTCAGAGATGCGAGAAGGTAGGCCATATGGCTAAAGATTGGCTATGTTCCCAAAGCGGCAACAACAACATCAACAACAACAATAACAACAACAACGAAAGTGGTGCTCGCGGGAGAGCATTTATGATTGGACGGGAAACGCCATGAATGATAACAACGTTGTGATCGACACGTTTTCTGTGAACAATCTTTTTCGCTTCTGTTTTATTAGATTATGTTGCCGATTGGAGTTACGTGTCCTTGAAGTTCAGTAGACTGTTAGGAACAACCTCAACCCTGCTTCAAACCAAACACATCATGGAATTATCTATGGTCAGTCGATTGAAGTATTCCATATTTAAGTTGGATGCAAACTCGAACTTCTAGGTCAAGTGTTTGACATTAACCTCCTTCCTGTTACTCTTGGTAGGTTCGATGTAGTCATCGATATGGATTAGTTGTCTAAACACTAAGCTGAAATTCTCTGTAAGGAGAAAATCGTTCGTATCCCTCTCCCTGATGAAGATTCTCTGTCTGTTCGCGGTCATTGGAGTGGTGCTATGGTTGGCATCATTTCAACTATGAAAGCCCAGAAGTGCATACGAAAGGGCCATCTGGTTGTTCTAGCCCTAGTTACCGACAATCAACTCGAGGAGAATAAGATTGAATACATTCTAGTCGTTCATGACTTTTCTGATGTTTTTCCCGAGGAGCTTCCAGGACTACCTCCACATCGACAGGTGGAATTTCACATCGCACTAACTCCTGGAGCAGCTCTGATTTCTCGTGCTCCTTATCGTCTTGTACCTGGAGAGTTGCAAGAATTGTCCAACCAACTTCAAGAACTGTTGGATAAAGGTTTTATCCGGCCAAGTTCTTTACCGTGGGAAGCCCCAGTCCTATTCGTGAAAAAGAAAGACGGGTCTTTCCGTATGTGTATTGACTATCATGACTCAACAAGGTGACGGTCAAGAATCGTTATCCTCTTCCTCGTATTGACGACCTGTTTGACCAGTTGCAAGGGTTAAGCTTCTACTAAAAAATAGATTTAAGATCAAGCTATCATTAGATGAGAGTCCGATAGGGAGATATTCCCAAGATAATTTTCCGAACGCGGTACAGCCACTACGAGTTTTTAGTCACTCCATTCGGGATAACCAACGCACCAACGGTCTTCATGGATCTTATGAACCATGTGTGCAAATCGTAGCTTGAAGACTTCGTTATTGTGATTATCGATGACCTCTTGATCTATTCTAAGAGCAAGGAGGAACATGAATAACACTTGCGTCTTATCTTGGAACTCCTGAGAAAGGAACAACTCTATGCGAAATTCTCTAAGTGCCACTTCTGGATTCGAGAAGTACACTTCCTTGGTCATGTGGTCAATGAATCGGGAATACATGTTGACCCAACAAAAATCGGCTCTATCAAGAATTGTGCGGCACCTAAGACTCCTACGGAGGTGCGACAATTTCTGGGCCTCGCTGGATATTATCATAGATTCATTGAGGGATTTTCGAAAATCGCCCAACCTCTTACCGCCTTAATACAAAAAAGTGTTACTTACTCGTGGGGAGCGACCTAGGAGAATGCCTTTCAGCTTTTGAAACAAAAACTCTGCAGTGCTCCGATGTTATCTTTACCTGAGGGTACAGATGACTTCGTGGTACTGTGATGCCTATATTCAAGGTCTCGGTTGTGTTTTGATGCAATGTGAGAAAGTGTTAGCCTATTCTTCCCGTCAGTTGAAAACTCACGAGAAGAACTACCTGACTCACGATTTGGAATTGGGATTCGTAGTCTTCGCACTAAAAATCTAGAGGCATTACTTGTACAGTACTAAATGCGTTATTTATACCGACCACAAGAGCCTTCAACACATATTCGATCAGAAAGAGTTGAATATGCGACATCGTCGTTGGGTTGAACTCTTGAATGATTATGATTGCGCGATCAAGTATCATCCTGGCAAAGCTAATGTGGTAGCTGACGCCCTCAGTTGGAAGGAAACTAAACCTAAACGTATCTGAGCTTTACAGCTTACCATTCATTCCAATCTTCCTGGCCAGATCCGTTCTGCTTATGCTGAAGCACTGAAGGACGAGAACCTTCAAGCTGAATCCATGCGGTGCATGGAGAAACAACTCGTAACCAAATCCGACGGTATTCGCTATTTCATGGAGCGAATATGGATTCCACTATACGGAAATCTACAAGAGCTTGCGTTGGACGAAGTACACAAGTCTCGATACTCCATTCATCAGGGTTCTGATAAGATGTATCAGGATCTAAAAATCTTATACCAGTGGCCATGCATGAAAGCAAACATAGCGACGTATGTGAGCAAATGTTTGACTTACGCAAGAGTCAAGGTAGAATACCAGAAACCATCTGGTTTGCTTCAGCGACCAGAACCGCCTATGTGGAAATGGGAACAGATTTCCATGGATTTCGTCACCAGTCTACCCAAAACTCAAGACGGAAACAATACCATTTGGGTGATCGTCGACCGTTTAACCAAGTCTGCTCTTTTTCTTGCAATCAAGGAAACCGACAAGTTTTCCAAACTTGCTAGCATTTACTTGAAAGAAATAGTTTCTAGGCACAGAGTGCTGATTTCCATCATTTCCGATCATGACCCGCGTTTGTATCTGATTTGTGGCAAGCCATGCACAAATCATTCAGCTCACGTTCGGACATGAGCACTGCTTATCGTCCTCAAACGGATGGTCAAAGTAAACGAACCATCCAGACGCTTAAAGACATGCTGCGAGCATGTATGATCGATTTTGGTAACGGTTAGGAAAGAAATTTGCCTTTGGTAGAGTTTTCCTACAATAATAGTTACCACTCTAGCCTTCAAGAAGCTTCGTTCGAAGCGTTGTATGGACGGAAATGTTGATCTCCTATTCGTTGGGCTAAGGTTGGAGACAGCCAAATCACAGGTCCAGAACTCGTACTCAAAACGTTTGAGAAGATTGTTCAAATCAGAAATCATGTGATGGCAGCTCGTGATCGCCAAAAAAGCTACGCAGACAAACATAGCAAAACCTTGGCATTCACCGTGGGTGATCGTGTCCTATTGAAAGTCTCATCATGGAAGGGCATGGTTCGTTTTGGGAAATGAGGTAAGCTCAATCCAAGTTATCTAGGGTAGTTCAAGATTTTGGAAAGAATCGGTAAGGTGGCTTATCGACTTGAGTTGCCTGATAAACTTGGTAACGTACACAACGTTTTCCACGTATCTAACCTAAAGAAGTGTTTGTCAGATACTCGTAGTTCCTTTCAAGGAACTAAAGATCAATGATAAGTCGCAATTCATCGAGGAACCTATCAAAATCATGGACCATGAAGTCAAGGTCCGTAAACACAGTCGAATACCTATCGTGAGAGTCCGTTGGAACTCAAAATGTGGACCGAAGTTCAAGTGGGAACGTGAGGATCAGATGATGCTCAAGTATCCGCACTTATTCAAAACTGTTAAACCTAACACTGATATGACAAGCCTATTTTTGGGACGAAATTCCTTTTCAACTTGGGGATGATGTGGTACCCGAGGAAAACCCACAGTCATCTTAGCGTATCCCTTTCACTCTTACCTGACGGCTTAGCAAATTTTGGGACGAAATTTCTTTCAACTTGGGGATGATGTGACAACCCGCAATTTCAGGTTAATACTTTAACCTAACCACAATTAATTTAGACATACATTCATAGCACTGTATTTAACTAGGGTTAGTTAAATGGATCTACTTTGGTAATTCGGGGAGTTACCAGATCACACACAAGTCAATTCTCGAACGTTGGTGACTAACACGAATAATAATTATAAACGAACGGTTTAAATGAAACTTATGTGTTGCATGACAAATACGTGAATTTTGTGCTTTACTGTGAATTGTGTGATATTATGTGCGTCCTGTGTGAAAGTTATATAGTTAGGGGGTGTTTAGAGTAATTGTGAAACTATAATAAACTACTTCTAACCCTAAAGTCCCCATAATCTCAATCATATGGCATTAGCATTTTTCTAATCATTTTGGCTTTGCAACACAACTCTCAAATAATCTATCTTTCATTCTCCAACTCTTCAAGATCAAACCCTAAATCAATCCATGGTAAGTGCTTTGTGTTATACTTTGTTATTTGTTTCTTTGATTTATGCAAACCCTAGACATCCAAACAATCATCTGTATTTAATTGATCATGTCTATTGAATATGTATTTGTTATTAGATTGAATGAATGTATGATGCTGCTAGACATTTGAGATGCTATTGCTATAATAGAAATGTTAAACTGATGATTTGATTGTTAACATTGTTGAAATAAGGGGTTTTGATCGTAAAACTGTAATTGTTGCATTGAGAAATGGTTTTTATTTTTCCGGTTTTCGTGATTACTGTGCGTATGTAATTGGTCCAACTTTGTGTAGTCACAAACTCCAGGTTATTGGAATGTATAAGGATTTTCGAGTTTAAGAAGAATTCGGGTTTACCATGTATGATGATCCGAATTTATTTGATATCTGAGTTTATGTGAGGTATGTTGATCCAAGTTTAACTATAGGTCCATACATATATGAATCCAAATATAAAAACGGTTCCGAGTTTGCTTGTTGAGTCTGAAATTGTATAAGTAAACAATATGAAAAATCCGAATTTGCGTTTGTTAAGGAGTCTGAATATGTAGGCCTGATGATGTCCGGCTTTGTGAGCGCTTGTCCGGATTTGACTCGTCCGAGTTTGAAATCATGTGTTGAGTCCGAGTTTATATGCATGAAACCCTATCCATGTTCGAGTTTATATGTAGACCAATGTTGATGTAGTCTAAGTTTATATGTAGACCAATGTTGATGTAGTCCGACTTTATATGTAGACCAATGTTGATATAGTCCGAATTTATGTGTACATCCATGCTAGTCCGAATTTAGTTGTAAATCCATGCTAGTCCGAGTTTATAGACCTATGTTGGTATACTTCCGAGTTTAAACATTGACCCATGTTGATATATATATATATATATATATATATTATATATATCTCCAAGTTTCTCATAATCACATTACATGTCACCAACTAGAGAAACCCACTGTGTGCTAAACTTGTTAATCTGATCGCAGTAAGCACTTGGTTGTTTGGACACTCAGGGTATTTCATAACCCTGCATGCATACATACTTACACTCAGGGTACATTAGGTCGCGTGTGACGGACCTAACACTTTATTAACGTGTAGAAGCACGTTAACACTTACCGAGCAAAATAAGGTGAGTTCACTACTCTTTCACAAGCATGCATCCCGGCGGGACAAACTACTATTCCTTGGAGGAATACTTTTTATAACTGTTGTAGTTTAATTTCGATGTTAGTTAATAAACTCAAACTCTATCATGAAAGTCCATACTTACTACCGAAACTAGTTGCCTAAGAGGCAACGGGGTATTAGTTGATAGCGCTATTAGGCTTGACAAGCCTCATACCGTGCTGGGAGCCGGGCGTGAACTAAGGACCTTAAACACATGATCAATGCTGATAGACATTGATGAGGATACAACAAACATAACCCTCAGTTTATTATCGAGGTTATTATTGGCATGTCTTTAAACTAAACACTTACCTGTTTTACGTTAAACAAAACTGTGAACTCGTCGGCTTTATCGCTGATACACTTTTCTGCATGCTTCCAGGCCGTTAGATACAACTTGCATGGGAACTTGCAGTCTGAGGAGCTAGGAGTGTCATGGGGCGTGTTTCGCGTTACAAACATTTGATACTTTGCGTTTTAAAAACATACTGGTTTTGGTTGTTTGAAACATTTACATTTGCTTCCGCTGAACATGTATTTTGATTGAGATGTTTAAATTGAAATACGCTATTCATGTTGGACATGATGGCTTGTTTTATATTATTTACTATTAATTCGACATGATTAGTGGCTAGATCCTGGTACGTCACACGCCTCGCGGTAAAACTCCGCGGATAATAATTTGGGGGTGTGACAGTTTGGTATCAGAGCCACTGGTTATAGTGAACGAGGTTTTAAAAAGTTTTTTTTGTAAAACCAGACTATAACAGATTCAATTTCGAAGGCGAGCATGACACTACGCTCCAGATTGCAAGGTTCTTCTTTTATTATCGTATACACTATACATTTAGCTAATACATATGCATTGCATTGCATATGGTCACACACAGCATTATAGTACGATTTCATGTGTTACCTATTTATGTTATGATGGATCATTGGTATTACAATATCTCTAGACCTTTTGTGATCTTTGTTGCTTTGACAACACCCACTTCTGACATTCGAATCTGAGGATCTTTTGACATAAGTTAGGAGGAATTGGGGAAAACATACAAATCGAATTATCATTACGGGTGCACACATAATAATAATTTGGGGTGCATGTGAGTCCCAGTGAGACCTAGCGTGAGTATAGGATTCTGACCCATTACCCGACATAATTGGAGACTCAGTTATTCATAGGAGCCATAGTGATGATGGACTCCTACTCTATCCTGATCTTTACTCTTTCTACTTTTCTTGTCTACATGTACGGAATTGTGTATTTTTTTATTTTAAATGAAAGTAATATTAGGTTTAACTATTTGATTTTGTTTTTAATATTTTATAAAAATAAAAAGTTCTGGTAGTTGAAAGGAGTGCTTGAATGGTCCCAAAAACATTGCGTCAATCAAGGAAACCATACCCATTAATAACTTCTAAGAAAACTGCGCGCAGACTTCTTTGCCAAAATAAGATTTATTAGAACTATGCGCTAAATACCCAAGAGAGGAAAGGATCATATAACTACCTTGCGCGGGCTTGCGCAAGGTTCAAAGTTAAAAGCCTAAACATTCTCTTGGGATAAATACTTCATTTAACTACCTTGTGCGGGCTCGCGCAAGGTTCAAAGTTAATCTTGAACACTCTCGTCTGATAATGCTTCATTTAACTACCTTGCGCGGTCTCGCGCAAGGTTCAAAGTTAACCTTGAACATTCTCGTTTGATAATGCTTCATTTAACTACCTTGCGTAGGCTCGCGCAAGGTTCAAAGTTAACCTTGAACATTCTCATTTGATAATGCTTCATGCACAAACCTTGCGCAGATAGTTATATCAAAGCAAGTATCCACCAAACGGTGCGCTAAGCAGCAAGGAGAAGCAGGAAGATCCGATTAACTAACTTGCGCTTCTCGCGCAAGGAAACAGTAAATCCTGAGAAACTTTCCCTTAGAAAAATCCTTGACTTAGTGCAGAAGCAAACGGAATCTTTTCTGTTGTAACGAATGTACACGTGGCGAATAATAGATGGGTAACAGCTGTGAAACCTTCTAGAAGCCATTAACACCCAATCGTGCAAGCATCTCTTTGGTTGTAACCAATTGCCACATGGCAGCATCTAGACAGCTGAGGAAGATCACGGTGATGGCATGCTCACATTTATAAGATGTAGTGATCTCATGATGACACGTAGCACCTCCCTAACCGCTGATGAGCTTACGATCCGTGTGCACTAACAGATTGCCAACAAACATTAACGGAATAGCAAAAGATTCCGTTAAAGTTAACAATCTCTCCTTTTTGGCGCCAACACACCGGCTATAAATAAGTAACTTGGAGTTCAAGGAAAGGTATTCACTCTCAACTACTCTCTCTTACAATACTTACTTCCGACTACCTGTACTTATTCTCACGCCGGAGGGTGGTCACGGAGAGAACCCCCTTCTCCTCATGGCGAGCTAATGGTGTTCTGTTTTGCAGGATCAGCCGGAATATTATTCTATTCATCATCTGTCATGAAAACCAAACGGAGGGTTAACCTTTTTATGCAGAGCCCATTCCATAGATCTACTTTGATTCCGGTCTAGTTGATTTAGGGTTTCTTCATTGGCGCCCACCGATTTCGATTCTTTCTCACCTTTCGTTTCTTTTCACTTAGATCTGCAGCATCATGGCTGACGGATCATCTTTTGAAGGTCCTCGATCAGGGATTCGACGCCGTTGTTGTCGGACCTCTGGTCGACGGACAAATAGTTGAGGATTCTTCCGGCGAAGCTAATGCTCAGTATGATCATAATCATGCGAGTATTCCTGTAAGGCCGACGGCTCCCTCAGGTTGATGTTACGTCGATTTTACCACCTGGAGAGACTCCGTTATCGTGGTTAATCAAATCTCAAGCGACTCTAAATGCTATGTTTGCTCAGTTATGTGCCCAAACCGGAACTCCAGCTTTTCAAGCTCGGTTAACGCTCCTCAGGTCCGTGCTTCGCTGGCACCTCGAGTTTTGATTTAAATAATACTCAAAGTCATGCTTGTTCCCCTTCGCGCATGCTTGAAGATGGAACAGAAATGTATTCTAAAACCATGAATGATCTTGTTCATTCTGGTAATAGAAGGCAAGAAGACAACGTTCAACGTCGCGCATCTGTCCACTCTCGTTTGGGCCCGTGGTCGATAGAACCTATGACGAAGGGGATAGTGCAAGTATTTTCAATCGCATATCTACAGATCATGCCAGTTACAGACCAAAAGTACGTGCAATATACAATCCAAAAGCTGAGCATGATTACAATTTGGTGTATCGCCCAACCGAAGCAGCTGAGCAATCAAAGTTTACCAGAGAGATAGCACTGGCTCCGTTGGAGCGAGCGAAATTACCATCCAACGTTGGAAAGTTTAACGGTTTGACCGATCCTGATGATCACATGCGCCTCTTTACCGGTGCAGGGTTACTTGGGTGCTGGACATTGCCAATGTGGTGTCAATTATTTGTACAAATCCTTACTCGCGCTGCGCGCCTTTGGTTTGATAATTTGCCGGCAGGTAAACTTTCCTCTTGGAATGACTTAAAAGAAAATTTTCTTACACACTTTAGTCAGCAACATCGATACGTGCACGACTCCTCAGATGTAATGAACATCTGGCGGAGGGACGATGAAAGCCTCGAAGATTTTATAACACGTTACAATAAAGAGGTGTTGGAGATTGGAGATGTCCATGAAGACCTTATACGCGCGCAGTTCAAGTATGCGGTAAGGTGCGACGAAATGATTAAAGTGTTGTCCGGTACAACTGGCCTTCCAAAAAACTGGGATAAACTCATGGCGGCAGCCAAAGTCTACGCCCAGACTGAACGCAGCTTAAGTTCTAACAGGCCACCTCTACCTCAGAATCATCCGCAAGACCTGAGTAGAGGTAGTCGCAAGTATAAGAGAAATTGAAAAGAATCAAGTCAGAATTCGTATTCTCCTTATTCACCAAGTGATGCGCGAGCAACAATCAACTCAAAAAACGATTAAGCAAGAGAATAGGGAACGTCAGTGGACTCCCTTAACGAAATCGCCGGCTGAGGTTCTCAGCACATAGAATTATCAGTTTAAACAGCCGCAACCAATGAAAAAAAAAAAAGGGCAAGACCCAAATTTGTTCTGTGACTATCATAGAGACACAGGCCACCCAACAGATAACTGCATCAGTCTGCGCACGGAGATTGAGAAAGCATCAAAGAGTGGGAAGCTTACACATCTAGTCCAGAATGTGTGCAAAGAGATTAAACAGATTACGCGCGAGAACGAAGGGCCTAGCAACAAGAAAATGAAATAGCACGTTTCCATGACTCAAGGTGGATCATCGCGCAAGCGTAGCCTTCAACATTTTCAAAACAACACTTGGCGCGAACAGCAAGTCATTTTTCCTATCGTTCCAGGAGGTCCTCAAGAAGACCGGCTAGTAGTTATCACCGGTATCTTTGGGCACTACCAAACAGACTATATGTTTATAGATCCGGGTAGTTCCATGGATATCATGTATGAGCAGTGCTTCAAGCAACTAGATCCTGAGGATAACGCACGCTTGGAACCAGTTGATTTTCCATTAACTGGGTTCTCCAATGAGGCTGTCTTTCCTCTAGGACAAATCCTTTTTCCTGTTACTTTATCTGATGGGAGGTGTTCTCGAACGAGTAATGTCAACTTCAAGGGTGATGCCGGCAAATTCCCGTCATGATATACTATTGGGGCGCCGCACGCCACGTGATTTTAGTATGATTACCTCCGCTCCGCATGCTGCTTGTGGTTTTCCGACACCAAATGGTATAGCTATACTTTATGCGCGGAAAGAAATCATGTCAATTGAGGAACCAGTTATGAAGGCTGGCAAGACATTGCCAAGCAACGAACCAGAAAAGTGGGTACTCAATAATAAGTACCCTGAGCAGACAATCTTATTAGGGCCTGCAGTCAGTATTGAAATTCGCGCAAAGCTTAAACTACTGTTTTTTCGCAACAAAGACATTTTCGCCTGGACACCTGCTGACATGGTTGGTGTCCCGCGCGACGTTGCGGAACATTGCCTGAATGTATTTCCATCAGTAGAACCAGTTGTGCAGAAAAAGCGAAGCCTCGGGTCAGAAAAGACAGAGGCAATGAACGAACAAGTCACTGAGTTATTAAATGCTGGTAATCTGCGCGAAGTCAAATACCAGACCTGGGTGGCAAACCCGGTCATGGTAAAGAAACATAATGGCGGATGGCGGATGTGCGTAGATTTCAAAGATCTAAACAAGGCGTGTCCGAAAGATTGTTATTCACTTCCTGAGATTGACAAAAAGGTTGACTCATTAGCTTCCTTTCGCTGGAAATGTTTTCTAGATTATTATATAGGTTATCATCAAGCCTTGATGAAAAAAGAGGACGAAGATAAAACCGCTTTTCGCACGGAGAAGGGCATTTTTTGTTATATCAAGATGCCTTTTGGTCTCCGCAATGCGGTAGCTACTTATCAAATATTGATGGATACAGTGTTTGGAGATGACATTGGGAAAACTGTGGAAGTCTACATTGATGATTTGATCATTATGAGTAATTCAGAATACACTATGCTAGACAACATCCAAAGAACTTTTTATTCTCTGCACGAGGTAAATCTAAAGTTAAATCCCAGCAAATGCTCCTTCGGCATGCAGGAGGGCAAATTTTGGGTTTCATCGTCACCAAAGACGGTTTCAAAGTTAATCCCAAGAAGGTCGAGGCAATACAAAAAATGTCTTCTCCTACCACCATCAAAGAGATGCAACGTTTGGCTGGAAGGTTAGCTGCGCTAAACCGCTTCCTCGCCAATCACGCTGCAAAGTCTTATCCATTTATTCGAACCTTGAGCAATTGTACGAAGAGCAAAGAGTTCGCATGGACTCCTGAAGCTGATCAAGCTTTCCAGCAGATGAAAGATTGTTTAGTTCAACTTCCCACACTTACTGCTCCTCGTGAAAAAGAACCCATGGTCTTATATCTTGCTGCATCTGAGGTAGCAGTAGGTGTTGTCTTGTTGGTAGAGCGCGAAGGGGTCCAGTCTCCAATTTATTTTATCAGCAAGATGTTGAACGATCCAGAGACAAGGTATTCAATCATGGAGAAATTAGTTTTAGCATTGGTCCATGCTTCGCGCAGGCTACGAAGATACTTTTCTGGACATGTTATTACAGTTTTAACAAATTTTCACATTAGCCAAGTCCTGGCCAAACCAGATGTTTCTGGATGACTTGCGAAATGGGCAATAGAATTGGGAGGTTATAACATCTGTTATAAACCTAGACCAGCTATCAAAGGCCAAGTTTTGGCAGATTTCATGCTGAAATTCCCGCCGATAAACTTGAAGAATGCCAAGCAATCCAAAACCCAATCCCAGTCATCGACAATAGAGCCTGGACATTGTTTACAGATGGCGCATCAAACAGTGATGGGGCTGGAGCAGGTCTTCGATTAATGAGTCTAGAGGGAGCAGAATTCACATATGCAATTCGGTTGGATTTTAAAAGCACCAACAACGAGGCCGAATATGAAGCTTTCCTAGCAGGCTTACGTCTCGCTTCAAAATGGGTCCAACAAATTTAGAAGCCGATGTTAATTCATTACTAGTTGCTGAGCAAGTAGTTGGAACGTACGATACAAAGGGAGATATCATGGCTCTATACTTGGCGCAAGCCAAGGCTCTTATAGCACAGTTCCAACAATTTAAAATCACACACGTCAAGCAAAGCGAAAACAAACATGCTGACGCTCTAAGCAAACTCGCTGCAACTAGTTTCAAGCATTTGGCAAAAGAGGTTCGCATCGAGGTTTTAAGTAATCCATCAGTCCCTCTCAGACAAGTGACAATGGTCGAAGTAGGAGATCCATCATGGATGTCTCCAATAATGATGTATTTGTTACATTGTTCTTTACCAGAAGATAAAGCGCAAGCACGTAAGTTACGATGCAAAGCCCTCAATTATGAAATGATTGACGGTATTCTGTACCGACGCTCTTACATGGGTCCTTCGCTCCGCTGTGTTGACAAACATGACGCGCAATACCTAATCAGGGAGGTCCATGAGGGGCTATGTGGCATACATTCTGTGTCGCGCATGGTCGTAGCCAAAGTGAAAAGCGCAGGGTATTATTGGCCCGAAATGTACGTTGACATGGTAGAGATCTTGCGCAAGTGCATGTCCTGCCAAAGGCATGCCCCTAAAACGTTGCGCCCAAAGAATCCTTTGGTACCCGTCACAACAGCTTGGCCATTTCAACAATGGGCCATTGATTTAGTGGGACCATTTCTGGATGCGCCCGGCGCAGTATAGTTTATCATTGTTGCGGTCGATTACTTCACCAAATGGGTTGAAGCCAAACCTTTAGCTTCTACTACAGCGATGGTAATTCGCAAATTCATCTGGGAATATATTATTTGCCGTTTTGGTCTGCCCATGCGCGTTATTACAGACAACGGTCCAAATTTAACGGCTCAAGAGTTGCAAACATGGATTACCGAAATGGGAATCCAGCATGTTTTCGCTTTTGTTCCGCACCCACAAGCAAATGGTCAAGTTGAAAGCATAAACAAACAGTTGGTCGACGGTATCAAGGCCCGCCTTGGCACGGCGCAGCGGGGGTGGGTTGATGAATTGCCTAGCATCTTGTGGGCACATCGAACTATGCCCAAGACTAGTACTGGAGAAACTCCTTTTAGCCTTGTGTACGGCACGGAAGCTGTGATTCCTACTGAAATTGGGTTACCATCTCCAAGAATGCTAGCTTTGGAAAAACAAGATAACGAAGAACAAAGGCGCATCGACCTAGACTTATTAGAAGAGCGACGAGAAAATGCAGCGATTCGCGAAGCTAAATACAAGTCCCAGCTTGAAAAATATTACAGCAAAAGGGTGCGCATCTATTCCTTTTTTCCTGGTGACTTTGTTCTTCGCGATAATGAAGCGTCGAATGCCGAAAAACCGAGGAAGTTAGCCCCGCGATGGGAAGGTCCGTACGTGATAAATGAAGTATTGGAAAAGGCGCGTACACTCTGAAGCGTATGGACGGATCCAGCGTTCCTCGAACCTGGAATGCCCAGCAACTACGCCGATGTTATATGTAATCTCAGTCCTCTAAGCAACTTCTGAGCGTTGCGTAACGAGACTGCTTACTTTATTTTATTATGTAATCTTAGTGGCAGCCATAGTTTTGCGCTTTATCAGTATGAATAAAATGCTCTGCCACTACTTACAAATCTTGCATATGTTCATTTACAAATGCATGCAATTCCTTTGGATAAACAAAAACACAAACTCATGAGCCACAAGCTAACTTAATACTTACGCTCACACATGAGATAAGAAATTGTTCATTTGTCTATCCTACACAAGTAATTGGTCCCATGCAAACATTGTAAAACTGAGATATATTATATTCACATCCATAGTACTTGCGCAGCAGCGCAACATTACAAGTTATCACAAAGTGAAAAATTACAAATTTCCTATTCTATGGATTTGGTTCCCGCCTGCCTCTCTGTTGGAGAAAAGATCTCCTTTAATTTATCAACAAAGTCATCATGCTGCAGTGCGGCATCCACAAGGTCCATAATCGGAATCTGCAATTGATCATATTTCTCTTTGGCAGCAGAATAAATGGCGGCAGTATTTAGCCCATGCGTGGCAGCACGGCTTGTATCCCATTCGGTCTTCAGCGCGTGGGCCACATGCAAGGTACATTCTCTATAGCCCTCGGCATGCCCGTCGTTGCGCGCCGCCATCATTAATTCCGCTACTCTCTCATCCAACTCCGTAGAGTTAAGGATCGCATTTGCGATCTGTATACAAATACAATCAGTATATGTTGCGACAATCAAACCAGACATATATAAAGAAAAGGGAATATTACCTCCACAATCCCGTACTCCCGCAACAAGGTAAGCTGGTTCATGAGGGATTCGGTCAAGCTTTCTGCTGTAGCGCGAGCGACCTCCGTGTCATTAAGTTTTTGTTCGCCTTCAGTTAAACGGCGGATCAACTCGGCTTTCTCTGTTCGGTGAAGGTTGATATCTTTTTCAAACTATCAACCTCAGCTTGCAACCGCGCCTGGTCAAATAGCATAGCAGTTAGATCATCAATTTCTTTATTCTTAAGAAGGAGAGTCATTTTGGTCGATACCTCATTCTGCTTGCTCCTTTCTCGGTGTGAGCGTGCCTCTTCTGCTTCCGCAACAGCGTCAGCTTTCTCTTTCTTGAGTTTCTCGATTTCGTTACGCAGAGAATTTTTTCTTTGTTATCACGATCACAAGCCTCCACAAAGCATTTGCGCTCGTCCGCATATTGTGCAGCAGAGGCCTCACACTTGCGCTTCCACGACAGCGCAGCCCACTCTTCAGTTTTCTTCTCTTCCTCAAACTGGGCCTTTTCTGCCTCAAAATCGACGAGCATTCTCAACGTCTTCTCTTTCTCAAGCTTGGCCTTCGCCTTATCAAGCTCAACTTCATCCCACTCCTTGTTCATGCTGCGCCATTCGCGCATAATCCTGTTTATTGTGGAAGAGGCAAGGGCAGACTCTTGCAAATATGACTCGTAAGTAGCCTCGTGGTCTTTTTCTTCCTGGCGCTTCACCTCCGCCGGCGGGAAGATGCCCTTATACCACTCCCTGCAGGAGTGCCAATCAGTGAAAACATCACCCTGCTTAACTTTCTACACGGGCTGATGAATCGAAGAGGCCCGCCTCTCACAATAAGAGCGATAATAATAGTCCCCAGGCGTCTCCTCTGGGCGAACAGGCGACTCCTCCTCCGAATCCTCAACAAACACAAAGCCTTCGCTTTGTGTTGAAGGTCCGGCTCCCTTGTATATCAACTTTGACGGTTCCCCAACATCTCCAACCGTATCTTTAACCTGCTCGCCAGCAGGATTCTCAGCATCAAAATTTTTGGGCTCTTCTTCCGGAGCCACTTTCTCTATATTTTCCGGGATGATGGGGTCGGCATCAAGAACAGGAGTTTCTTGCCCCGCATCTCCCTCTTCAACGTTATCAGGCCTGCGCGGCGATGGTATAGCAGATGGGGTGGCCGGCGCCGCCTTCACCATTTTTTCTGCAAAGCATGTCAACAAATACCAAGTATAAGATTCTGCGCAACTTTTTGACAGAAATGCGCAACAAACTAAACGTACCAGGTGAGAACTTTTTGCAAAGGCATCCAGATTGCCCTTCTTGCCAATGCGCGGGCGCGCAACCTTTGTTGGCGCAGGGGTTTTGGTTTCTGCCTCCTTCCTCTTCTTGGAAGTGCGCTTCAATGCCTCTTCCGGCTAGAAGGTACTTCCAAGGGATCATCTGGGTACGCCTCTTCTTGGAAGTGCGCTTCAACGCCTCTTCGAACCTACAGGCGCAAGACCCTCCAGTGAGTCCGATACCACCACATAATTGCACCAAGAGTCAGATACGAGACGCATACCTTTCTTGCCCTCAGCTTTCGTAGCAGCTGATGGCTTGGTTTTTTTGCTCTGGGTTGGAAGGGGGAGGCGCAGCAGCGGCAGCAGTAGTTGGTTTCTTCTTTTTCTTCGAATCAGGGCCTACGCCCAAGTTTAGCAAGTCACCTACATAATCAATCATATTGAGCAAAGGTTACGCCATTAGTTATATTGTAATATTACTTAGAAAAAATGTTCAAGAGTAATATTGCAATATCAACTTAGGCTTTGTAAGAGCTTAGTTACCAGTTTTCGAAGATGGTTGCGCCTCCAGATCCTCCTTCTTGGGCAACTCAAAGTTCCCCAAGATTTGTGAGAACCAAGTTTCCTCACCATCAGCAAGAGGCACGACGACCATTTTCCATCTCTCTCTCTCTCTTGAAAGAGACCAAGTAGAGAGGCACAACTACATAACAAACATTTTTGCATCGGTACATATCTATTGAAAGATGTTGCTAGGAAGTTAAAAGGTTACATACCAGTGCCATCTTCGGTATACACCGGTTTTTCCCGGCGTTCCTTCTTCCAGAAAATACTCATCCCGGCAGCGATGAGGGCCCTCTCCGGCAAAATAATATTGGGCACATCCTTAATATCTTGATACCATACCTCGTCGGTAGGTATGGGAAGGTCTCCAGCTCGATCTCATACCAGCCCGGAATGTCATCTTCATCGGGATCACCGCCACCTTGATGAAGAAGAACTTCTGCTTCCAGTCGTGGTAGGACTTCGGCGGCACCAGCAGCAATCGTTTGGCTTGCACACGTTGTTGGAACAAATAAAAACCCAACGAGCAGTGCAGCTGGTAGAAAATTCTAAACTTCTCGACCGACGGCACAATCTGCATCGATCGGCAAACGAACTCAAAATGCCGAATCCTCACCATTCCCATCAGGCTCAACTGAGAAATATGAATCTTGTAAACATTTTATATATCACAACCAAAACAACATCTAAAATACCATATCACAACCATTTGCGATGCATAAGTATTTTTACTTTGGAATAATATCCTAAAAACCAGTTTAATCATTTTGCATGAAAAACCCTCTTCACAGTCCGCACTGTTTTGTTACTTATAATGATTTTTATTTAAAGTAGTTAAAGATTGATGAATTAATATTCCATGAGAGCAACAAAAGAGTCCTACATTACATGTAGTTTAACAAAAAAGTATCTATATAACCTTCACATATTAATTATGCTAGCAACTTACGTTTATCGTTGATTATTTACACATACATATGTAGTATACATATTCAGTGTCGTGACTTTAATAAAAAAAAATACAGTGTTAATTTTTTCGTATTAAATAAAAATAATTATTTACTTCTCAGGGTATTAATAAATTCGAAACACCAAATCTTTCTAGTGTTACAGTCTTTTAATATAGTTTATAGCTGTTTTTATGATTTATTATCATAACTTAAAACGATACTTAGAAAGTTATTGTAATACTACTGTTAAAATGTATCATCTCCTAATGGGTTGCTTAATTACCATAATTTAAAATATCTGGCACTTGAGCTCATGTGATTATGATAATACCCTTTTACATTATTGCTTGGTGGAAATGTAATTAATCTGTTCTAATTACTACTAAATTACTAATTTATGGTTTCATAAGGATATATTACCCTATTGTATCAATAATTTATTATAATCAACCCTTTTGAATTATTATTTGGAGTAAATGAAATCACAAAAAGTCTTTTTAAATCGTAATACGGTGTCGAACCACAATTTTACTATACCAAAACATGAATTAGCTTCTTTTAAGTTACTGTGAATTGTGAGTTATCCTAATACAATATCTCTTTTTTAGTGTTACATATTTTATTGAGTTAAATGTTTGGTTGGTCCCTGTGGTTTACGAAAATTACAGATTTGGTCCCAATGGTTCACTAATTACACACTTGGTCCCAATGGTTGCAATTTTTGCACTCGGTGGTCCTTATGACTAACCCATGTTAATTTTTCTCAGTTAAGTCTTTGTAAAATTACCACACTACCCTTACTATTAAAAAACAAAATAAATAAACACCTTCTTCTTCTTCACCCTGATCTCTCTCTCACTTTCCTTCTCTCTCTAAAACCACAAGACCACCGTCTCCCACCTCCATCGCCGCCTCCACCACCGCCTCCACCGCCGTCTCCTACCTTCTCCTCCCATTCACTGTTTCAGGTAATTAATCTCCCTATTTTCCTAAACTTAAAACAGGGGGCCTCTTCATCATCATCTTATCTCCTAAAAAAACCTACCACCCAATAACAACCAACGACCACCACCCTCACTGCCCTCAACTACCCAACCTGCCGGAAAAACGACGTGGGTCGTCGGAACACCACACCAGCCGCCGCTACTGCTGTCGTCATCATAAACCACCGCCCATCACCACAAAACCTACCTGCCATCGCCATCGCCACCTCCTTCAACCTCCACCGTACACCCTTCAACCTCTCTCTCTACCTCCCAGCTGATGATGCACATCGAACTGCCGGAACCTACTACCGGAAAAATGAACCTACAACTCATCTTCCACCACCGATATGTACATCATCGGATCCGACATCGCCGGCTCCTCTGTCGCCCCTTCAACGTCACTGCATCGTCTTTAGTTTCTGATGATTTGTTTTTGTGTAATTTTGTTCCTGATTGTTTGTGCTATTTAAAAATTGACGTGTGTTATGTGTAATTGATGCATATGTATGTGGCGGTGATTTGGGGAAGAAGTGGTTGTGGCGGTGTGAAGCAGCAGGGGAAACGAGCTGGTGTGGTGGTTATCGGCGGTGGTGATAGCCTGCCCGGTGGTGGAGGTGTTCGTTGGTGGTGATGGGTTTCAGTGTTGGTGGGTGTTTTGGTGTTCCGGGGTGGAGGTGAGAAGTGGCGGAGGTGAGACGTTGTCGGTGGGTGTTCGGGGGTGGAGGTGAGATGGCGGCGGAGGTGATATGGTGGTGGTTGTGCTGCTTGTTTGAGAAGAGACCTGTGAAGATATATATAACTTGGTAATAAGCAAGGGTATTTTGGTCATTTAACATGGACTTAACTGGAAAACTTAACAGATGTTAGTGATAAGGACCACCCGAGTGCAAAAATTACAACTACCGCGACCAAGTGTGTAATTAGTGAACCACTAGGACCAAGTCTGCAATTTTTACAAACCACAGGGACCAACCAAGCATTTAACTCTATTTTATTCTAACGATACCACAGTGACATGCATTTTAGGAGATACAATAGTAACAAATATTCTTGTTTTAATTTGCAACTAGTTTTATGAATCTATTTTCCTAGCATATTTGTCTTATAACATGCCAAGCATATGTTATTATAATTTATAGGAGCATTTTGTCTGCTTTAGATAGATACATTATTCTAAATATCTTAAACACACCACTACAGTCACTTATCGATCAATACATTATTCATACATTTTACTTAAAGTCATATATAATATAAACATAATAAACAAGTGAGTAGACCACGTCTAACCGTCCTTGCGGCTGTACAAACAAAGCTCCCACCATCAATAACAAACCATCAAACCCTAAAAACGTTATGTTCTTACCAAAAATGCTCACGCAACTTCAGACCATGTGTAATAATGAGGTATGTGGTTTGGTCTATTTTGACACGTAGGTATATGAAATTAGTGGGGTTGGAATCAAATTTTTTATTGGTAGAGAATTATCCCAACCAATCAAATTCCTCCTATCTCTTGAACCAACCTCGTGGTTTAAACCATATATGGAATCAAATTTTGGCAACCACATGAGAGAGAGATGGTGTTCACCATGTGGTTTGCCATTCCACGAGACCACTACGGATGGCCTTAGTGACCCTGGATTGCAGGTGTTCTAGAGATAATGTTTAAAGTGTGAGAAAAATTATAGAAAAATAGCCATGGAAATGGGGTGACAAGAAGATTGTGTCAACTAGTGGTGGGATTTGCCTAAAAAGCAAAGCAAAAGGTTGTTTAAAAGGGATATGATGTGCGTAATGTGGTGTGAGTTCCAAGAGATTGATTGGAGATCTTTTAGATGGAGTGATAATGTCTGGGTTGAGGCTTGTAAATGTAAACATGGAGGCCATCATGTTCCCTCCATTCCAAACTCCCAACAAACACCATTAGATTCTAACTCAACCCCACCAATTATTGTTCTTCTTGTTTACTTGAGTTTAATCACTTCCAAGACTTAGACATGTTTCTCCTTTTTAAGATTGTGTTTATTATATTTACATTTTACTCTTAAGTAATCATTTGTTTTTTTTTTTGAACATCAAATTTCTTTTATTCATCGTTATCTATGGGACTTGAACCCAAGACCTCCCTCTCAAAGTGTTTAAAGATTTTGTCTTTGCCAATGGACCACCATCCCATTGGTAATCATTTGTTATTTTCTGTTTAAAGGGAACTGTAGCTATACTTATATGATATACGTTTTCGAAAAGTTTTATTATTAGTTAAACATTTAATATATAGAAAAGATCGTAGGTTTAATCTCAAACAAAGAGTAAATTATGATTAATTTTGTGTAATTTAGGATAGAGTAATATTGCCGTTAAAATAAATAACGATTATATTATATAATCAAAATAATGGTTAGGTTCAAAAAAACATGCTAGAAAAAATAATCCTTTGTACTTCTATAGCCCAATCTCTGTGTTAAAATATATCATTCTCTAGAAAATTATATGTGCTATTCGTTTTAAAACTCCCTTTAGAACTGCTTTTATTGTTTTATGAAAAAATACATTTACACCTCAATGTCAAACAAAACAACTACAAATATAATGTAGATCAAGACACTAAAGTGCTTGGTATTATCAAAGCCATTTAGCAAAACACAACGGGCAGGGGCGGATCTAGTTAATATCAAGGGGAACGCCCGCTACCGTTTGGCGCTCCGGCGATAGTGTAAAATTAGTGTAAATTTTGGAAAAATTTTACGTTTTTTCGATTTCGTTACCCTATTTTATAAAACGTTACCGCTTGACGGATTTTCTAGATCCGCCACTCACAACGGGTCAAAAGAACAACAACACATGATTCTGAATCTTATACTGCTTTCACTTGCTTCAAGATCTCTATATTTTATTTCCGTGTCTTCTTAGTTTCTTGATCTTCAGTTCTTGTCTCCATCTTTAGACTTTTAGAATTTTAAATAAAAATGAAAACCCTAATCTACTATAATAAAGCTTCCAAAACAGCCAAAAATACATCTAGAATCCAAAATAAACACAACCTTTGGTCTAGTGCTTGATTCATATACAAACAACACAACCCATAATAAAGGAAGATGGTGCATTTGTTTGTCAAATAAAAGTTTTGAAAAAATAAACCAAGATTGAAATTGTAATAAAAGTTTTATTTGTTTTGGAAAAGTGGCTCTGATACCTCTATTATATTTGTTACACGTAACATCTAGTAGAAGAAATGTGTGAACGAACCGATCTAACGCAAACTTTGGATCACCCACTAGTAATACAAATCCAAAACCAAATAGAAAGCAAACAACTATGGGTGTTTAAGATAGGAGTGAGAATTTATGACACTACGACTTGAAAACCTCACAAATCTAACACGAAATTCGTGAGGCTGGGTGTAGTCTAAACGGGTTTGGGTTAGTTTCAGGTTGAACCCGTAGACCTGTTTAGCTAAACGAGTCAGGTTCATGGTGAACCCGACAGGTTAACGGGTTGATATGTTTAACCCATTTATATTATATTTTGATTTTTTTTTCAGTTTTATTTTTTTTATCGTAAGGTAAATTGGTTAGGTATTATATACCATAATTCGGGTGTTAGATTTTAAATATCCCCAACTTTCATTAATTGGCCGCTAACACTTATAACTTTCGATTTGCACAACACCACTCCCAACTTTCAATTTATTTTCCTATATTACTCTCAAACTAACCCAACACTAACCCAGTTTGCTGACGTCAGCTGCCACATACCAAACCAGTGCCATATCAGCTGCCACACATCAAAAAGCCAAATAAGACGCCACGTCATCAAAAAGCCAAAATCAGACGCCACATCCACTGCCACGTCATCAAAAAACAACACGTCAGATGCCACGCCACCACACAAGTGCCACATCAGCAAAGAACTAACTGAGTTAGTGTACAGTTAGTTTGAGAGTGCTAGAGGAAAATAAATTGAAAGTTGAGAGTGGTCTGGTCAAATTGAAAGTTGAGAATGTTATCTGTCAATTGGTGAAAGTTAAGGTTATTTACATCCAATATCCTTCTAACTATAACTTGAAACAAAAATTGACTTAAGATTTAATAACTAAAATGTAACTATTTAATATACATTGTATTTTTTTGTTGTAAAATTTTAAATTTAAAATATTAATATACTAAAAAGATAAATAATAAAAAAACTCAAGTCATACGGGTTGTGTTCGGCTGAACCCTATTAATACACTAAAAAATAAATAATAAAAAAAACTAGGTCAAACTGGTCGTGTTCGGGTCAAACATCGAATATTCGTGTCATGTTCAGGTTCATGTGTTTGATAAGATATTCGGTTTGGGTCGCGTAAAATTTTCAGGTTTGGGTCGGGTTGGACCCGTCAACCCGCAAAAACGACTCATTTAACACCCTTGTTTCAGAAACATGTACATTTACTTGGTTGTAGTAAACTATGATTTACAAAACACCTCGAATCAACAATTAATCACAAGTTTCGAAACATAAAAACTTCACAGCTCGAAAAACCCAAATACCAAAAATCCTTCGACTTTCACACATGAAAATAACAAATGAAAATAATTAGTTTCAACCAGTTAAGATGGTGGTGGTCTTTGATAGATGCGGCGGCGGTGGCGGAGGTGACTTAGTCTTGGGACGCAATGTTACGCCCCAAAAACCGAATTTGAATTAGAATGTGATAAAAATAAGTAGGTTATGTAACCTAGTTATTAACATAAGGGTTAGGATGGTTAGAAAGAGGAGCATTGGTTGCAAATAACAACAAACCCAATTAGAGGGGTTAAAAGTGGCAAGTGGGGGAAACTTTATAAAAGTTCAGATTTTATAATGTGTGTGTGTAGCGTGTGTCGACACACATATGAAGAAGAAAAGGTTTTTCCCTTAAACCCCACAAATTAATGAAATTGAACAAGGATTTGAAGCCAAAACTATCGCATAATTGAAGAATTCAAACCATCTAGTTGTAACAATCATAAGGTATGTTGAAGATTTTGGTAGAAAAGACTATGGGATCAATCCTTAATATAGTATGAAATTGAACATGAAAGTGTGTTAGAATCACCAAATAAAATTTATATTATGCACGATTTTATGTATATTGATGTGTTGAAGTGAAACCCATGTGGGATGATGAAGATGGCGATATGGGTGTATCACCCATGTCGAATCATTGTGCTAATTTTGATGTATTATGTGTACGTGATGGATATTTGTTAGATAGGTAGAGTATGGTATGGTATAGAATTAAATTTATTTTAGTTGTACTGGATGAATGAAAACAAGAAGTAGGAATATGAGCATAAGATACTTGTACAATGTGATAGAGAGTAGTATGCACATCAAGTGTTTGAGAAAATGCTAAGTGAAGTTAGACGGTGAATTTGTATGCAAGAATTTGGTAAATAGGTGTAAAATGTGATAATGATGTAAACTTCCATGAGGAAGGTGTGATTGATTGAACTCATGTGGGTTATCTTGTTGATTTCATTATTGTGTAGAAATGTGCATTAGTAGTTATACTATATTCTCTGAAGGTGTGATGCACCATATATGGGATTAATTGCTTGATTATGATTAGTAAATGACCAAGTACTAATGAAGAAATGTGAGGACTTACTAGCAAGTAAAAATGGTAGAATTATGTTAAATTGGCTAACTTTCAATGTGGTTGTCAATTGTAGGATCACGAAGGCATTAGTATGGGTAGAATCGACTAGCTGTTTATATGTTCATATGACTAGGGGATCGTGTAGTTGTATGTGCAACATAACATAAATATGAAATGTGCATGACGTTGTTATTATGGTCTACCATATAGATATGAGTGTGTGTTCATAAGTTGGAACTCATATGCTAAGAAGGTTGAGTTTCTGAAAGTTAACAATGTATAAATAACATGGTTAGGAATTTTGACACAAATGTAAGATTTGGGGGATCATACGATATGTGTTAGAACGATTATGTGTTATGCATGGTGACGTATAGGAGATCGTTGACGTTGAATAATGTGATTATTAATTCATGTCTTATGCATATTAATGATTGACTAATAAATGTTTGTATAACTAAGGATTTGAAATGAACGTAGTATGAATGAATATGCATACTAAAGATGTCGTGCATATGATGGCATGATATAGTAGGAATCACATTAGCATGGACTCAAGAGTGGAAGGCTAACGGGTCAAGAAGAGTCAAGGAAACAAGCACGAACGTTGACACTTAAGGTAAGTGATTTCCGAGTCACTTATTAGTAAGTATATAGAGTTTTGATATCTATCAATGTATAGAATCATGAAAAATGGGTAAATAAATGGAAGAACTAATTTAAGTTTTGTTGTAGCGAGTCAAAAGTAGTTAACTATGTCGGAAACAACTTGGTTAAACTAAATGGGTCAAAATCAAGAAAGTGAGATAAAAGTATAGATTTGATAATGGGGACATGGAGATAAGTAATGGAATGATTTTGGGGCTTGGAATAATGTTATTTTACGATTTGGGAAGTCGGGATACGCGAACGAGGTTAGAAACGACAAAAAGAACAAAATCCGGGTGTCGGTGCTGCAAGCAGCATCTCCGACGCCGGGCAGCATCTGTCTGACGCCCAAAGCTGTTGTCTACACGTCTGCCGACGCCAGCAGCCCTGTGTCTTTGTTTTCTTTGATTCCAGACCCCGTAGACCCATTCCCAAGCCCCGTTAGACTCCTGTAATGTACCCCCTACATTACCAAATTGTTTTGTGAGCTACGGGTGAGTATAGAGCTTGTTTTTAAGCTCCCGAATGTACCCCCCAAACTCATTTAAGAGTGTTTAGGAGGTCCGGGTAAGAATGGGACGCAAATGCAAGTATATGTGGGAATGAAATAAATATGTAGCCATGTAAGAACGAACTTAATTGCATGTTGGTAGATGGAACCCATAAGTAAGCATGAATAGAAATGAGTATGCACGTAGGTTAGTATATACGAGACTTATATGTATAGTAGTTTGCGACTAAGAATTGTTAGTATGAATATGTGAGACTATAAATTGTATGTAAGAGTTTGGATAAAGGGGTAGGTGTATGAAGTAAGATTTATTATACTAGAAATAGTTAGATTAGATAATATGTACTGTATGATCGGTTTGAATGGTTAGAAATGAATAGAATCAAGAAAACCCACTTTTGGAGATATCTAACGGATCAAAATAAGTGTGGAATCCATATGTTGATCTTGGATAACACTTGGATCATAGTTTTAGCTTTTCATTAGAAATTTCAGCAACATAACGATATAAGATAAAATCTATCCAAAGCTCCAAAATGTCAAAGTTATGATCCAAATGCATGAGCCTACTATTTCTAGGCATCCTCATACGTATGGGACTCATGCGCACGGATGGGAACACTCATACACACGTATGACTAATGCGTGCATATGAGTGTTTAGCATTACAAATCAAACACTTCAATCTGCTACGTTATGATACCTATACATTAAACTAGACATAACTAAAGACGCAGACATTAGACATATTGTATCAACATGTACGCGTGTTATTGAACCATATGTATTCGAATGAGTGAGACTTGTATGTATGTATGTATGATATGTATGTATGTATGTATGTATGTATGTATGTATGTATGTATGTATGTATGTATGTATGTATGTATGTATGTATGTATGTTGTGTGTGTGTGTTGTATGTATGTATGTATGTGTATGTATGTATGTATGTAGTTGTATGTATGTATGTATTATGTATGTATGTATGCTTGTATGTATGCATGTATGTATGGTGTTAATATACATGTGTATTAATGATGCTAATCGGGTTGCCTTTGAGAATGGAATGAAATGCATGTACATTATTGTTGACTCATTGAAGGTTAAACACCGAGATGAAATACTTGAATTCAGAGAGATAACAATATGGAATGTATATGAGGATAAAGCGCGACGTGATCCGATAACTATGAATCTTAGATTATATAATGTCACTAGGTACTAATGATGTGAATATATATGGTGAATGCAGGTTGTACGAAATTATGGATCATCATCGTTGTTTTGGTCAAAATCACACTAAGGATAATGTGACCAAACTTTGTATGTGAGGTTGAGTGCTTATGTGTTGAACAATGATGTGAACAATCGTGAAATGTAATGAACAATGGACACCGAGAT
Source organism: Scalesia atractyloides (assembly GCA_947069175.1). Lineage (NCBI taxonomy): Eukaryota > Viridiplantae > Streptophyta > Magnoliopsida > Asterales > Asteraceae > Scalesia > Scalesia atractyloides. The sequence goes on along the minus strand of CAMTDV010000024.1, from coordinate 19,372,201 downwards.
TTATACGAGGAAAGAGCCCTTGATCGATGTATGATCTCCGGCATAAAAAACCTCGGGTGATGGAAACTACCGATCACCAAGTGTATTTCACAACTAAGATTACAACTTCGGAAGATATTGAGCTTTTACAATCGATCTATAGTGTAATGTGTGTGTGTTTCTCGAGAGTTTCCAAGTGATCTTGTGATATCAGTGTTTGCGAATGAATTCGTGTATCTAACGAGCTCAATATCCCCTAAGATATTAACGTTTTTAACTTATAACTAACTATCCGAAATATCCGGGATCCTCCACGTTCATGCATAACGTCCATTTAACCTTCAGCACGTGCTTAATCCTCCGAATATTCCACGAATATTTTGCTTGACCAAGTCCACTATCGATACCTTCCCTACAATCAAATAAAACATTGAAGTCAATTGTTAGAAACCGTTATAGTCACTAAGGATCCTTGATCCTCCCAGTATTCAGTACTCAATACATGGATAATATATCCTCGATATACTGAAGGATCACTGATTCTTAAGAAATAAAAATCTAGTCAAATAACAATTGCCCCCAATATGGCGGTTGTGATAGTAGATCACAGCTGTCATATTATCTTTAATTCAAATATAGCCGTTAGGGTGACTGATGGGACTCGCATAGCCTTCACAACCATCATCACTATTTATGGGGAAGAGATAACTCCCTTTAAAATATGCACAAATCCATCATAAGTCCACACCAAGCATTGTGAACCAGGTATTCTTCTCTCTTCCCTTCTCGATTATTCGTAAGTTCCGGCACTATGAATACACGATCTTCTCCGAATCCCGCCTCCAAAAAATCCGGCGATCTCCTTCAATCACAAAAGATACTAAAGGACCCCTCCTCTGAGATCTGTAAGTTTACAGATCCAGAAATCGAGAACCTAAAGTCCTATTTTCCATCGGAGGCCATTTTCAGACCTTTCGATCCTTCTGCTCGGAGCAATGCGGTATCCGACACCTGGATTTGCTTTCCTGCCTTACCGTTTCACCTTGGGTTCTCGTATCCTTTTCCGACCCTAACCCAAAGCTTTTTTAAGCTAACCGGCATTAGCTTTAGTCAGGTCATGCAGATGTTGTGGAGAACATTGTTCATTATTGAAGAAATCATTGAAAAGAAAGGGCTCCAACTAAACCTTTCAGACCTAGCTTTCATGTACTCTTTGACTACCCATGGCTCTAACCGATTTTTGTTTAAAGTAAAAGCCCACCAACCAGCTCCTGTCTTCAAAACAACCCAAAATGATTCTGTTTGGAAAAATCAGTTTTTCTATGTTAAACGAGATTCTCTGCCAGAAGGGGATTCGTTGCCTCATAAATGGATACTCAAGGGTAGGATTTAGAGGTCTCATATGTGTTATATCCTTGTTGTAACTGTCTTTTGATCTTTCTGTTTTCTTGCAGTGAAGAACTTTGCAACTTTAGCGGAGGATCCAGGAACTGTTGATCGAGTGAAAGCCTTCTTGAGCCTTGACCCAATAGATAGAACATTCAAAGTGAGGATCCAGGATCCTAGCGAAGAAGTACAGGCATCTTCCTCCTACAATATGTCAAGTAAGTAATTTTATGATATAGTAAATCTTTAAAAGAAGTTTCTAATTTAAATTAGAAACTTATCTTTTTTATGTCTGTTGGTAGGTGTTCAAAAATCTACTTCCAAGTCTGCAGACTTCGCTCTTGATGACATCAACAGCATCATCATCTCCAAGGCTGTGAAAAAGGAGACAATGAAGAAGCTTCCTCCCGTTGAGCCTCGCCCAGCTACCACCAGACCAAATCTGCTTCAAAAAGGAAGAAGCCTTCCGATCTTGAGAGTGATCTTGTCTCTATCGAGAAACGTCTCCATGATGCTCTGACCGAGGTAAGGATCCTTGATCCTTAGGTTTTACTTTACCCGTTTGTTAGGATCCTTGATCATGATATTTCTTTGTCTTGTTTATTACTAGGAATTCAGTCGCATGAGGATCTTTTATGAGAAGAAGTTGGCTGAACACGAAGAGACTGTAGCTGGGATGCAGGCCATTGCTGCTGCCAAGGATAAGGATCTCTCGAGGCTTGAAAAGCAAAACAAAGTGTTGGAAAAGGAGAAGGGGAGCCTTGCGGAACGGCTACTGAATGCTGAAGTGGGGGTTCATGAGGCTACTATGAATGCTACTGAAGCGGCCAAGGTCTGTGCTGCCAAGACGGTTCTGCAGTCCATGATCAAGATTGCCAAAGAGGCTAACGATCCTGGATTTGATAGATCTTCATGGGACCTGGCCTCTTAGGAGGTAGCATTGAGCAACCTGAACAGCGACAAGCTGGAGCAATCGGTAGCGACGGATGAAGCAGGTCCTAGTGGAGTGCAGACGGAAGCAGAGGACATGGCGGTTGAAGGTGCTGGAGGTAAAGCTGGTGAAGGTGAAGGTGAAGGTAGTGAGGCGGCCACAGTGTAGGCTGCCTATGTGGGCGATGATGGATATTTCTAGACGCGGCCGGAGCCCACATTTTTAGGTCCTTAGGTTGGTTGTTTTACTTGAACAATTCGTGCTTTGTATTTTGAACAATAGTTTCCGTAGGTTAAGGATCATGGATCCTTGAAACAATGGGGGGTGATAAAGGTGGATGGATCCTTCTGTTTGTGGAGGATGAAGCCTTTTACACCCTTCGCTTTTAATTTCCTGCATTTTAATTTTCTGCACAAACATTAACCGTTAGATGAACCCGATCTGGCCTGGATGGATGGTCCACGTTTTGCTGGTGAAATCCAGGCTGGATACTTTTGATAAATGTTGACCGGCCTAATAATATTAGACTTTTGACTATGTTTGGTGTTACAATTTTGCTTTTGAATTACTACCTTTACATGTTCGTGTTTGGCAAAAGCATATTGTGTAAAATTCCTAAAATTTCAACTTTATAAAAAGATTTTAAGTCTGCAATCGTAACAACTGCTAGGCATAAAACACCATATAATCTTGAACGACTTATCTCTAATTCCATGGTTAAGGGTCCAATCATTATAATAAGAATAAGACATACCAGGGAATCCAAGTTAGGATTCTATATCCTTAACACTTACAGTCGTGTCAGTCAAAGTATAACAATTGATTCAATCCTAGGATCCAGGATCCTTAGCTGGTCAATTTCATAGACCTGTGACAGTATATAGCTTAGGACTAAGCCAAATACCAACTGAAAGAATCATTAGTAGCTGGGGACAAGCCCAAACAACTAGGGACAAGCCCAAATAACTAGGGACTAGCCCAAATAACTGGGGACAAGCCCAAATAACTAGGGACAAGCCCAAATAACTGGTGTAAACTGGAGTATGGCCCAAACTGGCATCTATCCAATCGTAAGCGACATGAAAATGTCGAAACCTTAGCTAACGTGAAAACGTTAGAAACCTTAGGAACGGATGTATGGTACGTCTACCATTATACTTAGGATCCTCCATATAGCCAACAACAATGAAATTGTCAGCCCCTAAAGCGGGTACTGGTCCCATTGCCTCGAACTATACGTGGATAACGTGCGCAACTGGCGAGGGTGTCGGAACCCAATTCGTGTGAATGGTAAAGACCCGTAGGAGGTAATAGATACCTTAGCTGGGGACATGCCTAAAGTCTTGGAGAGGTGGCCAACCTCTTTATCCTTTGTAATAACTTCTGCAAAACTTAAAACTTGATAAGGTTGAATGTTGAAAATTCAACATCCTTACTCAAAAATAAATAATAAGTACAATAAGAATGAAAGCATTAGTAAAACGTTACCGAATCAAGAATCTCATATCCTCTAAGGATCCTTCAATCTGAATTGATCATTAGGATACTTAAGGATCCCAGATACTTTTTTAGGTGGATAGCATTCCAAGCTCTTGGAAGAAGGTCACCATCCATAGTCAGTAATCGATATGCCCCCTTTCCTTCCTTGGCTTCAATTAGATAGGGGCCTTCCCATTTTGGTGCCAATTTGCCATCAGTAGGATTCGTGGTATTCTGAAATGCTTTCCTCAGCACCATGTCACCGACTTGAAATCTTCTTATCCTGATATTCTTATTATAGGCGCCAGCCATCCTTTGTTGATAAGTAGCCAGCCTTATCCTTGCCAAGTTTCTTAATTCTTCCACGGTATCTAGGTCTTGATCCAGAGTCTCAGCATTGGATTCAGGATCACAGATGCTTATACTGGCTGTAGGGACTACCATTTCTGTAGGAATCACTGGCTCAGTTCCAAAGACTAAAGAAAAAGGAGTTTGACCCGTAGTATTCTTGGGAGTTGTTCTATCTGCCCATAAGACATATCGTAGTTCTTCAGCCCACTTTCCTTTCTTTGATCCAAGCTTTTTCTTCAAATTGTTGATGATGATCTTGTTGGATGATTCTGCCTGGCCATTAGCTTGTGGGTGGACTGGTGTTGATGTTATCATCCTAATCCCCCAGCTGTCACAAAAGTTAGTAGTACGGTTCCCAATAAACTGGGATCCGTTATCACAAACAATCTCAGAAGGAATACCAAATCTAGTAATGATATTTCTTTTAATAAAGGATATAACTTCCTTTTCTCTGACTTGAGCAAAGGCTTCAGCTTCTATCCACTTGGAGAAATAATCAGTCATAGCTAACATGAACACTTTTCCTCCTGGTGCCTTGGGAAGCTTGCCTATAGGATGCAGAGGTTATGCGGGCTGATGAAGGATATTACTGTGTCTTTGGCAAGCATCACATTTCCTTGCATACTCCACAACATCCTTCTTCATTGTAGGCCAATAATATCCTGTTCTGGGGATCCTTGAAAATAGTGCTCTGTCCCCAGTATGATTTCCACAATCTCCTTCATGAAAATCCTTAGACTTCTTGGATCTCAGGATCCTCAACACATCGTAGATAGGGTCCTGCAAGAGATCTCTTATATAACATGTCATTAATGATAGTGAATTGGGATACCTTTATCCTGAAGGTTCTAGAATTTTCTCCAATGGGAACTTCCCCATTTTGGATATAATTGAGGATTGGAAGGATCCATGATGCTGGAGTTGATTGTGGATCATCCCTATGTACGATTGCGGCATCATCCACTATTTCCATTATCTCATTCTTCTCGATTGCGGGAGTTAGAATATGGATAATGGGTATCTTCACATCATCAGGCATCTTCAATGAGGATCCTAGATTAGCCAAGGCATCTGCTTCTGCATTTTCCTCCCTGGGTACCTGTGTTAGACTGAAAAAAGCAAAAGAATCCGCCAATTTCTTGACTATCTCCAAATATTTGATTAGCTTCCCACCTTTAACAGCATAAGAACCATTACAATGATTAGTGATTAATAAAGAATCCACAAATACTTGAAGATACCTGATCCTCATGTGCTTAGCTAATTGCAAACCTGCTATCAAGGCCTCATACTCTACCTCGTTATTAATGGTTTGGAATTCACATGCTATTGATTGGGGTATAATGTCCCCCTGGGGCGATTTTAGTAGTAGGCCTAGTCCAGTTCCTTTGACATTCGAGGCTCCATCTGTGAAGAGTATCCAAGGATCCTTGGTCTCCTCAAGTTGTTGTACCTCCAATTCAGCTTCTCTTTGTAGATCACTACTGAAATCAGCCACAAAGTCAGCCAAAGCTTGGGATTTAATAGCAGTTCTAGGCTCATACTTAATGTCATATGCACTAAGTTTAACAGCCCATTTTGCCATTCTTCCCGACATCTCTGGTTTGCTGAGAACATTCTTAATAGGAAAGTTAGTTTTAACAACAATAGTATGAGTTTCAAAATAATGTCTTAATTTAGTAGAAACCATGATTAGAGCAAGAATAAGTTTTTCTAAATGAGAATACCTGGCCTCAGCATCAAGTACACTTTTACTTACATAGTATACCGGATGTTGTTGGCCTTCATGATCCTTAACAAGGACTGCACTTACTGCTTTACCTGAAACAGCTAGGTATAAGGATAGTGGTTCCCTATTTTCAGGTTTCATTAAAGCCGGTGCTGAGGATAGGTAATCCTTGAGAGATTGTAGAGAAGTTTCATGCTTCTCCGTCCACTCGAACTTCTTATTCTTCCTCAGAATATCATAGAAATCCTTGCATCTTTCTGAGGATTTTGAAATGAATCTGTTTAGGGCGGCGATTCTTGCTGTCAATCTTTGCACATCCTTAGCGTTGGCAGGAGATTTGATGTTGATTATGGCCTTTATCTGCTCCGGACTTGCTTCGATCCCTCTCTTGGTAACCATATATCCTAAGAACTTTCCAGCTTTAACTCCGAAATGGCATTTGGAAGGATTTAGTTTCATATTGTATCGGTCAAGGATATTGAATGCTACTTCAAGATCCTTTAGGTGATCCTCGGCTCTTTTAGATTTCACCACCATATCATCTATGTATACTTCCATTGTATGTCCAAGTTGCTCCTTGAACATCATATTCACCAATCTTTGGTATGTAGCACCCGCATTTCTTAAACCAAAGGGCATAGCAATATAACAATATATGCTGGTGTCATGAATGTAGTATCCTCTTGATCAGATGATTCCATCTGAATTTGATGAAATCCAGACGAAGCATCCATAAAAGTTAACAACTCATGCCCCGTCGTGGCATCCACCATAGAGTCAATGTGGGGTAAAGGGAAAGGATCCTTGGGACATGCCTTGTTTAAGTCAGTAAAAACGACACATACCCTCCACTTTCCATTTTTCTTTTGAACAACAACCACATTGGCTAACCATCTTGGATACTTGACTTCTCTAATCATACCTGCCCTTAGCAATTTATCTACCTCCTCTTGGATGATTGCATTTCTTTCAGGAGAAAACTTTCTTCTCTTTTGGTGAATTGGCCTGAAAGACCTGTCAATGCCAAGTTTATGAGTAATAACATCCTTAGATATACCTGTCATATCTTCGTGCTTCCAGGCGAAGGTAGATTTTCTTCGTTTAAGGAAGGATACTAGATCCTGCTCTATGCTCTTCTGGATCCTGGATCCTAAATACACCTTGGATTCAGGATCCTCAGGATCTAAAAGTAAATCCTTGACGTCATGTTCTCTTGCCTCCATGACGTCTTTTGGAGGATGCTTTAATTTCTATGCTTCCCTAGACTTGGAAGCAGGTTTCATCGAGGAAGTGTAGCAATTCTTCGCCTCCTGCTGATCACTTTCTATCTTGACTATTCCCCACGGACTTGGAAGCTTGACACACTGGTGGTATGTTGATGGGACCGCCTTCATGTCATGTATCTATTACACAAAAATTTTGGACAGAATTCACTCCCTCTATGTAAATTGGCAGTTTAATGTCCCCTAATGTATTCTTGGTTTCCCCACTGAATCCCACGAGCACCGATGATCTTGGTATGATCTCAGATTTAGGGATGTTAATCTTTTTGAGGACATCCAACTGGATTACGATCACCGAACTCCCTCCGTCAATAAGAATCCTGCGAACAAAATGATTAGAGATAAACAAAGTAATGACAAGACCATCATGATGAGGATCCTGAATGTCTACGCGATCCTCCTCATCAAAGGATATCACTTTTTGTTGTGTAAGGGTAGACGTTCGAACTGGTCTCTCCCCATTTTCCATCTTCGTCTCCTTAGCATGCCTTTTAGCCGCTGAAAACGAAGTTCCACAAATATCAGAACCACCGGAAATAAAGTTAATGATCTGAGCATCTGCTGGCGGTGGAGGAGCTCTCTCAGGCACTTTCTCAGTATCCTGAGTCTTACACGTTTCATTCCTAACAGTTCCTTCAAATACCCTTTGCTAAGAAGATAGCCAATTTCTTTCCTCAACGTTATACACTCATCAGTAAGGTGGCCAAAATCCTCATGATAAGCGCACCATTTGGATTTATCCTTAGTAGCTCCAGGTTTATCAGTTTTCCTTGGCCATATAGCCTTGTCACCTAAATTCTGCATAGCAAGGATTAGTTCATTATATCAGCAGAAAAACAATATTCAGATATTGGAGGATAATCCTCATCGTCTTCGTCTTGTTCAACTGCGTTCACATTGTGATTGTCATATCTAGAATATGGCTTGGATCGATTAATCTTAAAAAATGATCCTTGTTTTTCCTGTTTTAAGGATCCTGAGAGTCTCTCCTAGTTCCTTTTGTCATCCTCTAAACAAATAAATCTCAATGCCATGTTCCTCACTTCATCTAAATTCCTGCAAGGGGTCATAACAAGGTCATCATAGAATGAGGAATTCTTAAGTAAGCCCATTTTGAATGCTTCTACAGCAGTGGCAATATCCAAATCAGGGATTTCTAAGGATTCTCTACTAAACTTAGTGATGTAATCTCTTAATGATTCATCACGACCCTGAGTTACCCTATATAGATCACTAGTAATCGTTCAAAAGTTCTACTACATGAAAATTGGTTATTGAACAAATTAACTAGGTGAGAAAACGAAGTAATTGAGTAAGGAGGAAGACTTAGCAGCCATTTGACGGTTGATCCAGTGAGTGTGGATCCGAAGCCTTTACAAAGACAGGCTTCCTTTAATCTTTCTGGAATGGGATTGATCTCCATTCTTTCTCGGTACTGTGCCACATGCTCCTCCGGATCAGTTGTGCCATCGTACAGCTTCATTTTGGGGGTTTGAAAGAGTTTTGGTATCTCAGCATTGCATATAGGAGGTGCGAAACGAGACACCCTGTGACTTCCATCTGGGATTTCAGGAATGGGCTTAACCACTCTTGGGATGCTAGATATCATATCCTTGAGCTTCTGGAGCTCCTGCGCCATAGCCTGATTGATACCTGTATCCTGCATAAAACCGCAATTAGTGCCAAAAGATGTATTGACATTGTTACCTCCTGATTGGTTTGGAGGTGGTATGCCAGAAGTATATCCAAAGGTGGACAATTTAGGTGTAACAGTTGGACCAGATGAAGCAATAGTCTGCATAGGAATGAAGTCCCTTTGTGAACTTCAGAATCCTTGAATATCTGAGTCCCTGAAGATCCTTGATCCTGAAAGACATTGGGTCCAGGATACATGGGTGCTGAAGGTTTGAAGGATACTGCATGGATCCTTGAACCTGAGAGGAGGATCCTTGAACCTTATCCCAAGCATAGGATCCTTGATCCTTAGAAAAGGATCCTTGATGCTGGAAATAGGATTCCTTTGGTGCAACTGTCTCCAAATATCCTCCTGAGCTGAGATAGCCTCCTTGATGTTGATTTGAGGATCCATAAGGTAGAGACGCTTGCGGCAGCGTCATTGCCAATGATCCATGCTGCAATCCTAAGGATCCTTGATGCTGAATACCAGAAGCCTTGGAATGCTGAATGGTTGTTGCTGGAGTGGCGAAATCCAACGATCTGGGCATCAATGGAGAGTGATCCTCCGCTGATCTTTTCTGTTTCTTGATTTCTCAATTTCATGAAGGATCCTCTGGTTAGTTTTGTCCTGCAGTTCCATGTATCCTTTCATCTGCAAAATCAAAGTAGACAGATCATTGTTAGTAGGTGTAGAGGATGAAATAGTGGAAGCCTTCGAGAAAACTGGTGTTGGCTTCTTATGAGCATTATCAGCACTCCTCGCCGGTGCAGGGGAATGGGAGGCAATGATGCACAAGCCGGAGATGAGGTAACTGCTGTCATGGCACTTGAAGCAGATTTTCCATGAGAAGCCATGTAGTTGAAAAGAATGGATGAAAATGAATGAAATGAACGGAATTTTTAGAATTGAAGCACCGATTGCCCCACGGTGGGCGCCAAACTTTTTTGGTAAAAAATCACACTAAGGATAATGTGACCAAACTTTGTATCTGAGGTTGAGTGCTTATGTGTTGAACAATGATGTGAACAATCGTGAAATGTAATGAACAATGGACACCGAGATTTATACGAGGAAAAAGCCCTTGATCGATGTATGATCTCCGGCATAAAAAACCTCGGGTGATGGAAATACCGATCACCAAGTGTATTTAACAAGTAAGATTACAACTTCGGAAGATATTGAGCTTTTACAATCGATCTATAGTGTAATGTGTGTGTGTTTCTCGAGAGTTTCCAAGTGATCTTGTGATATCAGTGTTTGCGAATGAATTCGTGTATCTAACGAGGTCAATACCCCCTAAAATATTAACATTTTTAACTTATAACTAACTATCCGAAATATCCGGGATCCTCCACGTTCATGCATAACGTCCATTTAACATTCAGCACGTGCTTAATCCTCCGAATATTCCACGAATATTTTGCTTGACCAAGTCCACTATCGATACCTGCCCTACAATCAAATAAAACATTGAAGTCAATTGTTAGAAACCGTTATAGTCACTAAGGATCCTTGATCCTCCCAGTATTCAGTACTCAGTACATGGATAATATATCCTCGATATACTAAAGGATCACTGATTCTTAAGCAATAAAAATCTAGTCCTAACAATCGTGAAGGACAAGTGAGTAAAGATCGAGTTAAAGAGACATGGATTGTATGGAAGGGTGGTCATGTAGTTTGTATTAGTATGTTATATTTGATACATTAATGAAGTAAGAATGATGTATTTCCTTTAAAGGAGTCTCTTTAAACAATTTTCAAGTACATTAGAACATTTATAAAGAAAGAAATTTTATACATATTTTCGTTGCGTCTTTTCGGTCAAAACGTGTTTAGGTATTACAAGTTGGTATTAGAGCGCTGGTTTGAGCGAAGCCAAGTACAAGTAGGTAAGTACTTGAACTTAAACCTGTGTGCTCCTGTGATTAATGACCCGTACAATCCAAGACTCGATCAAGATTCGAAGGTAGAACTAGATGTAAGCATGTATATGTTTATTAATATAAAGAAACTAATTGTGCAATATATGTATGGTAAGATTAATTGATTGAGGAGGATGATCCGAAGATGTGGTCCCGATCAGAAACCAAAGCATGTAATTAGACAAATGGATCCCAGGTACACAATTTTAATATATGTGAGTACCGGTGTTTGGAAAATCTCTTGAGGGAGGGTGAATGTTAAATGAAAGACAATGATGTTATCTTGGTAAGATTTTAAAGATTTTGCATGAATTGAAACCACATCTCTAGGCATAAGGGGATGGTTACATGAAGGCACAAAACTAGCATGTGGATTACGCGCCTGGCCACTGCGCAAGAAGCATATGACACTCGTGAGACCATAATAATCATCCCAGGTATGTCTGGTAGAATTGGAAAGTAAGTGGTCGTGTGTGTAAAAGGAGTGGTAAGACTCCCAAGTAATTTGGGAGTGTTTTATGTTGAATGAAAAGTGGGAAGGAAAAGTATGAGTCCGTAAGTAAGAACAGTCCAACCAAGCAAGAATGAAAAGTTTGAATACCTAGGTGAGTATGGAACAAACATATAAGAATGAAAAGTAAAAAAAATGAAAAGTTTGAATCCGTAGGTGAGTACGGATCAAACCTATAAGAATGAAAAGTTGAATCCGTAAGTGACTATAGATCAAACTTATAAGAATGAAAAGTATGAATAAAAAGTTGAATTCATAAGGGAGTACATATTAAATGTATAAGAATGAATAGCATGAATGAAAACTTAAATTCGTAGGTGAATACGGATCAAAAGTATATGAATGAGTAATAAGAACGAAATGAAGGAGGGAATTTGTTTCTCTCTCTGACTAAGGTAATAAGTCTTGTAAGCAAGTGGTGCCAGTTGCCTTGCCCGTCTAGGATGTCATTGACTAAAATAGTGCATATATACATGAGACAAACCAGTGTGAGATGGGTTGTAGCTTGTTGTTAAAACCTAGTTAAGGACGTGTCGACAGTTTGACCTCGAGAGGATCAAACGGGCTATATGACAAAGTATAAGGCAATTGTCAATAAGATACCGAGAAGAGTGATTGTAATTAGCACGCTTACTGAGAGGAAGAAGTATTAAATAAAGTTACATGATAGAGATATTAGAAATCAACTCATGAGTGTCGGGGTGAATGACGGGCTAAGACCTGTGATATGCACCAAATATAACATATAAATTATATCAAATAAGGTATAAAATCAACCCTTTTTAGTACTAATGTTGGAAAAAGGTGTTTCTTTGTATATTTTGAGTTTCAGGATTAAAAGAGCTTAAATGTATAAAAGGAACAAATTAATGGCAAAAACCAACATAAATAAAAAAGAATAAAAGTTGATACATCATACCGACCCTCAGAGCTGCACCCCAAGACCAAAAACAACAAATCAGAAGACAAGCACGAGGTCATACCACCAAGGCATAGGGTCGTGCCCCACTCCAGATTCCATGAAGAAAAAGACAAACAGAAGCAGACAAGAGACACGGGGCCATGTCCCATGGACATGGGTCGTGGCCAACTCCCATATATGCAAAATCTTGGATAATACAGAAAGTACAAGGGCCACGGGGTCATGTGAGCATACGGACTGACACAGCTCATTAAATGAAGACAGAGAAGGAGGCACGGGGCCGTGTAAACTGTCTATTTCCAGCTATAAATATGGATGCTTGGTTCAGTTGTAATACATCCCTTGGCAAACCACATCTCTCACACCTGCCACTACTCCACCACTACAATACCATCATCATCCACCACGTTAATCCATCATCTATCTTTAGAGTGTGTAGTAGTATCGGGATCCAAGATTGATCGTAAGAGTTTTTATCAAACAAAGGCCATGATTGGCTATTCTCTTACATCACTTGCTGAAGACTAGTCTTTTATGTATTACTTTTGATTTCCAAGCTTTGGTTAACTTTTTAATTGGGTTTGTATTAATTACTTTAATTACTAGTTTTCTTATACTGAAAGTGAACTTTATTCTATCATCTCTTCATGTTTTGTAGATTCACTCATTCTTGTCTTTACGGTCTACATAAAGCACGTTAACTGTCTGGAAGGGGGTTAGAAGTGTGGTTTGAGTAAAGTTCTTGCCTCGTTCAGTGTATAGATCCTGCGAGGACTTGATTCAAGCTTATTAGGACTTCCTTTGAGGCAGATAACATCAAACCGAGGGAATTAAGAACAGCTTGAATCCCTTATAAATAAACTACTATTAAAAGTTTAAACCGGCCTTACGGGACTGTGTCCCTGCTGACTCAGACCAATATGGCCGAGGGTAGGGTTGGCTCCAAAAGAGGAACATGCCACATTTTGCATAAATAACTTATGTAATTATCTTTCAATATTTCGTCCTTGCCGGAATGTATCCCTGCTGACTCAGACCAATATGGTCGAGGGTAGCGTTGCCTCCAAAAGAGGGACATGCCACATTTTGCATTAATAACTTACTTAATTATCTTCCAATATTTCGGCCTTGCAGGACTGTATCCCTCCTGACTTAGACCAATATGGCCGAGGGTAGCGTTGCCTCCAAATAAGGACATGGCACTATAACTAAGATAATTTCTTAAAAACCCCAAATTGCGGAAATCATCAAAAGATACGTAAAAGACGAGTTGGAACCAAGTGATTCTATCTTGTCTATTTATATCTTTTATTTATTTTATTTTCTTTATATTAACTAGCAAAAATCTTTTCTCAGCAATTTGGTTAGATTAGACGTTGCTGATATACCGGTATTAAAAGCTCTTGTGTCCTTGGACGACCTTGGTATCTTACCATCACTATACTACGCCAACGACGGGTGCATTTGCCCTACCGTGTTGTAGAGAGTGATAGTGTTATATCGTGTTTTATAAATTTAAAGCTTGATAAACGAGTAAAGAGTGCTTAAAATATATCAAAAATCGTACACCTACGGACTAACACAACTCATTAAATGAAGACAGAGAAGAAGGAGGCACGGGGCCGTGCCTTACGGTCACGGGGCCATGTAAACTGTCTGTTTCCAAATATAAATAAGGGTGCTTAGTTCAATTACAATCCATCCCTTGGCAAACCACTTCTTTCACACTTGCCACCACAATACCATCATCATCCACCACGTTCATCAATCATCCATCTTTAGAGTATGTAGTGTCTCGGGATCCAAGATTGATTGTAAGAGTCTTTGTCAAACAAAGACCATGATTGGCTAATCTCTTATATCACTTGGTGAAGATAAGTCTTTTATGTATTACTTATGATTTTCAAGCTTTGCTTAACTTTTTAATTGGGTTTGTATTAACTTTTTTTATCCTTTTTAGTTGTAACCGGATGATGAATGGATTTAATGGAATTATATTTGGTGTTTAAAAACTTGTGGAATGGTATGAAAGATCAAAGGACGTTGAAACGGAACCCCAAGCACGTAAACAGAAGTCCCCCGACTCAAAATCTTCAAAACAGTAAGTGCAGCACGGGGTCGTGTAAGGTAAGCACGCCCCATGCCTCAAGTCTACATAAAACAATTTTGTTTCTGGAACTGTTACACGAGGCCGTGTCTCATTGGCACGCCCCCGTGCCCGTCATTTGGAAAATTTTCATTACTGGCACTTTTTACATGGGGTCGTGCCTACCTGGTACGCCCCCGTGTCTGCTTTCTGAAAATTTTCACAAAAGTCATGTTACTGGCATTTTTTACACGGGGCCGTGCCCCCCAAGCACGTCCCCATGCCCAATGTCTGATTTTCGAAAAATTTCTCGTTTTAAACACACATTTAATCAAATCTAACCCATTTTGGACACATCTCAATGTGTAATTTAAGTGTGGGGAGGAACTGAATCGTTTGTCCTAAACAAGCCTTACACAAAACTCTACTTGGGACCACTAAAACACCCTCAATCTTTTTCAAAAACATTTTTTTTGTATTTTGTCTTGTTTTTTTTTTTAAGTTAGAAACTAAGTTCTAAAAATTTAGTTTTTACAAATTTACAACCGATAGCGTCGTGATAAAAAGAACCATATAAGAAAATTTTATAAAGAGGCATGACAATCTTTTTAAAATTTGATTGTATATATATTTTCACACTTTTAACTTTTCCAACAAATAGTGAGTTTTGAGCCTTTATCGAGTATTCAATATAATATCTTTACTAAATGTCCACTTTTCATTTCTTGTGTGAATAGCCCGTACGGTTATTACAAATCTAGAACTTGACAGGACCACATGTTCCTGGTCGTTACCGACTAACCAAAGTAAGTAAATGATTTAGGCATTAGGACTATAAACCACCTTTTCACTTCAACTTTATTTTCCCTTTTTATCTCTCCACCAAAAAAAATCCCCTAGTTAACCCCTTTAAGCCTAAAACCCTTTGTTTGTAAACCCTAAAAATAAAATTTTGCAACAATCACCCATCACCCAAGACCTTTATATTTTACACCATTTATTTTAGTAAAATTTTGTTCTTTTGAAATATACAAAATATGTGACTTAGCTATCTTGTGAATATCGAAACAAAAAGCTTTCTAGTTGCTTGAAATAAAATAAGCAAATTTATTGCTTACAAGCCTTTAGTTTATATCTAAGTCACAAATAAATAAATTGTCAAAAGAAAACTGACATTGTATGCATTTAGCCACTTTTCAAATAAAACTACCCTACCCCTAACCAAAACCTACCCTTTTTAAACCTATAGATATTTACAAAGATTATGTTCAAAAAGTAGGATGTTTGATTACTTGTCAATCATATGGTAGGAGTAAGTTCCATACCAGGACCGAGCATTTCACTTATACATCTTCAGCCGAGTGTTGAATGATCACTTGTGAGGTATGAGAATTAGTATATAGCTTAATGAAATTTTAAAGGGCATGTTATACCTAAAAATATTTATTTTTTCTTAAAAAGAGTTCTAAATAAATCATGTCGAATAGGATTGTAATAAAATAAAAACAAGAATAAAAAGAACTTGTATCCCCGACACTCTAAAACAAGACCCAAAAACTTCTTCCCTACCTATTCCATGTAGGTGTGTAAGCAATATTTAAAGAGTTTTGTTTGAGGACAAGAAAAGATTCAAGTGTGGGGTATTTGATATGCACCAATACAACATATAAATTATATCAAATAATGTATAAAATTAACACTTTTAGTACTAATGTTGGAAAAGTGTGTTTCTTTGTATACGAGATATGCAAAATCTTAGATAGTACAGCAAGTACAAGGGCCACGGGGCAGTGTAAGCATACGGACTGACACAACTCATTAAAGGAAGACAAAGAAGAAGGAGGCATGGGGTCGTGCCCTCCGGGCACGGGGCTGTGTAAACTGTCAGTTTCCAGCTATAACTAGGGGTGCTTGGTTCAACTGTCATCCATCCCTTGGCAAACCACTTTTCTCACACCTGCCACCACTCCACCACCACAATACATTCATCATCCACCACGTTCATCCATCATCCATCTTTAGAGTGTGTTATAGTCTCGGGATCCAAGACTGATCATAAGAGTTTTTGTCAAACAAAGGACATGATTAGCTAATCTCTCACATCACTTGGTGAAGACAAGTCTTTTATGTATTACTTTTGATTTCTAAGCTTTGGTTAACTTTTTAATTGGGTTTGTATTATTGACTTTAATTACTAGCTTTTTATATTGAAAGTGAACTTTTTTTCTATCATCTCTTCATGTTTTGTTGATTCACTCATTCATGTCTTGACGGTCTATATAAAGCACGTTAACTGCTTGGAAGGGGGTTAGAAGTGTGGTTTGGTAAAGTGCTTGCCTCGTTCAGTGTATAGATTCCGTGAGGACTTGATTCTAGCTTATTACGACTTCCTGTGAGGCAGATAGCATCAAATCGGGGGATGTAAGAACGGCTTGAATCCCTTATAAATAAACTACTATTAAAACTTTAAACGGCCTTGCAGAACTGTATCCCTGCTAAATTAGACCAATATGGCGAGGGTAGCTTGCCTCCAAAAGAGGACATGCCACATTTACCTTAATGACTTACTTAATTATCTTTCAATATTCCGGCCTTGCGGGACTGTATCTTTGCTGACTCAGACCAATATGGCCGAGAGTAGCGTTGCCTCCAAAACAGGGACATGCCATTATAAACAAGATAATCTCTTAAAAAACCCAAAGTGCGGAAATCATCAAAGGATACGTAAAAGATAAGTCGGAACCAAGTGATTCTATCTTTTCTATTTGTTTCTTTTATCATTTTAGTTTCTTTCTTTATATTAACTTCTAAAAGTCTTTTCGAAAAAATTGGTTAGATTAGACGTTGACGCTAATCCTGTATTAAAAGCTCTTGTGTCTTTGGATGACCTCGATATCTTACCATCACTATACTACGACAATGATGGATGCTCTTGCCCTAGTGTGTTGTAGAGAGTGATAGTGTTATATCATGTTTTATAATTTTAAAGCTTGATTAACGAGTGATCACACCCTCCGCTCACGTCAACCCAGACGGGTGGCTTAAGTATGGACAAGAATGAAAATTTTTGGCAATAAACACTAAACTGATGAAATTACATTTTTGTAAGTATGCTTGAACAGAAAGTAAGGTACAAATGCATATTACTATATGTCCGCATACAATAAGTAAGAAGAAGACAACTTGACCATGAAAAGTCAAATTGCAGGAATTTGGAAAATAAATTAATGAATTGTAAGGATAATATGTAAGAAGTAAAATGTGAAATGTGGTCGATCATATAAAATGGGAAATCTGGGAAAGGAAAATAGGTGAATAACCACCGAGTAGAATGAATATTTGAATAAAATGTGCTAACCGTTAATCTTGTAAATGGGGAGGATAGAAACTTGAAGTGATGAAACTAGTAGAGTTGGTGAAAGGATGCTCATGAGTAGAAGCTGATCACATAGATGGATGAGATCAATCGAGATATTGTATGGACTCCTGAAGGAGCGAGCCAACCCAGATTGTAGATCGTTGGTCTATGCAATACAAGTGAGGTTAGTAACTTGTTTGAGTCATAATTTTAGAAAGAATTTCGATTGAGTAGTACCGTCCATATAAATGGTAGTTTGAATATTACATAGTATAGGAGGTTCGACTTTGAAGGTCAGCATAGGAGGATTTTTTTACTCAAACTCGGGTCATGGATAGGAATCTAAAACCCTTGAATGAAGACTTAGGGATTATGATTAATAATTCGAAAGTTACCTTAAAAAGGGAGTACATAATAGTTGCGATGGTCGTGACAATATAATGATGCTTAACCTTTTAGCAAATATGAACAAGTGAGAATGAAACAATAGATATATAGTTATAATGACAACCCGTACGAATGTTGGAAATATGAGTATGTACATGGCCTAAATTTACCATGTGTCAATGAAAGTGCTCAAAAAGAATACTAATAGTAGAATACCTAAGTAAACTCACGCTAAGTACTCACGTTGAAAACACAAGAATGGGATATCATGTATGGTAGTGAAATATAAATTAATCGAATCATTATGATTAGTAAATGTGTGAAAGTCTTATGCTCAATTGTGAAGGTAAGAACAATATATATAATCGTGTGCCTACGTGAATAAAACCTCTCGAATGATCCATGAATGTATTCACGCTTTAGTATGCATCTTGAATGAATAGAATGAAGAAGTAAGAATAGAATTGGTCTAGTAGGACGAAAAAAGTTTTGGGGACAAAACCACCTTTAAGGGGGGTAGACTTGTAACACCCCAAAAATTGAATTTGAATTTAAAAGAATGTTTTCTTGTTTTGTGGTATGAGACAAAAATAACAAGGTTATGTAACCAAGTTATTAACATAAGGGTTAGGATGGTTAGAAAGAGGAGTACTTGTTGCAAATAACCAAAAACCCAATTAGAGAGTCTATAAGTGGCAAGTGGCGGACACTTTATAAAATTCAGATTTTATAAGTGTGTGTCGACACACACACTGAAGAAGAAAAAGGGTTCTTCCCCAAACCCCACAAATTGGTGAAATTGAACAAATATTTGAAGCCAAAACTATTGCATGATTGAAGAATTGAAAACATCTAGTTGTAACAATCATAAGGTATGTTATAGATTTTGGTATGGTGATTTTGGTAGACAACGCTATGTGATCAATCCTTGATATAGTATGAAATTAAACATGAAAACGTATTGGAATCACCAAATAGAACTTATATTATACACGATTTTAAGTAAATTGATGTGTTGAAGTGAAACCCATGTGGGATGATATAGATCGCGACATGGGTGTATCACCCATGTCGAATCCTTGTGCTAATTTTGTGTATTATGTATATGTGATGGATGTTTGTTAGATAGGTTGAGTTTGGTATGGAATTAAATTGATTTTAGTTGTATTGAATGAATGAAAACAAGAAGTACGAAGATGAGCATAAGATACCTGTACAATGTGCTTAAAGAGTAGTATGCACATCAAGTGTTTGGGGAAATGTCTAAGTGAAGTTAGAATGTGAATTTGTATGCAAAAATTTGGTAAATAGGTATACAATGTGTTAATGATGTCGTTGTTAATAAACTTATATGAGGAAGGTGTGATTGATTAAACTCATGTGGGTAATCTTGTTGATTTCATGATTGTGAAGAAATCTGCATTAGTAGTTGTACTATATGCTTTGAAGGTGTGATGCACACCATATGTGGGATTAATTGCTTGATTATGATTAGTAAAATACCAAGTACTACTTATGAAATGTGTGGACTTACTAGCAAGTAAATATGGTAGAGTTATGTTAAATTGGCTAACTTTCAATGTGGTTGTCATTGTAGGATCATTAAGGCTTTAATATGTGTAGAATCGACTATGTGTCATATAACTATGTGATCGTGTAGTTGTATGGGCCACACAACATGAATATGAAATGGGCATGACGTTGTTACTATGATCTACCATATGGATATAAGCGTGTGTTCATAAGTTTGAAGTCGTATGCTAAGAAGGTTGACTTTTTGAAAGTCAACAATATATAAATAGCATGGTTAGAAATTTTGACACAAATGTAAGATTCGGGGGATCATACGATATGTGTTAGACCAATTATGTGTTATGTATGGTGACATATTGGAACTCGTTGATGTTGAATAATGTGATTATCAATCAGTGTCTTATGCTTATTACTGATTGACTAATAAACGTCAATGTTTGAAATGAACATAGTATGAATGAATATGAATGCTAACGATGTTGTGCATATGATGGCATGAAAGGATGGAATCACATTAGCATGGGCTCAAGCGCGGAAGGCTAACAGGTCAAGAATAGGAAAGGAAACAAGAATGAACACGAACCCTTAAGGTGAGGGATTTCCGACTCGGGAGTAAACGTAATTAGATAAGAGAAAACATAAAGAGTACTAGTAATTTTATCTAACTAAATTAGATAAATTAATTTTTATATAAAAAGAAATTGGGTACAATAAGTTCAAAAAATAAATATTGAAAAAGAATCAATCTGATAATTTTTTTTGTAAACTTAATCTTATTTTTCTATCTTTAGGTTTATAGAAAACATATTTATAAAATTGCTTTGAAAGAATTTGCTCGATAGATTTAAAGTTGAATGGGGAAAATGATTCTATAAACTTTGATTCATAGGTGTTTTTTATTTTTATAAAATATAAAATAACTTAATGATTTATGTGACTTATTAGTTATCCATTTTTAAAGAACATAATTATTTTAAAATAAAAACTTATTTAATAAAGATAATTACATAATTTAAATAAACAGTTGTATAATATCACATTTGAAATTGATGCACTTAGTGTGTCCGATACTGTGCGAATTAGCTAGATAGAGCATGTGTTGAATATTGTATAGTTTTATATGTGATTGGAGTGTTTATGAGCGCATGACATGAACCTGCTAAGGAGTCCTACGCACATATGAGTCCTACGCATGTAGTGATGCACAGAGCATGTCTATATATAGTAATGTCATGCGCTTGACTTCATAAGTTTGGAAATTTTCAGAATTGAGAAGAGATCGAACTGCGTGTTCTCTCCCAGCACTTAATGATGTATACTCTTTCCGTATGATATGGAAGCTAATAAAATCGGGTTAGCTAAAAGTTAGGCTGCCAGAATTTTTACCGAATTAGTTTATTTTTATCCAAACTTCCGTCTAAATACTGTTCCGGGTCCTAGGAGTGGTATCAGAGCTACGGTACTGATTTAATCGATCTAATCATTGATTAAATCACTTACGCTATGATTTATGTGTATTAGATGTAAAATCAAAATTGGGGATCAATTCACGGATGAAATGTCATATTGAATATATATTCTTGATCAGAATTGATTTTTGCACATGTTAGAAGTGGTTTCATCATCAAATTCGAAGAAAGGAAGATTTTAGATTGAAAAATTGTGAACAGCGGGTTTGAGCGTAGGAGGCGTACATGCGCAGGAGAACACACGTAGAAGTCATACGCGCACAAGTTATGCGCGTGCAGGGGAAACTCATACACTCAAGGGAAATGCATATTTTGTTCATGGTAACGAGACGAGTATCTAGAAAAAAATTGGTGATAAAATTTTTTTTTCGAGATTATATCGTTAAATAAAGGTTGTTTGTGGACACGTCGCAGGATTCAAAGAATGCGATAAGATGATGAAATCACAAAGTTTTAATGATAGTGGGGTAGTCATGGAAACCTGTGCAAAACCTTTATCATTAGGTACATTGATGTTAAAATGACTTTTGTGGAACAAAATATCAAATATTCCACAAAGTTGAGTTTTGAGAGATAGGAGATATCAGAACTTGCCAAGATTGAGGGGAAATTCTTGGAAACTCATAGACGATTTTAAAGAGGTCAGAATTTGCCTAAAATGAGGGGGAATAAAAATTTCATATCAAATATTGAAATTTAGAGCATTAGAAAGTGATAGAAAAAGATGCAACTGTTTTTTGGGTGGTTCTGACTCAAATTATGTGATAATGTATAGTATCTCGTATTCTTAGGTTTAGAAACGAATTGAGGTTTCAGTCTTCATGAAAGTGTTTGCAGATACTATTAGGTGATCTTTATTGAACGTTAGTTTTCAGAGGACATTTCACTTAACTAGTATATTGGCAAAAAAATGAATGGAGATTGGTCGTGGTGGCTCTGTCAAGAAAAGACTACATATTCGATCTTTGGCAGATGAGTCTTTCTGAACTAACTGTCAGGGAATAATGATGTTCAGAGATTACTTTGCTTATTGTAGAGCATGGATAAGACAACATAATTGATCTTTGAAGAATAGTTATCATTATACATTGAAGATCACAGTGTGTTACCAGATAAATTTTGATCTAATGAAGATTTTCTAATTGTAGAGTTCACCGTTTACACTCATCAATCATTGACGTTGATTGAGCATAACGTTGATTACGGAAAACGGAATTTCAGATTTTCGTGAGTATTCACTTATTTGAAGATGACTTGTGTGGTATTCGAAGTTTCTATTAAATGTCAGTTGGTTTTTTGAAAATCATAGGATCGAGCTAGGCGTGCGTTAAAACCAAACTTGGATGTGGTTAACATAGAAATGGAGAAGCTACATTGATTAATTTCAAGTTGGTTAATGTTCATGAAGATTGCAGTTTAGTAAATCACAGGATTGTGTCAGGAATTGTGTAGATATAGACTTGAAGCATCAATTCAAAGGGCACATGTTGATTCAAATGCAAACCCAAAGCATCAATCAAGGGGGAATTTAGTGACGACATTAACAAATACTTGATTGAAGTTGTAGAATAGTCAACACAACTTTCATATTTAAAAAACAAGATTCGACAGAACGTACAAGGGGGAATCTGTTGATGCACTTAGTGTATCTGTTACTGTGTGAATAGGCTAGATACATCATGTATTGAACATTGTATCGTTGTACATGTTATTAAGAATGATTAGGAACGCATGACATGAACCTGTGCAGGATTCCTATGCACGCATGGTCCTACGCACGTAGGAGTCCTACGCATGTAGTGATGCCATGAGCATGTTTATATATAGTAGTGTCATGCGCTTGACTTCATAAGTTTGGAAAGTTTCGGAATTGAAAAGAGATCGAATTGTGTGTTCTCTCCCAATGCTTAATGATGTATACTCTTTCAATGTGAAATGGAAGCTAATAAAACGGGTTTACTAAACGTTATGCTGCCAAAATTTCTACCTAATTAGTTTATCTTTATCCAAACTTCCATCTAAACACCGTTCCGGGTCCTAGCAAAAAATTTTATATAAGGGATGAATCATAAGAGAAATTTGTAAGAAGAAATGAAAACATATTGAGCACACACAAGAAGTTATGAGCTTTTATGGCATACCTATGATATATATATATTTTCTTTTTAAATGCACGTCAAGGGAGGTAACATGGAAAGGTAAAAACACAAGGGTTGTAATTATTTATTAAATAAAGAAGAACATTGACTAACCAAAGTAGTTAGGTTCACATAATGTTTGGAAAGATGTGCTTTAGCCTATAAGTGAACACTCACTCTGAGAATTCCCAAGAAAGCATAACGGGTCCTTGGGTTGATTTGGATTTATACTAAATGCTTTCTTAGACAGAAGACTCAGTGTATAGGCGTCCACCCTTTATGATTGCATAATATAGAGAATAGACAAGAACTGGAGACTCATTAATGTAAAGATAGGGATAAGGATAAGGAATAAGGAAGAATAAAGTTTAGGAAACATGAGATCACTCATGCTTGAGTCCTAAGGGTACACTCAAACCTTGGTTTACTAGTATGAAACTCAAAGGGTTCCAAAAAAAAGGCCAAGGAGTGGGGATGGATTGTTAGGCCAATAGGTCTATCATGTACTCCCGTTCGGCTTGATCATAGTTAATGAATGCACTGGTATGGTGTCACACCCCAACCGATGGTGGAAACATCAGGGTGAGACGAACAAATTGCTTAAAACGTCATAACACTACTTTGCGACAATATTTAATAACTCAAATTTCATTGATACTAAAATGATAATACATTGTTCCGAAACGGAAATACAACAAGTTTCAAATGGCAATACAATATGAAACGAACTACATAAATTAACTCTAGGTGTGTATCTAATCCACCCTAAATATTTCTTCAACGACATCAACTAGACTCCTGTAACATGTATTAAAATAATATATATCAACAAAACGTTGGCGAGCATACAAGTTTGATACATAGCATAATATTGAAATATCCAACATGGTAACATTGCCTACAATTGATGTAAACATACTAAACATGTGCTCTTATATGTCAATCTAAAGTCTAACGCAATCGTGATTACCCAACATCGTCGAAACGAAGAGGGTGTAATATAGTTTACTTAACAATACCACAAGTTTACGGGCGGTGCGTTACTCCTATAGCGCTATATTTGTTAAGGTAGGCTAACAAAGTTAATGAGCATATAACACAAGTCTAACATAGCATGCGATAATCAAGAATAAAACACGTCTCGTGTTATTAACGGATATAGTAAGTGGTGTAAACAAGTTTTATTGTGATTTGTAATATAGTACATGTTGCACCCAAAGTGTTTAAAATAGAAAATCGGATCGAGTATACTCACGATTTTGCAAGCTTTCCTACTTGAAATCCCGCGAGTGTTGTTGGTTGAAGATTTAGCTTGGAGCACCTTGTCCTTCTACACGAAGCAACATAGGTGTGTGAGTATTGGAAGTTAACAGAAGATTATAGATTCGGAATTTAAATAACATGAAAAGTAGGCATATGAAAATAATCATCTTGTACACATAACACTTGTTCTTGACACTATTGAAACTCAAAGGAGTATGTGTGTTTTCATGGATTCAAGGATCCATTAGAATCGTAACAAGTGCATGGTCATGGATGATGTAACATATTCTTGACAAGTAACTACTAAGTTATCATCAAGTCTTGTTACTTAGATAATATATATATATATATATATATATATATATATATAGAGAGAGAGAGAGAGGGAGAATACATAAGTTATAAAGATTCAAGGTCCTACAGGTCAAGTATGAGGTAGGAGATTAAAGTCTCCATTTAGGCACCTCTTTGAGTCATATAATTCATACATGAGGTAAGAAGAACAAAGCTTCCATTTAGGAACCTCTATTGTTCACCACTGCACTTGTTGTTATAAACAACAAGGATGGTTATGAACTTACAATAAGGAAATAAAGTAGAAAATAACTAACCTAAGAAACATCAAGTAGTGGTGGACTTTTAAGTAGGATAGCCCAAGCTGACCTTAGTCACATAAAAGCTTCAAGCTTGTTCACTACTTGTGGGTAAAAACTTAAACAAAATAGAATGTTTGTGAGGTTTTAACCTCTGATTTAAATTGTCTCGGCCTTTTTTTTAAGCCCAACTAACCATTCAATTTATTATGAGCATTAGGACATAGGTTTGAGATAAGAGAACTCAAGTTTAGTTAAGTTTAACAAAGTTTAAATGAAAACAGAAAGTAACAGTCCACTTTGGAGCCTTTTTGGTGAAATCCAGAGCTTGGTTTTCATGAAAAAACTGTGGAAATGTTTCTAAGGTTGTTCCAAGTAAGTGTGAAAAAGACTAAGTATTGAGTGAGTTATGCTCACTTTAGTGAAGTAAGATGATTATGCTCGAACTTCTGATTAACAGCAGATTATGGACCGATTTGAGAGGGTTGTGGATGATTTGCAAAGTGTGAAATGCTTGGAAGAGGTGTGGGATTTATAGGGAAGAGTTAGGTTAGGTTGGTGGGGGTTTTAATGGTGATTAGAGGCCATTGGTGGAGAAGAAATGGTGTGGATTCGTGCTAAAACACAGGTTGTCCACGATTTCCCCCGTCAGACCTACTTACGAACCGTAAACAAGAAGCCTTGTGGTCCGTAAGGCTTGGTCAGAAATTCATTTTTTTATTTTTTATTTTTGTTGTTAGTTGGCTTATCCAATTGTCACATGTTAGGTATTTTAGGACTATTTTAGGGATTTTCAAGCGTAAGAAGCATAGTATAAGTGATGTCATGAAATTTAATCACATAATAAAGTATAAACAAGTATGATTTAGTAGGAGAATCGTGATTAGATGTCGTATGATGCATGTATGTCACGTATCAAATGTTTTCAAGAATCACGAAGTAAGTATTATATGCATGGTGTACGAATGTGTATAGCATGGATTGTAGAAAAAAAGGATTTTATTATGATTCAAGTCTCGGAGTGGACAATGATTACAACGAGAAGACTAGTACAAGATTACAAAGTTTCCTAAAATAGCATTACAAAGCGAGCTTTCTAAATATAGAAAGTATGAGAAAGCAGGGCGTTACATATGGTAAAGTAATATGGAAAACCAAGAAAGTATACACAAATGCAACAAGACATCACACAAGCCATAAAGTAATTGAATTATATATGGTATAAGTAATGAAAAAATGGTATTTGAATAATGGCACATGTAACACCCCAAAAAGTTAATATGGAAAAAAGGGGCTAGCAAACTCACCTGATTGCGGTTAGAGACTCCACACAAGTTCACAAATGATAGAAAAAGTGTCCTATGTGATGGCTTATAAGCAAGCATGCCAAAACAAGTCGTCTTCCATGAGTACGCGACCTATAATTTCATTCTTAAATTTACTAACATTAAATCGCTATATGGTTCGTTGACTCATTGATGGCTAAATTACACTTTTCATCCTTTATGTTTGTATCGGATTGCAATGGATGCCCTTTAACTTCAATAATTACAGTCACAATCCTTTATTTTTAAAACACATTACACCCTACATCCTTTGGCCCTAACCTAGTTAAAATTTCCAATTAAATATGGCATGTGCTTTGCACATAAGGGTATATTAGTAATTTTACTAGTATATTTAAAATTATATTTAAACAAATAAACAAAACCATATCCTTGTTCTCTCTCTCCAACCAACCCCCACCACCAAATCCCACCATCACTATGACAACCGCCACCACCACCAAAAATCGAAACCATTGTCAATCTTTATCTCTATCTTTCTACACCTTCTGTACTTTCTCTATCTTCCGACTTCCCAATCCAAGATCAAGAACATCATCAAGCTACAAATTATTACTAGATACCTAAATGTCGAGTATGGGGGAAGGATTATATTATACACCTAGCTTCATGTACAACCAACCTTAAGCAAATCGGGAATCTCATCTCTAGAAGTCACATGTCCAATTAGTCCTTACACATAATGTATTAAACACTAGATTATAACACACATGTATATGAGCTCTTGTAAAACACTTCAACAAAATATCTTCAACTAAAATAGCAAAACGATGTTACACAAACACACAGTTTCTAAACAAATTACATATTATACACACTCACATAGAAAAACCATCAATATCAGAATTCAAAACACACGATTTAAAATACAGAGCAAGAGAGAATCGACAAAATAACAACCAAGTTCATGTGTAATCAGCGTAATCAAAGAAACCCTACTTATGAGTCAAATTTATCAGATGGCCAAATCAAGGTACAATGGCGAAGGGAATCCCAAAACAATACCGAAAATCAAGAATTTGAAAAAAAAACACTACAACAAACACCAATCCTCACCTAAAAATTGTGCAGAAAGTCACCGAAGTTAAGAACAGAACTGGGAAAGACTTCTAGAGAAGAGCAACCTTCTCTATACTCTCTCTTTTCTCGATCTTTTTCTCTCTGTAGATTGGTGGTGCTGGTGTGTGGCAAAGGGAACGGCTCCGGCAAGCAGGACATATCAGAAACTAGTGGTGGTGGGCAAGGGAGCCGTAGGTGGTGCGGTGGTTGTAGTAGATCAGGTTAGAGAGGAGAGACGGGGGCAGAGATATTTAGAGAGAGTTTAGAGAAAGAGAGAGAGGGGACAGGGATTAATTAAATAGTCAAACATATTTATTACACAAATAGTCCTTAAGATTGTAAAAAGACGAATCTACCCTCATGTGCAAAGCACATGCCATACTTAACTAAAAAATTTAATTAGGTTAGGGACAAAGGACGTAGAGTATAATGGATTTTACAAATAAAGGACTGCGATTGTAATTATGGAAGTTAAATGGCATCCACTATAATACAATACAAACATAAAGGACGAAAACTGTAATATACCCCTCATTGATTGTCCAGCGATGAGACCTTGGTACTCTTGACTAACCATTGTAATGGACTACATTTATTTACCCAACATTATAACCATCACAACCTACTTAAATTCCTTTATCCATATTTACTAAATGAATCTTATGACTTAACCCATGATCTTTATTGATTGAAACTTATGACCCTTCATTTATTGCTCGGATACCCTTGTTAGGTCCCTGAGACCCTTTGGATCGATGACGAACACCAAAACATTGCACTTGATTGATACGTAGAAGAAACTCTTTCATTGACCAGTCATCACATATTTACATAAACTGAAATACTACACATCTCACACAAACTAGTTTAGGTTACAAAGACCTAAGCCCACACTTTCTCTCTCTAAAATCTCTCAATAAACATTCTCTGAACTAATCTCTCGTCAATGAATAAATAAATCTAATCCTAATATAACATATATATAAGCTAGACAAATTAGCCCTGAACTTAAACCTTTAGAGAAACCTTCAAGAGTACCTTCATCTTTTCCTAAATTTTTAATAATCTTGAACCTCTAATATTTTCCTGAACTTCAAGTAATCATTCAGAGGTATTAAAAAAATATGGAACTTCAAGTAATCTAGAACTTCAAGGATATTCATCCTTCCCCTCAAAACTTGGACTACAGGTTTGATAAACCACAGTTATCCAACAAGTTACTGCACTTACAGAACCACTTCAAAAACAACCCATAAATGCATTTTCCCTGAAATGCTATTCGAACTATCTCCCTAGTTAATCAGAATCGTAGAATAATTGAACCCTCCCGATCCATCAGACACAATAGTGTATGAGTAGTTATTTGCACTTCTGAGATTTGCGTTGAAAGCGGTTTGGATCTTAGGACTCTATATCAAATTTCCCGATTGTAGTACAAACTTGTATCTTGAGGAATGAATTGAGATTACATCTTTGATTTTTTGCGTTGTTCCAGCTCATGTGCTTGTAACTTTCCAATGAATTCATTAATACTCATACTATGCCAAGTTGGTTGACCTTTCACTATGATCGGAAAACTACCCCATTCTTGGTCAAGTAACGCATCAGCTAGCTTAAAATTTTTCTCTATATTTGGAATAGCAATGCCATATTCATCAAGTTCTACGAGAAGATGACAATATCTTTCTATCAACTGATGCAGTGATTCATTCTTCAGACTTGAAAAAATCTCAAAATCTTTCCTGATTAACGCCTTTTTGCTTTGGATCATATCTTGGTTTCCATAATACTTCTGGTGGAAAGCCTTCCACAATGATTTGGATGTTTTGTTATTCTTCAAAAGATGTAACATATCGTCTGTCAAGGCTAGTTGCAATTGACTATACATCTTTTTTTCACGCTCAAAGTTCTTTTTATCATCCCCCTTTAGCTTAGATATAGAAATGGGTGTAGTCGAATTTTCAGTATAGGATTTGAGAACTCTTCCTCTACAGCTATCCAGATATCTACATCGAACCCACATATAAGACCTTCAAATTGTTCACTCCATCAAGGAAAATTTTCCTTCATCAGCTTTGGTGACTTATTGTTAGTACCCATGGTATTGCCTAAATTCAATGACTGAACAATATTACTACCACCCCCTAAGCTTGACATGAACGTTCTCCAATCACCCATTTTAATTTGAAAATTTTGAGAAAAAAAACTTGTTTACGTATCAAGAAACCAACATATCACAGCTTATCACGTATCACAATCTTAAAATGAATCACTAAACTAATGTATCACTTTTCAACACAACGGATCACGGATAAAGCGTATCATAGTCACGAATCACATTTCCAACGTATCACTTCAACGGATCACCAACTCACTATGTATCACACCCAATGGATCACTCAAATGTATCACAAAACTGCTTGTGTATAACCCTTTATGCGCTTGAAATAGAATGTATCACACCTTACATATCACCTGATGCGTGTGTATTAAGTGAGGCGCCCTTGACTCGTCATGCGGTCCAGAGGGCTGTTAAGGAATAATGACATGGTTTCTACTGTTTTAAGCTTTTTGTAGTTTTTATTTGGTCTATTCTGATAGAGAATGAAAAAAAGATGTGTAGTAAGAAAAATGGTAGAAATTTGACAGTGAAAATGCACTAAAACTTCAAAAAATCTTCAAATAAGCAGAAATCTTCCACTTCTACGACATTTCACAAGTAGATATGAGTATTCCTTGCTCTGATACCATTTGATATTCCAGGAACGACTTGTTCACGTCCGTTAAACGTTAAAGAACAATATGAAATCTACTTTGTCATGAACTAAAGTGCAAAGTCCATTAGAAAGTGTGTGAAAATGGCACAAACTCGCAAATAAACGTTGTAGATTAATCTGGAGGGGTTTTGTCAGCACTTCGTTACACTTTGACTCCTTCCTAAAGCAAGCACTCCAAAATTATGACTAACTACAAAATATCTTCCAGCGCATCACTCTCAAACGCATCACACGTCATGTTGATAATGTGCTACACATGAACTCATGCGTTGCCTATCACATCATGCGCTCCCAATATATCAAAACAGGAAAACAACTAAACGGAAGTGCTGCCATACATTACGAATGACCCAAAAACAAAAGACGCGGACATTAGACATTATACACCAACAGAGTCTGTTGATGTTTCCTTCAAACCTAAGAGATATTCCATTACAATCCCAATTATGAAAAACTACATGAATAACCTAAAGGAAAAACACATTATGCCTGTTGGAAACCTGGGTTATAAGATGAAGAAAAGATGATTCTGGTCAACTACATGCCTGACATTACATATGTGTTTAGAACAGTTGAAGATATAGCTGTTGGCACCTATAAAATTGCCTTGGATGAATAACCAAAGAAGATCCACAAGATTTCCCACGTTAACCAGTGACACATCAAGGGATAACAGTGCCTTCAAGGCCAGATTCACCTCCACCCACTAAAGTCCTAGACTTGCCTCGAATTCTCCCTAACCCAAGGATTAAGATGAAAAGCAACGAAAAACTCAAATTATGTGGATGGGAATGATGTTCAAAGCCTAAGTTTGGATGGCATAAAAGTCATTGCTGCTTTAGAACTTGAAAAGCATGAAGATGATGTCTAGGCAATGAATCTGGAACTTGGCATCGAAGACATGATCAGAGAAGGGTTTTCTTGGCATCATCAAATAAGAAAATAAAAACATGCATTAATAAGTTTGATTTTGGCGTCAGCAGATCTAGGGGAGATTGTTGAATTATGTAAGAGTTGTTGGTGATGAAAGTCAAAACCCAAAGGAAACATATTTCTTGCCTAATCGAATAAGATTGAAAAATGATCAAACTACTAGAAGTTCCCCCCTTGAAAGCTTCTTAAACAAACCACAAAAAAACTGGAATAAACTACTGGATCAAAAGTACTGGAAGACAAAGTACAAGTGCTGAAAAGATAAAGACTAGTTTACAAAGTCAAACAGCTGAAGACAAAGTACTGGTTTAACAAGTCAATAGTTGAAAACAAGTGTTGGCCAACAAAGTCAACACAGAAGATAGAAGTACTGGATTCCAAAATTGATGGCATTCTTCGAGTAGTTTCGGTTTCCCAGTTTTATCTTGTATTTCTAGTAGTTTTAATATAACAGTTGTTTTATTCCAACTATCCAGCAGTCTTGCAAACTGCTGGCACTTACATCATTTAATAAGTTGTTTAGGTTCGTTTTCATGGTGACGTCATAAGTAGTTCTCTCCTCTATAAATAGAACAGTACACGATGTAATCCTTAGAACTCTTACAGCTGAATAACCTCTGATCAAAGTATCTACAGAGAGAAAAACATAAAAAGTAAGAGAGAGAATGCACCTAGTAAGGGGGAGTGAATTGTACCTTGATTGTTCTTAAATCATTTGACAATCATTTCAAAAATCCAATTATGTATTGATTTATGTGTTTATTATTACTATTTTGATGAATTTCTAAAGTTGTTTATAAAAAACACACAAACACACACTCTCAGATCCTACAAACAAAGTAGTATTGGGGCTCATGACTTTTTTCAATCCACGGTCTTAAATATGGGTTTGCATGGGAAAACTATAACCCGGGGTTTCAAATACTGATTTGCATGGAATGACACCGATCCATGATTTCAAACCCCGGATTGCATAGTTTTCATGCCAAATTGTTGTTTGAAACTTTGGTATGTGTAATCAATCATTAGTCTCGAACAGTCTTCCCTGCTGACTGTAAGAAACCTCATAATCTACAGTTTAAAACCACAGATATACCAAAAGTGAAAGACTAAAAGTCTCTCGATAGGAACACCAAAAGCGAAAGACTTTCTATCAGAACACCAAAATGAAAAAATTCACGTTACTCGTTGTGTGACCCTTTAGATACAATATTGACCATACTATCGCATTTGACCTTAGGCATCAAGTACAACACAATTACACTTAATTAAACTTTTATAATCATTCTATCGTTCATTGCCATCAAGATATTAAGGGTATTTATTTATCCAAAATGTGCATATCAACATATATAATAAATCTTTCGCACTATACAAGTAAACCAAGCACTTGGATACTGTTAATTACGTGGTTGCTGTTGGGAGCAATGTTATCGTTGATCCCACAACTACTATTGGTCATTTAGTTCCTACTGGTTATCACTTCCTAGTGCTGATCAAGTTCAACCGGCCAGATTAGAAACAATATCCAGAGGGTTATAAATAAGGCTATGTAGTGTGGGGGTCGGCTCAGGGCGAGCCACGCCGAGCCCCATCCACACCACCCCACCTGGCACGTCGTGTCGCCCCTGTCCTCCCCATGCCTTCTTCGACGGGGCTCTCTCTTTTTATCACACACACACAACACACACACATACATACATACATACATACATACATATGTATGTATATATAAAGGGGCTCATCCCCACACCCTAGGCCCATACCTTTAGGCTCATCCTCACATCCGCTCCGCTGACGTGGACGCCTACATGGTGGATCATCCTTAAGGGACTACCTACAAACCCAATAGCCTAACTAGACAAGAGCTCACTCCTTGCACCGCGCGCCTGGCGCTGCCCCTTGGGCCCCCAATATAAGGGTACTGCCTTATTGGAACCCCTTTGCTTTTTGGTTTCAAAAATTATGTTAGTCACGAATAAGCATGCCTAAGCTTTTTAAATTATTTTTATTGTCATAAATAAATCTTAATTAAGTGAAACGAGTTGATGGCTATGACTTTATATTTTGCAAGTATAATAGGACAAGCATAGGCAATGTAGTTCCAATCCCACTCCTACCTCTACTCACACTTGTCTCCTTTTAACAAAAAGAAAAAGATTGTGTAACATTCAAAAAGTATTAATATTATAGGTGAAAGTTACAAAATCTCCCTTTCCAAGTACAGTTTTTATGTCTAAATTGGATGAACCTAGTTTATGAAATAGCATTAGTAGCAGACACAATCGACCCAATGCCAACTTTATCTTTGTTGAGCACTTCACAAGCTTAAATCTTGTATTCATTATGCTCTCAATCATATCTCTTGGTTGTCTAGCCCGCATGCTCCTCCCACCACCCTTTCTCTCTCCATAACCACACCCCTATATAACACTTCTACCATCTCAAAACACACTCATATCTCACCTTCAATGGCTGTTTCCGGTTTTGAAGGCTTTGAAAAACGCCTAGAGCTCGAATTCTCCTCTCATGATCCCGTTATCGGCGGCATCAGTCTCCGGGAACTTGACTTCAAATCACTTGAACAAGTGCTTCATCTAGTACAATGTACTGTTGTTTCTGCACTTGGCAACCAACACTTTGATTCTTACGTACTTTCCGAATCATCGCTCTTTGTTTACCCTACTAAGATCATCATCAAAACATGTGGCACCACACAACTCTTGAAATCTGTTCAACCCTTCATTCATCTTGCTCGAACTCTTAATCTTCACATTGTCGCTCTTCGTTACACGCGTGGAAGCTTTATATTCCCACAAGCACAACCCCACCCTCACACTAGCTTCCATGAAGAAGTTGTGTATTTGGAGGATAACATTCCTGCAAATCTGTGTTACAGAAAGGCTTCTGTGATCCCCTCAAAGCTCACTTCTGATTCATGGCATGTGTTTTCTGCTTCACTTGTTGAATATTCTGATGATATTCTCTACACTATTGATGTGTGCATGACGGATCTTGATCAAACCCTAGCTCGAAAGTTTTTCCGGCATCCAAACGATGGGAAAAATGGCGATTCTGCTGGAAGAGAGATGACGGAAGCAACGGGTATTAATCGTATAAACCCTAATGCGCAGATATGCGATTTTGCTTTCGATCCATGCGGCTATTCCATGAATGGTATTGATGGTGATCGGTACTCGACTATTCATGTGACACCTGAAGATGGGTTCAGCTATGCTAGCTTCGAGTGCGTTGGATCGGTTTATGATGGAGATATAACGGAGATGGTGAAGAAAGCGGTGAAAGTTTTTTGTCCAGGAACTGTTTCGATTGCTACAACGAGTGCCAGTGACGACATGTGCATGAGAATCAAGAATGCGGTTGAGCAGCTCGGAATGAAATGCCGGAGTTGGAGTATCGATGAGTTTCCGGCAGCCGGGACGGTGGTGTTTCAAACGTTTACAACTCGTCGGAATAGAATATGATAGAAAAAGAGAAACATGAAGGGGGGCCAGTGGAGTATGAGGATGGTGTTATGATTTTGCATGAGTGATAACAATGTGCATGTTATAGGATGGTGGGGTTGACTTGTGTAAAAAGATATTTTAAAAATCCGAAAAAAAGAAAAAAAAAATTAGAGAGGATCTTGATATGGAAAAATTTTAAGGGGATGATGGTGTGCTTGTTCATCTACATCATGATAATGTACCCCACTTTGGCTTGTCACGCCTAAGATTTTGAAGAATGTGTTTTCTAGTGGAAATATTTTGTTTTTTTATAACATTCTTTTTACTTGCATTCACACTTTTGTGTTTCTTTCATCACAACATGTTTAAATTACATGATTTACTAAGTTGATATATACACACTGATACACATATACTTTTAGCTAGAATTATACTAAGACCATCTACATTCTTTGCCCTCATTCCTTTGTCTTTAAGGTCGACTGTGGATTTCCTTTACCACAACGACTTTGAAGACAGAAAGATGAGGGCGAAAAAGGGCAGCTCTGACGTGAAGAGGACAAGGATAGGGTCTTCTGTGAAATTGTCTTTGGAGCAAAAAGATAATCAATAGAAACAAGAGGCTATTATATTAAGTATTCTCTAATTAATTCAGTGATGGATGTATAGATGTTATCGATGGTTATCACATTAGAACTGTTGCATTCGTTTAGAATGTTAAGTTATAACAAAACTACAATATTATATTCTTTAACAGCTAAGTTTCATGTATCCTTTAAATCTATTTTTAGATGCATGCTATGTCCATCATATGATTAGAACCCTTACTTAACGGGATTACATTTAATACACCTTTGAAATTGAACCTTGATATTCATCGTATAATTAGAACCCTAACCCTTAGTTAAGAGGATTTACATTATATATACTAACAATTCAAATTGTAAATAGTACTACTTTTTATTGGTCTATGTATGATATTATTGCTCTTTTTTTCTTTAGTTAATTTATGTTTTTAATACTGTATTTTAATAGAGTTATTATAAGATCTCTGAATTCTAATAACGTTTTTTAATTAACTATTTACATCTATACCCCTGAACTTTAATAGATTTAGCACACGGAAGTAAATAGTATTTCTTTTTCTATAAACTATTTACGTCTCAATCCCGGAACTTTAATAGAGTTATCATACGTTCCTTAAAGTTTAATAAAGTTATTTTTTTAATTTATATTTTTATAAGTTAATTTCTTTTTTGTTTTACTTATTATTTATTTAGCTTATTATAATTAAAGCTAACTTTTAACTCTAGACATTTTTACTTAATCGTGTTGCTTGTTTATTTTTCCGTCATTTAGATTAAAGCCTACATGATCTATATTAACTCTTTGATATACCAAGTAACAAAATTCATTATTTTATTATGTATGTTATTATAGTTAAAACTAACTCTTTTACCCTAGACATATCTACTTAACTGTCTTGATTGCTTATGTTTACCATAGTTTGGATTAAAGTGTGCATGATCTACAATAACGCATCGATATATCATGTAACAAATGCATTCTTGTCAGCACCCTCGTACGACCCGCCACAAAGCACAGGCTTCAATAGTAGTTTAATACATACCTTAAAACAACTAAAATACAAAGGCTATAATATCTTAGGTCAAAATTAAAAATCCTTTGACTCCCCTATGTTGTAAAACTTAAAAGTTTTTAACCAGATACTTATTTCATATTTATTAAATTCGGCTTTGATGGTCTCTTAAATTCAACTTGACTTAGTTACTCATCCCCTATGTTGTATAATTTGTGAATTCATCAGATACTTATTGCATATTTACTAAATTTCGGTTTTGATGGTCTCTTAAATTAAATTTGACTTAATTACTCATGACAAATCTTGATTATTAGTGATATTAATTTTTCTGATTGATCATCAAATCTTTGTTGAACTACACATAGTTGTTGGCACGTAGACAAGTTCAACTAGTTACCCATGCATATACACGAGGGTGACAACACATAGCCCGCATAATATTATTTATTGATGTATGCATATCGTCTTTCATGCGTCCTATAATAATCACTTTTTTTCTACAAATTAACAGAAATAACCTTCAAGGTGGGCTTGTTTGGGAAATGGTATATTTATTATTAATTTTATAAAGCAAAAGATTTTTGAATTATATTTGCTAGATATATACCATATATTCTGTATATCGTGGGTTGAATTATAGTTGCTAGATACCATATATTCTTTATATCGTGGGTAATATGAGTTCATTTCTAGACTGTAGTAATAGGTTTGAAATAATGGAGTAAAAAAATCATTTGTTTAGGTGATGAACACATCCTACTTGTGGATTTGGTTGGTTAATTAGTTAGGTACAGAGAATAAAAAATAGTTGACAAGAAGCCTTTATTAGGTTAAGTTTTAAACAGTCATAATGATAAGTTTCAAAAATTGAAGTCTAAGTTTAGAAAAAAAAAATGAGTAATGATTGAAAAGAAATACTATGATGTGGTCTAAAATCTGATGGATTGAGAAGTTGACATATTTGGCCTTGTTGTTTGGTAACATAATCATGTTCATGTAAGTTGTAAATATATTTGAAAGGGAAAAGAGTTAGTAATGTGTCAAAAACTAAGGACAGAATAAGTGACCTACCTTTGCATGCCAAAGTAGCATTTCCATATATATATATATAATATATATATATATATATAATATATATATATATATATAGTTGAGGTTCATTGGGAAACACTAAAAAACTAGGGTACAGTGGGGAACCGACTCAAACAAACTCCGATAGGACTCATTCCAGCGGCGTTGGAACCGGCTA
Organism: Scalesia atractyloides; assembly: GCA_947069175.1. Lineage (NCBI taxonomy): Eukaryota > Viridiplantae > Streptophyta > Magnoliopsida > Asterales > Asteraceae > Scalesia > Scalesia atractyloides. The sequence goes on along the minus strand of CAMTDV010000024.1, from coordinate 19,334,766 downwards.
GTCGAACTAGGATCTCTTAACCCTAAATCCTAACCCCTAAACCCTAAATATATTAGGGTTTGGATTTAGGGTCTTATATTAGGGTTTAGCCTTAGGGTTTAGCTTTAGGGTTTAGTTTTAGGGTTATTATTAATATTTATGGTTTAGCTTTAGGGTTTAGGGTTTTAGGGTTTAGCTTTAAGGTTTATCCTTTAAGGTTTAGCTTTTAGGGTGTATAGCTTAGATTTTACGATTTAGCTTAGGTTTAGCTTTTAGGGTGTATAGCTTAGATTTTACGATTTAGCTTAGGTTTTAGCCTTATATTTAGCTTTAGGGTTTATGGGTTAGGATTTAGGGTTTAGGGTTAAGAGATCCTAGTTGGGTTCGAGGAGCCGGTTTCAACGCCGCTGGAATGAGTCCAATCGGAGTTCGTTTGAGTCGGTTCCCCACTGTTCCCCACTTTTTTAGTGTTCCCAATGAACTTTCCCCTATATTATATATATATATACATATATATTAATATATATATATATATGGGATGGGTAAAATGAGAACCACCTTAAGTTGTAAGAACCATAGAAACCAATATAAGTCATTGATCAAAAGTGTTTTAATGAATGAGATTAAAAGACAATAAAGTAGTTATAATCATTGTGCTTTAATTAATGAGTTTTTATTTTTAATAGGATAAGGGTAAATTGGTTTTTTACTAAGCTCTTTAATAATTAGTAATTAAAGCTGTAATCATTGTACTTTATTTGTGATTGTGATTTAATTAATCTGATTTAACTAATGTTATTTTTGAAGTATGCAGTAAAAAATTATTTTACGTAGATTTTAAACTTTTTTTGTGCGCCGGTTTTAAACATTTTTACGTGCGGGTTTAAACTTTTTTTCGTCCGATTTTAAACTTTTTTACGCGTCGGTTTTAAATTTTTTTACCCGCGGTTTTAAACTTTTTTTACGCGCCGGTTTAGAACTTTTTTTATGCGCCGGTTTAGAACTTTTTTTACGCGCGGTTTTAAACTTTTTTAACGTACCGTTTAAAATTCTCTTTGCGCGCCGGTTTTAAACTTTTTTTACGCGTGGTTTCAAAAATTTTTTACGCGCGGGTTCAAACTTTTATTACGCGCCGTTTAGAAATTTTTTTTACGCGCGGTTTTAAACTTTTTTACGCATCGGTTTTAAAACTTTTTTACGCGCCGGTTTTCAGCTTTTTTTACGCGTAGTTTTAAACTTTCTTTACGCGATGGTTTAAAACTTTTTTTACGCCCCAGTTTTAAACTTTTTTTATGCGCCAGTTTTAAACTTTTTTTTACGCGCGGTTTTAAATATTTTTACGCGTCGGTATAAAAGATCTTTTACGCGCGGTTTTAAACTTTCTTTACACGCCGGTTTTAAACTTTTTTTTACGCATGCGTTTAAACTTTTTTTTTCGCGGGTTTAATTTTTTTACGGGTGGTTTTAAACTTCAAAACATTTTTTTTACAAAAAAAAAAACATTTTTTTGCGGATTTAAACTTTTTTTACAAAAAACAAAAAATATTTTATGCCAAACTAAAATATATAATTTTTACAAAAACTTCTTTACAATTTTTTTTTCAATTTTTACAAATTTTTTACGCCAAACATCTTTTTACGCTCCCGACACCCCGATTTCGGGTTTACGAAATTTGAGGATCTTATCAAACGAACTCACCCAAAAAATCACGACTCAATAGATGTGTCGTGTTGAATTTTAAATAAAAGAGAGAGAAAAGATGTGACATGTTGAGTTTTAAATAGAAGAGAGAGAAAAGATGTGACATGTTGACTTTTAAATAAAATAGAGAGAAAAGATGTGACATGGTAAGTAAAAGACTAAAATACCCTTTTGATTTAATTTGGTTATGGGTGATATGTAAATATGCTATTGGATGATATGAGTTCTCATGGTTTTCGCGATTGGGATTGGTTCTCTCTTGAACCGAATTCTATATATATATATGTGTGTGTGTGTGTGTATGTATATATATAGGGTTAGGTTCATTAGTGAACAACACTTTTGATTGTGAACTAATCCTAGCCCTTGATTATCAATACACAAGTGTAAATCAATGGCTAGGATTTGATGATGAAAATATACTAGTGTACTTTACGACTTGATGATGTAAATCAATGGTCAGGATTTGTTCACTCAGTTCACAAATACACTAGTGTTCACTCTAGAACCTCACCCTATATATATAGGGGAAGGTTCATTGGGGAACACCAAAAAAGTGGGGAACCAAAAGTGGAAGTGAAATCGACTCAAACAAACTCCGATTAGACTCATTCCAGCGGCGTTGGAACCGGCTCGTCGAACCCTAACTAGGATCTCTTAACCCTAAACCCTAAATCCTAACCCCTAAACCCTAAACCCTAAAGCTAAAAATAAGGCTAAAAGCTAAGCTAAATCGTAAAATCTAAGCTAACCTAAAGCTAAACCCTAAAGGCAAAACCCTAAATCTAAACCCTAAAACCTTAAACCCTAAAGCTAAACTCTAAATACTGATGATTAACCCTAAAACTTAACCCTAAAGCTAAACCCTAAGGCTAAAACCTAATATAAGACCCTAAATCCAAACCCTGATATATTTAGGGTTTAGGGTTAAGAGATCCTAGTTAAGGTTCGACTAGCCGGTTCCAACGCCACTGGAATGAGTCCAGTCGGAGTTTGTTTTAATCGGTTCCCCACTTTTTAGTATTCCCCAATGAACCTCTCACTATATATATATATATATATATATATATATATATATTATATATATAGGGTAAGGTTTATGCAAAAACCACCTTTATTGCGAGAACCGCAAGAACCACCTTTATTGCAAAATAAAATCTAAAAAAATCAAAAAAACACCCAAAAAATTTAATTTTTTTTTTAAAAAAAAATCGCTATATTTCGTTTCCAAAAAGAAAAAACTTTTTTTCTTCGAGTAACAGTTATCCATGCACATGTGCATATGTATCATAACTTAAACAAATTCTGTAATACATTATTAGTAGTAGACAAGTGCACTTTGATTTACAATACCATTCATAATACACTACTTTTGACATTACCAATATTCAAAATGCACATGTGCATCATTATGTATAACCATTATATAACTTGTTTTGGTACAAAAAAGTTTGTGATTTTAAATGATGAAGTAGGCCCATATACATGTTTTTTGTTAGTTATATCTAGTGTTGATGGTTTGGTTATAGTTTTCACTTTATGATGTAATATGGTCATTGGATGGTATAAATAGTGTTGATATACATGTAATAAAGTGAAAATATTGGTATTGGTATTGTATTATAGATGGTAGGAGGTAATGGTATTGTATTATGGATGTTAGGAGGTAATGGAAGTGTATTATGGATGGTATGATAGATGAAAGAGAAAGTGTATTCAAAGTAGTGTACCAAAAGACCTTATTTCATGTTGATACATATAGATGTACGTGTGCATTTCTAATATTCGTAACTTAAAAAGTAGTGTATTACACATGGTAGTGTAAATGAAAGTACAATTGTCCAATGTTTGTAATGTATTACGGAATTTGTCAAAGAAATGATAAAAATGCACATGTGCATGGATAACTGTTACTCGATTTTTTTTTGAAATTTTTTTTATTGTTGACGAAATATAGCGAATTTTTCAAAAAAAAATTATAAAAAAAATTGGGTGATTTTAGATTTTTTTTAGGTATTTTTTGGTGGTTCTCGCGGTTCTCGCTATAAAGGGTGGTTCCAAGCGGATCCTTTACTATATGTATATATATATATATATATATTAATATATATATATATGGTAGGGTTCTAGAGTGAACACTAGTGTATTTGCGAACTGAGTGAACAAATCCTAACCATTGATCAACACACGTGTATGGCTAGGATTTCATCATCAAATCATAAAATACACTAATGTATTTCATCATCAAATCCTGACAATTGATCTACACACGTGTATAGCCAGGATTAGTTCGCAAATACACTAGTGTTCACTATTGAACCTAATCCTATATATATAAGAAAACCTTATTGAGTTGGAAAAACTTTGAAAACTCAATCTCCATCATAAAAAAATTGTAGTTGAGATTCAATGTTGCATAAAGTAACTTTTTTTGAAGATGTAACAGACTGACCAAAGTACACTTAGCAGCTTTTGCTTTTTTAGATTCTGACTAACGCACTAACATGTAACATGCTTGTCTGTTACACTAATTTAACATGTAACACAATGTAAGATGTGATGTTACATCCACATAAATGGGCAAAAGAGATGTAACATATCAATTTTCTCTTTCCTAACAATGTTGTTACATGTCAAAATCTGTTAAAGTGATATAACACATGACAACTTATGGTCCATTCATTGAGTTTTCTCAACTCAAATCATAAAACATCAAAAAAGTGAGAAACCACTAATTTTACATGTAAAACAGTCATTGAAAAATCATTTACATAGAAAAAAACTATTTTTACATAATTTCTTAAGAGCTTTTAAATATAAACATATGTAGAAGTCGTTCAAATTTAAAAAACAAACTAATTTTTATAAAAAGACTTTTTTTAATTGCTTTTAGTAAAGCGACTTCTATATATGTTCAATGAATTATTTATGAGTTGTTTACACTGTTCCCCGTTCTTTGTGGTTCCTAACTGAACCTTACATTGTGTGTGTGTAGGGTTGGGTTCAATGGGAAACACTAAAAAGTAGGAAATTGAGGGAACCAACTCAAAGGAACTCCAATTATACCTATTACAACGGCATTGGAACCGACTCATTAAACCCTAACTAGAAACTCTAAACCCTAAATCATAAACTCTACAGCTGAACCCTAAACCCTAAAGCTAAACCATAAGACTAAAACCTAAGCTAAACCATAAAATTTAAACTATAAACCCTAAGTGCTAAAAGCTAAAGACTAACGATAAACCTTAAATCCTAATGATAAACCTTAAAACTAAACCCTAAAGGCAAAACCCTAATAGCCAAACCCTAAATCCTAAAAACTAAACCATATACCTAAAAGCTAAACCTTAGATAGAGATGTGTTGCAAAATACCGTCATTTATCCATGTAAATTGTATATTATTTTCATAGGTTTTTATTTATTTTTAGTAGTTATAGGTTTGTATTTTATTATTTTGTGTTTGACAGGTCCCAATGTGAACAAGAATTTAAAGCGAGCTTAAACGGATCAATGATTGGGAAATATATAATAAGCTCGAAGTACCATAAATGCAAAAGAGCTTAAATGAAAAATTAGTTGTGAAGCATTTTAGGAGTTGAGGGAGCATAAGTGGAAAATGATGGAAATTATATTAAATCACAAAGTCACCACAAAAGCAAAAAGATATTTGGATCTTTAATGCCATGTTTGACCAAACCTAATTCTTGTTGACCGTTCTATTTTTCTTGTGATTGGGCTTCAGAAGATAGAAGAAATGAGTGATCCAACTCATGTAAAGCTTTGGTGATTCGTTGACTTGGCCCATGTCTTAAAAGATTGGAATTTGAGTCCAAATCAAATATGAATGGCATATATAATCCATATAAAAACAAACCTGCGAGAGGAATTTTGGGGAGTTCGGGTATTATATTTTTGGAGACTGAACGGCTGAGAAAAAAAAGAGGGCGAACAGAAGCTAATATACGCAGAAGAGAAGTTTGAAGACGATTGGAAAGAGAAGATTATTGGTTCGAGTTCAAGATTCGTGCCAGGGTTCGCAACGAGTTAGCATTCGCTTTCAATATACTTTGTGTTTATTAAATTTATGAACATGATTTACTACTCGTTTGAGACTTGTTTCTTTTTCTTGACTATGGATCTTGGCTAAAGTTCTAATCAGTAATCACTATCTAGGTTAAGATGATTACCATGTTTTGACATTTATTTATTTGGTTTATGGATTTATTATGTGGGTTTAATATTAAATAAAAGACTTTGGTTTGAATGTTAGTCGTAAATGCGTATTTAATCTTGCTTGAATTTTTATCGCATGTTTCACTTGCGTTTTGTGGATATCTTCCATGTATGAATGCCAGTTAGGTCGTGGACTGTGTGTTAGCGATTAGTTTGCGGTTAAAAGGCCAATTTACCGTAGAAACTGTGATTGAGGTTTTAAATAGGGTAAAGTATTCTATCAATCTCGATAGCTAAGAGGTGAGAGGTTGTCGGTCTGTCTTTAGTGTTAGATTGCTAGGGTTAGATACTTTGAGAGAAGATCTCCTTAGTTGCCCTTTCACTATTTGCTTATCGAGTATAGTTACCTGTGACTTTCGAGCTGAGAGGTAGATTGTCTAGAGGATACTTTATTATTACATTAGGAAAGCCCAGGAGGGAGTCCTATAAACCGGTATTAGAACAGCTTAATAGGTTGCCATAGGTGTCTTCTTGAGAAGGGTCGAGGGTCCTATTCGGTTATCCTATAGGTTTAGTATCTTAAGATCCCAGTTTCCACAATGGTTCCATAACCGTGAAAATGTGTCATTCATGTGTAGGATTCTGACCTAGGTAGTGTCTTTCCCATCATCTTAATACGTCCTCAGTCTTAGTTCGTGTCTCCGTCCGTTTTAGTTAATTTATTTAGTATTTAAGTCATAGTATATTTAGAAACCCCCTCCCCCCTCAAACAACAAAACAAATTAAGTTGTGTCAGTCTTAGATAAGTGAGTCGAGTCTAGTTAATGTAGTTAGAGAGACTCGTGTGTTCGGTACTCAGACTTACTTTAGCTATACTGCATTTACCAGTACACTTGCCGATTGTGTGGTTTAGGTTTAGGTTTAGGTTTAGGTAGAGTCTAGGTTTATAAATTTAAAACTTAGTGTCTAGATTAGAGTAATTTAGTTAGTTTTAATTAAACCACTTTTAGCACATCAGATACACACCAAATTGTACATGTTTTGGTCCCTCATTTTACTCCCGTTTTACCCGATTTTTACTACAAATTCGATGTTTAGGTACTTGATCGTGTACTTTTGGGTTTTCAGATCTTAAACGATGTTCCACAGGAAAATTTGGAAAAAAAATGAGGAGTTTCCGAGCATTTTGGATGAAAACTGCATGATTTGTTGAAGATACAGGTCATGCACGGTTGTGCGCTCCAACTGCATGGCCATGCAGGTTCAATTAGTCGGAAGCACAGCAGTGCGACCAGGAGTGCAATCAGTTTCTCGGTAACGCACGGCACGGCCGTGCGTCTTGGTTGCACCCCTATGCGCCCTATGATCCTCGGAAGCACACCTTGTGCAACAAACCGTGCATCCATTTTCTCAGACATGCACGACCATGCACCTCATGTGAACGACAGTGCACGCACTTTGCCGCTCAATGAGCCACTTGCTTAACCCACACCCTGCAAGCTGACGTCATGATTAGACTTGTACAGTGCAAGGGCGTACACTTTAAGTGCATGGTCGTGCACTTTTGAAAAGTTGTGTAAAACAGAGCAGACGCATTCTGATCAATTACTGGATATTTTTGCAAGCTTTTAGGTGATTTTGGGGCTTCGGAAACAGCCTGCTTAGGTCGGATTCAAGCCTCCAAGTTGCAAAGAAGCCTATTTATTATCCATTCCGTCTAATCCTTGCTTTCTTATGATTTGAATCCTTGTTCTTTCCATGATTTTGGTTACATTTCAAGCATTGATTTGATGTATTATGTATTATTGTAGCCTTAGGGCAAAAACACTAGTTTACTTGTCTTATGAACAAACATTAGTATGTTAATCTTGTTTATATGAAACTTTGGTACTTTTCATGTTTAAATATTGATGATCATATGGCAAACATGTTTCATTGATGTTGGATTCTTAATTGTATTTGGTTATCTTAGATGGTTAATAAATGTTTAGTTGATATATGTTGAAAAACCCCTTGATTAAGCACTTATTAGTAAGCTATTAACTTGTTAATATGTTTACACCATAAAACTATAAATGTGTATTGGTTTAATAAAAGGTAAATCAAATGTTAATCAAGAGTACTTTCTTGCACGTAAGGACCCTAATGGGTTAGATGGTGTTGTTACAAGTTCTTGACACGGTTTATGATCTTTTTAGTGGTTTTGGTTGAAATTGCTATCTTAGTAGATTTGTGTTAAAGCTTTGTAAATAGTTTGTGATATGATCTACTTTATGCTTGTCTCGGTGGTTGTATTGTGTTATCGATATTACTTTCCTTGATTAAGTGAGGTTTGAAAACTCTTAACGGATGACTAACTTATCTTTAGAAGATTTACATGAAAATATATCAATAGCACGCTAATGAACGATATTAGGTGGCTAAAGTGTGTCTATCGCGTTAGCTTTCCGAAGGATTGTCATGTTAGGATCCCCGAAAAGGATACTAAGTATATAATTGGAAGATTGATCAAGTGCCTTTGTGACATTTCTGACTTACGTAACATGCTTAGGTTGCTTGTAAAACAAGATAATATATATTTTTGTATTTGGAGTCTTTTATGTTTTAAATATAGATTTAGATTAATTTAGTTAAAAACTTCATTTACTTATCTTTTTACCGGTAGACCAGTGACCACGGTTTAGTACTCATGCATCCGCCCGCGTCCATGGATCGACATCTAGTTCTTACCAATACTTTACTACATATATGATAGGGTATACTTGTCCTTTTGTATGTGTTTTAATGTTAAGGTATAAATCATTTTTATAAATATTAAAACCGAGTTCGTGTGTAAAATTCATTGTAAAAATATGTATATATACGCACACGCCATTGGGTATGAATAAACATTTGTTTATTCATACACTTGCATTGTGAAAAGTAATTTTTTGGCATTCATTGAATCCTTTAAGTCCACTAGTCACTTAGGAGTTTGTGTTGATCCTTATCTAAGTTGTTGTATCAGAATTCTGATGAACTCCTTTTCAGAAATCTAATGTCTTTGATCACCAAATATCTGATGATCAGACCTTATCAGATTCTGATTATAAACATTAGATTTATCATCTATAAAATTGGATTTCACTGATCAGGTCTTCCTTTCCTTTGGAGGATGACAGTCTGATCTTATTTGATGATGTTCTTCTTTTCTTTTGTCCAATTGTCTTGTATCTTTCTTTATAGAGACCTGATGACTTTATCACCATCAATTCTGATCAGAATGATCAGATTATTTTTCTTCAGCACGTACAAAAAGTTTCCTAACAATTTCCCCCTAAATATTTTAAGAAAAATACTTACTATGACAATTAAACCAAACATAATAATTAAAGTTATAGAAAAAAATTAACATAGTCTTGGTTTAAACTAGACAAACAAAGTAAATATTGTTTTCCAACCCTAATGACAAAGATCTCTAGCATTCAATTGTTTCTTGTATGCGATGAGCTTGCAGCATTTTTTAGTGTTTGTAGATGTTTCTAGCTGCAATCCATTCATCTATGATCTCTTCAATCTGCCTTTTGAGCTCTGGCTTGGCACGTCCTTTGATCATCAATTGTTCTTGCTTCTTGTTCTTGTATTCTTTGATGTAGTTGAGGGTCTGATTGGAATATTTGTAGATGTCACTCAAACCCATCTTCACCTGGTATGACCTGTATCTTACGTCAGCAGCTAGGCCCACTAGGGTTTCATCTTCTAAAGGCGGTGTGCTCTAACCCATCTTCACCTGGTACGATCCGTAGCCGACTTCGAATGGTATGACTCGTACTTGGGCCTGATCCAGTAGCTTATCATCTTTTCAGTTAAGTTTGTATTTTAACTTGGAAATCCATCTTTTTAACCAAAGAACCTGCAAAACACCACTAAACAAACATTTAACCAATTCAATTGCAATAAACAACTACTAAAATGGAGGGTTTTAGACATTAAAAACTATGTTGTCTTTCAGACACATCAAAAGGGCTACCACTTCTTCAACTACTTCCTCAATTAAAGCTCGTATATTATGAGGTAACCGAAATTAAGTTTTGAGTTTGATCTTTCAATGTGGAGTATATATTTCAATAAGAGTTAAATGTCTGGTTGGTCCCTGTGGTATGCAGATATTGTAGACTTGGTCCTAATGCTTCCATAATTACAGAGTTGGTTCCAATAGTTGTAATTTTTGCACTCGTGTGATCCTTATCACTAAGCTAAGTTAAATATCTCAATTAAGTATGTGTAAAATGTCTATATTACCCCTAAGGTTAAACCAACAAATAGAAATAAGTGGCCCCACCCATTTCCACCCTTCTTCATCCCCACTCCACCACCCCCACCACCGTATTCCCAAACCACCTCACACCCCTTCTGGTGTACTTTAATTGAGAATATTGTATGCACCAGGAACTGCCTGCGGCCAATAAATCCTACCTTCCAAGTGATTATGCGCAACGGAAAACATCAAAAAAACGAGAGCTTGTTTAACGAACCAGGAATCGGTCCGTGAAGATTGTTTGAAGACAAATCCAAAGCCTCCAAATTTCCCATTTCCGAAATCTTGCTCGGGATCGTACCACTCAGATTGCTCTTACTCAAATCATGTACATGAAGTTGTGTCAACTTCCAATTTCCGGAATCGACCCGTTTAATTTGTTGTTGCTGAGGTAAATTGACGGAGGAAAGCTTGCTACTTTATTGTACTGTGTTACCTCTACCACTTTGATTTCTCTTGACGAACAACGGGATTCCAGTAACCAATGAGAGGTGGGTTGTATCAGATTTTGGTAGAGTTTGGGATCTTGAAATGGTTTTTATGAAACGGTTGGTTTACTTTAACAAATGCAGACATGGTTTGAATGGGTTTACTTTATCAAATGCAGTACATGGTTTTTAAAAGTGAAAGATGCAGAACATGGTGCCATATAGACATTTAACAAATATATATATATATATATATATATATATTAAACGGCTATGGTGGTGGTGGTGGTTTGAGGATATGGTGGTGGTGGGTGGTGGAGTAGGGAAGAAGAATGGTAGAATATTTTTTAACCTTAGGGGTAATATTGACATTTTACACACATTTAACTAAGATATTTAACTTAGGTTAGTGATAAAGACCAAACTAGTGTAAAAATTATAACTACTAGAACCAACTCTGTAATTATTGAAGCCTTGGGGCCAAGTCTACAATATCTGCAAACCACAAGGACCAACCAGACATTTAACTCTTTCAATAATTTAAAATTTTCCCACATCTTACAAAAGTTTAAGCACATCTTTTATCAATTTTAGGAGCTCTTAAAAGAGATTCAAGTTATTTTCTAGAATCTTAAAATGGCAATATATCACTTCTTCTAGTGACTAACCTATCTTTATTTTCACAACATTAACCTCGTGAACTCAAACTCACCATAGTCTACCATATCAACTAAGTTCTTAATATGCGTCAAGCGTGGAAACTTCATAAACGCTCCTCCATGACAAACGTTTAGTGGAAAATTGAGGGGTATTGCTCTACAAGTAAACTGAAGAATATGTATGATAAATACTAACAAAATCCTACAAACACCATAGCGCAATAAAAAATGTCAAACAAAGTAATGTAAACTCACTGTATATCGTATGGGTCAAAGTCTTCACCTTTATTTTGAATAAACCAAAGGCAATAACCATAATTCGATGATGAAACGTTATCATTGTCTTTTTGTTCGTTTCAAGCAAAACAAAGTATGAAATGTAGAATCATTGATAACATAAAGAAGATAAGTTAGGGAAAATGGAGATTGTAAAGCGTCATTTTGTTTTTAGTAAGAAGAAACGACAAGGATGACCCTCACATGGAAAACAAGTGATTTTATTCTTACAACGAAAGCAAACTGGGTTAATCATAAACGGAAATAACAAAAAATGGACAATAACATCGTCATCGATAAAAATGGCTAGAAATTGAAACCAAGATTTTGGACTGACCACATAAACAACTTGGAGTTTTCTCCGTGTGATTAAATATATGTTATATTTTTAAATTTTAATTAGTTTTTAATTTTACAAAATAAAAATATAATTCACTAATCACTCTACCTTTTGTATTAGATTTGATTTTTGGAGTTTCCCTCTTTCATGTTCATTTTCCTTCTTCACCCATCAATTCCAAGAACCTTCCTATTACATTTTAAACATTATCTAATTACGTGTTGATTGGGTTATTCCCGTTGAAAAGCGACTAATTTCTTTCAAAAACATCGCAATCATCGTTGACGGGAGCAAGAATATCACAAAAATCGAGACAGATGTTGAAAAATTCGCAATTAAATTAACCCCCTTGAAGGGGTGTCTTGCTTCTAGGGTTTGTTTCTTCATCATGGATTTGTCTTGGGTCTGATCGGCTGCGTAATTTCTCTCAGGACTTTTCACAAACAGGTGGTGTGCGTGCAGCAGGGCTTGATTTTTTCACCTTCTGGTTCTTGAATTGTCTTGGGACTTTTCACAAACAGGTGGTGTGCGTGCTAGTTTTGATCATGAATATGTTTTGGGTCTGATCGGCACTGTGTTTCTCTTGGGACTTTTCACAAACAGGTGGTGTGCGTGCAAGTTTTGATCTGGATTTGGTCTTTGAAACTTGAAAACTTGAAGTGGGCTTTAAGTTCTTCAAACATGGGTTGTGTTTGTTGCAAATGTAGTCGCAAAGCTCCATCGTCTTGGTCGGATGGTGGGAAGAAATTAAAGGGGAAGAAAGATAGAAATGCAGCTGCAGATGAGTTGTTAGAAGTTGTCCCCATTCCTTCTCATAACTTCAAGCTGAAGTGTGCTGTGCTTACGCGCAGAGGGTATTATCCCGACACGCCGAATAAAGAAAACCAAGATTGTTTTTGTATCAAAACAAGTGTTCAAGGTAACCCAAATGTCCATTTCTTTGGTGTTTTTGATGGCCATGGTCATGCCGGGAAACAATGTTCAGAGTTCGTAAAAAACAGACTCGTCGAGCTTCTTTGCAGTGACGATACGTTAGTTGAAGATCCTGTTAATGCTTTTAACATAGCTTTCTTGACGACTAATACCGAGCTCCATGAAAATCCTGACATTGATGATTCGATGAGTGGCACGACTGCGATTACTGTTCTTGTTATTGGGGATAAGCTTTACGTCGCTAATGTGGGTGATTCGAGAGCTGTGATTGCTGTTAAAAAAGATGATCATGGTTATGTTGTTGCTCAAGATTTGTCTCAAGATCAAACCCCTTTTAGGAATGATGAATGTGAGAGGGTAAAAGAATGCGGGGCTAGGGTTTTGAGTGTTGATCAAGTTGAAGGTGTGAAAGATCCGAGTGTTCAATCATGGGGTGATGAAGAGAATGCGGGTAGTGATCCACCGCGGTTATGGATGCGGAATGCGATGTACCCAGGGACTGCGTTTACTCGTAGTGTAGGCGATAGCATTGCAGAAAAGATTGGTGTTGTGGCGGTTCCTGAAGTTTCAGTGGTTCAACTCACCGCTAATAACCCGTTTTTTGTACTTGCGAGTGATGGCGTGTTTGAATTCCTGTCTAGCCAAGCTGTCGTTGATATGGTACGTTGTTATTACGCGTCTCAGTCGTGTCAGGTTTTAGGTTCATGGGTAACGTTGAACCAAACACGACCCATGTTATTATTTGTGCTAAAGATAATTTTAACCCGGATACGCTTAAAGTCACGCAATCCAAAGACGACCCATTTAACTCATTCATCTAAAACGGGTTGTAATCAAGTTGTAAACGGGTTGGAGGGTTGTATTAAATGTGTTAAACGGCCGTAAGCGGGTTGATGGGTCTAACCTTTTTTTAACCAGAATGGGTTGCCGAGTCAACCTGTTTAGTTAAACGGGTTAAAAGGGACAAAACCTATCTAATTAAAGGGTTAGATATGACAACCCGAAACCTGATCATTTCATGTCGTGTCAGGAATAGCTGGCTGTAGTTATGTAGAATGTGTTATTTTGTTTAACCAAAAACATTATTTACTAACCCGCTTTTCGGTTTGTTGCTGTCTAGGTTGATAGATACATGGATCCTAGGAGCGCGTGTGCTGCAGTTGCTGCAGAATCATACAAACTATGGTTAGAGCATGAGAATCGTACAGATGATATAACAATCATTGTTGTACATGTTAAAGGCTTATTAAATGTGAGAATTGATATAAAATGTTTCGGTTCATTGCAAGTTATGGTTAAATAGCTGTATTCTGATAAGAACTTGCAAAACAATTATATGTGCAGCAGTCAGGTGTTACAAATGGTGATGAAGAAGGTGGAAGCAGTGGTGTGGAACCAACGGAAGTGAAACCGGATGTTACACCACCACGGTCAGAGATGTTCCGGTCAGTGGGAAGCAATTTCTCACAGGCTCTTCATTTCCATCAAGCTTTGTTAACCAATGATAAGAAACCGCGTCTCGAGCCACCCAGATGATAGTTGGGCACGGTCAACCCATGCAGCGGCATTTTGTATCAGTGTCGTGTTACCACGACGATCATTGTAACATTAGGTGGTATTATTAGTCTAGTTACCATAGGTGGATGATTTTAATGATCCAAGAAGAAAAATGGAGTTTTTTTGATGTGTTTGGTTGTAAAATGAATTGGATGGAATCTATCACCTCGGTCCCTATCACCCTGGTACGGGTTGAAACCGGTACAGGTCGACCCGATGCGGGTCAAAACGGTTTGTGACAAAAATGTTTCGTGTTAAAACGGTACGGGTTGAAACGGTTCGCGTCAAAACAGTGTCGGTCGAAGATTCCAATGAATTTACTTGAATTCATTCACATAAAGGATTTTGAATTCCTTTAGTTTAAGGAATTTATGCCTAATTCCAATTCCTTTGCCAGCCAAACACATGAAGATTGGAAGTGAGATTCCAATTCCAACAAATTATGTGAACCAAACATCTCAAGCGTTGAAATTCAAATTCCAATTCCATTTAATTCCATCTTCTACATATTGCACTCATCTCTGGACTCGGAATGCTTGATATCTTTCAACCCGACGAAATAAGACATTGTACATAATCGTTAAACTTTCCATTGACTCTCTTCATGTAAAACATACGAAGCCTGTAGAGTTATTTCTATAATTAACCTATGAACTATCTCAAGCATAGCAAACAATAACAGCATACAAGAAGTTGCTTTTGAAGGAATTCAAGAATGAGCAAACAAAACCACCTGTTTTGGGAGGTCTTTCATTATATGGATTAAAATTTGAGAAGATAATGCGACCAACAAAAGGCGGGAAAAATTTAAAAAATAAAGGAGGAAATTGCATCAACAAAATGAAAGTACTAAAACTTGCACACCACCTGAGTCGAGTTTGAATCAAACTCCACATCGATACACATAAGAAAGGAAACCGAGCAGCCTGCGGTTAAACGTTTGCAGGATTGAATGAAAGTTATCAGTTTGCTGGTGTAACAGCAACCGGGCATTTTCCTAATGTATTCCATAAGATATAATCCCCAGAATGGACCTGTATGTGACAAAAAATAAATACTATAAAGACAAGCACTCAAAACACATACAACTTTCTACAGCTGAAAGTGGCAAATCCGGTGAGTCAAGCGGGTCAGGCAGGGGTTTAAAACAGATAGGGTCAAGTAAGCTTGGCTAATAACACTTTTATGCCTAATTATTTTAATAGTAGGCGATAATGCGTTTTATATGATTAAAAGAGAATACTATTACAGTAATACAGTTAAGGCAACTTTTTGGCCATTTTGACTTGCTTTGCATTTTTAATCAGTGTGTTTTTAGCTAATATTTTTAAATTCAACCCAAATCTATCCATTCATATGTAAACGGGTCAAAGCTGCTACCTCTATCTACTAGATATGGATATCCTATTTTTAAATTAAAAATAAATAAAAAATAAAAAAAAGTGATCCGACTTTAGTTTATCGATCGTGATGACATTTCCAAAGGGGAGCTTTAAATGCGCCAAGAGAAACTGTCAATCAAAAAATGATAGTAAAAGAGAGCCATGAGAGGATTAAATCACCTGTGTTGAATACTCCACAGGAACCTTCACAGATGGAAAGATGTTTACCTGCATATCAGTTAACCATAAGAATGTTTTTTTTCCTTTAATAGGTGAATATAAAAGAAGAAAATATATCATAGAAAGTTTATGCTTCTCGGTATTCTTAAGGTTGCAGTAATAGACTCACAGATTTAGGGTCTATCATCATTCCAGCAAGAGATGTCCCCGCCATCTTGAAAGAAACCTTTGCATAGTTGTATGCTTGCCAGCAAAACGGTTCTTCTAAATCAACAGCAGGAAGATGCTTATTCATTTTCTCCACCAAATATTCCTCTACATTAACCATGTTATTCTCCTGCTCTATCTCCGTATCACTATCTTCATCGCCACCTTGAACAGATCCAGAGTCAACTGCGCTTTGACCTTTCCAAGGAGCAAACTTAACAGTTCCCGGAAAAGTTGCTTCAATACTCTTCGCACCAACCCCTCGACCACTGGCTATAATTTTCCATTCAACAGAGTGCTTGGTATAAGAAACCGTACCAATAGAAGGCGTCCCCTCAAATGAAATTACCTTTCTTCTAGGAAAAGGCATATTCACCGTACAAAATTCCATAGTTAACGGCGCCTTATAACCTTCCATTAAAGATAATTTAAATAAAAAAGCGCCTTCGTTTTCCGACACCATTGAAAGCTGGTAAAATCCCTTCACTGGAACAGAACACGGAGCTTGATACCGTAATAATACGAAATTACCGAGTGGTGGTGAAAACATCACCGCCTGTTTATCACCCCCACCTTGTTCGGGAACTTGAGCACATGGGTGAAACGATAATATCTCGATCCGTTTACTGTCTAATCCGGTCAGTGGAAACAGGACGTCGGGCAGTCCCTCTAATTCTGCCCGACAGTTTACTTGACCCAAGACCGATATGCTATCGGGAATCTCGTCTCGGTCGTACATTGCTGCGTTAACAATCTCGTGAATTGTGAATAGCAGTCTCTGCTTTCCTTTATAAAGATATGGCTTCCAAGCTGGTTGCTTGCTGTCTGCAGGTGCCACGTCAGCTGGTGAGAACCCATTGGTCCTAATTGCAGTTATATTCGAGTAGCTGAGGTCCAAGGGTGTACCTATATGTAAAACAAGTAGCATGTCAACTTTACAACAATGCCATCCAACCCGTGTTTTTTTGTGTGTATTCAACCCTTCAACTTCTAGCATTGCCACTTACACCCCCTCAACTTTCTAATAACTTTGTAAAATGTTCGTTTGAGACCCTAGAGTTTTACGTGCTTATTTTTATGTATGTGGATCAAATATAATATGTTTCTAGGTTTACTTTTATGTACGTTTTTTGTTGGTCTACGTTTTGTTCGGAAAGAGTTGTGTCAAATATAATACGTTTTCACTACGCGGTATAAATTCGAGTTACTTTACGTTTCGACTCCGCTGCAACACGTGGTACCATTCTTTAACGTAAAAAAACACTATTTTCTTACGTGCGTTTCGTTATAAATCCAAGTTGGTTTACATTTCAACGTAAACTTTATCGATAATGAGTCAGGTCAAATATAATGTGTTTTCGTGCTTATTTTCATGTGCGTTTTCAGTTGGTCTACGTTTTGACGTAAATTTTGTTCGAAAACGAGTCGGATCAGATATTTGACGGTATAAGTTTGAGTTACTTTAAGTTTCGACGCCACTGCAACGCACGGTGGGTCAAAATACTAGTAATGAACATATCGAAGATGAGAATAAAATTAAGATTTTAAAATATAGAAGTTGACTAACCGAAGGGCATTGCGGTGCTTATGAAGCTTCGAAGTGCATCTTTATCGAGGTTCCTGGGACCGATTTTTGGAGCATCTGATGTAATGGAGCCACCAACAATGGTGGTGGAATTAGTAGAAGCTGCAACTGGCGGTGCTACTGGTTTCGGTCTGGCAGAAATGCCGATACTTCCGGTTAGGGAATCTAATAAGCCTCCAACAGAAGGTCCTGCACTTACAACCACTTCTGGTTCTGGGAGATCTGATGTAATTATGTCGCCTAGAACATGGGCCACCATGAAAGCTCTATAGAGAAAAATGAAAAACCTTCTTAATGCGATTGGTAAAAAAACAATATCCTTAATAGACGATATAGAGAAAAAAGCCAAAGCAGGAGGCCAGGAGCAATGCAGGTATCTTAAGGCTAGGGGGATCAGTTGCATATTGTCTACAAGTCAAATTGTAAATAAAAAAACTAGTACAAGGTTTTGTATTCGATAAAATGTCATACATTGACTTAGTTCTCCCTTTAAATTAGTCCAAACAGGCGTTCGGGATCCTTTTCCTGTTACATCAAGATAGTTTCTTTTCAGTGATTAGTTACTTCTGTTGATGACTTCTCTCTTATGACTTGGCTTATATTGAACTATTTTCTCATTTCAGCGGCTTTTGTGTTAAAATTCAAACATAACTTTTGTGCACTTTTAGGACTGATAATGCCTAAGAACCCATTTTATCGACTAAACCTGGTAATCATCAATCCTATTGCATTAGGACACTCACACACAAATAAAAAGGTGTAGTCGATAGAAAAATAGACATCTTATTGAGACCACTAAAGCCCACTTACTCCAAACACATGATCCTGAACATTTTTGGTTAATAATGTTTCAATTGCTTGTTTTGTCAATGTCATTTGCCATATGTCTTCTTTTGTTCTTACCGGCGGCTCTCTATTGTATGTTTTTTGTAAGAGCTTTCAAGTACAGTTCTTTGTGGAGAAATAGTGTCATGGAAAATATTGTGGAATAATTACTTAAACATCTATATATCTAATAAAGTTTAACATATAATACATGCTTGGGGATAAAGGATTCTATCAATTTGAGTCATGTACTTGTGCATTTCAAGATAAACACATCATACAGAAAAGGCATATATTCAAAAGCGGTAGACTTGTTGAAAACAAAAAGGAATATCTTGAGCAGGGTATAGAAATGAGTAACATATAAATGCCCAAACAGGATGCGATGAAGCAACAACTAATGCAGTGGTAAAGAAAATTAATCATAAAAATAGGCATATCTTTTAGAGGCTGCAAACATAACGAATATAGATAGTGGACAAACCAACATCTCAAACACTTGGTAAAAGTCCCTCTAATGACTAAATTTGCAAGTACAACTTACCATACCCTGTGATGCATGGAAGTTGAAGCAAGAGGGAAGACAAATTTCCATCAACTCCAACACCATTGCCACAATTAGACCTCCTACATAGCGTGTTGTATGCTTTCAAATGATTGGGTTCAACCAACGGCAATACAAGTATATAATATTGACCCTTGGCATGCAAAATGAGCGGCCACAATGTATGATCTTCCCCGTTTTCCCCTTTCTTAACATGAAGACTTACTATATGACGCATAATTGGATCATCAACCCATGAATCTGATCCTTCAGTTGACTGTTTGACCCGTATTCCATACCCAAGCGCAGACCCTTCCCTGCATTATGTACTGAATCAGTTAAGTGTTGCTATGGACAGCTTACAGTTACACATATGTGTATGCCTATATTTTGAACATATTATATTACCAATTAACTTAAAGAAGTCCGCGTTATAAACAAGAAAATTAACATAACCAATGTTGTAAAACAGGGTATAGCCGTATAGGCAGCCGGGTACTCGCTAAGTAATCGCTACAAGGTAGGGTGCCGTGGCGATTTTCTTCAGCTCCTCCTAATTACTCGGAAGCGATCAAACTCGGTCAGAATCGGGGATCTAGTCGATCAACTCGGGCTGAGGTTGACTATAAAAAAAATAAAACATAATTCTTATGTCTATAATATTAAAGAATGAATATTATTTTTCAAGGAACGAATATCACTTTTTGAAATACTTTAGTATTTGAACATGTATTTTTTTTATTTATATTAATATTCACGTATTTTGATATAAATAATAAGTAAACTTCGGTTATTAACACATATATATGATTTACCAAAAATAGATTTCTTTATAAGTTATCATGTCCGATGCCTACTCCGAGGAACCTGGGAGCGTCTAGCGACTACTGCAACCATGACAATAACCAGTCCAATTATGCATAAAATTCTAACACTGTATCCATAACTGAAAGTTCATATAGGAATCTAATTAACCTCCACAGGTTTCACAACCTAGATCATTTCTACTTCTGTACCAAATACAAACTAAAAACAACAAATCTGTAGTTCAGAAAACCTCTTTTTTCGTTCCGAAAACGCAGCAGCTAGCTCCGAATCATTCGGAAGAGACGACGACAACACGTTCAAATCTACATCATCTTTAGATTGCTCATTTGCTCTCTTAACAGCAACACTCCAACGTCTCTCAACTACCGAAAACCTCCTGCTCAATTACAACAGCAAAATACATCATACGATCAAAAAATTTGATAGTTAGAAATAGAAATTGAAAACTGAGATGCTTATAGCGAGTAAATTGGATCTGTTAAAAGGGAAACACATATGAAACCCTAGCAATTTATGAATTAGAGTGATCGAAGTTACCGAGAGAAGACGACGGTGTCTTGATTGTTGAGGATCCAAAGAGCTCGAATGCTGCAATTAATTGGCATCGTTGATTTCTGGTTTTGGTTGAAAATATGAAAGGATTTATGCAAGCAGGTACAGATAGAGTTTGTTTGTTCGACAGGTTTCATTGTGTAAAATTGTAAATTGTTAATTTTTTTTTAATTATCAAAATGACACTTTAGTCAAATAGTTTTTTTTTTCCTTCCTATTTTAGTCTAAATAGTTTTTTTTTTCTTGTCATTTACATCCACCACCCACCCATCACAACCTTCCATCATCCTCCACAGTCACCACCAATCGTCACTTTTCCGCCACCCACGTCATCAACCAACACCACTGCCGTCATCTTCACTGTAAATCGGCACACCACCATCCCCATACATCGCACCTGCATAAAAAAATGAAAGAAAAATGTGGTTTGACCAAAATGCCCCTAAGTTAACTAACTATTTTGAATGAAGTTAGTGGGTTGGATAAAAATGGCAAAAAATGACGAAAGTCGGGACTAAAATAGCAGGAAAAAAAATTATTTTGACTAAAATGGCAAAAAAACTATTTGAGATAAAGTGTCATTTTGGGTCAAACTTCAGAGACTAGAATGGCAATTTATTCGATTTCATTTCATTTTTAGTCCCTAAAGAAACACTTTGTTTAGATAATTGTTTATTTTTAAACCAACAATACATTTACATCTGCGTGAATTATGTAATGCACTTATATTTTTTGTTTGACACGGAAGACGGTTGTATAACACTGCCTCGCTATCTTATAAAATATCAATGCATTGTTTTATGTGATTCAAGTAATTTCGTACTGCTCACCATAAAATTGGTTTTGAGAAGAACACGGTGTTTATAATACGCTGAAAGTGATTGAATGGATAGCCTAACTAAGCAAACGGTTGTGTCGACTGATTTGAAGTTTATGGTTTAACGAGCTGGGTTTTTTATGGTTCAATTTACAATATGAGACTTAAAACTGACTTTATAGATTATGGTTCAATAAATTGGGTTTTTATGGTTAGTCTACGATTTGAAACTTAAAACTGACAACCATACTTAAGATTTGCCTTTATTATTCTCTATTTTTTTAAGAATAGGCATGTGGTATACAAGAAACATTTACATAATTAAAAATAAATAAATACAAGTTTAAAAATTCAACCATTTACATAATTTTTAAAAAAGTTAAATACAAATTTAAAAATTCAACAACTGAGGGTGTGCAAATGGCGGTTCAGTTTGATTTTTACCTTTAACCATATTCATGACTGCTAGTTTCGGTTATGAATTTATTTAATCATAACCATAACCGAACTTCGATTTGGTTAAGCGGTTATGAGACTCGATTATGGTTTGGTTTCAATTGATTAACTGATCTAAGCTTGAACTAAAATTTAAACAAAATAAACATGTTTGCAATTATTGCCCAAGTTACAATCGTTCTTTTAAAAAAAAAAAGACACATACATAACATGAGCCAAATTTTTTTAAACATTTTAAAACTAGTTATATACCATAAAAAACTCACGTATATATTTTTTTTTATGTATATTGAGTTTGATTCCTTGAATATATATATTTTACCAAGAACATTTTGAACTAATTTTTTTCATCATTTACTTGATATATTTCAACTAACATACAACCATAAATAGTTTATATAAATACTCAATATAATTTTTATTTCTACTAACTCATTCAACAAAAATTTACCACTTAATACAACATTACCCAAATTTCACTGTGGAAGTATATTGTCTTGATGTACAAGTATTCTTAAAAATGCTAAACTATGCCCTTTATAGATTGTAATAAAAACCTAACACAACCATATAGAAGCCCTTTATAGATTGTAACAAAACTATACACAACCATAAATAAAAGGGAACGCTTTTAAGGTCTCAAAGTTCAATTGAAAGGTAGGAGATGATGGACCCTGCACGCCTTCGGGTCCTCTCACTAACCTTCGATTTCTCGATCAGAACCTTTTTGATATTCACACATGTCGAAATTATAGTAGCCACCCCGGCTGAACTCACACCGGGCAGTAGACCATGTGGCAGGACTCGAGCCATTTGCATCTTTTAACAAGATGGGCTAAACCAACGTCTGTTATCTCACGGCAATGTGATAGTACAATATCCTGTCGCAAAGGGCACCCTTCACCTACCTCTGCCAATGCCATATCGCGCAAATTCTGTTGAAAGATAGAAAAATAGATCATGATTCTATGATCATACAAAAAGGAGATGTTACTCAAGTTCAAATCATGAAAGTAGCCATTTTTCTAATGTGTTATACCTCTTAACAATTCAAGCATGCAGACATGTGATACATGAATCTTTGGTCATTTACCCACGTTCTCTCGCCTAAAACCTAAATATTTTCATCCTATAAGCAAATCTATGCGTGATATGGTGTCGTGTAAACATTAGTTTAAGTCGTAAATTCGTTATTGATAGGAAAATGTCTTATTAATGCGAGCACAAGTTTTTGATATGCGGCAGACCTCATGGCTAATTGACTTTTGTTTCTAACTTGGCTATAGAGGTACAACACACCCAAGAAACTCATTTTTCATATGAATTTAAAAAATATATCTAACTCAACAATAAATTAATTGCATTACACAATAGAACATTCATAAATTATTAATGTATTAGATATGAATCATAAGATTAATTAAAATTATATAGTTAGAAGATGACAGCCTCTTGCAATAGCGGTTATTCCGGTATCTCCTATATGGTGGCAGCCACTTACATTTAAATGACATAATAAGGGGCAACCATTACCAATACCCACCAGAGCTTCATCCCCTACCCTGTTAATATAAACACAATTTTTTTGTAAAACAATATCAACATAGGAACCTAAAGGAACTGATATATCTACACACAGGGGTGGGACCCACATAATAGACACCGGTGTCATGTGACACAAACTTTTTTTGGTGTTATATAGTACCGGATGCCCTGTTTTTTTTTGTTACTTATGTATCCGACAATCAAGTGACACTGATTCACAAGACATTTTTCAAAGAGTGGCCCTATAAGAAAAACCTGGGTCCGCCACCATCTACACATACAATAACTTGTTTTCTGAATGAATAATATAAACCTAATTGGCGTGTACATTAATATTGTAAATATAATATATTAGAGATAACCATAATTTTTAATAGAAGTGAACAGATCATGCCTACCTGTCACAAAAACGAATGCTGAGATCTGTAAGGTATTTACAGTTGTCACCAACAGCTATAATTCCCTTGCTCGCGACCTATGAGTTATAGATAAATTAGTTAGAAAAACTGTACATAACTGAGAAAATGTGAATTAAATAAAATTACTTAATAGAAGAATAATGCCTCGTAACATCTGCGAATATGAAGCCTTTTTAAATTCTTGCAGCCAATAGCAATGCTGCAGATGGCATCATCCCCAATGATAGAGCAATCCACTAAATGAAGAGCTTGCAAGCAACCTTTGCCAACTTCAGATAGGGCTTCATCACCTATTTTTTGACAATATAGTAATGCTAACTCCTTAAGACGCCTGTAAATTTACCATGTTAACCTCAGGACACAATGCGCAACTGATGGGAATGATACTCTTGTGATTACGAAAGAAAAACCTAAAGTGCTGAACGTTTATTCTAGAAGGACCAGAGGGGTGGATTCGGAAAGTGGCTAAAAGTTGTTAGAAAGTGAGTGGTGGTATAAGTAGCGGAATAATTCATATGGGGTGTGTGAGAGTTTGTTACTGGTTAGTGGCTCCTGCATTTGTGCATGGAGAGAGGGTAAATGTTATACATCAGGTCAACGAAGTCAAAGTTACTTTGGTTTCCCCTACAAGCCGTGATCTCCATGAAGGCCACTATGTTCCATTTATGTTATTTCAATTCTTTGTTTTCATTTTCCATGCATTTGTCTTTTAACTTTTATTTAATTAAAACCCATGATTTAGAGATCATGGGTTAGTGGGTCAGTTTGTTTTTAGTTCCTAAAAATACTCTTGTAATTATTCCTATATATGATCGGATGAAATGAAAAAAAGGGGCAGAGTTTTAGATTAAGAACATTTTTGTGTTGATTTTATCTCATGGGATGATGAGTTAAAATTAATGGTCTATGCTAGCTCAACCATGGCACGTTGGGTGGTGTTCTTAGACACGATTCTCTAACCGTAGTGGTGTATCTGTATCTTCGGTTAGAAATCGCAGCCCTACGGGTTGTTTGGTGGTGAATCTGTATCCAAATGAGTCGTAGATCTATCTTTTATTTTTACCGTTTGATTTGAACCAGTGATTCGGGGTTTTACTCCTATCATTTGGTATCAGAGCCGAAGCGATCTGTTTCGACTCCTACTCTTTCTACATTCAAAAAAAAAACCATGTTCATTACTTTTCTCATTAAATCTGATTTCTATGAGTTCAAAGGGTCCGAAGAGTTCACTTTACACAACATAAGAGGAGCCTCGGTACGATGAAGACGGATCACTTCCCGATGAAGAAGAATGTTTATTCGTGCGTAGACTCTCGGTACCTTGGAGAATTCGGATATAACAACTGTGACAAAAGAACATTTTGATGAACGTGTGTGTACAAAAAATGTTGCCTATACAAGTTTTGAAATCAGTTGATGTAGCAAATCCACATTTAGATGATGGCGAAAGTATAACTGAAGTTGCCCTTGAAAAGTTAAGATCAAAGGACGTTAAAGATATGCATTCTAACGAGGGTGCAATGGTAACTAATTTTGTTGTTAAAGGTGACGACTCAAAAGCTTTTGCCTCAACGGTGGAGAGTGTTCTCAAGGTGCTAGTTTCCAAATTCAAAAAGAGTATAGCTAGTGAAGTCGTCTTGTTAGCGGAACAACGGTTCATCTTTGGAGGCAAAGTCCACACCACGGTTGACAAGGATCGCCGAGATATTCCTTTCGACCCTGGAGACTGGAGTGCATTCATTTCTGTAAGGGATACGTGGTCGATGCCATGTTCAACGTCTCCGCTCTGCAGCCATACTTCGATTCGAACGAGATCATCCCAAGTTTGAGGACAAACTTTTTCGAAGATGGAGAGGATGATAGCATTCGAATTTAGAACAATACTTTAGGCGACTTTCAACATATTCAAATTTAATATGTGCCCCTTTAACTATTTTTTTTTTATTTTTCCTGTTTGAGATAAAAGACAACCCAAATTGTCACTTCCAATCTCTACAAAGGCAAACACCCTTCATGCTAGCCTATTAGAAAATGAGAATATAATATATTGGTATAACCCAACTAGTGTTGGATAAAATGTTTGGTCTTGTAAATTTTAATAACTCTTTAATCAGTATACACTGGAAAATAAAGAAATTAAACTGCTTACTTCTTAAGGCAAATTTACTAGTTATTTTATGGGCAAATATCATAAAAAACCAACATACTTTCTTATTTTTCTCACAAAAGTCCCTTAACCCAACTTTTACATGTAAAAGTCCCTCAACTTGTTACTTTTTTGAGGGAGTTCTGCGAGAAAAATAAAGTATACTGGTTTTTTATGATATTTGTCCTTACTTTATTAGATAATATAAAGTTCATAAAAAAAGACTTTGATCGTAACTTACATGCGAGCCCTTCCGATGCTTTCTAGCCCATATGTGGTAATATTGTGGCATCCGTTAACTTCCAGACGTGTAAGTTCAGAGCAACCAGCTGCAACAGCCTCTAATCCCTTATCACTCAAGAAATAGCAATCACTCAGCAACAAACTCTTCAAATTCTTACATCCCTTCCCAATGGCACAAAGGCTCCTGCATATGTCAATGAACATACATATAATCATAAATCCCAGAATTTGTGTATCTTATGTCCTTTCAGATAAAACTAGAACATAAATCTTCTACTTGTGGCAATCACATATAAATGTGAAAAGCAATACGTAAAAACTAATTACTAAAGGGTTGTTTTGTTTGTTCATTCATAATAGTTACAACACTTTGGTTTAAACCCCGAATAGTGTTACTTGACAGTCGTTAAGAGTCATGTGCATAGCACATGTTGGCTAGAAACATTATTGTTAGCTTACTAACTTCATCTTCAACCTAATGTCTATATTCATCCATCTATTTATTAAAAAAAAACAATACAAAAAGAGGAAACAAGGAAAGAAACACTCACTTGTCTGAAAATCTCTGGAAACTATAAAGTGACAAAGACTCCAACAAAACACAAAGGGTTCCAACAGCACTCAACACCTCATCCGTAACCATAATTCATTGCAGATTCAGGTTTTTCAAAAGAGGGCATCCTTTTGCAACAGCAGTTACGCCTTTATTGTTTATAAACTCTGAGTCCAGTGACAAAGTTTCAAGAATTCTGCAATGAGATCCCACAGCTTCGAGCGACAAATCACTTATTTTAGCACATGCTGCCACACCCAATGATTTCAAGGTCTTCCCACAGCCAATGGCTAAGTCAACTAAACCAGCGTCGGTCAAACCTTCACAAAATCGCAGATTAAGCGCTTCAAGTTGTTTGCAACACTCGCCAATTGCACCTAGACCTTGATCTCCAACATAGCAACCCTTTTAAAAGAAGTAGAATATTAGATTTTGATTTTCAATTAACATATGTGAAACAAAATATTTACCTGCAAATCCAATGATTTCAAAAACCGACATTTCTGGGCTACAAACGTAAGGCCAGCACTTGTTGCATTAGAGCACAATATGAGAGTCAATTTCTCAAGTTTGGTAAACCCATCAGCAATGGCAGCCAAACTGGCATCCGATAAAGATTATGACTCAAATTTCTCAGCCACAAAGTTAAGCCTAAGCCATGTAGATTGCCTAACATTGTGCCGCCTTCCCTGCGTTTTGCAATAATAAGAATAATCAAGATATAATTTTTAACCTTAACTTCAACATGCGTTTCAATATGATGTAACGTTATTACCAGACAGCAATAAAACAAACCGAAATACTAGTACTTTTTATGTCATTAACGAACTTTAGATGAAAACCAATATATGTCTATACAAGAAAAGGGGTTCTTACTCGTATTCAACAAGATTTGGTAAGAACTAAGGCAATAATTTAACTTTTATAAAATCTAAAGGTACTGATACGTCCCCTAAACACATATACTCATATCCAACAAGATTTGGTAAGAACTAAGGCATATAATTTAACTTCTATAAAGTCTAAAGGTACTGATATGTTCCCTAAACACATACATCATAACTAAAAATATCATTAACTTCAAGAAAATGAAACCTAAAGCCAACCCAGATCACAGCTGCATTACCTAGAACTAATTAGTAAACAGTCATAGTTCCATAATAAAAAAATTTGAATTTATTCCCTAGACAATCTTGATGAATGAATAGTCTGGAGAATATTAGTAAGCGGTCACAACAACGCCACTGGATGTTTTTCTTATCATAACATCTTATTCCCCTAAACGCGTGAACCAAGGAAGGATATACTCAACTCAAGATTCAAGAATGTCCAATTGTCCATAACAAAAAAAATATATATATATGTACCGTAAAACCAAGGCCAAATGTTTATCAATCTTATGCAAATGTAAATGCCTACTCATGCTAGAAAACGTAATTTACATAACACGTTAATTATGCACCAATTATTTAATTTAATTCTATGTATTTTCCAACAAGAGTACATCCAAAGTTCCAAAAAACACAGTTTTGTGGGTTCTAGCTTAAATAACAAAATGGCAATAAAACATATTAAAATTATTAACTCATACCTATCCATTCTCCATGTGCAAAACTGCACACAGACAGTTCATAAGAGATGAGGTCTACTTGATGAATGTTTTATTGCACTCCCTCCATCTCAAAAATGGAAATCTCATTCCTATTAGGGTTGTAGCGATGGATAGCGAGAATAGCGACACTTTATTTTATCTTATTGTTTTTTTAATATAAATAGCAATTAAATATAGCTATAAAATAACTGGATTTTAGGTTTTTGTTAAATATACATGTAAAATAGCATATATACCGGGGTATTTTGATATAATATACATATAAATTTAAAAAAAAAATTATAGTGTATCGCTATTTATAAAATAGCCACCCGCTATTTACCGCTAGTCGCTATGTAGCATATAGATACCTTATCGCTATTCGCCATTGACAACTATGATGTAAGCTTCATAATTCACGGTGAGAAAATGTAAAAACCAATTAGGACTTAGAAATACAGAAAACTGTCATATAAAATCAGAACAGTTAGTCTTTCATATTTAACAAATTAGAGGGTACTTAAGTGTAATAGTTAGGTCTTTATATCCTGCTCTTTCTGTATTCCTAAATTAATATACGATCATTGGTTTCTCTTGGTATCAGAGCCAAGGAAATTCAATCGCTCCCTCTACCCTAAAAGTCTGCCTATTGCAGACCAGAAACAAATCAAAATCCGGCCAGATTTGGGTATATTCCGGCCAAACATCATGGCTGCTATTGCCGCCTTCACTCCTGCAGAGAAGACCGCCCACAATACCCACAAATTCGCCTTCACCCTCAATCCAACAAATTACGGGTATTGGAAGGCGATGATCGAACCATTCTTGATCACAAATAACCTATTTGATTATGTAGATGGCACCATACCCTGTCCAGAACCAAAAATTGCAATTGAACCATCAAAGGAAGGAGAATCTTCAACTACTGATAACCCCAGTTATCCTCGTTGGATATCCAATGATGCTCACGTTCGAATGATCATCCTATCTACCAAATCTGAAGCTTCCTTCCAACGTGTTCAAGGTACGACTTCTAGAGATCTCTGGCTTTCTTTAGAACGTGCATATGCACCAAACACAGCATCTCGTGAATACACGTTAAAAACACAATTACTCAGAATATTAATGAAGGGTGATGAAACACCAGTAGCTTATTTAAGCAGAGCCATGGAATATGCTGCAGCCTTGGCCAATATTGGCGAACCAATGAAAGACAAAGACCTTGTTATGCTTACTATTTCTGGCCTAAGAGACGAATACAGTGGGTTAAAATCTAATCTTTTGGCTCGCCACCCACCTGTTGCCTTCAATGAATTGCATGGAATCTTGTCTGATCATGACTATATGATTAACAAAACCAACCCCACAAACACCAGTCCAACACCACAGGTGTTTACTGCCACAACTGGAAACCCTAATACTATTCAAACCCAAGTCAATAATTTACATCAGTTAGCATCCCAACTGGGATATCAAGTGAATCCTATTGCACAACCACAAGCCTTTTATGCAGCTCGCCATCCAACAACCGAGGCAATCGGCGGGGAAACTACCGAGGCAACTCACGTGGCCGTAACAACCGGAGTCGGGATAATAATCAGGCTGCCTCTACTCGACAGTTTGCTTGGGCATCAACCCAAAATACCGTGTATGGTCATTGTAACCGCTGTGGTCTAGGACACATTCGTCTCAATGCCCAAATCAGCCCGCATCTGCTGAATCTACTTCTGCCCGGACCGGTCCTCAAGCTAATTTTGTAAATTTTTCGGACACCGGATCCACATCAGGAACCACATGGTTCCCTGACACTGGTGCTAATAGCCATGCTACTCCAGACTTATCGAACCTTGACAACTCTGAGGTTTACCAAGGTAATGACTCACTCACGTTGGTGACGGTAAGCCTTTACCTATTGTTCACATTGGTTCATCTAGATTCTTTTCACCCAATAAAACATTTAATCTCATTGATATTCTTCATGTTCCCGCTATCCAAAAGAATCTATTATCTGTTAAACAATTTTGTCTCGACAATAATGTTTATTTTGAATTTCACTCTAATTTCTTTGTTGTGAAGGACGAGTCTTCACACACTACCCTTCTTACGGGTCCAAGTGATAATGGTCTATATTCCATCCATCTTCCTCGACTCAAAATAATTCCCAAGCAAAGTCTTCACAGCAACCAAAGCTTCCTCAACTATCTGGCATCAACGTCTTGGGCACCCACATGAACGTGTTTTTAATTCTCTTGTTTCTAGTTGTTCTTTACATGTTTCTACAAAATTATGTTCTTCTTTATGTACCTCTTGTCAAATGGGAAAGTCTGCAAAACTTTCTTTGGGTAACTCTAATTTTCAAAGTACCAATATTCTCGACTTGATATATTGTGATGTTTGGGGTCCCTCTCCTACTGTCTCTTTTGATAGGCATCGGTTTTTTTTTGTTATGTGTTGATCACCACTCCCGGTATATGTGGTTTTATCCCTTTATACAAAAATTTGACGTCTACACAGTGTTTACAAATTTTGTTACAATGGTGGAACGACAATTTAACACTAAATTGAAATGTGTTCAAACCGACTGGGGAGGGGAGTTTCGCAACCTTTCTTCCTTCTTCACAAAACTTGGAATTATTCATCGACGCTCATGCCCCCATACTAGTGAACAAAATGGGATCGTTGAGCGTCGCCACCGTCAAGTTGTGGAAATCGGGCTTGCTCTCCTTGCCCAATCTCATCTTCCACAACGTTTCTGGCATTTTGCCTTTGAAACTGCCACTTATCTGATTAATCGCCTACCATCAAGAATTTCTTCAAATAAATCCCCTTTTCAACAAGTTTTTAAACGCAAACCGAACTACTCATTCCTTCGAGTTTTCGGGTGCCAATGTTTCCCCTATCTTCGGCCGTATAATCGTCATAAAATGGATTTTCGGTCTACACCTTGTGTTTTCCTTGGCTATAGTCCAAATCATCATGGGTATCGTTGTCTTGACCCTATCACCAAACGGGTATACATCGCCCTACATGTCCGTTTTAGTGAAGAAGTCTTCCCTTTTCAATCTTCCCCTTCAATACCAACAACTCCACCATCTCCACCCTATGTGTCTGTTTATCCTACACTGATTCCAAATCCTTTTCCTGAACCAATCGAACTGATCCCCCATTTCCCCCTCTCCCACTCCTTCTACATCACCGACCATCCCTATATCTACTACGTCACCTACACCTACACCGCACCAATCACCACCATCATCTCCTCCAAATATTAATCCCCCCACCTCACAACAATCTGTACCCACTCCTCCATCACCTCCCCCTCGACCTCGACCACCCACCTTCGTCAAAACCCGAAAAAAACCACTCCCTATAATCCTTATGCCTTTAATACTACTCGCTCTCCTCCAGTCAAACCCACCTCATTTACCGTTGCTAACGAATCTCCGGAGTGGCGTCATGCCATGACCGAGGAGTTTGATACGCTTCGTAAGAATGGAACATGGTCTTTAGTCCCTTATGTCAACAAAACTAATCTTATTGATTGTAAGTGGGTCTACAGGTTGAAGAAAGATCCACAGGGCAAAGTTACTCGTTACAAAGCACGACTTATTGCCAAAGGGTTCAATCAACAATACGGCATTGACTACCATGAGACGTTTAGCCCTGTGATTAAAGCAACCACTATTCGGGTAATATTGTCTCTCGCCGTGACACGCAACTGGCCCCTACGTCAACTGGACGTGCAAAACGCATTCTTACATGGTGACTTAAAAGAAACAGTTTACATGAAACAACCACCTGGTTTCATTGATCCAAATAAACCAAATCACGTGTCTTCTTAACAAGTCTCTTTATGGGCTTAAGCAAGCTCCGCGGGCCTGGTTTAATCGATTGTCGACAGTTATTCATCAACTAGGTTTTTGTGGATCCAAAACTGACCCTTCACTGTTTATTTTGAACTCCGGTGGCACTCTTATTTACGTCGTTGTTTATGTGGACGACATCATCATTACGGGCAATAATAACTCGGCAATTGATAGCATCATTCGTCGCCTGAGCTCCATTTTTGCCATTAAAGACCTTGGCAAACTTCACTATTTTTTGGGAATTGAAGTTGTCCATCACAAAAAGGATATTATTTTATCACAAAGAAAATACTTGTTAGATGTTCTTCATCGGTCAGGCCTCTCTGATTGCACACTGGTGCATTCCCCGATGAGTACCTCCCAAGTTTTGTCCATTGATGACAGTCCCTTGCTCTCTGATCCGGTAAAGTATCGCCAAACTGTTGGAGCTTTACAATATGCCACTCTCTCTCGACCGGATATTGCTTTTGCTGTAAACCGTGTGTGTCAATTCATGCACGCTCCAACAGAAAACCATTGGTCAGCTGTTAAACGAATCCTGCGTTGTATAAAAGGGACAACCGATTTGGGTCTTTTTATCCGTCACATGTCAGGATCCTCCTTACAGGCTTTCACAGATGTTCATTGGCAACACACAGTCACCTCACCGGTTCAGGCCTATTCTGATTCTGATTGGGCGGATTGCCCAGTCGACCGTCGA
Organism: Scalesia atractyloides; assembly: GCA_947069175.1. NCBI lineage: Eukaryota > Viridiplantae > Streptophyta > Magnoliopsida > Asterales > Asteraceae > Scalesia > Scalesia atractyloides. The sequence continues at coordinate 19,301,979 of CAMTDV010000024.1, read as the reverse complement.
TCCACAGGAGGGTTTGCCATCTATTTAGGCTCAAATCTTGTCTCCTGGTCAGCCTGAAAACAACGAACCGTCTCAAGGTCTTCAACTGAATCTGAGTATAAGGCCCTAGCTGACACTGTGGCAGAATTACTTTGGTTAAAGTCTCTTCTACATGAGCTCGGCATTTCAGTAAAATCTTCTCCACATCTTTGGTATGACAATCTGGGAGCCACCTACCTCTCAGCGAATCCCGTATTCCATGCCCGTACAAAACATGTCGAAGTGGATTTTCACTTTGTTCGTGAGCAGGTGGCACAAGGTCAACTAAACGTCCAATTTATCTCTACAAGTGATCAGATCGCAGATGTCTTCACGAAGCCTTTACCCTCTCAGAGATTTTTGTTTTTAAGATCCAAGTTGCAGCTCGTTCCCCGTCTTCAACTTGCGGGGGAGTGTTAGACTATGTATTTCATATTTAACAAATTAGAGGGTACTTAAGTGTAATAGTTAGGTCTTTATATCCTGCTCTTTCTGTATTCCTAAATTAATATACGATCATTGTTTTCTCTACCGCTATTCGCTATGTAGCATATAGGTACCTTATCGCTATTTGTCGCTATTCGCCATTGACAACTATGATGTAAGCCTCATAATTCACAGTGAGAAAATGTAAAAACCAATTAGGACTTAGAAATACAGAAAACTGTCATATAAAATCAGAACAATGATGGAATCCCGCACAAATGGCGATCTATTTGCGAACCTGAATGTATCAAAACTGTCCAAGGTATGAAATGGCATTCTACAATTACAGAGTGGGTGGTATCATGTCCATGCTACAACTTATTCAATCTCAGACCCATGTTGATGATAGTACAATACGCGCCGATCCTCTTAACTGTTATACATCCGCAATTCAGATGATGACAGATCCTCTATCTAATACTTTAGTATCTATTTTCAATTTTTCTCCCCAAAATTGATAATAGTAGTTCCTTAGCTACAAAAAGTCTATGCAGTCAATAGCGTGCTATAGCAGTGCTATAGCACGGCTATAGCGCTTAGCGGACATTCGATCTCATAGCGGTTCAAATAGCGGTTCCGCTATTAGCGGTGCTAAATGCCGCTATTTGACCGCTATTCTGAAACCCGTATAGTGGTCGTAGCGGTTTTAGCGGTTTTTTTTATATTTCAACCCGAAAACCAATACTAATCAACTTTTTGTTTGAAATAAACCTAAAAGTAAAGGCCCAAACGTAAAACTAAACCTAAATCAAGGTCTAAAGTCTTTATTTGCTGGATTCGTTTGACGTTGGTTCTTCATCGTTCAACAAAATTAAACCTAAATCTAGAAATTGTTGGACTTCCACTTTCATGTTTTCATTTTTTGATATTACTACTAATATTTTGCATGATATTACTATGAATTTTGATACCACTATCAACATTTTCAAATATATATTTATAATTATAAATAAATACATAAATTATGCATGGTATAAAAATTACCGCTATAACACCGCTATACCACCGCTATAACCTATATATCATATAGCGGACCTTGACCGCTATATGATTTTGGACCGCTATAACTGCATAGCAAATAGTTTATCAACATCCTACTAACTTTTGCAAAAATTAGCCATATCTTGTGTGTTTTATCTTTTAAAACCCTTAAACAAAGGTCTTGAGCTTATAAAGTAAACCCACCTAAATGCAAAATATCTAATTTCAGAAATTACTAACAATTCACATGACACTGAAAGCTACCCTAACACTCTTCTAATAACTACACATGTACTCAATTCTTAATAACAGATCTACATATGTCGAAAAACAAACCATTAACCGTAAATATACAAAAGTTAGGGCACAGGGGAGCTTACGACACCGAAGGGATGAGCACCAGTGAGGCGTTCATCGACGTACAGGTTAGTAACATTAACAAACCGACTGGCGATGAGGTTAAGGAGTGAATCAGGGCTACCGGAGCCACCAATTCGAATGGTATCACGGTTGAGGCGTTCGAGAGTTAACCAACGACGGCATACGAGAGAGCAGGCGTCGCGGCTGGATTTCGAGTCCAGATTACGGAAGATCTCCAGCATCAATTCGTCTGGTAGCATTGTATTGATCCAATCATGCCCTCTCATTGCAGTTCTCGGTTTGGTGAGGTGAAGCAGAAATGAAGATCACTCGGTGGTCTGATTTGAGAGTTTCAGGTGGTCCCACATGTAATGTTACATATAACACTTTTGAGTTTTCACTTTTAGCCAAAAACTTTAAATCTTTTATAACATGGGTGATTGTATTCGCACCTAACTTTTTGTTATTTACACCAAGTGATGTGACATTAATAAACTTAAAATTGTATTTTTCTTTGATAACTTCTGATATATAATGTTTTATAAAAAAACGAATATGGTATTGCGATGTGCTTATTTTTATCTACGTTTGAATATAAATTTTATAACAAACAGAATATAAAATTTATAACGACTTATAAAACGCTAAATTTGATATGGCTCCACATCGTAAAACTATATTCATTTTTTTATAAAACATTATATATCGGAGGTTATAAAAGAAAAACACAATTTTGAGTTTATTAATGTTACATCACTTAGTGCATATAGCAAAAAGTATGGTGTAAATAGTAGGACCCTTATAACATAGAGTAAATTGTCATTTTAGTCCCAGAGGTTTGTTTAAATTTGTCATTTTAGTCCAAATAGTTTTTTTTTTCGTCTCTAGGTCCCTGACTTTTCCCTTTTGTTGCCATTTTGATCACATACCCTAACTCCATCCAAAAACATCATTTCTAACCAAGGGTATTTTGGAGATTTTCAATTTAAATCTTTTCACTTTTCATTTTGATTCATTCTTTTATTATTATAATTATAACTATAACTAGCGAGATTCCCTCGCGCGTTGCGACGGGAACTCAGACAGTATTGGTTGAGTTCGTGACGGTATCGATACAGTACCGACAGTTGATTTAATGTCATGATACGTTCAAAAGAATGCGTTTTCAATATACCGACTTCGTCACGGTACCATTTTGAATAAAAATATGAACGGCTTAAACATAGTCACATATCCGTCTTAAAAAACGATAAAGAACGCGGGTTATCCGATGAAAATCACATTAAATAAAAACTAATAAGTTAATAACGTATATTATTTAAAGCATAATGGATTAAAATTGGAACATAAAAAATTTAATATAATACAATAAAAAACCTAGGTTACTAATACTTTGAGAAATAAATTAAAAAAAACTAAAAATAATATTTAAAAAATGTTAATTACTGTTCATCAAGACTTTATATTCATATATATATATATATATATATAATTATAATTATAATTATATTATAATTATATATAAACATTTGAATATATTAACCATACCTAATAGTAATACTTATTTATACTACATATATCATGTATATGCACACAATCACAATCACAATTATATATATATATATATACTCATATAGGCAGAAAACAACAATGCCACCCCCATCACCTCCTGCTACAACCATCAACACCATTTCAACCACCATCGCCATTCAGCATCCTCATCCACCAGAACCACCACTATCGCCGCCACCATCCCAAACCACTGTCGCCATCCACCACCGTTTACCATTGTCGCCATCCACCACCGTTTACCATTGTCGCCATCCACAGTCGTTCACCACCGTCATCCACCACCTCACCATCCCCAATCCGAAACCCTGGCCCCCACCACTGTCGTTCAACACCGCCTACAATCACCATTGAAAGAGTTTCAATTTCAGATCTGAACGATCCGTTGATTCGTCATCTTCTTCATACCATCACACCTCGTTCCTGATCTGAAAATCAAGGGTTTGTAGTTTTATTTTGGGTTTTTGGTTGTCGGATTGGTTTTGGGTTATTCACCACCACAACCACTACCGTGTGCCACCATTGCCACCACCACTCACCAAACAATCACCACCACAACCATCCGACAGGAGACCAGAACGAACCCCCATCTCCATTTCTTTTTCACCTTTCCAGCAGATTTGAGACGGCGATCCAGACAGCGACGACGACTGTGAAGATTTGTACGAAGGCAAGTCTGTGTTGTTGTTGTTCGGAATGCAAGTGAGAGGTTTTCTGATGGTGGTACGGCAGGCGACAATGAAGAACTTGTAGGCTGTTTTGCGGAGGTCGGTGGCGGAGAGTAGGTGTGAGGTCGCTGAATGGTGACGGGAGTGGACGAAAATGGTGTTTTATCCACAGTAATCCAGATTTTTTTTTCTTTGAATATGTAAAGGGGGTGGGCCCACTAATACTAATAATAAAAATAATAATAATAATAATAATAATAATAATAATAACATCAACAACATTAAATTTTTTCTTTTATTTTATTTAAATATAAACTAAGTTTTGAATCAAAATGGCAAATTAAAAGATTGAAACTGAAAATCCCCATAATACCTCTGGTTAAAAATGAGAGTTTTGGATGGAGTTAGGGTATGTGATCAAAATGGCAACAAAAGGGAAAAGTCAGGGACCCAAAGACGAAAAAAACTATTTGGACTAAAATGGTAAATTTAGACAAACCTCAGGGACTAAAATGGCAATTTACTCTATAACATAACACAACATTTTTTTATTTATAATTTTGTCCCTCATACTTTTTATCTTTCACAAGTTTTTCGTTTAACGTTTTGTTCTAATTTTGCGAGTTAATACGTTATCGCAACCCCCGACCCCTACCCCGGGAGCGGTAGCCGCGAGACACAGAGCCAGTGGTATCGGTGTTTATTAATTTAGCAGCGGAATTAAAACATCAGGATCGTAGTTCGGAAATATTATCAGAGTTTCAAAACACCAAACTTTTATAAGTAAACAATTGGGATAAAACCCAAGTTTCAAGTACAATATATTTTGTAGGGATAAACCCTAATTTATGTAAAATATAAACTCCTTTTATTTAGGTAACTTTTATAACCACTTTTCTAAGCCTTCAGTGCTCTCCAGCTGGCTTCTATTAACTTCACATTAAGTTACCTGAATTTATCAGCAAGAAATACTCGCGAGTACATCTCAATTTAATCAAAACAAGTTTTTATAACTTTACAGGATTGAGAGCATCCACATTTACAATGTTTATATCTACCCCATTGCTCAATCAGTACTGTCACCCCTGATTTGTGGGTCATGTTATCCATTGGCAAACTCTTCGTCCAATGGTACCGGATCAAATTTTGTATACAAAACCCAACATACCGGCAGTAATCGTAGAATAATATACTCAATCACTTTTAAGCATAATTAAACATTTGAGGTTTTGGTAAAACAGTTTGACTCACAAAATACTCACAAACGGTGAGAAAAAGATAATGTACTCACATTGAAACCTTAGGTATTTCTACGGATTTCCTGGTGACAATTCTTGATTACTTCCTGGAATTTCTATTAAACATACAATGTACATGTGTTAGTAAATTAACCCAAGTCACTTTAGCCATACAACGCGAGACAGAACCCCGAACTTAGTCAGGCAGAGCCTTGACACGCGTCGGTGGGTCCTAAATCAATCGGGTAGGGTAACGAATTAGTGATCAGGGGTTAAGATACTTATAGCGGGCAGCGTTTCGCAGGTTTAGGGGTTTAGAGGGGGTGTTGTTATTCAGAGAAACGGGGATTCGAGAGAGAGTGTTCGTCAAAAGTCGATCGAACAAGTGCAACTGATTCAGTCTCACGCCTGCCCTTATATAGGCTAGTTTGGCATCTCCCGCGTGTCGTGCCAGCTTCCTGGGACACCCGCGCGTGGCGCGACAGCAACCCTATAGGGCTAGGTAGGTTACGTGAATGCATAGCCTCGCCATACGTCGTGAAACAGAGCCACGTCACCTGGACCCCTCCCTCGCGTTGCGACAAAGACATGAGTCTCTAGCGCCTGGGATGCCCAAGAGGGCCTGCTTCGTTTTGCGTGCCGCGTCTCGATTTTCATGTCTGGTCCTTCGTTTCGGCTCGGTTTGGGGTGTTTTGGAGAGTTGTTACATCCTCCCCACCTTGTTTTAAATCTCGTCCTCGAGATTCACTGGAATAGGTGTGGATACTTCCTTTGCATTTCTGACTCTAGCTCCCATGTGTATTATGGTCCTCTCTTTGAGTCCCATTTTACTTTAACCAGAACTAATCGCTTGCGTTTGAGATTCTTGGTCTTTTTATCTTCAATCTGAAAAGGTTTTTCTACAAACTTAAGTTTCTCATTTACCTCTATATCTTGAAGAGGTATCACCAATGATTCATCTGCTAAACATTTCTTGAGATTACATACATGGAATACATCATGTATTCCTGCCATTTCTTCTGGTAATTGTAGCTGATAAGCTACTGGCCTTATTCTTTTGATAATCTTGAAAGGTCCAACATATCTTGGGCTTAGTTTCCCTTTCTTACCGAATCTTACAACTCCTTTCCATGGTAAGACTTTTAATAGCACTTTATCTCCAACCTGAAATTCCAAGGGTTTACGTCTGTTATCTGGATAACTCTTTTGACGATCTCTGGCTGCTTTCGGTCTTTCCCTGACTTGAATGATTTTGTCAGTTGTTTCTTACACGATTTCAGGACCTGATAGTTGCTTTTCTCCAATTTCTGACCAACATATTGGTGTTCGACATTTCCGTCCATAGAGTGCTTCAAAGGGTGCAGCATTGATGCTGGTATGATAACTATTGTTGTAGGAAAACTCTATCAAAGGTAAATGTTCATCCCAATTTCCTCCAAAATCAATTATGCAGCTCTAAGCATATTTTCCATTGTTTGGATTGTCCTTTCACTTTGACCGTCTGTTTGAGGATGATATGATGTACTTAGATTTAGTCTAGTTCCCATTGCTTTTTGGAAACTTGTCCAGAAATGAGAAGTAAAACGATTGTCCCTATCAGACACAATAGATAAAGGAATTCCGTGCAATGAAACTATTTCATTTACATATAATCTGGCTAGCTGTTCCATACCGAAAGTTTCCTTCATTGGTAAGAAATGAACAGAATTGGTTAATCTGTCTACAATCACCCAGATTGTATCATTACCTTTTCGTGTCTTGGGTAGTTTAGTAACAAAGTCCATTGTTATCAATTCCCATTTCCAAATTGGCATTTCCAATTGTGGCAATAATCCTGAAGGTTTCTGATGTTCAGCTTTAACCTGTGAACATGTTAGACATTTGGCAACGTAATTTGCTACATCCCTTTTCATTCCTATCCACTAGAAATTCTTTCTTAAGTCTTTATACATCTTATCGCTTCCAGGATGCAGTGTATACTTAGTCTTATGGGCTTCCTCTAAAATTCGACTTCGTAAGTTTCCTTGAATAGGAATCCAAATCCTTTTCTTATGAAATCTCCAAATTCCATCTGTTCCTTTCTCTAATTCCTTAATCATTCCTTTTAATCCTTCAGCATCGTCCTTGATGGTTGTTTCCTGTACCTGTTTAATTTGCTCATTTAAGTCTATCTATAGGTTTAGTCTAAGAGAGCGCACTCTTTTCGGTTTCTCCTGATACTTTCGACTTAAAGCATCAGCTACCACGTTTGCCTTTCCTGCATGATACTGGATATCACAATCATAATCACTAAGGATTTCCATCCATCGTCTTTGTCTCATGTTTAATTCCTTTTGTCCAAAGACATATTTTAAACTCTTATGATCTGTGAATACAACGAACTTACTGCCGTAAAGATAATGTCTCCAAATCTTAAGGGCAAAGATTATTGCTCCTACTCTAGATCATGGGTTGTATAATTTTCTTCATGCTTCTTAAGTTGTCTCGAGGCATAAGCAATTACTTTTTGACATTGCATCAGCACACATCCATATCCTAATTTAGATGCATCATAATAGACTACGAAGTCTTCAGTACCTTCTGGCAAAGTGAGTATTGGTGCGTTGGTTAACTTTTGCTTCAAAATCCTGAATGCTTCTTCTTGCTTTGGTCCCCATTCAAACTTAGCTGATTTACAAGTTAGCTTGGTTAACGGGATGGCTATCCTAGAAAAATCTTGAATAAAACGTCTATAATATCCCGCCAATCCAAGAAAACTTCTTATTTCCGTTGGTGATTCTGGGACCTTCCAGTTGGTAATTGCTTCGATCTTTATGGGATCCACATGAATTCCTTCGTGGTTTACCAGATGTCCAAGGAATTGTACTTCTTGTAACCAGAATTCACATTTTGAGAATTTCGCATAAAGCTTTTCCTTTCTCAGCAATGTCAGGAGTATATGCAAATGCTCTGCATGATCTTCCTCATTCTTAGAGTAAATTAGAATATCATCTATAAAGACAATTATGAATTTATCCAGGTATGGTTTACATATCTTGTTCATCATGTCCATAAATACAGCTGGGACATTGGTTAAACCAAATGGCATGACTGTAAATTCATAATGACCGTACCTCATTCTGAAAGCAGTTTTAGGAATATCCTCTTCCTGTACCTTTAACTGATGATATCCTGAGCGTTAAGTCGATCTTAGAAAAGAATTGGGCTCCTTGGAGTTGATCGAACAAATCATCAATTCTCGGTAACGGGTACTGATTTTTTATTGTTACTTTATTCAATTCTCGGTAGTCAATGCACATACGCATTGATCCGTCTTTCTTCTTGACGAATAACACAGGTGCTCCCCATGGCGATGGGCTAGGTTGTATGAACCCTTTCTCAAGTAATTCGTCCAATTGCTTCTTCAATTCCTGCATTTCTGTCGGTGCTAGGCGATAGGGTGCTTTGGCAATCGGTGCCGTTCCTGGTATTAGGTGAATTCTAAATTCAACTTTTCGATCTGGCGGTAATCCAGGTAATTCTTCTGGGAAAACATCGGAGAACTCAGATATTACGGGAATATCTTTTAATTCTTTTCCTTTAGTGTTAATGATTATGGAATCATATACATCATTCCTCCTTTCCGCATATAACTTGCGGCTTTCATTACCGAGATGAACTTTGTTGCCCTTGTCGACTTGTCTCCCTTAATTGTGATCCTTTCGCCAGATGGTGCATTTACTTCTACAGACTTTTGATCACATAATATGCTTGCCTGATTGGCTACCAACCAATCCATTCCTAACACGACATCGAATCCGGCTAGATCCATGGGAAAAAGGTTAGCAGTAAAATTATGATTTAAAATTCCTATCCGTGTTCCTTGCAGGATTTCGTTTATTTTGATAGAAGATCCATTTGCTGTCTCCACCAGACAGTCTTGGTAAAGTTTAGTTAATGGTTGATTGAGAAGTTTACAGAAGGAAGTATTTATGAAACTTTGGTTTGCACCAGAGTCAAATAATACTTTAGCATAAACATCATTAACTAAAAACGTACCGACAATTACATCCGGGATCATCTTGGCTTCTTCGGCGGTCAGCACGAATGCTTTGGCATTCTTCTTGGGTCCTTCAGTTGTCTTTGCTTTGTTGTCTGCTGCTAGAGCTAGTTTCGGACAGTTTGTTTAAATATGACCAGCTTCTCCACAGTTGTAGCATATCCCATTGCTAGTTTTCCTTCTACAGTCTTTTTCCTTATGCCCTGGCATTTTGCAGAAGTTGCAGTATGTAGAGCATTTTCCTGAATGTTTCCTTTTGCAGTACTTACATGGGGGTGAAGAAGAACTTGCCCTTTTCTGTGATAGGAATTACCATAACGTAGCTCCTGGGTGATCTTTTGAGCTAGGTTTTTTTTGGTTTTCTTCTTGCGTACGTACCAATTCATCTATCAAGGTGTTTGCTAGTTCTACTGCTTCTTCTATGGTTTGTGGTCTAGCTGCCTTGACTACATGTCTGATCTCACTGATTAATCCCCAGATGTAACGGGAGATTAATACTGGTTCTGGTGAAGCCAGGGTTGGTACAATCCTTGCATATTCAAAGAATGTGGTAGTATATTCTCTGCAATCTGCCCCAATCATTCTATGATTTAGAAATTTATTAGCAATCTACTCCTTTTCATTAGGAGGACAGAATTTCCTTTCAACTATTTCCTTAAAGTTGTTCCATTCCATATTGTAAACCCTGTCACTTCCTCTGAACTGAAGAATGGTATTCCACCACTCTAAAGCTGCATCTTTAAAAAGATTAGAAACATACATGACTTTATCTTCATTTGCACATTTACTTATCTTTAAGACTGCTTCTGTCTTTTCTATCCAGCGCAAGGCTGAAACAGCTCCTTCATTACCTGAGAATTCTATTGGTTTGCATGATAGGAATTCCTTATAAGAACAACCTTATGGGACGGTTCTTCTTCTTTTTGGAATTGGTGCTTGGATTAACAATTCGTGATTTCCATTTACGCTATGATTTGATTCAGGGGGTACACGTTTATTCCCGGAATCACCATATTCTGCCTTTTTAATAGTATCGATAATATAGGGCATAACATCTATGATTCCTTGGGCGCTATGTGTTAGATAGCACTTTTATTCATTTGATTCTCGTTATTCTGTATTTCCTGATTTACTTCGTCTGACATCTGAATTGTAAACATTTATCATGTATTAATATCACAGAATTAATTGAATAATAATTACTCAAACACAGTCAACCAAAATCGTCGAGCATTGCGACTTTTACTCTTTCCATATATGCATCTATTACAAACATCGCTGGGATTCAAATATTAGTAACTATGCATCGATATATATATATATATAGGTGATATATATTACTTTATATCTATTTTAGTTGATATATATATATGTTTTTTTTCAAAGTAATGACACTACACCACATATATATATATTAGGTGGCTATTTAAAATTGCATCTCCCGCTCGTCATATTTCCAGACAAGCTTCTCCCCGATTTGGCGGATTCGTTTTCCTTCCTCAATCAACTCTTCTCCGTACTAGCGGAGTTCCTCCACATGATCTCTTGGTAACACTGGGGCTGGTACTGGTTCAAGGTAAGGTAGAACTGGTTCTTCGTAGGGAAATGGGTTTTCTAGTAGGTTCTGAATTGCCCAGTTGTTAGCCCACCACTGATCTAAAGGATTTAATGCTGGAATTCTAGGTATCTCACTGGGGTCAAAGGCTGGGATTGGAAACTGATTTCCATGTTCTAGGTTTATGGGTTGGTCAGGAAATAAAGGAAGTAACGGTGGTTCTGGATTTGCTACTTGGTTGAAATTAGGCTCTCCTCCTATATTTCCAAACATGTGAAAATTAGCTAACTGTCTATCCAATTCTTCTTCCCATAAAGGTTTAGCTTCTAGGTTTTGGATATTTCTCTCAGTTCTAATTGCTAGGGCTTGCTGTTGTGCTTGTCTCATTCTTTTCCTCCTTTCTCCTCTGGCTCTACTAAACCAACCTCTCTTTTTAGGGGGGAAAGGTTCGTGGATTTGGCTTTGAAAACAAAGACATCTTTGGAATCGGCAGTGTATTCGAGGGTTGGCTGGGATGTTCCTTCGTCCATGAGAGAATGAGGTAGATAACGATAAGCGTCAGAAGTACCCTGATCACTCATACTGTAAACTAAGGAAATAAAATAATAATATACGTATTTGCACAGAATAGCATAGTAGTCGCAGATATTTCCTAACACAATTTGGTTAAAATTTAGGTACTTTTAGAAGAACACCTAAATGGCTTAAACCAGTGGCATAGCTCTGATACCACCTTCTGTCGCAACCCCGACCCCTACCCTAGGAGCGGGAGCCGTAAGACATATAGCCGGTGGTATCGGTGTTTATTAATTTAGCGGCGGAATTAAAACATCAGGACCGTAGTTAGGAAATATTATCAGAGTTTCAAAACATCAAACTTTTATAGTAAACAATTGGGATAAAACCCAAGTTTCAAGTACAATATATTTTGTAGGGATAAACCCTAATTTATGTGAAATATAATTATTAATGTAACTTTTATAGCCACTTTTCTAAGCCTTCAGTGCTCTCCAGCTGGCTTCTATTAACTTCACATTAAGTTACCTGAAACGCGTTTAAAAACATTTTATCAGCAAGAAATACTGGCGAGTACATCCCAATTTAATCAAAACAAGTTTTTATAACTTTACAGGATTGAGAGCATCCGCATTTACAATGTTTATATCTACCCTATTACTCAATCAGTACTGTCACCCCCTGACTTGTGGGTCATGTTACCCATTGGCAAACTCTTCGTCCAATGGTAACGAATTCAAATTTTGTATACAAAACAACATACCGACAGTAATCGTAGAATACATATACTCAATCATTGTTAAGCATCATTAAACATTTGAGGTTTCGGTAAAACAGTTTGACTAACAAAATACTCACAAACGGTGAGAAAAAGATAATGTACTCACATTGAAACCTTAGGTATTTCTACGGATTTCCTGGTGACAATTCTTGATTACTTCCTGGAATTTCTATTAAACATACAATGCACATGTGTTAGTAAATTGACCCAAGTCACTTTAGCCATACAACGCGAGACAGAACCCCGAACTTAGTTAGGCAGAGCCTTGACATGCGTCGGTGGGTCCTAAATCAATCGGGTAGGATGCCCATACAACACGAGATAGAATCCCAACGAACTTAGTCAGCCAGAGCCTCAACATGCGTCGGTGGGTCCTAAATCAATCGGGTAGGGTAACGAATTAGTGATCGCGGGTTAAGATACTTAGAGCGGGCAGCATTTCGTAGGTTTAGGGGTTTAGGGGTGTTGTTATTCAGAGAAACAGGGATTCGAGAGAGTGTTCGTCAAAATTCGATCGAACAAGTGCAACTGATTCAGTCCCACGCCTGCCCTTATATAGGCTAGGTTTGCTTCTCCTGCGCGTCGTGCCAGCTTCCCGGGACACCCGTGCGTGTCGCGACAGTAACCCTATAGGGCTAGGTAGGTTACGTGCATGCATAGCCTCGCCAGACGTCGCAAAACAGAACCACGTCACCTGGAACCCTCCTGCGCGTCGCGACAGAGACAGGAGTCTCTGGCGCGTGGGATGCCCAGGTGAGACTGCTTCGTTTTGTGTGTCGCGTCTCGATTTACGTGTCTGGTTCTTTGTTTCGGCTCGTTTTGGGGTGTTTTGGAGAGTTGTTACACACATCGTAATGTGCATGTAGGGTTCAATGCTTTTTGGTCAAATTTTTCACATTTGACAGGTTTGTCGCAATGTGTTTATTTTTCATCGTTTGACAAGTTCACCTCAACGGGCGGGTCCTAGATCGATTTAGCTATTTTTTTTCTACGTTTTACGTTTCTGTTTAATTTTTCGCATTACCACACTGTAATGGATGTGTGTGGTTCAACGATTTTACGTCTGCTTTTCGTTTAGTGTTTTTCCATTTTATCTATTTTAATTTTATGAGTTTTTCCAATGTTGAGGGTTGCTGCCGAGTGGTGTGGCGTTGATGCTACTTGGCACGGTTTTACGAACATTTTTAACCTATTAAATTTTGTACTAATATTTTGTTTCAGTTTACCTTCCTTTACTTAAAAACTATTTTTTTACGTGCATGTTTTATGTACGTGTAGGTATAAATATGATTTGCTCTACGTTTCGACGTAAACTTTTTCTGGAAACTAGCCATGTCAAATATAATCCGTTTTCGTTTAAAGAAACCATTTTTATGTGCATATTTTTATGTATGTTTCATTGTAAATTTGAGTTGTTCTACGTTTCAACGTAAACTTTTTGGGAAATGAGTCAGGTCAAATATAATATGTTTTCATGCTTATTTTATGTATGTTTCGTAAATTTTGTTTCGAACCAAATGGAGTCAAAATGTGGTTTCTTTTTTTCCCTTTTTAAAAGCTCTAATTAATCTCTTTTGATTACACATGTTAGTTTTTTTCCTTCATACATGTTACTTTTTCTATGTATGAGTCGGATCACGTATAATACGTTATGATTTTATGATATGAATTCGATTTACTTTACGTTTTGATCCAATGGTAATGCTTATACAAGTTATATTGAGTTGAATTGGATACGTCGAAATGCGTCTTTTCATATGGTTAATGCATCACATAACGTTTGGATTAATCCATTTAACATTTACAATGTACCCACGCCGCAACGCACGCGGGTCTTATTGCTAGTTAACATAATAAAGTAATCTTTTAATTGTAGTTTCTATTTTTTTTTCTTTTTATTGTTAAAAAGTGTTTACTTCTTTTCCTAAGACTTTATGTTTGAGGCCTTGATTGTTACATTAAAACCGAATAAAAATTACTTTGACTATGAGTTTTACTTGGTGATTTCACTTTCTTATGATGATTGTTGACTATATAACGTAAACATGATTATGGTATTGTTTGTTATTAAGATGTAAAATGTTTATAGTCTGCGGACCACATCTTCAGATATCTATAGAAGAAGAGGTGGACCAAACCTCTGCAGTTTGCAAAAAGAAGATTGTTTGTGTAAGACCCAAGATACTTAAATCGAAAAGGTGCAGCGGAATACGTGCCATTAAAATTTCTTTTAGCAAAAACATTTCCAACATGATTGAAAGTCCTTCCTATGGTGAGTCTTTAACAATAATTACATTTTTCGTCTCGTTTAATACGTAGAACATGACATATGTTTACAATCTACAAGACCACACATTCCCGTACAATCCATGTTGTGACTCGATCTTCGACCGCTTACATCTCGTGATGACCATGACCTGTAATGATGTGCAGCCTGCATCCACCATGTACGTTCACATTATTAGTACTTGGGGCATTACATAATCTAAATGAGTAATTAAGGATAACGTTGCGTTTTATGCACATGTACATTCCATCTAGTTATTCTTCTGAACTCGAGCATTTCGTCTCATGGTCTAATCGTCGATGAGCATACAATAATATACCTGCAATTCATGTCATTCTCAAAGACAATTTGATAACATCATAATTCTTTTACATTAACGTCATATTTGTCTTCATACTAATCTCATTTATTATAGACGTATGATGTAATATCAATATACAAAGCATCTCATCCAAACCTTTCTTATACAAAAGACCTACTACGAACACGCATGCCTCCCTATCCAAAACTCTTATGTATGTCTTACACGCACACATAATCGTTAAACAATCCTAAGCGCCACATTTATGTGCAATTTATTATATATGTTAATCTTTACATATAATCATATCTAATCACATTTAACAATAGCTTCCACATTACACTATATCATATGCATACATGAGAATCTTACTTATAGGACTTATCCAATTTTATACCAAAACCACATAACATATCCTAGTGTACATACTACGTATCCGTACGCGTCCCATAGGCCTCTGTTCTTACCCGAACCCCATAAACACTTTAAGGTAGGCTTGGGGTACCTTTTGGGAAGCTAAATGGGCCTTGGAATCAAGCAAAAGTGCGAAAAACGCGAAAAACGAGTTTCCGGCAACGAACCCGCGTAGACAGCAACATTTGGCGTCGGTAGCAAAAGGGGTGTGCGTTGCCGACGCCCCCCGTGCGTCGCCAACGCCCCTTGCATTTACCATTTTTCTGTTGTGTTGTTTTCGTCATCCGTACGAACTAAAACTCGCATAACTTTTAACCCGTTCACCCGTTTAACCTCACGTTTCTTCCTACGTGATCGTAATTTGGTCCTCTATCATATGGACTCAAAATCTAACGTCCGGACTAAGGAAATTCTTGACTTATAGCGGCTTAATATTCATTTACGAATTATTCGACCCGTTTAATCTCATCAAGCATTATCCATCACATATGAACTATAAACATCTTAGGACAACATTTTCTACCCATTGCTTACATTCCATAATCATTCCTACATGACCTCCAATATTTATTCCAACAACTTCATTTATATACTAATGAGTAAGCTTCGGAGTTCACTTACTTTAAGCGTCCGTAATCGTATCCGTTTCTTGCCCCTTTAGCCTTCCATGATTCTATCCATCTTGACATGATTCCTATACTTTCATGTCATCATATTCATATTCTCGTTAGCATGCATGATTGTATATTTTAACGGTCACATCAAATTCATGTTTCGCATTTGACTTTCAATAATCCTTTGTAACAAACACAAGGCATAGATTCAACAATACATCATTCAAATTTCACGTAATTTAACATATCATCGAACATAATATATATATGGATCCATCAAGCACCATTTATTACTTCTAGTCTTACAATCATATTAGGATTTCTAATCATGCTAGTCTCTTACTCGTTGACTTTTCAGAAAGTCAACGATCAAGTATACAAATTACCAACTTAGGACATATGTTCATATCGGCGTAGTCGGTCGTGCTAGTGGCTCCATAAACAATTCGCACCAATGTAGTAAAGTACATACAACCTTGTAATCTCCTAGTTACATACATTTATACACATGGTCGATCTTACACATGCTAATTGCTTTTATTACCTTATACTTGGCAACCGCACATAATGTTAGTCAATTTAACAACCACCACATCATTATTCACTAGCAAGTTCATATGTTATATACTTAATGTACATTCATTTCTAAATTACCAATAAGAGATTGGTCCATCACATGGTGTGCACCTCACCATTCAAGCATAGAGTACAAGCTCCTAATGCATGTTACTACCCAAATCATACCATCAACTACACCTTCTAATGAAATCCTTCTACAATGCATTTTTCATGCTTAACTACCATCACTTATGTCATTGTTTCATCCGACCCATGTTCATCTATTGTTAGCATACATGTTTACATGTTATTGTCTTTTAGACATTTCATCAAGCACTTGGTGTGCATACAACATACTAAGCTTAGTGTACAAGCATCTAATGCACATCTTCCTATTTCTTGCATTTATTCAACAAATACAACTAAACATCCATCAATTTCATATAATAATCGACTTGTCTAATAATAATTCATCACATGCAACATACTACATCAACAATTACACAACATTGAACAAGGAAGATTTCCCCATATCATCATCCTTGCTACTACAAGTGGGTTTCACCCCAAAACATCAAATGACATCAAAATCTTGTATAATTCATGTTCCGTAAGATGATTCTAACATACATTCGTGCTCAATTCATACCAATTCATGACTTCATCATAACCCACTTCATACTAGCTTTACCAAATTAAATCATACAACTTACCAAGTGATTATTAGGGCTAGATGATGTTATTTCTTCATTCATGCAAGAGCTTGGCTTCCAATTTCTTCATCAACTTCTTGTAGTTGTTTGAGGAGTTCTCTTGCTCTCTCTCATGTATGTCGACGCACACATATACACCCAAGACTACACACACTAAACTCCTGCTCTTTCTTTTTAATTATAAACTTAACCTAAAACTTTCACTTTTAGTCCCTCTTATTTGCCACTTGGTCACTAATGACACAACCTTCTTTCCTTACTAGTTTACCAATCATTTAACTAGGTTAAATAACCTAGTTATTATATTTCATACTATAAGACATGGACACATATCGGTGAATTTAAACAATTCGACTTTTTGGGGTCTTACAAGTCTACCCCCTTAAAGGAGGGTTTCGTCCCCGAAACCTTTCTCATTCCTACTCCTACTTTTTTATTATACTCCTTCAAAGGGCACATTTCATCACAATTATGTTCAAGACGTTTTTTAATGAAACATCTTCAGAAAAACAAACAGTCTGCAGACGGCAATGTCTGCGCATAGTCTGTGTGGCGTAGACATAAGAGCCTGCGCAAATCTTTTTTAGAAAAACAAAACCAGATATGAGTATAACATACTAAATTCTCTTTAATATGTTAACCTGTTTACAACATGTTATCACCATCCCTCTCTATATGAATTTTATTGTTGAAGATCCATCAAGTTTAGTTGTTATTATACATGTATTCTACAGCCGTTGTTGATTTACTTAATTTGATAATGCTTCGAAATCTCTTGTTTAAATAAATGTTATCTACATAGTTATCACACACATCAACATACATTTTTTTTAATTTGGTGTTGAGTCAATGATATAAAACAAGATAGATGAACCACACAATCATAAAATAAAGGTTTATATATATGGATTTTCAGAACAAAACAAATAAGCTTTTAGATATGTAATTTAAAACCAACCTAAACAACCTTTTAGATCTAGACTTTTAACAAAAGAGAAAGGGTTTTTGCTTTACTACAGATAAATACAAAACACGAATATATGTGGCGATCACTATCGCCATAAATTACCTACTCGGTTTATTGGTTGTGGCCTGGAACACCTTTGTTCCAAATGCTTGGTTACCGATGTCATGTACAATTTGTTTTAAACGCTTGGTGTTATTGTACTTCCCTAGTCATTGCTCTCTGTTTTCTATGGTATCACTTTTCCCTTCAATAAGATTATGGTGACCTGTTTCATGAGCGGCAATCAAAAACGTCAACCTTGCAAAGAATAAAGAGAATTCAAGTGTATCATACTCATAGTTACATTATATGGCCAAGGATCAAATAGGAAGTTTGTGTAACCGGTAACAAATTTTCAAAGATTGTAAACCTTTGATCATTTTCATATTTAATAAAATACTATTACATTTACGTGTTTCGTTATCATATGTTCAAGCAAAACGATGTTAACAAAATTTCCACAAAATCTAAGTTACAGATGCCTTAATACCCTTCACATAACCTAAATAATACGTTAAAAGGGTTAGAAATGTCAAAAAGCTGAAAAATACAAGTCAGGGGCTAAAACTGTCAAAAAACGAAATTTTAGACGTCAGAGTGCCTCGGGTCGTAAGGCATTACCTCTTACGATCCGTAAGAGGTGCCTAGTATGCAGAAACTTGATGGCAGCAGCCTTGTTCTCCAAGTATGCCACCTAGAACTTTTTGCCACCTTGAATCTCCTTCAAACACGTGTCACGACACTAATCTACTCCTAAATACACTTGGGAACACTTGGCAAGCTCTCATGAATCCTCAATTAGTATAAATAGGCACTTGTTCTTGAGTTTTATTCACACCATTCTTTCTTCATCTCCTTCAAAACACTCTTGGAGTTGCTTCCGATCTAAAGGAGCCTCCTCTTCTGAGTTCAAGCATTCCTTCTAGCACTAGTAACTGTTTTTTTCTTGTTGATGTGTTGCAAAACACATACTTTTATCATGTATATTTTGTGTAATTTCTTAATTAAATATAATCTTTTTATTAGTTTTAGATGTATATTTTATTATTTAGTGTTTGAACATGTCGCGGGATGAAAAGGATTAAAAAGCGAGCTTAAATAATCAATAAACGAGAAGTTAGGAATTATTTAATAAAGCTCGAGGGACCGTTATTGCTATACACTGAAAGTTGTTTAAAAATAATTGATGAAACTCTTGGGACCAAAATTGCATTTTGCTGAAAGATGTATTAAATGGTAGCCACTACATGAGAAAAAGAAAAAGATTTGTGAATTGTGACATGCTTCTTGCGTTGACCAGCTTTAAATTTTGTTGACCAATGCCTTCATTCTTGTTTTGGGCTGCTATTATGATTCATAAGATCTGGCCCCTTTTTTGCTCTTTAGTAATTTGCTAGAGTACTATGCGTAGAAGAGTGTATCATATGAATGAAGGGAAGGTGAGAATAGACGAACAGTAGGGAGGCCGCTGTGAGACGAAAAAAGATATTATAAGGGATAAATTCTGGAAGAAAAGGTGCATATGGTTCAAGATTCAAGGTCGAGTTCAAGATTCGTGTCAGGGTTCGCAAAAGAGTTAGTTTTTATTACGTCGTTTTATTAAAACTATAAACATGATTTATTTGTTATTCCAGACTTGTTTCTTGTTTTTCACTATGATTCTTGGCTAGTTATTTTTCTACTCAGGTTTGTGATGAATATTTATTGCTAATCGGTAATATTTTGGTATTGGTAATTGATTATTTTTTGCTAGATGTGTGTGCATACTTTATTCTAATTTATTACCAAATAAAGTATCTCATACAGTTGTTTTATTTCACAGGTTGAACCTAAAACATATAAAGAAGCTCTTTAAGAGGAAAGTTGGGCTGAAACAATGCAGGAAGAGTTACAATTTGAAAAACTTGGCTTCTGGAAACTTGTTGATCTCCCCGATAACGACAAGAAAATACGTACTAGTTGGGTCTTCAAGTGCAAGCGAGATGACAATTGGGTGATATATTAAGTTGGGGATGGATGCCTGAACTGCATGTTTATGCAATTAAAAGAGAATTTGGGGCACAGAATTTTTGATATTTTCCATATATTAAAACGTTGCATGGTGGGACGTTGAAGAGCTTGTGCAGAAAAAGTGTATCAACTAGGAAATGAAGTTTAACGAATAAAGACTTTGGAAGCTGATCAAGTACGAAGCTGAACATGGGTTTAATCATAGGAAGCCGCATATTCCTAAGAAAATTATAAAGATTGATCCTGTCACGAAGGAGAAGGATGTTACTTTGATAGTAAAACGGCCACGAATGATGAAAAATATGCCGTTGATGAAGATAGAACAATTTTTTTATGAATACTTTCAGTGGTGGCAATATGATATCGAGACATGTGAAGCAGCGATTGTGCTGAAATGTGAAGGAATTTGGAGAACTATTCGTGTACTAGACCCGATGTGGCTAGTAAATTGCTCAGAAAAATTCAACAAGATTTGTTATGAGATGAAAGAGAAGACTCAAGCGTTGCAATACCAAGGAGTGATCAATGTATGTTATGCTCATGGTATTAATTCAGGGAAGATGTGGAAGTCAAAATGGATAGAGCTAGAAAGAGTTGAGTTTAGAAACAGATTCAGAACAAAGAGCGAATCAAAGAAATGTCAAAGGAAGCTCGACTCAGGAGATTCCAGTTTATGAAATGGGTTCCTCCGACTGACGAAACACCAATTCCTTGTGAAGAACGTCGGAAACCTAGAAAGAATTTCTTCGGAAGATAAAGTTAAAGTTATGAAGATTTTTGAAGACTGACCAAGACTGCGGAATATCCAAGGGGGAGTTTGTTGATGCAGATGTCTATAGCCTACATCTTAGGGTCATGCCGAGTCAAATGTAACAGGGCGTTAATGTTAGAATTACTTTATGGTGTATGTGTTAGCCACTTCGTACTAAGTGGCAAGACACAACTCGTGCGAAGCTGTCATGTCTATAAATAGCGTCTTGAGTTTGTAGTTGTTTTGTTGACTTTGAAGGCGAAGCCCTGTCCACTTTGTCTCTGAATTGTAAACGTTGATCAGTATTAATGAAACATAGCATTTAAACAGTAAATATCATATTGTCACTAGTTAATAATGAATTCCGCGCATGTTGACTAGTTAATAAATTAGGTCATGTGCTTTTGGAGAAGAGCCGATCCTCATACATTGGTCACTCTGTTGTACGAAAGTACTGACCTATTCACCAATAATCTAACGTTGTAAATCAAATGGATGAATTCGTATACTCACCTGCTACGATGAATCGTTGTGCATACCCTGATCCGGGGGTTTGTCATGGTATGGGACGCACAGGTATAATAGTATAATATTACCTTAAGCATATTACGAAGTTGAAAAATCGAAAGTTGAGCGTTAAAGTTTAAGTGGACAAACATATTGACAATCACTTAGAATAGTTTGAATAAGTTCGCATCGAAAAGTGTTCCTTGGTCTGCCTGAAAACGATTTTGATCTCATTGAAATTGTAACTGTATATTGTAACTATTGAGTTACTTTCTTTGTCTATTTGCATTTATGTTTATATTCTCATAAAACCAAAAACTCAAAAAAATTGTTTTATTTATTTTATTAAAAATTATTAACCATTCTTGAAGATTTGTCTGATCATCAAAAGTTGAAAGAAATTTGAATTGTGAAATCTGACTATCTGAGTACAAGTACTTGGATGTTCATATGGTACTTTCCTCTGTTCATAGAAAGGTTTGCTTATAAATTTCTGAGCATGTGCAGAACTCGATTTAAATCAAGAAACAGTGGTTGATGAAGAATGAGATGCTGTTAGTTGCTGACAAAACATGAAACATCACAACAACAAGATGTACCTGAGTCAGAAGAACCAGATACGATTCATCATCTGACAATGATAGTACTTTTGAAAAGTATCTGTGAACCTGCTTGAAAGGAAAGATTGAAGAAGAAAAAAGTTTTTGAGAATCCTCCTCTAGCATTCTTTTTGAAAATATTTTTAAGCAGATGTTGATCATAATCTTGATATGAAGCTAACCATAAGAGAAGAAGAAAAAGATCGAGTGCTGGGAGTTCAGAAGTCAAGAGCTTCCACAACACATACAGCAAAGCGACAACCATAGACTCTGTTGAAGACGTTGCTAAATTTATGTTATGAAGACAATATGATGCATTCAGTCTAGGGG
This sequence comes from Scalesia atractyloides, assembly GCA_947069175.1. Classification (NCBI taxonomy): domain Eukaryota; kingdom Viridiplantae; phylum Streptophyta; class Magnoliopsida; order Asterales; family Asteraceae; genus Scalesia; species Scalesia atractyloides. Next base: position 19,279,678 of record CAMTDV010000024.1, on the reverse strand, counting down.
AGATTGTTAGGCCCTAGAAGTGTGAGACTGACACATCAAAATACGCAACGGGCTATGGTTGCGAATTGGGCTTTACTGGGTTAGTTTATATTAGGAATTGGACCTTTATAGGTCATTTGGGCCATGCCTAAGGCCATGTGGGCCAGGCAGGCCCATGGTGAGCCCATGTAGGGAAGTGGGCTTGTTTAGGGTATATAAACTAGTTTTGTGGTCATAACTAGGTTACACACTTGATAGAGAAAAACCTTAGATCAAAGAAGCAGAGAGAGGTGGAAGAACTTGTATCAGATGGTTTTGCTATTCAATAGTAATCGAATCATATGCAAGTTTGAAGTTAGTTTGTGGTATTCGTTTCGTCTCGTATTTATTTTTTTTTGTTTTTCTTGAATCTCACCAAGTTTGGATTCCGCCCATCCTTGGTGATTATTTATATCATTGTTTGATCCAAGGATTTGGAACTTACAATGTGACATGCTAGATCTACTTTTATCATCAACTTGCATGTTTGTAAGTTATATTTTCATGATCAACAACAAGATCAACACAAGACCACTTATATTAGTTAGATTATGCTTTTTAACATGGATTTCTTGATGATGAACTTGTACATCTTGGACCCACACTTAATAAGAAGTAAAATGGAAAGATATAAACACTTACAACTAGCACAAGGCTAGGGAAGTTTATTGTGTTGAAGATGAGAAAAAAAGAAAGTTCCAACAAGTGCAAGACCACCATGTTTAAGATCCTTATGCTTGATACCACCTTAGATCTTCTTGAATCACCTTGAAAACCCTTGAAGTGTTTTTTAAAGTTTGAAAAGAGAAAGGGTAAGTGGGAGAGAGAATGCCGAGAACGAGAGGGAGAGAGAGATGAGAGTTTGTGTGTTTGAAGGTTAGATTACGTATTGAATGGATAAGGTATGAGGTTGTGGTATTTACTTATAATCATCACCCATACTTTCTTACGAATCAACACAAGGGAGGGATGTGGGGCCCTCTCAAAACCCTCAACCTTGAGGGGGGGGGGGGTCTTGGATTGGTTTTGAATTGTTTAAGTATTTAGGACATGGGTTGAAATTTTTCCAAGATCTTTGTGCACTTAGTGTCTGTTTAGGATGTTTAGGGTGCTTAGTGAACTAAATAGTGTTAGGATTTTAAACAAGGCTTATCTAGTTCATTAGTTTGGGTTTTGATAGTTATTGGATGTTAAACAGACAATAACTGCGCTCACGATTCGATTAATATCAATTACGAAGCGATGTTGGATGATTTATGTTTAGACAACCTTAGGGAATATATAATGCCTTTTATATCATTTGTTATAATTAACATTATCCATTGATCATATATATATTCCCAACAATTATGAAATTATCGCCGGTTTATGGAAATTGCAAGTTTATTGGCTCAGATCGGACAATTTAATACTTATGTAATTTTCCGGAAAGTTATCTCTTGTATACTAGTTTCCCCACTTAGTGTTTGGTATTTTTTTGATGTTAGACACGTTCCCGGGAGTACCAGAACGCGTATCTCTTGACATGAATAGTGTAACCGGATAATCGACTAACGTTGTAATATTTTTATCACATCGCGATGCGGCGAATACGATCATGTGACTTGAAAATGTAATTCATTTCCTGAGGATTGTTAGACTTAAGAGACTCAATAATTCCATAATTAAGTCTAATGTATTTAAACCATACAATTCATGTTTAAACAATTGGTTATAATACGACTATTACAAAGAAACATTTTGACTTATTCATGGCTACAAAGTCTATTTATCATACCAACTCTTGTAGTTGAACATATTGCAATACCAAACCTTTTTGACATGTATCTGGCTACAAAATCTATTTCACTCATCGACTCTTGTAATCGGACAACGTATTGCAATACCAAATTCATAGTCATGAATTTGACTACAAAACCTATGTTACTCACTAACTTATTGTTGATCATCTATTTTCACATATGTTTCAGGTATTAATAGATGACGACATTCAAGCATGCTTCACATAGGAACAGACATGGGCCTTAGTTTACTTTTAATCTAAAAACAGTTATTTGTACCCTTTTGTGTCTATAAAACATTGTGATTCAATATATCATTATAATGAAACTTTAGTACCATGTGTTGTGAAAAATTTGTAACATGACTCCCCGATGTTTTCGACACAAGTTTCACGTGGTCGGGGTGTTACACTTTGATCTTGTAGAAAGTCTAAGAAGACATCCTAACTTTATACGTGGCAAAGTAGAAAAAAAGGGAAAATGTATTTTGGTCCACCACTAACATTATCACCACTCATCTTCTTCACCCAACCCAACCCAACCTTATCTTCACAATCAGCAAATTGTGTCACTCACACCCCTCAGCCTCACCACCACCATCTCACAACCACCTCCAATCACTATCACCACTCTGCCATACACCCCCCACCGTTGAGAAATGTAATCACGAAAATCCGACATCTTCAAACATGTCTCAAACACTAGAAAATTTTTCAATCTTCTTTAAACGTATGAACTAGGTCAAACGTATGAGTTTCAGGTCAAACATATGACTTATGTTGTTAACTATCTTCAAGCGTATGAATTTGGTTCAAACGTATGAACCAAATTGTTGACTTTAAGCGTATGAATCAAACTGTGAACATTGTTGCTTCAAATGTATGGGTTCCATAACTTAAAACGTATGAGTCTTGCATTTGAAAGTTAAATGTGTGAACCTATGCAGTTGAATTCTTTCAAGTGTATGAAATTCCAAGTGCATTGGCCATGCGATTGAAAATGGTAACTGGGCTCATGCGTTGAACTGAGAAATAGCCATGCGTTTGGAAAAACTGTTACAGAACTTAGATATTATTTTGACACAAAAAGCCGACTTAAAATTTTGAATTCGATTAGGCTTTGTTTATGATGGTTTTTAGAATAGGTTACACGTTTCTTTTTCCAAAAATGACCACAAACACACGTCCAATTCCTTGAAAACTGATAAACACCCAAAAATACTACATTAATCCATTTTCTTCTAATTAACATCTGATTAGCTTAAAAACTCGTTTAGAATCACACACAACCTTTGTAGATAGAGCCCAATGCCTTGATACCACTTGTGATCCCATTATCGATCTTGTTTCACGTGATTAAATGTCAGAAACATAATATTCTACGAATAACACACTAGATGTGTGGAATCCATCTAATATGATTGTTATGTGTATACAATAGCTAAATAAACGTTTTCTATTAATCACATAAAATTTTGACTTCTGTTACAGATTGGACGATTCAAAGCTCAGATGTATAAGAGGATTATGTGTACACAATAGCTAAATAAACGTTTTCTATTAATCCTCCTATATTCCATGATGTTGCCGACTTTCAATTTCCATCTTACTAGCCCAAATCTTTTATCAAGGCCCAATTATATTTGTTGAAATGGCCCAATAGAAAACATGATTCATCTCTCAATTTTACTTTCGTTCCACCCAACGTTTTCTTTTGCTGTTATTAATCTTTTGGCTCATCTCTACTTCCATAATTCCATTAGCTCCATTCAACCAAATAAATATTGATTGCTCCATTTTCATTCAATGATAATATGGGCATAACATTAACAACCAAAATAAATATTTCACATGTATATGTTTATATTTTCTTTCCACGTAGCTTCAAAAAAATTGTTATTTGTACTAACAAACATAAACTTGAATTTCCAAAAGTTAAGATTGGTCACGTTAATTAGTTTATTTTATTTTATTATAAATTCATCTTTTAAGCTCATTTTCTCTTTTAACATACCGAATACAAAAGCCTATTCAAGTACTATGTTTTATATTGATACCGGATGCATTATGTTATAACTAATATAAAATAGAGTGTACCTAAAATGCACCGATCAATTTTACTTGTGTTTTTAGTACTTTGTATTCTATATATTATGGTAGTTTTGTCTTTCGGGGTATTTCACTTTCATTCGTGCGCTTGTTTCAAGGAATCACAAAACGCAACACGTGAGTAGAGATTCCCTGCTTCCCCTTTTTAAAATTTTAATGTTTTGGGGTGTATTATGTGTCATTAACACATTATTTCATTACTTCAATTTTTCGTTATTCAAATACATGCAAAGATTAATGTGTAATTATGTGGTACTTATAATTTGTTTATTTTTTGTATGCTAAACATTATCACTAATCAATATTGCTACATTAATCACATGGATCCATCAGCTGACTAGGTTCCCCGCGACTATGGGTTGTAGCCTAGTATCACCATAACATTTAGATTCGCTCGTCAGCGGGCTTGAGTCTAGTATTTACCACATTATCATATTTATTGTATTCATCATGATTATCGCACTTTAACATTATCTCATCATCATATTGTTTGGTTGGTTATGGTTTATGTGATTATTGTTATTATTTATTTTTATCATTTAATTACCTTTGAATCACATGTTAACGACTTTGAAATACATAAACGAAACTGTTTAATTTTAAACAATAGATTTACTCACCAACTTATGTTGACCCAAAAATATTTTTACACATGATACAGGTGAACATGTTTGAAACATTGATGATGAGGACACGTAGGGATGATGCCTTAGAAAATAAACTAGATTTATCTTATGTTATGTTTTGGATTTGTTGGATTATGTGACTTTATCTAAATTTGGTTATACATAATATTTAACTTTAAATTAGTTCCATGAGCTATGAACAATCACCATGCCCCGGTCACCTAATCCCATGCGGGTTAGGTGTGACATGACTTATGTTGTTGACTCCCTATGTTGACTATCGTTAAGCGTATGAACCAAATTATTGACTTTAAGCATATGAATCAAACTTTGAACATTTTTGCTTCAAACTTATGGGTTCCTTAAACGTATGAGTATAACTTCAAACGTGTGAATCTTGTGTTTGAGAGTTAAACAAATGAAGCTATGCGGTTGAATTCTTTCAAGCATATGAAATATCAAGCGCATGAGCCATGGGGTTGAAAATAGTTATTGAGCTCATGCGTTTGAACTGAGAAATAGCCATGTATTTTGGAAAAACCGTGACAGAACTTAGATATGATTTTGACACAAAAAGCTGAAATAAAATGTGAATTCGATTAGGCTTTGTTCGTAATGGTTTTTAAAATAGGTTACATGTTTCCTTTTATCCAAAAATGACCACAACACACGTCCAATTCCTTAAAAACATTCTTGACTCATATATACCCCAAAAACACTAAACTTCAATCCATTTTCTTCTGATTAACATCTGATTAGCTGCAAAACTCATCTAGAATTACACAAAATCTTCGTAGAAAGAGCATATACTCATATTGTCACACCCCGACCCGCAGCGGAATAAGAGTCGGGGCATAATTGGGTTATCACCAAAGCTCATGATGTTTACTAAAATGTCTCATATTTATTAAATTCAAATTACAACTTAAATATCCAAATCAAAATTCATACAATTACAAGGAAATGAAACTATGTAAATAATCCAAAGCTTAAATTGATTTATTCTTCTAGGCCTTCCTATGTGTTTCTTGCCTCAACTGGATCACCTGTATCATGTGTAAAACGGGGGATATTTTGGGTCAACAAAAGTTGGCGAGTGAACCTTGATAAAACATTGTTATTAATTTCTTGTTTTATTTAATATTGAAAATTTGTGCAATAATCACATGTGAGCAAAGATATATAAATAACAAACACAAACCACTTTGAATGAGTATATGATATGAATGGTGATGAATGTGAGATCAAGGCTCAATCAAACGGAGCCGATCGTATGAGGCACCTGATGCTCAACCCGTCTCCCACGGGGAACTGATGGGCCTAATGATACGCGTGCACTGAAAATGATAAATCCAAACTACATATAATCCACACAACAATTGATACACATTTGATCACGGATATGAAGGATGCACAAGTGTTTAAATATAATAAGGAATTAAACGACACATGATACACCCCAAAACATGATTAAAACGGGGAATTGATAGAGATTCACTCACATTGGGTGCGTTCTTTGATGACGTTGGATGCAGCACGAATTTTAGGATTTGATCGACGAGGAAAAACTAACCTAAAATAATAACGAAATGATTCGGTAAATAAATGGATTTTATTTGAGATTAATACTTTTAAATTCATACTCTTAACGGGATTTTTAGATTTATTTTTGTGAGTTTAAGGAGGTTTTCTAACTTTAAAAATCTTATTTTAAGTATTTTTAAATGATTTTCTGATTAAATAAATTAATAAAAAGAAATAAAAATATTGACTTTTTTTTGACCCCGTTGACCGTTGACCGTCGGACTGTGTGTTTGTATGCGCTGAGTGAGGTTCGAACTTGGGACCTCTCGTATATGTGCACGCAGCTCTACCAACTGAGCTACGTGTCTAACCGAAATATTCTCTGTTTTAATTATATATATATACTAATTAACTGTTATCTTATTTAGTTTATTTCAAAAAGTATTTAATATGGCCGAACCGACTTCAGTGACCCGGAGTCGAACTCGGGACGTTCGGTTCGAGTGCGCACAGCCCAACCAGTTGGGCTGTGTGTCTAACCTTGTTTAACTACCGAATTATATTATATTTGTATACATGTTGAAGGATGATCTGAATAGGTTTTAAAAAGGGTTGGTTTTATTTCTGAAATCGGTAATATATGCGATTCAAACTCGTGACGTGAGTGTTATGTTGCACACAGTCCACCGCTGGACTGTGTGTCTAATCTGGTTAAATATTCAGTTTTAATTACACTTATACACATTGTTCAACTTCGTCTTCTTCGCTTAACATTTCAGAACAGTGAATTCCGACTGTTCTGTTTAATCGATCTTAACTTATATTTGATTGAATTGAAAAGAGAAATGAGATGACATGGTATACCAGAACGGCGAGTTTGCTTCAGGTTTTCCGGCAAAGACTCGTCGTCTCCGATATGCGGATTCCGGCTGAGGGAAACTATTTAACAGTTTTGATTACTGAATTGAGCAATTAGATTATAAATCGAAAGATAGCAAGAGGAATTTAGATGATTGTACCGTCTGAAGAAAATCGCGGTTTTCCGTTCAGTGATTCCGGCGAAATTGAAATTTCCGGCGACGTGCTAAAGCTTCGAGAGATTGTGCGATTTTGAGCGAAAAGGTTACGAGAGGTTTGGGTGGGTATTTATAGGAAAGAACAGGATGTATTGGGTCCGAATTTTGGTCTTGATTCGCGGTCAAAGTTTTTCCGGCGGTTACGACTGAAATTGAGGGCCGGGAACGGTTATGATTTGTGTTGATGATCGGTTATCGCGTTTTAGTCAAGAGAGAAATGGCCAAAATCGCGGATTGCCGGATTTTCCGGTGATTGCGAGTTCTGAGCGCGCGGTGATTCTCGGTTTGAATTCGGGTTTTATTTTAAGTATTATTTATTTCAGTATTTTCATAAAGAAGGCGTGTGGCGGAGCGGTGTGTTGTGTGTTTAGGTTTGTGGGTGACCTGGGTTCGAAACCCGGCGTCCCCATTTTATTTTTTTCTCACTATTTAAAATTATTTATAAATTATGGTTTTTAAATTCTAATATACTTATTTATTATGTATCGTTTAAAATTAATTTGGGCAATAAATAAGCAACGAAAAATTATAACTGGATATTTGATTAATAAACGAAGCGGGTTTTGGAAACCCGTTTTTCGACGGATGTTACAGTATCCCCTACTTTTAGAAATTTCGTCCCGAAATTTAAGTAGTAGTGGTAACAGGAAAAAGATGCGGGTATTTCTCGCGCATTGAGTCTTCACGTTCCCAAGTAAACTCAGGTCCTCGTTTCGACTCCCAACGTACCCTGACAATTGGAATACGATTTCGTCTTAAACGCTTCTCTCCGAAGTCCATGATTTCTACTGGTCTTTCAATGAAGTGCATAGATTCATCGATCTGAATGTCTTCTAGAGGAATATGGAGGTTTTCATCGGCGAGGCACTTCTTCAAGTTTGATACGTGGAATGTGGGATGAATTCTGTTGAGCTCTTCTGGTAGGTCAAGCTTGTATGCTACAGGACCTACTCTTTCGAGTATCTTGAAAGGTCCTACGTAGCGTGGTGCTAGCTTGCCCTTCTGGCCAAAACGAACCACTCCCTTCCACGGTGATACTTTTAAAAGTACTTGATCACCAATGTCAAATTCCAAGGGCTTTTGTCGTTTGTCTGCGTAACTCTTTTGACGACTTTGAGCCGCTAGAATATTGTTTCGAATTTGAATGACCTTGTCGGTTGTTTCTTGAATTAACTCTGGACCGGTGATTTGTGATTCCCCAATTTCATGCCAACATACTGGAGATCGGCACTTACGACCATATAAAGCTTCGAAAGGAGCCATGCCGATACTTGAATGATAGCTATTGTTGTACGAAAATCAACTAATGGTAGATGAGAGTCCCAATTCCCTTTGAAGTCTATGACACATGCTCGAAGCATGTCTTAAAGAGTTTGGATAGTGCGTTCAGAGTGTCCATCAGTTTGAGGATGAAAAGCGGTACTGAGGTCTAATCGTGTACCCAAGGCGGTTTGTACGGCTCGCCATGTTCGTGAAGTGAAACGACCATCACGGTCTGAAATGATGCTTAAAGGTACACCATGACGGCTTACGATCTCGCTGATGTAGATACGAGCTAACTTCTCGTTTTTGAAGTCCTCGCGAATCGGTATGAAGTGAGCTGATTTTGTAAGACGATCAATGATTACCCATATGGTGTCATACCCACTGGAGGTGCGAGGTAACCCGGTAATAAAATCCATGGTTATGTTTTCCCACTTCCATACAGGTATTTCGGGTTGGACTAGAAGTCCTGAAGGTCTTTGATGTTCAGCTTTTACTTTGGAACAGGTAAGGCACTTGGAAACAAAAAACAGCGATATCCTTTTTCATGCCCGGCCACCAGTAGGTGTATCGTAGGTCTTGATACATCTTGTCGGCTCCTGGGTGTACAGAGTACCGTGTTTTGTGCGTCTCATTCATGAGGAAATCACGAAGGTTATCGCGTTCGGGAATCCATATGCGATTTAAATAGTATAGAATACCGTCGGATTTGGTTTCGATTTTTAGTTCAGCTCCACATGACAGCTCATCGCGTACGTCATTTTCGGTTACAGAAACATGTTGAGCTGCTCGGATTCGATCTTTGATGTCGGTTATGATTTGCGAACATAGAAGACGAATGGAGTTCGCATAACCTTTTCGACTGAGTGCATCAATGCCACCACATTTGCCTTGCCAGGATGATACCGAAACAGTCGTAGTCGTTAAGAAGTTCGACCCATCTTCGTTGCCTCATATTCAACTCCTTTTGGTTGAAGATATGTTGGAGACTTTTGTGGTCAGTGTATATTTCACACTTGGTACCGTAGAGGTAATGTCTCCATATCTTGAGAGCGAACACAACGGCTCCAAGTTCCAGGTCGTGGGTGGTGTAATTCTTCTCATGAACCTTGAGTTGCCTAGAAGCATAGGCTATCACTTTTCCTCTTTGCATCAATACACAGCCTAGTCCTTGCCCTGATGCGTCGCAATATACTACAAAGTCATCGCAACCTCAGGGAGTGTGAGGATAGGTGCGTCACAAAGTTTTTGCTTTAGAGTTTGGAAGGCTTCTTCTTGTTTAGGTCCCCATATGAAGGGTTTTCCTTTATGAGTCAAAGCCGTGAGTGGTACATCAATACGGGAAAAATTGGCAATGAAGCGGCGATAGTAACCAGCCAAACCAAGAAATGACCTAACTTCGGTAGGGGTACGTGGCGCTTGCCATTCCTGTACTGCCTTGATTTTTGAAGGATCGACATGTATTCCCTTGTCATTGACGACATGTCCAAGGAATTGTACTTCTCTTAACCAGAATTCGCATTTTGAGAACTTAGCGTAGAGCTTTTCAGTCCTTAAGAGTGTAAGGATGAGTCGAAGGTGTGGTTCATGATCGGATTTAGACTTGGAGTAGATGAGGATGTCGTCGATGAAGACTATGACAAAGCGGTCGAGGTAGGGTTTGCATACCCTATTCATTAGATCCATGAAGACAGCGGGGGCGTTGGTTAAGCCGAATGGCATGACCATGAATTCGTAATGACCATAACGAGTCCGGAAGGCGGTCTTTGGGACGTCTTCTTCATGTACTCTGAGCTGATGATAACCAGAACGAAGGTCGATTTTTGAAAAGCAGGTGGCGCCTTGAAGTTGGTCTAGGAGGTCATCGATGCGAGGTAATGGGTAGCGATTCTTAACCGTTAACTTGTTGAGTTCTCTGTAGTCGATACACATGCGAAACGTTCCATCTTTCTTCTTCACAAAAAGAACAGGTGCACCCCAAGGCGAGGAGCTAGGACGTATGAATCCTTTGTCAGTCAGTTCTTGCAGTTGACTGGCCAGCTCTTGCATTTCGGATGGGGCTAACCTATAAGGAGATTTTGCGACTGGTGTAGCGCCAGGTACAAGATCGATGCGGAATTCGACTTCTCTCACAGGAGGGAGTCCTGAAATGTCGTCGGGAAAGACTTGTGGGAATTCTTTCACCACTGGTATATCTTCGAGTTTCTTCTCCTTGTTTCCCTTTTTGACGACGTGAGTTAGGAATGCGACATAGTTTTTGCGGAGATATTTCGGGCTTGAAGGCAGGACATTAATTTGAGTCCTTTCGAAGGGGTTTCTCCGAAAATACGTAGGGTCTGACCGTCTGTAAGAGGAATGCGAATGAACTTTTCGCGGCATACTACTTCAGCGTGATGCTGCTGAGCCAGTCCATACCGATTATAATATCGAAACTTCCCAACTTCATAGGAATGAGGTCAACTGTAAAATCGTGATCGTTTAGAGTGAGAGTACAATTTCGTATAATAGAATTTAATGAAACGGGCTTTCCGTCAGCAACTTCCACCGTTAGAGATTCCAAGAGATTATTACGAGTTTGGTTGAGGATAGGTTCGAATTATAAGGACACAAAACTCTTATCCGCGCCAGTATCGAATAACATGGATGCATAACTACCATTGATGAGAAACGTACCGTTAACCACGTTGTTATCAGCCCTAGCTTGGTTGGCATTGATGTTGAAAGATCTTCCTCTAGCAGGTGGAGGAGCTTGGTTAGCTTGGTTTACTGGATTCGCTTGAGCTTGGGCATGGATGATGTTCACCAAGCGTGGACATGTGTTCCTGAAGTGGTTTGGGTCTCCACAGTTGTAACAAGCTCGCATAGGTTGCATCATGGGGTAGTTGGGTTGGTAGTAGGATTGGGCAATGTGTTGTGCGGATGGTAGGAGTAAGGGTTGTTGGGCTTGACCCACTATCTGATGGTGGGTTTGGGTTGGGGGTTGATTGCGGTTCATTCGTTGAAGTGTGCGACAAGTTTGAATGGTGTGACCTGCACGACCACAGCTGGTGCAATGTTGGCAAGGAGTTTCGGGAGGGTGACGGTACTGACAACGGTTGCATTTTGGGTATGGGCCGGTGTATGGCTTTTTAAATGGTGCAGCTGAGGGAGCAATTTGGGTAATTGGTGCGGCAGTTGATAGGAGGGTTTGTTTGTGTGACGGCAAAATTTCTGCTGTTTCGTTTCCTCTTACCAGCAAACTTCGAAGAGGAGACGGAATGGTTTGGAGTTTGGGCCTCAATGGGGGCTTTCTTTTTCTCATCCTTGAATTTGCCATTTCGGATGCGATTCTCGGTGAGTTCTGTGGCTAATTCCATTGCGGCTTCAAGTGTTGCAGGCGAAGTGCTTAAAACCGAATCTTGGATTTTCGAGGGGAGGCCTCGGATGTAGTGTTCGACTAAGCGGTACAGTGGGGTGAACAAGTTGGACATCCACAATAGAGCCAGTGCGCTTGACAAGATCTCCTTCTTTAATAGCAGTATCACTACCAAAGACAACAATCCCTACATTCTCATTCTCAAGATTCAAGGCTATTCCTTTCACACCGCTGGCAAATTCAACCATTTCCCCAGCTTGAATCTCGTTCAACCCATAAACACGTGCAATCCATTACACATAGTATGCCCGTCCCCCATCAGCGTATTTTTTTGTTTTACGCGCCCGTAACTCTTCCTCAGCCAGGATGGGGATCATTTGGTTCAGTTCGAGAAATCTCTTGTTGTAGGAAGTGTGATCTCCCTCCTTTTGTTTCAACGAGTGGAATTCATCTTCCAACTTTTTGATTTCGCTTCTTAGACAGAAGCGCCTTGTCATGAGTTCCCTTAACTCTTCCCATGTTAAGGCCATGGCATCTTCGACTCCTCGCTTACCCTTTTCTGTGTTCCACCAGGTAAGGGCTACCCCAAACAGTCTCCCTGTTGCATAACGTACCTTGCGATCCTCGGGACAATCGCAATTGAGGAAGGTGTTCTCCATTTCTTCAAACCAGTGAAGGAGGGCAGTAACACCTTCGGTCCCTTCATACTTTGGGGGATCGCAAGATTTGAAGTGTTTGTAGGAGCACTTTTTGGAGGGAGGGTTGGCGATGCTCTGGTCTTCTTGATTGGGAGGGTTGATGGGATTTGCGGTGAGAGCTTGTTGAACTTGAATTACGATGTCAGGAAGCACTGCGGCCATTTGTTTAGCAATTTGTGTGGCCAAGCGTTCATTGGATCTTCCTGACTTTCTACCTCCACGTAGTTGCCTAGCTGACATCTACAGGAACATACATAGGAAGATTGTGAGTTTAAGAAGTTTCTAGGTGTCATGTGTCGTTAAAAGAATAAAAATAACATAACTAACAATAATGCAACTACATCCATAGGATGTCTTGGGTTTGCTCATGTTTGGGCCTCCAATGTCCCCATACCATCGCCTGTATAGTCATGTGGGCCCCCATGACTATTGGGCTTGGTAGGATTCACATTGGTGTTGGCGGATTAACACTCGCATCACCCGAATGAAAACCGAAAAATATGATTGCGAGATGTATGGTAGGAGGGTGTCCAGGTGTAGACACAATGACAACCAAAGTGGGGTTAGCTCACACGACGTTTGGTATAGCATGCTTTGGCCTAATAGGTCTTTCGTACTCTCATCGTTAGTCCCCAGGTAGGCAAATTGGTCCTTTATTTTGGATTTATACGAATGTCAAGCCTAGACAGGACGTTCCGACTACCGGTACTCGTACCCTTCCAGTTACTACATGCCCGTCATGAGAACTCACTTTGATGTGATTTGAAAATACAAAAATCATTGCAAAAATCATGGGAATTGTGAGGTGTGTGCTCTCATGGATATGATATGTTATGAGGATATGATTTATGATGAGCATTGTATAATAACATGTATTTGTGAGCATTCTTGCATAACATTGAGTGTAACAATAAACATAAAGCATATAAACATCATGAATTTGTATGTAACGCATAAACAATTTAAAATTTTAATCAACTATAGTATAAGGCTCTAAGGGTCTAATAACCTATCCTATATCCCTATAGTCATGGCTCTGATACCAATCTGTACCCGACCACCGGAATAAGAGTCGGGGCATAATTGGGTTATCACCAAAGCTCATGATGTTTACTAAAATGTTTCATACATATTAAATTCAAACTACAACTTAAATATCCAAATCAAAATTCATACAATTACAAGGAAATGAAACTATGTAAACAATCCAAAGCTTAAATTGATTAATCTTCTAGGCCTTCCTATGTGTTTCTTGCCTCAACTGGATCACCTGTATCATGTGTAAAACGGGGGATATTTTGGGTCAACAAAAGTTGGCGAGTGAACCTTGATAAAACATTGTTATTAATTTCTTGTTTTATTTAATATTGAAAATTTGTGCAATAATCACATGTGAGCAAAGATATATAAATAACAAACACAAACCACTTTGAATGAGTATATGATATGAATGGATGATGAATGTGAGATCAAGGCTCAATCAAACGGAGCCGATCGTATGAGGCACTTGATGCTCAACCCGTCTCCCACGGGGAACTGATGGGCCTAATGATACGCGTGCACTGAAAATGATAAATCCAAACTACATATAATCCACACAACAATTGATACACATTTGATCACGGATATGAAGGATGCACAAGTGTTTAAATATAATAAGGAATTAAACGACACATGATACACCCCAAAACATGATTAAAACGGGGAATTGATAGAGATTCACTCACATTGGGTGCGTTCTTTGATGACGTTGGATGCGCACGAATTTTAGGATTTGATCAACGAGGAAAAACTAACCTAAAATAATAATGAAATGATTCGGTAAATAAATGGATTTTATTTGAGATTAATACTTTTAAATTCATACTCTTAACGAGATTTTTAGATTTATTTTTGTGAGTTTAAGGAGGTTTTCTAACTTTAAAATCTTATTTTTAAGTATTTTTAAATGATTTTCTGATTAAATAAATTAATAAAAAGAAATAAAAATATTGACTTTTTTTAACCCCGTTGACCGTTGACCGGTCGGACTGTGTGTTTGTATGCGCTGAGTGAGGTTAGAACTCGGGACCTCTCGTATACGTGCACGCAGCTCTACCAACTGAGCTACGTGTCTAACCCAAAATATTCTCTGTTTTAATTATATATATATATTATACTAATTAACTGTTATCTTATTTAGTTTATTTCAAAAAGTATTTAATATGGCCGAACCGACTTCAGTGACCCGGAGTTGAACTCGGGACGTTCGGTTCGAGTGCGCACAGCCCAACCAGTTGGGCTGTGTGTCTAACCTTGTTTAACTACCGAATTATATTATATTTGTATACATGTTGAAGGATGATCTGAATAGGTTTTAAAAAGGATTGGTTTTATTTCTGAAAATCGGTAATATATGCGATTCGAACTCGTGACGTGAGTGTTATGTTGCACACAGTCCACCGCTGGACTGTGTGTCTAATCTGGTTAAATATTCAGTTTTAATTACACTTATACACATTGTTCAACTTCGTCTTCTTCGCTTAACATTTCAGAACAGTGAATTCCGACTGTTCTGTTTAATCGATCTTAACTTATATTTGATTGAATTGAAAAGAGAAATGAGATGACATGGTATACCAGAACGGCGAGTTTGCTTCAGGTTTTCCGGCAAAGACTCGTCGTCTCCGATATGCGGATTCCGGCTGAGGGAAACTATTTAACAGTTTTGATTACTGAATTGAGCAATTAGATTATAAATCGAAAGATAGCAAGAGGAATTTAGATGATTGTACCGTCTGAAGAAAATCGCGGTTTTCCGTTCAGTGATTCCGGCGAAATTGAAATTTCCGGCGACGTGCTAAAGATTCGAGAGATTGTGCGATTTTGAGCGAAAAGGTTACCAGAGGTTTGGGTGGGTATTTATAGGAAAGAACAAGATGTATTGGGTCCGAATTTTGGTCTTGATTCGCGGTCAAAGTTTTTCCGGCGGTTACGACTGAAATTGAGGGCCGGCAACGGTTATGGTTTGTGTCGATGATCGGTTATCGCGTTTTAGTCAAGAGAGAAATGGCCAAATCGCGGATTGCCGGATTTTCCGGTGATTGCAAGTTCTGAGCACGCGGTGATTCTCCGGTTTGAATTAGGGTTTTATTTTAAGTATTATTTATTTCAGTATTTTCATAAAGAAGGCGTGTGGCGGAGCGGTGTGTTGTGTGTTTAGGTTTGTGGGTGACCCGGTTCGAAACCCGGCGTCCCCATTTTATTTTTTTCTCACTATTTAATATTATTTATAATTATGGTTTTTAAATTCTAATATACTTATTAATTATGTATCGTTTAAAATTAATTTGAGCAATAAATACGCAACGAAAAATTATAACTGGATATTTGATTAATAAACGAAGCGGGTTTTGGAAACCCGTTTTTCGACGGATGTTACACTTATACCACTTGAAATCTCATTATCGATCTTGTTTCATGTGATTAAACTTCGGAAACACAATATTCTATGAATTAACACACTAGATGTGCAGAATCCATCTAATATGATTGATTATGTGTACACAATAGTTAAATAAACGTTTTCTAATAATCATAAAACTTTTTGACATAGTTCTGTTACAGCTTGGATAATTCAGAGCTCAGATGTTTGAAAGGATTATAATATCCAACCGCATGAGTCTATATTTATAGGCATATGACTCATATGCTTGAGATTTCAAGCGCGTGACTCATGCAGTTGCATATACTTTGACGCATGACTCATATGGAAAAACCTTTAAACACATGACTCATGCATTTGATACACAAAACATGCAAACTCTATCCAATTTAAACACAAAACAACCAATCGTCAGTACTTTCAAATGTTTCTAGTTTTGAGGTGCTAGTAGAAACATTCTTTGTTGTGGAAGAGTCTTTAGCATTATCTATATGCTATTGGATTCGTCAACACGAACATTAGCTGTTGTTGGTACTTTTAGAGTACCCTTAGTGGGTGTGGGCAACTTAACACTATAGTTTTTTGCTTCACTTTTGTTCCTAATCCTTAGTACTTGCAAATGCTTCATCAAACACATCATGAGAAAAATGTAATACATCTAAATCAAACAAGCTATAATGGGTATAACCAATTGATGATGAAGAGCATGATCATGCTAAGGACTTATTAAACTTCACCATCAAGGCCTCCTACAACACCTTGTTGAAGACATTTCGTGCTTTTGATTGTGTTAAGGATGTAAGGAAGTAACACTCATCAGTTTTAAATGATAACTTAGAGAGGTGATCCCTAGTATTAAGGTAGTGTTTGGTATGCAGAAATGAGAGACGTAATGGAATGGGCTTTTGTGAGGGAATGAAAAAAATGTGTTTGGTTGGTCAATGGAACGGAATCACCTAATACCTCATCCATTTCATTCCCTCTAAAACAGTTCGAATTTATTACATCCAACCCCCTTGTTTTTTTTCCATTCCATTCCTTTTTCACCCTACATCACCTCTACCACCCTCCCACCACCGATCACCACCTACCGCTACCACCGGCACTACCCACCACCACCACGACCCGCCATAGTGATCATAGCCGACCACCATCATCGCCCACTGTCCGTCGGCCACTACCGACCACCGCTACCCACCATACCATCACCCCCACTACCACTTCCACTCACCACCAATTTAATTTTATTCCTTTAGCCTACCAAACAACACGAATGATTCATTCCATTCTCACATGGTAACCAAACAAGACAATGGAATGTAATGATCTATTTCATTTCTTTGTCCATTCCATTACCTTGTCCATTCCATTACTTTGTCCATTTCGTTCACTCATCCATTCCATTACCCCGTACTAAATAAGGATAAAAGAAAGAGATCCCAAAGGCTTGAAGAGGCCAACGAAGGGCTTCCTACTATAAAATATCTGAAAGGATGTTATACCATGCCTTTTGACAATAAGTACCCTTTAATGAGTATAACCAACAATATTAATTCCTTATTCTATGACGGTAGTAAGGACCTCAAAACCATTTCACCCTTAACAAGTGTCTCATTTCTCATATGAGTTCCAATGTTGTTAGTTTATTGCCCATGATGTCCAGTTAAAAGCTTTATAACAATCACTTAAATGACATAATGCGGGATCTATGCCAAAAGGCTCCTACCAACAATATAACTTATTGGTTACTCTATATACCCGAGAATATTGTGTCACACATAAAAATAAATATAAATATAAATATTTATCCCCACCAACAAAGAATGGTAGATTGTCTACTCTATTTACTCTTACTTCTAAAATGTGTAATTACATATTCTCACTTGAAATCTTAGTCATAAACAGGGCTAACAATTTGTTAATCTTTCATATAACTTCTCATCGCTTTGGTTACACGCCACCACGGATATCAATGGATCATCCACCCCGAGCCCCGAGCCACAAACTTTTCTCCAAACAATCACAAATTCAACTTTTATCAAGATCCTTCAAACTTTGAATCTCAATAATAATATCATTATATACAAAAAATTTAATACCTTAAAAACAAAAACAAAAAAGTTGTTGGTATGTCGGGAGGTGGGGTGGCCCCCTAATATCAAATACAGGCTTTAATTAGCCATCACCATTTCCGGGTTAGCTGCCATTTCTGCTCTCACTGATCAGGTGATTCCTACAACACCTTTTCCCCATCGAAACCCACTTATATCTTTCATTGATTCACCTTTGATCGTCCGCTGATCGACTGAAAACGATGTCGTTCTCGTTCTTTAAGGCCCTACGGCCTAAAACCCCTCAAGAACTCGCTAAAACAATCAAAGATAGCCTCATGGGTCTCGACACCAAGACTGTTGTTGAGGTTAAGTTGCTCGAAAAGGTTTGTGGTAATTGTTTGTAACTCTTGTTTTATTTGATTTTGTGATGTGATTGTGAAATGGGGTTGTTAAATTTTGGAACTTTTTTTGGTTAAGATTTAGAGATTTAGTTTTGATTACAATTGGGGATTATGGGTCTTGTGAAGTCTGGTAGGAAATTAGGAATCTTGATGTATCTGCCTTTAGGAAAAAAAAAGCCCTTTTGAGATGGATGCTTAGAGATATACATACAGAATTTTATATGTATACATTCATTTTTTTTATAAATATGGATATGTAATGTATTCTAAATTATTGCTTGTTTGGTTCTTAAACAAGGGTTTACACTTGAATAAGCAAAGGTCACACGTACGTTAACGAACATAGAGTGCGATTTGGAAGTGTGTAGTCTAAGTGATTATGTGATATGTTGCTTGAAGTTGTAAAGATAAGGTGATGAGTTGTTTGAATCTAAAGTATATTTTTATCGTTTAATGAATTAATAGTCAAACGAACCAAAAGGACATTATATATATATATATATATATATATATATATATATTCTTGCAAATAAAGAGATACATTTAGTGAAATGAGGTACGTCTCTTTATTAGGTTGTAAGAACGGGCAGAGAAGTAATTTATGCGTGTTCTTAGATAACCAGTTTTGTTGTGGTTGACTGGTTGGTAATGTATGCGTGTGTCTCAAAGATGTTTGTAGCAAATCTCCATGAGTTTTGTTTTATTTGATTTTTGTGATGTGACTGTGCAGTGCGATTCTTCACTTTTGGAACTTTTTGGTGAAATGATTTATTTAGAGATTTTTAGGTATTTTACTCAATTCTGCTGTATTAGTTTTAAATTACGATTAGGGGAAAATGGTTTTGTGAAGTTTGGTAGAAATCTTGATATGGAAAAGAAGCCTTTTTGACATGGATGCATAGATATACATACATTTTTTTATATTTATACATACATCTATACAAATATACATGTGTAATATGTCATAAAATATTACTCAACTAGTTCTAAATCAAGGATTCACACTATCCTTTTGGGAAAAGCTTGCATTTTTATTCTAAAAGGTGTAGGTTTCCAGGGATTTACCCTTGAATAAGCAAAGGTCACACACACACGCATATGTTAATGAACATATTGGGTGTTTTGGATGTGTGTTTTCTAAGTGATTATGTGATGGGTGCTACTATATGTACACCCCCCCCCTTCTCTGATCCTTATACGGGCTGTATAAACGACGAAAAAGGCTTGTCAGTGGTGTGTGTTGTCACATAAGTTGCTTATGTGTCAATTTAACTCATCATATGACCCGTATAATTTGTAAAACATTATGGCCTGTCTGACTAGCCACTATAACACTCATACGACTAGTATAGCCCACCACACGCTCTCGTATGATGCGTTAGTGGTCTGTGGTTAGTATGTTAGTGTTGCTTGAAGTTGTTACGATCAAATGATGCTATGTTCGGGTCTTTAGTATATTTTGATTATTTAATGATCTACTAGACAAATCTACCAAAAAAACATATTTGTTTGCAAATAAAGATATACATTTTATGAGATGCAAGCACACGTCTCTTAATTAGGTTTAAAGAATCTACGTGTGTTCTTAGATAACCAGTTTTGCTGTGACTGGTAAGAAACTGATTTATAGAAAAAAAGATTTTTGGCCCCTAAATCTTTGTAATTTATGTAGAAAACTCATTTAGTTGAAGACATGGGGTGTTGACACTTTTTTCACATCAATACTAATATACAAATACATTTCTGAATACAGGCGTTAGAAGAAGTCGAGAAGAATTTTGGTGCAATGAAAGTTATGCTTTTAGGAGACGGGGAGGTTGAACCAAATGTGGATCAAATTACACAATTGGCTGTAGAAATATGTAAAGAGGATGTAATTCCTCTTTTCTTTCACAAATTATCTATACTTGGCTGGGAGGTGAGCAATGCTGACATCATTATCTTATATATATATATATGCGTGTGTGTGCGTGCGCGTGTGTTTGTATGTATAAATATATACATATATATATATATAGGGAGAGGATCATGAGAAAACTAGATATAAATGAGAAAACTAGAAAACTAACTCAAAAAGCCAAAAAAAAGCATAAAAACATACAATTATTTTTTACAATTTTTTTTAAAAAATCGCTGCATTTTATGTATAAAAAAACTTTCTTTTCAAAAAAAAAAAAAACTTGTACTGCACATGGGCACTATATGTACTACACATGTGTGGCATTATATGTTTATGTTGCACATGTGCATTATATGTTTTTTTTTTTTTTAAAAGTTTTTTTTATATAATATATATATAGCGATTTTTAATAAAAAAATCAAAAAAAGAAAATTTGATATGTTTTTTGGCTTTTTAGTTAGTTTTTTGGTTTTCTCATTTAAACTAGTTTTCTCATGATCCATCCCCTATATATATATATATATATATTCAGCTTTTACATTATTAACATATAATAACATTTTTCTTTTGACATAGGCAAGAAAAGATTTAGTCCAATGTTGGTCCATATTATTGAAGCAAAAGGTCGGATCAACTCATTGTTGTGTACAATATCTGGAAAATCATTTAGACTTATTAGATTTCCTGGTTGCAGGGTATGATCCGTCGATTTCATTTCCATTTTGTCAATGTATTTTCTCATGCATAATAGAATCAGTATTATTTTCACTCGAAGATTATCTTATCATTTGCCAAATTATTTTTGAGGCGGTGTGCAAGAATCTTAAAATTTGAATATTGAACAGTTACGATAACAAGGAAATCGCCTTAAATTGCGGAAACATGCTGAGGGAATGCATCAAGTTTCCGACTCTTGCAAAGTAAGAAATATACGTTCTTATTATTATTCGATAACCTTTTAAGGACAAACATTATTTGCAAAATGTTGGTATATTTTGAGCAAAACCGTTAACTTTGGCTTTAACTTTTAATAATGTGAATTTAGATATATGTTGGAGTCTCCAAGCTTTGAACTTTTTTTCAAGTATGTGGAGCTTGCTAACTTCGATGTTGCTTCAGATGCGTTTTCCACCTTTAAGGTCAGATCTTAAAGTCAAAGTTGTGTAATATTCGGTGAACAATTAGGAACAAATTACATTAAGCTTTGTTGCATGCTGATTCTAACATATTATTACGCAATCGTTGAGCAGGACGTGCTTACCAAGCATCCGACCGAAGTATCCGAGTTCTTAACTTCTCATTATGATGAGGTTTCTTTCTCTCTTTAAAAATATTTTAGTATTTATGATATTACTATATTTTGTATAAATAAATGATTCCGTATTTCCGTTTTTAACATCATTGCAGTTCTTTGAGCAGTATGAAAAACTCTTAACCTCTAGTAACTACGTAACAAGAAGGCAGTCTTTGAAGGTAAGTTGCTCGACAGTTTTATATATTTTTCTTTTTCGGTTTACGTGTTTGGTGATAAAGTAAATGATTAAGAAAACTAATGAATGGATGTTTTCGAATGGTAGCTTCTGTCAGAGTTTCTTTTGGAGCCTCCAAGCTCTCATATAATGAAAAAATATATTGCCGAAATTCAGCATTTCAAAGTCATGATGACATTGCTAACGGTAATGCATACATACATATACATGTATGCATACATGCATATGTTTTCATTATCAATTTCCTCTAATGACAGGATACTAGTAAAAACATCCAGATCTCTGCGTTTCACATTTTTAAGGTACAAGAACTTCTATAATGCATTTCATCACTTACATTCGGGTCATCCGGATATGATTCATAAGTGTTCATATTCGCTTGGTTTTTAATCTTGTATATGCAGATTTTTGTGGCTAACCCAAATAAGCCTCGAGAAATAAAAGTTATATTAGCCAAGAACCATGAGAGACTGCTGGAATTGCTAAACAATCTATCTGCTGGAAAAGGTATATTTGCTTAATGTATGTTGCTATGTATTAACGGCGACAAAATGGGCGGGCCCGGCAGCTTTGGTAAAAAAGGGTATTTTGGCGGTGTAGGGCGATACAAAACTCTTTCTTTTTAAAACTAGTAATCTTTTTAATGATATAAGTATGTCAAATATGGTAACAACTGTTATAATATCTCTTTAGTAATCTGGTTTTCTTTTTAAAATGATTTAAGAAAATTTATGCTTAGATAATACGCTTTGAGTGACATTGCTAACTATATGTATTAGAGCTGACATAATGGGTTGGTCAGGTGGCTTGGGTAATGGGTCAAAATGGGTTCGGGTAGAAAAGGATATATTTTTTCAGGTCGCACGTTCTCCAAAACACTATCTATCTAAAATTAATAATTGTTTAATATTTGGTGTGTCAAATATGATAACTGAAGCTATATTAGCTCAATAATAGTCTAATTTTCTGAATAAAATGATTTAAGAAAATTTATGCATAAATAATACACTTTGGGACACTTTTGAACCCTTTTCTATAAACATTTTTTTAATTTATCTCTTTGAGCCGTTAGAGACAAAACATAAGTACATAATTTGAACCAACACAACTTTGCATGGAACCTTTCAAGTCGTTTTGTAGTTTTTTTTATTGTATTAGTTTTTTCCGCATATTCTCATTGTTTTCTAACATAAATGTTTTAGGTGATGACGATGATCAGTTTGAAGAGGAAAAGGAACTTATTATCAAAGAAATAGAAAGAGTATCCCAACTCTCAAATCTTGATTCTTAGGTAATATTTCTCATATTTTCCAGTTATGTGTATGAATATCACAGCCATAGGTTCTAGTTTGACATGGTCATCTGCGTGTCATGCGGGTCGGGTTATGGGTGAAAAAGGGTCACGTCGTAAAAAGGTTGAGACGAGCCGGGTCAAATTGGGTTGACGGGCCAACACGTTTTTGTCTATTTTAAACCATTTTTTATTAATATGTTAGACCATATGTAAACCGTCATTGTACGAATTAAAAAAGAATTTTGGGCCACTTCCAACTTATTCGACTCGTTACTCTTTTAGCTAAACCTTTTGATTTGACCCTTAATGGGTCAAAATTGCCGCTTCTACTAAATATAAACCGTGTCCCGGCTTCCAATTTACACTTGAAGAGATTAATAAAAATATATTGAAACATGTTAATTTTACAACCCTTTTTATAAAATTCCTTGTAGATTATGTTTATAACCAACATTGGTTTAGTTACTGAGTTCAAAATCTCTTTGACCTCAGTCAAATTAACACCGACCTTACCACTCTGATTGTGATTTGACCGAAACTCGGTTGCAAATTCAAACGGTGACATGAAACTAAAGACTGTAGTCAACTGTAATCGAGTTTGACCAGTGCAATTAACCTTTTTGTAGCTTGTGTTTTCAGATACAGAACCAGCAGTTGACTATCTTTGGTCAAAATAACAGCCACCGCCTGCGTTTGGATTTTTAATCTGATTATATGTGCATCAGTTATTGAATATAAATCAAGTGATCTTTTGACTAGTGGAACATTATTTATTTGAATTTCAGCCTGATAAGAATTACTGTTTTGGAGGATTGATTATCACAAGTAATATGTATGTAACTATGATGCAGTACCTTTTTCAGCTCATATGTATTTCTTGTAGCCATATCATGTCAGGCTTTGACTTTTGTGGTCAACCTGTGCATTTTTATCAAGATATAACTAACATATTAAGGTATAAACATCTTCAATGTTCTGAACCTTCCTGTTGCATTAAGATATTACCAGCATTGTTCTCATTGTAAAGAGACATATAACGGCTGAATCCTACCCGCCCCTGCATCCGCTTTTGTCGCCACTAGTTCCAACAAAGACGAATGTAGCGGGTGAACTTGGTTGGACCCAACCATTTTGACTCGAATCAATTTGCCTTTTTTTTTGAGTTGTCTGTTTTGACCTGAACCCGTTTTCTTTGCACCCCCGGCCCACCCGGTTTGCCACTTTAGAGTTGAAACCATTCTTCTTTTCCGTTTGTGTGCACTACTACAAGATCTCCAACAATTATTGTATCATTAACTTATATGACATAATAGGATTATATCCAATTATGGTGCTATAACCTTCTTTCATGGCTCACATAAGTATCTTTTACAGGACTTAAATTTATTTCTTCATTTATTTGGCTTTAAATTACCAAAATAGAACTTTTTTAGTGACATGTTTACTCATATTCTACTATACTAATAATTCTAAATTATTCACCCTTGCCCAAATTAAATATGAGACCTCTCCTCTAAAAAGCACATGCTCTCTACTAAGTGGGCTTGCCTCACATTAACAAATAGAAATTTTGCATATATCTGAAATCATAATGATTGTACTAAATGGCATGAAATAAATATAAATGGCTTAAGGTGATTGGGCTTAATAAGCAAATGGGCTAAAAGGGATTGGGTTGGATTTGGAAGCCACAACTTAACTTATAAGATTTGTTGGAAAATGGCCAAGCTAATTCATGAAAATGAACGTCTGGGATGTTTAGGTTAGACGCTACAGTATCATGGGTTTTCATATAGAGTCTATCTTAGAAGCTAATAAAATTCCTTTTAGATGTTCATTTCGTGAATTGGCTTGGCCAATGGTTTTTTTGTGATTTTCCCAGATTTGAAGATTAAGGTAAGAGAAAAATACCGGATACTCCCTTCGGTTTAATTAAATTGCACCTTTAGTCCAAACTTTTAAATTTACACTCTTGTTCCCTGTGGTTTGCTCGGTTATTACCTGGATAGTCCATTGACTAGATGGAGGTTAGTTAGTCAAGTTAAGTCCATGTGAAATGACAAAACTACTCTAACCATTAAAATATAGAATAACTAAATAGTTGAAAGAAATATAATTAATATGAATTTAAGTTAGGCCCATCACACGCCCACTTCATTTTCTCCACTCTAAACCACCCACCTTTCACCACAACCAATATCCACCAACTACTCTAAACACGTATGTAATCATATAAATATATATAATAAACGATAAAAGTACCATAAATATAAAAATATATAAATAAAAAGATTGTTTAATTGGAGTTTTATAATTATTTAGAGTTTTGAAATGAACCTCACCCTATATAAATTATGTTTCAACTAGATGTTTTTAGTTATAGTGCTTTTGGTTCTGTTTATACAGTTATGTTTTATTTGTAGAAGGTACATGGTGGTTTATTTTGCAGGTAACAAATGGTTTATTATACTGTGTTTTATTTATAATAGGTGTATGGTGTTTTGTTTGTTGTTAACAAATGGTACATTGTGTTTATTTTGTTGTCAATAAATGGTACATAGCGTGTTATTTTGTAAATGCTTAATTTACTGTTATACATTTCACCCTAATTATTAAGAACTATCGCATGTCACACTTCTATAATTTCTTACACTTTTTAAAATATTAGACTTTGTTAATAGATCTTCATAATACAACATTCAATACTTGGTAATAATCTCTATAATACAAAACATGATCCTCGAATCATGGATACATATATCAATTATCTTGGTAAACATTGAATAAAATGCATGATTGCAGAAAACAATCTAAGCACTCGTAACCGCAATGTTCGGTTACATGTTATTTATCATATTAGAAATTTGATTTTTACTTGAGATGCATTTAGGAAAAATACTAAAATGTTTTCTAAAAAGTTTTAATTTTTTTAAGCGTCAAATAGAAAAACTCAAAAACTCCATTGATACTACATGCAGAAAACAATTGAATTAGTGGATAACATATATTGTGCTGATTTGTTTTTTAATATTCTTTTCTATATCACGTATATATTAAAAATATTTTATACATGTTACACAAGTCAGTGGCGGATCTAGAAAATCTGCCAAGCCATAACGTTTTATAAAAAAAAGCGGTAACAAAATAAAAAAAACGTCAGATTTTTCCAAAATTCACACTAATTTTACACTACCGCCGAGCGTCAAGCCGTAACGAAGGTTGCCCCTTGTTATACACTAGGTCCGCCCCTAACACAAGTATCACTATAAAAGAATAACTTTAATTAATGGACAAATCTACCAATGATGATTTAGTGATAGGGCTGTAAACGAATCGAACGAATATGAATAAGGTTCGTTCGTTAAGAATATAATGTGTTCACGAACAGTTCATAAATACCTATCGAACAAGATTTGTATGTTCGTGTTCGTACATTAAGGAAAGGAACGTGTTCGCGAACGGTTCATGAACACAAACGAACACAGATAAAATCGGTGAAGACGACGGTGGCTAGAGGTGGATGGTGTGAAGGTCCGTGATCAGGCGGTTCTAGACGGAAGTTAGTGCTTAGACGTAACCGATACGGTAGAATGTTATTAAGAATGGAGTAGAAGTAGAATGCAGCGGAAGCCATTTCTTCATTCATACCGAAAGAGTATACATCTTTTTCCAGCTGCCGAAGTTCCTGGAGAGAATCCGGCAGCACCTCCCCGTAGGGATTGCAAAAACTTAAACAACAAATGAACAACACACCTATATATAGGCAACAAGTTCGCTTGAAATGTGCATAGGACAAGTTCAGGCGAACTTGTCCACCATATCACAAGTTCGGGCGAACTTGTCCATCACATATCAACTTCGGCGACTGGTCACCCAAGACCAATCGGGCGAACTTGTTCCTATTTTCACTATACGCTTCGTATTTTGGTCGTGTGTTCGAATTCTAACCTATACAATATTCAACATACGCTCAATCTAGCCTATTCGACAAGTGACGAACACAAAATGCATCAACAATTTCCCCCTTGTTCGTTACTGTCGAAGCTTGATCTTGATCTTCAAAACTCTGAGCCGTGTTTGAATATTCTGCAACTTCAATCAAAGTGTCTGCCGATGTCGTCGAAACGCGTCAACAAATTCCCCCTTAATTGATGATCCGGGTTTGCATTATCAACTTAAAAAAGGCTGAAAACTCCAGTTCAGATATTTGGTTGCATGGTTTCCGACTCCTCTGATTTACTTGACCGACAAATTATCTCGAATAACCACCAACTTGAAGCTAATCAATGCAGCAGCTTCTCCATTTCGACGATAACTGCATCTGAGTTCAGTTTTTGAATAAGCGTTGAGCATCGAGAGTTTATTCCGCACACTCCTAAAATATCAAAAACTCAACCGGCAATTGATAGAAACTTCGAATCACCGCATCAGAAAACTTCAAATCAACGAATACCCTCGAAAATATGAAATCCCGATTTCGTAATCGTAGCAAATCGGTAATCTGCTCAATCAGCAAATCTTCATCGGAAACAAATCATCTTGTAATGTATCGAATCTGAGAAACATACTTCTGTGGCCAAAATCACATTCTTCCTCTTCAGTCACAATGCCATATATATAGCTATCTCCGGTAGACCAGCGCCACTTAATCAGCAAACATCATCATCCAATGGCGGTTAGTCCAAAGAGAATAATGATTCATCTGCTTGAAGACTAAAAATAATGGCCACCAAAGGCTATCATCAGTTATATCTTGAATAACTTCATATCTCCTTGGTAATTTTGAAACTATCCGACTCCGGAGCTAGTCATTAATTCCTAAGATCATCACAGAACGTTTTGAACGTCCTCAGTTCATCACTGGTACTAATGACTGCTAATCCAGCTAACTACCCCTTCATCGGAGAACAAGACTCTAACCCTTAAGCATCACTCTGTATCATGATATGAAAAATTGAACTTCATGCGAGCACAGAATCCCAAATATATAGTCTCTTTCGTCAGCAACCGGTACACAGCTTTGTCTGAAAAACCCATTATATCATCTTCCTTAATCGTGGTACCGCGTACAACGCGGGGCAACTGAAACTACAGAGCATCCTTACCTCCTGGCGGTTAGTCCAGTTAATAATTCATGTGCAAAGCAGAGTTAAAGATAGGCATTCGTATGTGCTTCCAAACCATACGCGCGACTCAGGTGTCAATCCACAACCATGACCTCAGAATCTAATAAACAACTCCTCTAAACTCAGTTATGTAACCACCTGCTTTCAAACTAGACATCAATTTGAAATACCCAATGAATCTCAATCCTCTGTATTTCCCGATAACATGCAATCGGTAACCACCCGGATACTGTTGCAGCAGTCACGAATTTCAAAAATGCCGGAATCTTCATATATCATAAAATTTTTATTGTCACACCCCAACCGATGGTGGAAACATCGGGGTTAGTGGCACTAGGCGACCAGATTGTCTCACGAGAAATTCCGTAACAATTATCGAAAAACATTACTTAACGTTTAACATCCCATACTATTAATCATAATATTTCAAACAACCATTACAAAAATTCTGATTTTCTCATAAAAACAACATGGTTCGATATCCCCTAGAGTTTTATTACAACCGTTCTAAACAAGATAAGCAAAATACTAAATAAAACTACTCCAAAGCAACCCAAGCTAAATCCTCAACCTGTTACATACGTTAAAATACAAGTCAATACAATTAAGTAAATGTGAGCATACGAGTTTGAACAATACTAGCATAGTCAAAAAAGCGTTTGCGAAACAATCCAATTACATATCATGATACACCAAAACACTTAACATAACATAGGCTCATTTCTCATGCTAACTACCGTGAAAAGGCTTGCGCGACCATCCTAACTAGACCCCGTCGGGTGTTAGCCAAACTATAGTACCATACTAGCTAAGGAGGTAAGTTAACGAAAATAAGTCATAGTCACATGTTTCTAGTATCACGTATCGAGCATATACAATCAGATTATTCGCGTGCGATAAACAGTTTTGATTTGTGAAGTGATTTGGATATAGGAACGTATGTAACACCCAAAAAGTGCGTTAAAGCGAAAATGGTCAAGTATACTCACCGTGGGTGCGTTTTGGTAAGACTTAAGATTCTGAGGAGAGTTGCGGAGTGCGCCAGATCAGCCTGTAACCGAACAGAAGTGCATCTGTCTTCCGAAAAGCCGAAACGGTGAAGTTTGAGTTGAGCAGTAGGCAAGTTAGGGCGAACTTCTATGTAAAATACAAGTTCGAGCGAACTTGTGAGGTTTTGATAGGTTTAGAGTCAAGTTCGCTCGAACTTGGTAAGTTTCTTAGGAAACTTGTCAAGTTCGGGCGAACTTGTAAGAATATCTTACTGAAATGACAAGTTTGGGCGAACTTGTATAGTTTCCTAAGAAACTAGACAAGTTCGGTCGAACTTGTGAAGAATTTGGTGAAAATAGCCCAAATTCGGTCGAACTTGACCCATTTGGGTGCAAGTTCGGTCGAACTTGACCTGGGGAGTTGGTGATTCTTGATTGAACTTGATGTTTTCGGGTCTAAAATCTTGCGTTTTCGCGTCGTTTGCTGAGTAAATCGAATGTTCATCCCTCCAACCCTGTGCTACTGAGCAAACTTAGGTGGAGAGGTCTTTTAGAGCAGTTTTAGCCATTTTACAAAAGCGTGGGCTAATCCGGACGAACTCGGGGTTCATTCGGGTTAGTCCGGCTTGTGTAAACCAACATAAACGTCCTTGTGCTTCCAGATCTGGGATCTTGAATGATAAATGCTTCGTTTCATATCAGAAAATGAACAAAACATCATCAAAAGTCCGTATTTTGTGTAAAATCAATGTTCAAAAGGTTTTGCTAGATCTAAGCATAGATCTGAGTGAAAAACAGAAGTTTTATGTAAAAAGTTGAAATTTTCGTAAACATAGAAGATTTGATGAAAACGAAGGCTATGCCTTGTGCCAAAATCGTTGTAAACCTTTGTAAAACGTTGATAAGCATTGCTGTAGTTCAAATCGGGTTGATTCTTACTTAGAACACGAAGGTTTCGGGTTTTGAGAGCTCTGGGCAAACTTACAGCAAGTTCAAATGAGAGGAATGAGCTGGGTATTTATAGGTGAAGGCAAAAAGGTGAGCTAGTGGAGTCAAGTTCGGCCGAACTTGTGAGGATCCGAGGGAAAGGAGCCAAGTTCGACCGAACTTGACCTCTCAGAGGTGAAGTTCGAGCGAACTTGAGGTTATTGAGGAGTTTGATTGAGCCAGTCAAGTTCGGCCGAACTTGGTAGCACCAAGTTCGAGCAAACTTGACCCAATTATTGGGTTTTCTTCGTTTATTTAGCGTTAAAAGTTCGTTTGGCGATTCGTTTCGTATTAGTTAGTTATATTAAACGTTATAATTGATGTAATAGTGCGATTTAGCGATTCGAGAGTGCGAGAGCGAGGCGATAGCGATTGAAATCATAACCACACACACACAAACACGTAATTATCATATAAACACGTAACTAATATTACCACATAATTCCAATAAACCAAATAAGTAATTGCGTTGCGATTGCGATGAGATAGCGATGGATTTAATAAGCGATTAGATGCGATAATAACGTACAATACCATAATTAATTAACATAAACTTTATTATCAACAGAATCTCGGGATTACAAAAGATAGGTACATCGAAAAGACAAATGAAAAGATAACAACGAATTTTTGAGTTGTTACATTAATTCCCCCTCATTTTTGAAATTCTGACCATACTGAAATTTTCACTAAAATTCCCCTCAAATCTGGAACTTTCAGTATAACAAATGCGGATTCAACGTTTAGGCCCATTACTAGTCACGACACCCAAATGATCAACATTCTGCACCGGTATCAATGACTCTCCCGTTATCTTCAAAATTTTGTGACCGTATCACCAAATCTGTACTCTGAAGCTCTAGACGGTGTCCCCGGACATCCCGGATCGGTCATCGAAAACTCGAAAAAAATTCTATAGCCAATTTTTTCTGGACACTCATCCCATCAATACGATTAACAAAATTTTTCCATGCTTTTTTTTTAATTTTTTAGGCTCCTTGGACAAGTTCGGGCGAACTTGTCCACAATGTTACAACTTCGGGCGAAGTTGGTCACCAAGGCCAAGTTCGGGCGAACTTGGTTGGCCAACACCAAGTTCGGGCGAACTTGGTCACAACTTCGGGCGAAGTTGTCCCTCCAAAACCAGCCTTTTTCAAATTTTTCAATCCAGAATCCTTATTTCTTCGAATTTCGAGATGATTCCACCATAGTTCTGGTCGAAAATGGTTTTCTAACAATCCTATCCGTTCAATTTTACTTTTTATCCGTGGATTGTATGTTTACTTGATGATTTACGTCTAAAACCCCTCCTAATGTCCATAAATGTCAAATTCATGAGCGTAGGTGATAATCGTAGCTCTGATACCAATTGAAGGTCCGTGATTAGGCGGTTCTAGACGGAAGTTAGTGCGTAGACGTAACCGATTCGGTAGAATGTTATTAAGAATGGAGTAGAAGTATAATGCAGCGGAAGTCATTTCTTCATTCATACCGAAAGAGTATACATCTTTGTCCAGCTGCCGGAGTTCCTGAAGAGAATCCGGCAGCACCTCCCCGTAGGGATTGCAAAAACTTAAACAACAAATGAACAACACACCTATATATAGGCAACAAGTTCGCTTGAAATGTGCATAGGACAAGTTCGGGCGAACTTGTCCATCACATATCAACTTCGGCGAACTTGGTCACCCAAGAC
Source organism: Scalesia atractyloides (assembly GCA_947069175.1). Classification (NCBI taxonomy): domain Eukaryota; kingdom Viridiplantae; phylum Streptophyta; class Magnoliopsida; order Asterales; family Asteraceae; genus Scalesia; species Scalesia atractyloides. Next base: position 19,247,868 of record CAMTDV010000024.1, on the reverse strand, counting down.
CAAGTTCTGGCGAACTTGTTCCTATTTTTACTATACGCTCCGTATTTTGGTCGTGTGTTCGATTCTAACCTATACAATATTCAACACACGCTAAATCTAGCCTATTCGACAAGTGACGAACACAAAATGCATCAACATGGTGAGAGGGAGCGGCGCTAGACCTTGAAGCCCTAATCATTGAACGAAGGTCGATAATATTTTTCGATGTGAATAATAAGAAGGAAAATGGAGCAGTGCATAAACAAGGTGGAGATAGAGTTTTCCTTTTTATTTGTTTGGATAATGAGATAGATAAGAACTAAAGAATATGAGCATCATAAACAAACGGATATGAACGAATGTTCACGAACACATTACTGAATGTTCATGGACGTAATTGAACAAACAAGACATTTGTTCGTGTTCGTTCATTTAACTAACCGAACGGAATTTCTTGTTCATGTTCGTTCATTAATTAAACGAACGAACGAACGTAAACGAACTTTCAGCTGAACGGTTCACGAACTGGTCACTGAACGTTAGATTCGTTTACAGATCTATTTATTAGTGATACTCCGTCAGAATCCAAGGTGTGAGATTTAAGTACATTTGAATTTTCTAGAAACTAAAAATATAATATAAACTATGAAAATAAAGAAACTTGTAAAACGTACACTAATTTCATGGGTGAAAATAGTATATGCCGCGTGACGTCACTAGTCTGTTCACTCCTACAATTCAACAAAAGAAAGAATACTTGCTCTTTTATAAAAATTTTCGATAGCATCATGATATGATTGTAAATCGAGCATTTCCATTATATTTTAAACAATTATACCTTTATATGGGTGTTGTTAGTCTACAAACTATGTTTATCAAAGAAGTATGAGAAGCAATCTGAGTTATTAAAGTAATGAATGATTGAGATTAAATGAGTGGCAAAATCGTAGTATGTTTTTAATTAGATTGATTGATTTCTTGGTTTAAGGTATTGAAGGGGTATGTCCCAAAAACCTTGCGCCAATCAAGGAAACCATACCCATTAATAACTTCTAAGGAAACTGCGCGCAGACTTCTTTGCCAAAATAAGATTTATTAGAACTTTACGCCAAGTATTCAAGAGAGGAAAACGTCATTTAACTACCTTGCGCGGGCTCGCGCAAGGTTCAAAGTTAATCTTGAACATTCTTGTCTAAATGCATAAACTTCGTGCTTCATTTAACTATCTTGCGCGGGCTCGCGCAAGGTTCAAAGTTAACCTTGAACATTCTTGTCTGATAATGCTTCATTTAACTACCTTGCGCGGGCTCGCGCAAGGTTCAAAGTTAACCTTGAACATTCTTGTTTGATAATGCTCCATGCACAAATTTGCGCAGATATTTATATCAAAGCAAGCATCCACCAAACGTTGCGCTAAGCAGCAAGGAGAAGAAGGAAGATCAGTTAACTAACTTGCGCTTCTCGTGCAAGGAAACAGTAAATCCTGAGAAACTTTCCCTCAGCAAAATCCTTGACTTGGTGCAAAAGCAAAGTGAATCTTTTCTGTTATAACAGAATGTACACGTGGCGAATAATAGATGGGTAACAGCTGTGAAACCTTCTAGAAGCCATTAACACCGAATCGTGCAAGCATCTTTTCGGTTATAACCAATTGCCACATGGCAGCATCTGGACGGCTGAGGAAGATCACGGTGATGGCATGCTCACATTTATAAGATGTAGTGATCTCATGTTGACACGTGGCGCATCCCTAACCGCTGATGAGCTCACGATCCGTGTGAACTAACAGATTGCCAACAAACATTAACGGAATAACAAAAGATTCCGTGAAAGTTAACAATCTCTCTTTTTGGCGCCAAACACCGGCTATAAATAAGTAACTTGAAGTTCAAGGAAGGGTATTCACTCTCAACTACTCTCTCACTTACAATACTTACTTCCGACTACCTGTACTTATTCTCACGCCGGAGGGTGGTCACGGAGAGAACCCCCCTTGTCTCCGTGGCGAGCTAACGGTGTTCTGTTTTGCAGGATCAGCCGGAATAGTGTTCTATTCATCATCCATCGTGAAACCAAACGGATGGTTAACCTTTTATGTAGAGCCCATTCCATAGATCTACTTTGACTCCGGTCTAGTTGATCTAGGGTTCCTTCATTGGCGCCTACCGTGGGCTCGAACCCACGACCACAAGGTTAAGAGCCTACATGCAAGTTGAAGACAATCATATTCAAATGAGTTGTCAACTATATATGTGGATCGTCTATAAAAACTTATCTTCGTCACAAATATTACAATGGCTTCATAGTATGTATGAGCCTATGCGAGGGAATTTCCTATATTAGTTAGAATGAGCCGGTCTATGTTAGGATTCTCCATAAATTAAGTTGATATTAACCGAATGGTCTTCGTAACGCGAGAAAATATTACTTAATATATCAATTTACAAAAGGCCTTTGCGCCAGTTGACTTTTATGTGTTTGAAGTTTTGCCAACTTGGTTGGTGATTAGAAATGGTCTCTCAACCTTTTATTTTTCTTTTGGTGCAAGTTTTTATTACATACCTGTAAGCTTTAAAGTTTTAACCTTTACTCTCCGTTTTTCGTAAACATTATACAATTCGTTTTGACCGTCTCGACTTTTTAACAAGTGTTTGTATACATTTGAGTTCGTATACATTTTATGTTAATTAAGTCATGATGTTATATGTATATCAATTTACAAAAGGTCTTTGCGCCAGTTGACTTTTATGTGTGGAAGTTTTTCCTCCCAAGTTTGGTTGGTGATTAGAAATGGTCTCTCAACCTTTTATTATGAGTTAATTACACGGTTTGTCCTTTAACTTTACACTATCTTGCATCGTGTGTCTTTATCTTTAGAAATTACATCGAACGTCCTTTATTTGAAATTTTTGCACAGCGCAAGTCCTTTGTACTAACCTTCATCCATTTTCATGGTTAAGCCAATCATGTGCCCCTTACATGAATGGCAAAACTGTCGTTTTATCATTTTCTATATGAGATTTTATAATTCTACATATGTAAACTATTTTTTACATATATATGTAATTACTTATAACACGTATATATAATTTGGTTATTAAACATATGTAAATTACTTTTAACATGTATCTAATCATAAAAATACATATAGTAAATGATAAAAAATATCATATATATGTCACACCCCAACCGATGGCGGAAACATCGGGATGAGACGAACAAATTGCTGAAAACATCATAACACTAAATGTGACAATATAATTAAATTCCATTCCATAAATTGTCTAAAGTTCATACATTGTTCCAAATAAACATAAAATTCCAAACATAATTTATTAAAAGATGAGTTTCTAGGCTATCCTAGCTTGTTTCATCTTCAACTTGACTGTTAACCTGCAACATGTATTAAAATAATATCAACAACAGTTGGCGAATATACAGGTTTGGTACATAGTATAATAAAATAAAAATGTTTAATGCTCATATCCAACATGATAACATAGCACCTGTTACTAATATGCTGTAAACGATGTCACTCTATGATCAAACCCAAGTTTCCAACGCAATGTGCCTTTTCCCAAGACTCAAGGGAGGTTAATATGTTTTACTTAATAATACCCCAAGACTCAAGGGCGGTGCGTTAATCCTATAAGCGCTATAACTGTTAAGGTAGGCTAACAAATTTAATGAGCATATAGACATGAAGTGTTTCCATAGCATATGAGATTAACAAGTATCACATGTTTTCATGTTTAAAATTATGAATAGAGCGTGAATAAATAAGTCTCATGTGATGGTGTGTTTTGATACAAATACATGTTGCACCAAGTGTTTTAAACACAAAAAGGGGATCCAGTATACTCACCTTGGAGTGCGTATGAGTTTCTTGGGATTGCGCACGAGTGAAAATGATGGTTCAATGAAAGTGTTTGTCCTATAATAATAATATGATGAACTTGTTGTTGGTCATGTATTCAGATGAGGTTATTTTTGATAATTTTGTACCAGCTTTGTATTATTAGTTAGATTATATCAAGATTTATAACAATAATAAGTTTAATAATAATTATGCAAATCTCAAAAATTTACTCATACTAATTAGGTTAGTAATAGCAATAATTATAATAATTAATAATTATAATAATAATAATAATAATATTACAAATGATGATAGTTTTAATAATATTGATTTAATACTAACAAATAAAAAAAAAGAAAATCTGATTTACTGATTTTAATTTAGATTTAAGCCCAAAAGTATGGCTCATTCCTTTAACAATCAAAAAAAAGTTTGGGCCCGACTGGGCCGGCCCACAACAGGGGACCAAGGAACAATGCCCAACAGAACCACAGTGAGATAAACGGTAGGGACCGGGAGTCGAACCCGTGACCTCGTTTACAACAGCCACAGGTGTTGGTGTTAGGATTGTGTTCTAAAAATTTTTATCTTCTAATTCCTTCGTCTTCTTCATGATTAATTATATAAAACGCAGTCGTGTGTATATATACATATAGTTATATATATGTGTGTATATCTGAATAACGTAACATAGCAGTAGAACATATCAGTTTTCAAGAGGATAGGTATACCGAACGAGGGATGAGAAAACGAGTTCTGGCGGCTCCGGTCGTCTTCTCCGGCGAACTCCGGCAATCGCAGGTTTTCCGATGACAATGGCCAAGCTTCCCGGCGGTCTTGTTTCGAGCAGGAGAGAGTGCGAGAGTGTGAGAGGGTTAAGCGAGATCCAAATTCAAAATTGAGCCGAGTATTTATAAGTGTGAACAAGAAACGAATGGATTTCGATCGGTCTCGAGTAAATTCACCGGAAACCCAAAAGGTTACGGAAGGTCCGTTTCAGACATAAGCTTGGCGGTAAGAAATTTAAACGTAACCATTTTACAAGGATTAAACGAACCAGATTTCAAACAAACTTGGAGTCAGGCTGAGTGGTTAGCATGCGTGTGTTATGTTTGTCCGACCGGCTGTAGCGCTGGTTCCATACCCGGCCACCCCATTTTTTTTTAGTTTGATCAAGTTTAAAACTGGCACAAACAGTCCCTGAGGTTTCGTCTATGCATGTTAGGACACTTATCTTGATTAACTCATTGATTAAGTTTCCAAAATGACACAAGGGTCCTTGACTAGTTAACTTTAGTAATTTACTAAGTTATTTTTATTAACTTTAATTAACTCAAATGAGACTTAACTAAGGTAAGTTCTAATCTAATTTCTTTTATAAATAAATAATTAAATAGTTAATTAAGAATAAATAATTAATAAATAAATGAGTAAAAATGGATAAATAGAAAATATTAAATGAATAATAAATAATTAAATAACGCGAAAAATACGGAGCGTTACAATCTCCCCTACTTTAGGAGATTTCGTCCTCGAAATCTTTAAGAGAAAGACTGAACGAGAGTTTGGAAGAAGATTATAAGATGTGTTATTAAAATGAGGCGTGTTTAATGAATGTTTTCACAAGTATAGCATGTTTCAAGTGTTTAATAAGAATCAAGATTCGCAAGTATAATATTCCAACATTCGAATGATTACACAAATAAATGCAAACATTAAAGAAAATTCAATTCTCATTATGATCAAAAAGTCTCCGAATACAAGATTTGAAATGAAAGAGGATACAATTATTTAAATAGAGAAAGTACGACCAGTCTAGTTCAAAACAAGAAACGCAAGATGAAGGTATAAAGGTGCTGAAGGTTAGTTTTGGTTTTGAGGTTGGACTTGGGCTTGGTTGGCTGGTGGGGTAGGGTTGTTGCGACAATAAGGTGCGGTATGCCCAAAACGGTTACAAATGGTGCAATGACGACACCTAGCGTCGACAGGGTGGTGGTAGTGGCAAGTTTTACACTTGGGATTAACCCCTGTGTATGGCTTCTTGGTGTTTTCTGGTGCAGTAGGGTTTGGGTTTGCATTGTAGTCAGGGTTTTGAAGTTTTCGCTTTTTGTCCTCACTACTACTTGGTTATTGGGTGATTTGCTTGGCAGAGGCTACAACTTGCTTATCGCGAATGCGATTGTTATCGAGGCTAGCAGCGAGGCGATAGACATCCTCAATATTGCCAAGTTTGGCTGCCTCAATAGTGTCACGCATACTCGAGGGTAGGCCATGGATGTATTTTCGAATCTTGCGCTCAGGGGTTGAGACAAGATGTGGCACTACGAAGCTCAGCTGCTTGAAATGAGTGTTATAGGCTAAATTGTCGTCATCAATTTGCTTAAGGACCCAAAATTCTTCCTCAAGCTTTTGTTGTTCATGAGGAGGGCAGAATTCCTCCATCATAAGTTGTTTCACTTCCTCCCAAGGTAACGCATATGATTCCTCATTCGAACGTATGTCCCTTTCATTGATCCACCATTCCAAGGCCCTATCTTGGAATACCCCAGTAGCACTACGTGTTTTAAGCTCTTCAGGGCATTCACTATTGATGAAGGTAACTTCTATGCTATCAAACCATTCAAGCATAGCCGTCACCCCCTCCTTGCCAGTGAAGGGCTTAGGGTTGCAAGAAGCAAAGTGCTTGTAGCTGAAGGTTACAGGCTTGGGGTTGGATGCCTTCGAGTTAGCAGAGGAGTTGGGAGTGTTCGAAGCTTGAATTTTGGTGACGATCTTGGGGACGATTTGAGCAATTTGGTTAGCCATGAAGGTCATCATCTTCTTTTTAGAGTTGGTCTTTGACCTCTTGGTGGAGTTGGAGTGATGACAGGAAGACATCTAAGAATCAAAAGAAACAAAAGATGGATGAGACTTTGATCATAATGTTTTGTTTAATAAAATTGTTTTCATGAATGCATCACATAGCATATAGTGTCACATAGCATACAAAAGTTTCAATTTGTTTCACATAACATGATCATGAGTTTCACGTATTGTAATGTAGATAATGAAAGCATCGTAAATTTAGTTTGTTCACGAAAGATTATTATTAATTGTTTTAGATTGCGAAGATAACGTGATTCGTGTCTCCTAGCTTGAAATGAAAGGATACGCTCAAATATATAACACATTAAAATTGAGATAGCATAAAAGATTTAACGTAAAACATGGATTGTCACGGAAGTAACGTAAGACTATTCCAAAGTAAATCAAAGTCCTTTTCGAATTAAGGAAACGTGCTTTGGCCTAATAGACAAACACTCTCATCGAGAAGCGACTAACGATGTTTCTCCTTCCAGTTACTACACGTCCTTAATTGATTGGGAAAATTGAAACTTTGGCAAGATCGAAAATCGAGGAGTGGGACTAGTTATTAAGATATGAGTTTCACCTCTAACTCAATAACATCGTACCCTAACGTGGTTAGTACTTATCAAAAGATAAGGGTCCACTAGAGTATGAAATGGAAATTTCCTATCAAGGTTTGTATATCACTCCTAACTTGAGGGTGTATTTCGTGCAAAAGCAAAGTTTAGCTAAGTGAAGGTCATCATCAAATGTGGGAATCACCCCTATTTTGATGAATCGTTTCGATTGAGTTATAAGAGTCTCTTCAAGTCTCCAAGTGTGTATTGTGTTAGCCTTAGAAAGGCATGTATGTTTTAAGAGTCCAAAAGAATAGAAAGAAGCAAATTGAGATAGAAAGGAAATGATTTTAAATCGCACATAGTGAGAAAAGCTCCTAAACTATAGACTAGGCAAAGCATTCATACCTTTCCTAATTCCCTATAGTTATGGCTCTGATACCAATCTGTCACACCCAACCGATGGCGGAAACATCGGGATGAGACGAACAAATTGCTCAAAACATCATAACACTAAATGTGACAATATAATTAAATTCCATTCCATAAATTGTCTAAAGTTCATACATTGTTCCAAATAAACATAAAATTCCAAACATAATTTATTAAAAGATGAGTTACTAGGCCATCCTAGCTTGTTTCATCTTCAACTTGACTGTTAACCTGCAACATGTATTAAAATAGTATCAACAACAGTTGGCGAGTATACAGGTTCGATACATAGTATAATAAAATAAAAATGTTTAATGCTCACATCCAACATGATAACATAGCACCTGTTACTAATATGCTGAAACGATGTCACTATATGTCAAACCCAAGTTTCCAACGCAATGTGCCTTTCCCCAAGGCTCAAGGGAGGTTAATATGTTTTACTTAATAATACCCCAAGACTCAAGGGCGGTGCGTTAATCCTATAGCGCTATAATTGTTAAGGTAGGCTAGCAAAGTTAATGAGCATATAGACATGAAGTGTTTACATAGCATATGAGATTAACAAGTATCACATGTTTTCAGGTTTAAAATTATGAATAGAACGTGAATAAATAGGTCTCATGTGATGGTGTGTTTTGATACAAATACATGTTGCACCCAAAGTGTTTTAAACACAAAAAGAGGATCAAGTATACTCACCTTGGAGTGCGTATGAGTTTCTTGGGATTGCGCACGAGTGAAAATGATGGTTCAATGAAAGTGTTTATCCTATAATAATAATATGATGAACTTGTTATTAGTCATGTATTCGGATGATGTTATTTTTGATAATTTTGTACCAGCTTTGTATTATTAGTTAGATTATATCAAGATTTATAATAATAATAAGTTTAATAATAATTATGCAAATCTCAAAAATTTACTCATACTAATTAGGTTAGTAATAGCAATAATTATAATAATTAATAATAATAATAATAATAATAATAATATTACAAATGATGATAATTTTAATAATATTAATAATAATTGATTTAATACTAACAAACAAAAAAAAAGAAAAAGAAAATCTGATTCTAATATTACTGATTTTAATTTAGATTTAAGCCCAAAAGTATGGCCCATGACCTGTCCCTTTCCTTTAAACAATCAAAAAAAGTTTGGGTCCGACTGGGCCGGCCAACGGTAGGGAGCCGGGAGTCGAACCCGTGACCTCGTGGTTCACCATCGCAGGTACCACCACTGGGCTACAGCCCAGTTAGTGTTAGGATTGTGTTCTAAAAGTTTTTATCTTCTAATTCCGTTCGTCTTCTTCATGATTAATTATATAAAACGCAGTCGTGTGTATATATATATATATATAGTTATATATATGTGTGTATATCTGAATAACGTAACATAGCAGTAAAACATATCAGTTTTCAAGAGGATAGGTATACCAAACGAGGGATGAGAAAACGAGTTCTGGCAGCTCCGGTCGTCTTCTCCGGCAAACTCCGGCAATCGCAGGTTTTCCGATGACAATGGCCAAGCTTCCCGGCGGTCTTGTGTCGAGCAGGAGAGAGTGCGAGAGTGTGAGAGGGTTAAGCGATTGTCGGTTGTCTAAAACCTGTGCCACCAAAGCCGATTGTCGGTTCGTGAGTAATGCTGCATCAGATACAAATAGACCCTTATTTTGATTTAAAGCGCGATAGTAATTGGAATCGAAAGTGAGAGAGCTTTTAGGATCCATTTCAAGAATGGTGGATGGGTTCACTGGGGTTGGGCATGGTTTCCTCAATGTTTGTGCATAAGCCGGATCGAGAGACGGGTCAGCGTCTCCTTTTCCTGTGAAGTTGTAAAGTCTTCTGGAGACTAAGGCACAACGTGAGACCCCAATTGTGTGTGACCCTAGTTAATCAAACAAAAAGGTTAGTTACATAACACAAAATGGTGTAGAAAAGAAGTATATATAGATGCATGCATGCATACGTGCATATATACAAATAGTTTTGGATTAGTGGTTGGATTAGGATTGATTTAACTAACTATGTCTAGACATTTTTTCTAGGAAATTCGCTACCCCTGCAAGCGAATTCAACTAGTTTGCTTGGACGCAAGCGAACTCCATAGATTGAATTTGGTAAAAAAAACTGTAGGCACGGTTTAAGTTTGATGAAAAAATCTATGGAGTTCGCTTGTCACCCATGCGAACTTTCCCACTTCGCTTGCCATACCATCGAACTCCTAAAACATTGCCAGAACTTGCATGAGTTTGCTTATAGGGATAGCGAACAGACTTCCAAAACACACCTACTAATCCAAAAAATTGCATATATACATGCATACATGTATATATAGTAGTAGTAGTAGTATGTATACCCGAAAGTGTGACAAGATCGTCGAGGTTAAGCCTTTTGTTTCCAAATTGGGTTCGGAGGGTTGTGAAGTTGGCTTATGCAGACGGTAAATTCCCACTGACCATTACCACCCATGCACCCAACCACCAAACTGGAAGCAACCAAAAATACAAGAATGGTTTTCATCATATTTCCCTTTGTGGGTTCTTTCACTTGATGTTTTGTATGTTTGAACATTCCATTCAAACACCTTATATAGGTATACATATGTCATAGTGTCAAACTGGAGTTAGCTGATAATGGTGACAATATTTTACTAAACAATTATAAAATGAATATTATCTATCAATGACATCTGGATCAACTCTCATCTATTGAACTTTTAATCATGATAATAATAATACGTTCATCACTCGGTGTTAATATGAATGCATATTTGTTTATCATATTAGACATGGTCGTCGAATCATGGAATACATATAGCATTTATCTTATTAAACATTGAAGAAAATGAATGATTGAGGAAATCAATCAGATCACTCTTAAACGCAAGGTTCGGTTTAAAAATATTTTTTTTTGGATTAGAATTTTGATTTAAATTGAGATTTATATATTTCAAAAGATACTGAAATATTTCCTCTGACATATTATTTTCAAAAAATGTCAAAGGGGCAAAATTCTATTAACACATACCAAACTTGTTTCTTTAACCTAAGAGATGACTTGTATATTTAAAATTGTTAGATAATATTAGATTATAATATCGTGTATTACATATTAAATAATGAAAATTGTATTTTTAGAGCACAAGTCATGTTTGGATGAGTTTAATTTACCTTATTATGACTTATTGACTTTTAGGAAACAGAGTTTTATGAAACGGTGTTTGGGTAATAAGGTGATAAAGAGTTTTTTAGGCATTGACAAGAAGAAATGAAAAAGTCATTTGATTATGACTTTTCTAAAAAGGAGATAAGGAAGTTAAAGAGTCAATAAGGAAGAACGGAAAAGCTCATCCAAACATGCCATAAGACAAATAATTGTAGTTGATATTCATTCTAAAAGAGTTAATTGCTCAGATAGTCCCTTTGGTTTGTCATTTTTTCACGTTTAGTCCCCATCTTTTCAAAATAGCATGTTTCTTTCCTGTGGTTTGCTTAGTTGTTACTCGGATAGTCCCCCGATTGGATGGAGGTTTGTTTTTCTTGTTAAGTTAATGTAAATTGATAAAAATACCCTTTTATCTAAAAAACTAAAAAAAAAAATAAAAATAAATCAGTAGATAAACATTAAAGAAATCATAAAATAAGTGGGAGCCCACCCTTCTACTTGACTTGATTGCCGCCAAACCAACCCCCTTCTCCGGCCACGATTCCGACCACCGTCGTCGGAAATCTGCAACTCACTAGTTGTTCTCCCGCCACCACCGTTTACCCTGTTATCACCATCTGAAATATTTCACTAGATATTGCTAGAGTCATTCAATAACCATACATTAAATTGTTCCAGCAAAGTGCCAAACTAGATACCAAACCAGCAAGAGATATTGATATTTGATACCTACACATTATCAGCAACATACAACCCCAATCAACTAAATCGTCACATACAACCCTTCACTAGAATTGTTCTCCTCAAACATTCGTTTAACCATGAACCCAACGCTTCAACAGAATTGTAACTTGCTTAAGCATGGGCTGATTGATGGATGACAGTGGGGTCGTTATTCGTCCCTTCAACAAAATCCTCCAGATTGAGGTTAACGGCCACCTTATTGTTGAATTAGATTGAGGGTGTGATTCAATCACAGCCTCAACCCGTACCTGCAGTGGGCTACATGATGGGGATGGAAGGGTTTGGCAGGTGGGGTGCGGCAAGGTTTCATCGGAGAGGAAGGGGGGAGGATGGGGTTGGCCACTAGCTCATTTGTAGGAGAAGGGTGCGACAAGGTTTCACCAGAGAAGGAAAGGGCATGGCGGGTTGGTCGCCGGTGATAGGTTTTTCATGGTGGTTGGTACTCGACGATATGAGTTGTACTTGTTGCCGGAGAAGCCTCGGGTGGGAGTGATGGTGGTTGTGCCCGGCGACATGAACTATCGTGGTTGTCGGAGAAGTTGCAGGTGGGGTTTGGGTTGGGGGTGTGGTGCGTGGAGGAGAAAGGGAGAAGAAGAAGAATTGTTTTATTTTTTAAATTAAAATATTGGGCCCCACCTAATTCTTTCTTGAATGTTAAATATATATAATGTATATTCATTTGATACATTTGTTTTTTGTTAATACTAAGGGTATTTTAGTCATTTCACATCAGTTTTACTCGAAAAACTAACTGTCATCTACTCAAGGACTATCTGAGTAACAAGCGAGCAAACCACATGGAACAAACATGCTATTTTGAAAAGATGGAGACTAAACGTGAAAAAATGACAAATCACAGGGACTATCCGGGCAATTAACTCATCTACTTACAATCTCTTGTTCATAATAGTATTCAATGCCAATCCGATTCTAAAGTATTTAATCGTTAATTCTTTAGGAAGCTTTTTAGTTATTTTTTACATACTGCAATTAAACATTAAAAAAATATTAAGATAACCTATAAATTTGTTCAACCTTACTTTCTTATACAATTGAAAGAGTGCAATAGATTGGGTTTTAGCGGCTATTACCCCCTTTAAGTGAATAGGTAGGGGTCTAACACGGAGCATTGTGCGGAAGCGTTAAAATAGAGGTCTTGGAAGACTTTTATGAAGATGTCAGCTACCTGGAGCGTGGTAGGAACAAATTTGGTGTAAAGATGACTGTCGAACGCCAATTCCGGATGACTGTCGTAAGGGTCATGCAAAAACCTAATTAAACTAAGTAGATAGCGTAAGTAGGGTACCGTATAGAATTTGTGGTCAGTGTAGAGATTTTTAATTAAAAACTAAAACTATCTAATTGGGGGTTTGATGAATTTGACTGTAAAAACACAAAAACTAATTAAGAAAGTTGTGATCAATGTGAGAAAAATAACTTCCACCCGGAATCCCAATTACCCGTTTAACATAAAAACCTGTTTACTGATTCAAAATACCAAACTAAAACTATCTAATTGGGGGTTTGATGAATTTGACTGTAAAAACACAAAAACTAATTAAGAAAGTTGTGATCAATGTGAGAAAAATAACTTCCACCCGGAATCCCAATTACCCGTTTAACATAAAAACCTGTTTACTGATTCAAAATACCACATAGACATGGCCTCGGAATTAATGAATTTGATTAGTTAGTAGGGATAGTTTTAAGATTCACTATGCAACCTAATAACCCGTTTGTTTGTGTCAACTACCCACCAATTTACCAACCCGGTAACAACGCAAGGAAGTTGCCAATACGCTTAACAAACGACAAGTAATTCAAACACAAGAAACGTTTAGCAGTAATCCAACACAGTGGTCAAGCTGTACCAGTTTAAACAAATCCGTAAACAAAGTTCAATGTAAAACTAAGTAAAACTTCATCCGGGTAGAAGTCACGAAAGGCTTAGCCGCGCATGGAAGTCATCACAGCTTCAATAATCATTCGGGATTGATTGGACATGAAGAGTTGGCTTCAGAGATGGAAGAATAGTGAGAAAATCGCCCAAAACTGCTCTGGAATCGCTCCTGACGGCTGGGAAAAGAATGAGAAGAGTTTCCATGCAAAACTAGGTTAAAAACCAAATTTTCTCCGCCATGTACCATCGCGCCATGCGCCAGAACAATATCGCTCCCTCGTGTGGCGCGAAGGAGTAAGGTTTTGACTTTTAGTTGACTGTGACCCGTCATGCCACGCGCCAGGACCACGCGAGGGAGCAAGGATTTCAGAACTCGTGCTATAGGTCCCGTGTTGATCCGTCAAACCCATTTTCCAGCTTGGATGCTTCTTTTTCCTCGTTTAGACACCGTTAATCCTGAAAAACCCAACGCATGATAAGCACGTCTATCAATATGAATAAACACATTCAAACACTTAAAACCAACACAAAACTATACAAAATGCGACGTGTTTGCACATGCACATCACATCCCCACACTTATATTTTTTCGTCCCCAAAAAGTTATTCGCAATGGAATCGTAATAAGATACAATGGCTTTCAATATATGCAATTATCTTATAAATAATCAAATCTCACGTTAACCAAGATTGCGGGTATATGATCCACCTAAACCCAACCGCCGGTTTCCAAGCCCTTATTCATGATTCGTTAAGTTCAAGTGAATTATAGTCATCTATGGACCCCACACTCAAAAGACCACAACGCTACCTTATCCTGCTTCGAGCTTATGAGTTTAAAAGATAATTTATCTACCGTCATATATAAAAAACTCTTATATATTTCCGATTAAATTTATGATGGATAATGGATGATTTTGTGAGCGTTGCATGCTTTTGTATACGATCAGCTTAGCGCACATACCTCGCATGAGTCACCATCCCCGCGATTAATGCCATAAACTTCACATATTTCTATAACTCCACCTAGAGGTATGTACCGCATGAGTTGCTATCCCCGCGGCAATACCATAGGCTTTGTTTTTTTCTTTTTTTTTCACATGTAACTCAAATGAATTGATGGAATGCTTCTTTTTCGGGCTCCACACTGTTTCGGATTTGTTTTCACAAAAAGAAATAGGTGTGCCAATTTAATCAGAAAAACTTATAAGCTTTTTACTTATGACGGTACCCCTTATACTCTCTACAGTTCCGGCTTTGCTATAGCTCCTAAGGCGGCAACCCACAAGACTCCTAATATAATTATATCATATCAATCCTAAGGAACCCTTCAACCGACTGGGCCTACCCACATATCCTAAGTTAGACGCATGCTCGATCGTTTCGTTATCTTCTATATATAGTAATCGAAAAGCCAATGATCCGACTATACCTATCATCTTCCGTTTTGTGCAAAAACCTTTACGGGACATTTTAGCAATTTTTCGTTTTTTATGGATTTTTCATTGTTTCTACTTTTTTTTAATAAAAGACAACTACAACTAACTGAGTGAACAACTACGACATGACGACACTAACTAGACACTAGTTCCCCCTCCCCACACTTATTTCCTTCATTGTTCTCAATGGAGCGAGAAACTACTGACCAAACAACTGAAAATAAAAATAAATATAAAAATACAACAACAAATGAAACAAACTCCCCTGACTTCCTTGCAGCTTTGCATTCATCTAGTTCCATGCCTTCCAAAACTCACTAGCTCCCCAATCACAATTCCAAGCCAAATACGAACCATTAACACATTCTAGCAACATCACCAAACATAATCATATCATATATATATATCAATCATCCCAACCGGTTAACCCTTACAATTTTCCCCACATGTGTCAAATATCATATTTAAGTACAGACCATCATTAGCTAAAAACAAAATAAAAGGGAAAATACAAAAGAAAACCAAAATCACCAGCGGCTGATGCTGCTAGAACCATCTACTCATCATCTTCTGCAGACTCCTCACCAGTCTCTTCACCTACACCTGCATCTACATCCTCCATCTGCTCATCACCCCCAACGGCCTGACCCTGCTATGGTGGCATAAACCAGTCCGGCACCTCTATTTGTTGTCGCTCCATAATATACCTCAAAACATCGTTTTGTACCAACAACATATCCCTAAGTGACTCCAATGTCACTAGTGCTAGTGGAGGAGCTCGTACCTGATACTGAGTACGAGGATGCTCTGACTGCAAACGAACCCTCTGTCTGTCAGTAGAAAACCCTGCCTGCATGGCAACTGCTGCTGATGACCCAACTGGTGTAGGTGCCTGTGGCCCCTGTTTAACCGCTTCCCAACGTAGCGGCCCATCTAAACAAAACATTTGTGCTCTACGCAACTCATCAATCCCAAACTCAACCGTAACTGGTCCCAGAGTCAACAAGCGCTCCTCATACACATCAGTAACTCCCAAATGCCTCGCTAACCTAGTCACATATGTCCCAACGGTAGCCTAGCTTGATCACCCTCTCGACGTCCTCGAGTAAACGATACCAACATAACCGTCACTAAATTCACCTCGACATGGTTCATGATGCCATATAAACAAAATAAATCATTCAAACTAACCTTATCTTCACCTCCCTTCCATGCCATAACCGTACAAGCTATGATCCTGTGTATGTATCTAACGAACGGGTCACAAATCGAAGATGCCACTGCCCGTGTCGACCATGCTGAATCTGCTATAGTCATCCAAAACTCTGCAATATCTGTGTCCAGCACATACCTATCCTTACGCTTTGTCGTGACACCCCTCACCAAATTCCTAAAGCCAGCTGAACCCGACTCCTCGCTAGTTTACAACCCAATAGCCTCTGCAAACTGTGGAACACTCATTCTGAACTCTTTACGCCCCAACACAAACTTAAATGTATACGGTTGCATGAACCACTGCGATGAATACGAATGAAACTCTACGGTGAATTCCGCATACTACGGCTCTGCACATCTCACTGCTTCTAACCACCTAGGTCCCAACAACCCTACTAACCTAGCTCGCTGATTCATTTTCTCAATCATATTCCAATTCACCGTTCTATGTTGAAACAATCCCATCTTCAAGAATTTTTCACACCTCTCATATTCGTCGGTACCTAACATAAACTACAACAAAGTACGGTCACGCAACACTCGATGATCAAGAGGTATCACTACAACATTTGGTTCCGGACGCTCCTCGGTCATCCTGTACTCAAGATTGGGCTTCCTCCTCATTGATGCGCGCCTAGGCTTTCCTCCTGTACCTGGCACTCTATATAAACAAATTAGTATCATAATAAACAACTCGTAACCGTATAGCATTTCATTCGCGGTTACGAGTTAACCGAACTGAGCGTTGAAAAATTCTGGATACTTTGTTTGAAAATCTTAACCAGATTGACTCGCTCGAATGGAGATTGAGTACGAGCAGTTCGATCGACTTGTAGAAGACAATTTTTATCATCCCAAATTCAACGCATACTCTACCCCACACTTTTTATAATTTTCTGAATTTTATTTTATCTTATTTTTATTTTATATTATTTTATTTTTTTTGCCAACGATACATATAAACAAACATGACTCGAGACTCGACCTAATTGCTACGTAATAGCAAAACTAACCACACTCGCCTTAACTTCAAAAACTCATACCTTGATAACTAGCAACATATACGCGACCCTGTTAACCTCAACAACCTACACTAACGTCACTATTTCTAGCAAAACTCTAAGCTCACTACACCATTCATGATGTTTCCGACTAATCCCAAGTTGTATACAATGTAGAACAATTCCATCCTATTTAAATTACAAGCGTGCCTCATGTTCACACTTGCTACTAATTAAATAACTCAAGGTCAAACACATTAGACCCACAGAAGTAGCACTCGACTTAGAACTACATCTATCCACTGTTAGACTCTTCGGTACATGCCAAAAAAAAAATCAAAGCGTAGCTCGGTTAGGATTGAACCTGCAAAAAGGAACTGATGTTATAAAGCCAAATACACATCAGATGTTTGATCCCAAGATCAGAGTTTACAAGCTCTGTTGAATAAAGTCTACTATGCCTAAGCTCTGCCTTCTATCATCTACTTAAACTAAACGACAAACATCAAAGGTCTGCCAGAAGATTCAAGCAGAGGGTAGAGATCAATGTTTAACTTATATTATTTTTATATTCAATGTAATAGTGCTTGGTACTGATCAGAGGTAAGGCTAGCAGTGTTTAGTGTTAGTTTAGTTTGTTAAATGTCACTATCAACCCTGACGTCATCAAAGATGCTCAGAGGTTAGAACTGTAGTATAAATACTTGACTTCATTGTACTGAATTTCTTATCTGTCTAAAAGATCATTCGCTTATCATCTTCTCTACATTTCTGTACTATCAATCATTCTTATTGGGCTAAGGGGGAGTTTCTGATTCACATGCAAAAACTATAAGTTTAAAAGCATGATGAGCAAAACAAATGACCATTAGTTGTGATAAAAGTTTTCCATATATTTCCGTTGCATCATACTTTGATTTCAACATTCATTTTCATTTTTGAAACAAAAATCACAACTAATTCAAACTTAGATCCTAACAATTGGTATTAGAGCCTGGTCAATCAAAGTTTGATTTAACTATCAATTTGATTCGAAAGATCAGCTTTCCCTGCTAATTCGTTTGATAGCTTTGTGGAAAACAGAGTTTTATTGCATTCAAAAGCTTTTAAAACAAAAATCTGTTGTAAACCATCAGAAATGTCTCAAAACACACCTGATTCCAACATTGGATAGATGTTTAAACCACCTATGCTGAAGAGAAATGAATATTTCCTCTAGCAACGTAGGATGGGACATATTTTAGCCCGACTGACCACCGGTTGTTGGCGATTTGTTGTATTTGGACCTCACATCCCAATGGTTCCAAGTACAGAGATTCCTAATACTCAAGTGCCAAAAAGTCCTGATAACTACTCTGAGCAGGATTACCAGAAAATAGAATTGGATGCTAAGGCGTTTAGCGTTGTTGCTTCTGCCTTACCCAATGAAATCTATGCTGGACTGCTCCACTGCAATAGTGCAAAAGAGTTGTGGGATGCACTAAAAGAGCAATTCGGTGGCACTGAAGAGGTCATTGAAAATAATAGAGAAATTCTGAATCAACAGTATGAAACCTTTTGTCACGTCAAAGGTGAGTTGTTAACACAACAGTTCGAACGTTTTAGCTGTCTAATCAGTGAACTCAAACTGGTGAACGTTGTATTCTCAAATTCGACTGTCAATAGTCTTTTCCTTCGATCGTTACCAGAAAAATGGGACACCGTAGCATACGTTCACGAACCTCTGTTGGTTTTAAAGAGATGTCACTCACATAGCTTCATGGCATACTCCTCACTTATGAGAGAGAGTTAAACCAGAAAAAGAAGCTACAAGAGTCTGGTAAAATAACTGATGATTACATTTTGGGTAACACAACTTTATTTGGCCAAGAAGAGGGTTCTGGCAGTGGAATGGATCAGGGTTATGATCATTTTATTGATATAACCTCTAGAGGAAACTTTAACCCTGATTCCTACTCACCCAACTATGCATTTACTGCAAGTGGGGAAAGCCAAACGTCTAACAATCTCTCTTTTGAGCTAAATGACTTGCAACACTTTGAACCATCTGATTTGGAAGATATGGTCATTTTGCACCAACTGGCTGTATTAAGTGTTAGAGCTAGTAAATTTTACAAGAGGACAGGTAGGAAATTCCCTGGGTTGCATGGGGGGTTGAAGGTTGGGTTAGACAAGTCTAAAACCAAGTGCTATAAGTGCAATAGGATAGGACACTTTGCCAGAGAATGCAGATCTCAAAATTCTGGACCAATTGTAACACATCCTGGCCCTAGACCTCAGCACACACAAAGCACTGCTCAGTATTCTCAATATACCCCTGCTCATCAAGTACAAAACACTGCTCACTTTGCACACCCAGCAACTACTGTTCCTGTGCACTATGTTCAAGCCATTGTTCCACAAATTCAGTATGTCCAAGCACCACAACCTCAAGTGCATGTGCAACAAGCACCACATGTCACTCAAACTACTCAAACCACTGCTCCGGCAGAGGTTAACCAACAAAGCTTTTTCACTCAAGGCTTTGTTGATTGGAGTAGTTTGCTATAGGAATTAACTGATGAAAACTTTGCTCTAATGGCCAAAAATGATTTTGAAAATGAAAAAATGTGTTTAATGGCCTTAGAGACAATTGTTGACGGTGATGAGTATGTGGAATAAGTGCCTAAGTCTGATGAAATTCAAAGTTGTGATGAAGTAGTGGTTTCAAATGATACTATTGAAGAAGAAAAGAAATCTCTATCTGATCCATGGGATTCAGATGTGTGTGAAGATGATTGTGAATGTGCTCTCATGGCTGCTTCTAAGGTATCACCCCAGATCCTCAAAGATCTATGTTCTGAAAAATGCATCGTAGCCTTGCAAACATAAAAAGGGTAAATGAAAACCTTAGAAACAAAAACTTGGAAGATGAACTAAATTTTGAAAAACTTACAAAAGAGTTGAAAACAAAGTTGGTTAACAAAGATTCTGAAATCAGCAGCCTGAAGCATGAGGCAAGCATAACCAAAGACTAACTCCAAACTATGGTAGATAAATGCCAAGTTTGTAAAAAGGAGTTAGAATCCACACAAATCACATGTGAAAAATGGGTTGAGTCTTGCAAAGGTTATGAGATTATGTTAGATAAACAGATCAAGAGCAACATAAAATTTGGTATTGGTGTTAAAAACAATGATCAAATTTCTGAAAATGATGCTAAAATTGAATCTGGGTTGGTTAAAGTTGTTCCCAAAATTTGGCTGGTGAGGAGATAAAAGTCACTGACAAAAATGGAAACATGATCATTTTGGAAAAAAACTTGAGAGTTCCTCAACTTTTAAAGAGATTGAGAAATATCAGTTCAAACCAACTTGGTCAGATGAGTGTGACATTTTGGAAAATTTCAAGTCAATGGACTTCACAACCATTGATGGTGTTAAAGCACCAAAAGCAAGGGTCATTCCTATTAAGGATCTTCCAGCAGATGTTACAATATCAGCTGAAAAGAAGTCTGATAAAAGGAAGAAAGAAAAGGTCAAAAATTTGTTTTATCATTTTTGTGAGAAAAGAAATCATGTATCTGAAAACTGTTTTCTTTTAAGAGCTTATGACATTAACAAAACTTGTGTCATCCCAAATTCCTCAAAATGTATCATCTGTGAGAAGACAAATCACGAAACTCAAGAGTGTGTTTATCTTAAAACCTATGATGAAAAGGTAAAAGAGATCAAAACAAAAGCTCTTGAGAGTCAAAGTTCAAGTTATGCTAGAAATAAATCCAAGCAGACCTTTGAACCAGTTGAAACATCTGTTACAAAAGCACTGACCAAAACCTCTGTTCCCAGAGAGGCACAAGTGACAGATGCACCACCTGCCAATAGTTTTCCAAGAGGATATGGCCAACCTGTTTATCAAAAGGTTCCTCTTAGTTATGAGGGTTACAAAAAAACCCTCAAAGCCAAGAGTCAATAGGCATCCTTATGGTTACCAACATCTGACAGGAAATGGTTTACAGCAGTGGTTATAAAGACAAACTCAAACCATTGACCATTCCCCTGAATTTGAGATTGGATCATCTGTGACCCCATCCAAAGGCATTTTGGCTTTGGAAACCCACCTGAACTAATTATTTACTTATGTGCATGGAGCTTCTACTTTCCTTGATAGTCTATGGTATGTAGATAGTGGAGGCTCCAGGCACATGACATGATGTAAAGCCTGCTCAAAGACTTCATGGCTCATGGAGGGGATGATATATCCTTTGGTAATAATTCAAAAGAGAAGGTGTTAGGGTCTAGGTGTGTTCAAGCTGGGAAAATAAATTTTGAAAATGTTAATCTCATTGACAATCTAAAATTCAATCTTCTGAATGTTTCACAAATGAGTGACAAAGGATATGGTTCCTTCTTTACAAAGAAAACATGTCAAATTGTAGGACCAGAGGTTGTTAAAAAGATTGATCAAATCATTACTGAGAGTAAAGCACAACTTGTTGCTCACATGAGTGGCAATGTGTATGTGGTTGATATGTTACAAGATAACTCAATGTCTAATGCATGCCTGTTCTCAGTTGCATCAAACAAAGAGACAGAGTTATGGCATAAAATACTTGGGCATACAAATCTAAAAACTATCTCCCTCTCCCAAAACAAAGTCTTGTCAGAGGTTTACCTCACAAACAATTTTCTTGTGAAGAGCATTGTGTTTCCTGTTTAAAAGGTAAACAACATAAAAGCTCTTACAAATCCATTGAAGAGTCCAAAACAACCCAATGCTTACAATTGTTGCACATGGATTTGTTTGGCCCTGTAAAAATCATGAGTCTCACAAAGAGAAGGTACTGTTTGGTTATTATTGATGATTTTTCAAGGTTTACATGGACTTTCTTCATGCATTCTAAAGATGAAACTGCAGGCATTTTGCAAAATTTTGTAAAACAAGTTGAAAAGCAATTTGACCTACCAGTAAAATATTTTAGAAGTGACAATGGGATAGAGTTTAGGAACAGGGAGTTGGATGTTTTATGTGAGTCAAAAGGGATTGTTAGGCAATACAACATCCCAAGAACTCCAGAACAAAATGGGGTGGTTGAAAGGAAAAACAGAATTTTAATTGAATCAACAAGAACTATGCTTGCAGACTCAGGTTTACCTTTGTCCTTTTAGGCAGAGGCTGTAAACACTGCTTGCTATGTTCAAAACAGAGTTTTGATTAACCCCAGGCATCAAAAAACAAAGAGACAGAGTTATGGCATAAAAGACTTGGGCATACAAATCTAAAAACTATCTCCCTCTCCCAAAACAAAGTCTTGTCAGAGGTTTACCTCACAAACAATTTTCTTGTGAAGAGCATTGTGTTTCCTGTTTAAAAGGTAAACAACATAAAAGCTCTTACAAATCCATTTAGAGTCCAAAACAACCCAGTGCTTACAATTGTTGCACATGGATTTGTTTGGCCCTGTAAAAATCATGAGTCTCATAAAGAGAAGGTACTGTTTGGTCATTATTGATGATTTTCAAGGTTTACATGGACTTTCTTCATGCATTCTAAAGATGAAACTGCAGGCATTTTGCAAAATTTTGTAAAACAAGTTGAAAAGCAATTTGACCTACCAGTAAAATATTTTTAGAAGTGACAATGGGATAGACTTTAGGAACAGGGAGTTGGATGTTTTATGTGAGTCAAAAGGGATTGTTAGGCAATACAACATCCCAAGAACTCCAGAACAAAATGGGGTGGTTGAAAGGAAAAACAGAACTTTAATTGAATTAACAAGAACTATGCTTGCAGACTCAGGTTTACCTTTGTCCTTTTAGGCAGAGGCTGTAAACACTGCTTGCTATGTTCAAAACAGAGTTTTGATTAACCCCAGGCATCAAAAGACTGCCTATGAAATTCTTTACAAAATCAAACCTCTGATCTCATATTTCAAAGTTTTTGGTTGTCCATACTTCATTCTAAACTTAAAAGATTCAATTTCAAAGTTTGCTGTCAAAGTTGATTGTGGTTATTTTCTGGGATACTCAACCACTGCCAAAGCCTATAGAGTTTTTAACCCTAGGACAAAGTGTGTTGAAGAAACTTTGAATGTGAAGTTCAATGAACTTTCTTCATTGAAAAACCCAGCAAATCCTGATGAGTTTTTGATTTTGAAAAATTTACATTTGAAGATGTGTCTATCAAGACTAACCGTGCAGGTACATCACAATCAGCAGTTCAGGATAAAGGATATGACTGTGTTCTTCCAAACTTCAAAGTCAGTCATGTTACCAGAGGAGCAGATGTTAGTAACAATGGTGAAAGCTCTATTGGCTCAACAGTTGTTGATCCACAAACCTCTACCAGTTCTCAACACCAAACCACTATTGATAAAGTCCATACAATATGGACAAAAATCAACAAAATCACACATCCATACCTCCCATACCTCCACCACCATTCCAATCAGAGGCTGGACCTTCAAATTCACCAGTAGAAGTTAGGTCAGATGATACACATTTGCAACCTTCACCTCAAAATGCAATCATTCCGTATCAAGGTGAATTGTTTTTTTCTTAAAAGCCATCCATTGGATCAAGTTATTGCAACATAAATGAGGGAGTGCTCACATGGAGCCAATCCCAAAACATTTGCCTCTCTACTGGCTTTCTGTCACTCACACAACCTGTCAAGTACCAAGAGGCACTAAGAGACAATTGTTGGGTAGAAGCTATGCAAGATGAGCTCCTTCAGTTCAAAAGACAACAAGTTTAGGAACTTGTACCACTGCCTAAGGATGTATGTCCTATTGGCACAAAGTGGGTCTTTAAGAACAAAATTGATGAAAGGGGTATTGTTGTCAAGAACAAGGCAAAGCTCGTGGTTCAAGGCTACAAACAGGAAGTAGACATTGACTATGATGAAACATTTGCTCCTGTAGCAAGATTGGAAGCCATCAGACTGTTCTTAGATTTTGCTGCCAACCACAACATCAACGTGTATCAAATGGACATCAAAAGTGCATTCTTGTATGGAAAGATCAAGGAAGAAGTGTATGTGTGTCAACCTCCTGGATTTGAGGATGCATTCTATCCTGATCATGTGTATAAGTTAAACAAAGCATTGTATGGTCTCAAACAAGCACCCAGAGCCTGGTATGAAACTCTATCCACTTTTCTTTTATCCATTGGGTTTTCAAGAGGTAAAATTGACAAAAAATTGTTTTTGAAATGGAGTGGAAAAGATTTGATGCTTTTCCAAATTTATGTGGATGACATTATATTTGGATCCACATGCACTGCCATGTGTGAAGAGTTTAGATAACTCATGGCAGCTGAGTTTGAAATGAGTGCAATGGGTGAGCTACAATGTTTTCTTGGTCTTCAAGTTAAACAAAAGCACAATGGCACTTTCATTCATCAAAATAAATATGTCAAAGAACTACTTAACAAATTTGATATGAATGACTATAAACCTTGTAGCACACCCCTGGCAACCTCAAAGTTTGTCACTGTTGAGGAAAAAGATGACTTGGTTGATCAAACTCTTTATAGAAGTATTTGTTGTACCTAACTGCTTCTAGGCCAGACATCATGTTTGCAACATGTGTTTGTGCCAGATCCCAGTCAGCACCTAGAAAGTCAAACTTAATTGCTGTGAAGAGGATATTCAGATACATAAAAGGTGCTCCACACTACATTGAGCTTTCAGGTTACTCAGATAGTGATTTTGCTGGTTGCCACACCACAAGGAAGTCCACATCATGAGGAGTTCAATTCCTAGGTGATTGCCTAGTGTCATGGCGAAGCAAAAAGCAAGTTGCAGTCTCTACATCCACTGTTGAGGCATAATACATTGCTGCTGCAAGTTGCACTTCTCAACTCTTGTGGCTCCAGAACCAACTACTGACTACTTTAAAGACTCCTCTCAAGATAGATAGTCAAGCAGCTGAAAACATCATTAAAAATCCTGTCTCTCACACCACAACAAAGCACATTGACATCAGACATCACTTTGTGAGAGATTGCTATGAAAATGGTTTGATTTCCTTACAACATGTCCATACTAAAGATCAACTAGCAGATGTTCTAACCAAAGCATTAGATACATCTACTTTTGAAAGTCTGATCTCTAGAATTGGAATACTAAACATGGATTGAAAACAATTTTTTTGTGTTCCATGTGTAAATAGCAATAAAATGTTTTTAGAAAATCAAAAATCCATCCTTAAAAATAGTCAAAATTGAAGTTTTCAGTAAATCTCTAAAGTCTGTTCAAACCACTATTATTTCAAAGCACTGATAGGCTTGGAAAATCTATCCATTGGACAAAGTGTATCCTCTGCTTGGTTAAAATACTGCGTTGACCTTATCCACTGATAGTGTAAAAACAAAACACTGTTCCCATCCACTGTTGATCCACAACAATGGTTCTCATAACAACTGTCTTCCATACTCATTAGAGGATACACATGGGCAGATGATAGCCGTCATATCTTGCCACATTGTCGTCACTTTTTCACTCTATTAAACCCTGTTCTATCCATAAACAGAGGTTTGCTGTATCGACTTCAAAAATTCTTCAAAGCGGTTAATCACCATGACTTCTTCTTCCAAATCCAAATCTTCTTCCAAACCTAAATCCAAATCCAAATCCGTACCCATATCCGCACCAATGACTCTGATCATCAAAACTCCACACAACTACACAACCATACTCGAAACTACCTAATCAAACACTAGATATCATGCCATGATCAAAATCTTGAAAGATTCAAAATTTAAAGATGTGTTGGTAGTTAAAGCCCCTATCTATCTTGATTCTCTTCGACATTTTTGGGCAAATGCTGAGGTTCACTTTACACAAGATGTTCCTTATGCCATCGTTTCTAAAGTGGGCAAAACACTGATGCAAATCAGCCCTAAGACGATTTCAGAAATATTCAAGTTAAATGACCTCGATCATCTAGTATCATTCTCAATAAATGAGATACATGCTGAGTTTGTGGAAAGAGGTTACACTGGTAAACTCACATGTAAAACAATTTTTAAACCTAATTTTCCTGTTGAGATGAGATTTTTCTTTCATACTATTCTCACCTATTTATCTGCAAAGACCACTGCTTTCAATGAAATTCCATTGAACATACAAGACTTGGGTTATGCTATTTTAACAAACTCAGATTTAATTACTCCCAAGTTTTGTTCAATGATCTAGTGGCAAATTATAAAAATATAAAACCTAAAAAGGTTTTTCTGATGCACCCAAGATTCTTGAGTGTTTACATCCAAAACCAGGTCACTGGTGATGATGCTAAACTTGGTGCCCTTGTCTCTGTTGGCAGCCTCAATTATGAAACTTCTACCAGAATCACAAATCCAGATAAGAAAACACAAGTAGAGGAGGCTGGGCCTGTTTTAAATGAGCAAAATGTTCAATCTCAACCTCCTGCTACTGAGCCCACTGCTCTTGGTGATCAGGGCACTACAACCAGTGTCTTGAAACCCACACCAAAAATTACTAAAAGAAAACCAAGACAAAATCCCAAAAGTCCACCAAACCAAAGAATAAAAAGGGACTTCTGGAAGATGAGATCCCAGAAGATAACCCAGTGACAACATAAAAGTCACCTGAAAACACTGCTGCTACTTCTTCACAGCAGCTGTTAGAATCTCAACCTGAATACCAAACTCCTCCTTCATCCTCACAACAGGATAAGGTTGTAAACACAGGGACACCAAATTATGAAACTCTAGATCCACTTGGTTCTATCTTCCACAACCCCTCTCCCAGGGCAATGTCTCTTCATCTCCACAACCTTCTCCATAAAAGAAACTACCACCCACCATAGTACCCTTGTTGAATGCAGTTGATTTGGAACATACATTAACCAATTCTTCTCACCAACCTATCAATGAGAATTTACTCCTGAATGTGACTTGGTCTGTTTCTTCAATCTTTGCTAACCCATCAACAGTTGAAGAGGCTACATCCCTTGGGTTACATGTAACCCTTGGTAATAATTCAACAAAAGCAGCTACTACAATTGCAAAACTCCCAAGTTTTCAATTGGACAGTGGTTACATTTATAAGACTCTGTTGAAGGCAACAACTGCTGAGGCTACCAAGGTATCCTCTGATGTGGTTGGAAGTCCCCAGTACCAAGACAAAGGGGCATCTGTGTTTGAAGCAAGTTTTGAAACCCCTGCTCATGATAACACAGATAAAACTACCACAA